>OX451362.1:11200000-12400000 GCA_949629185.1 Apamea crenata | reverse complement strand
TATGTGAAAAAAGTGTTAATGCAAAAGTTTTAGATCTTTTTATTACCTACAACTTTGCCATTTGACTTTTTTCGATAGGACTTTTAGTTTTGCCGGAAATCGAGAAAAACCGTTTTTTACCCTTAAAAGCTCACCCCCATCCCCTTCCCGACCTCAGATCGCCCGTAAATTATTTTTCCTTTCATTTTTATGATATTCCCCTCCTTTTCTAATGGGTTTCATCCTACTATTATTTTTTTTAGTTTTAAAAATTATCGACCCTGGTCTATCTGTTAACTTTGACAGATTGGCATAGTAAGATGGCACACCAAAATTATCAGTATGTAAAAGAGTTTTTAGATTTAAAAGGCATAAAATATGAAAGGCAGACTGATCAGTGTTTACCGTGTATCCAGGGAAAACAGCATAGGTTACCTTTTTATCAGAGTAGTAGTAGGTCAGTTGAACCAGGTGAACTCATACACATGGATCTATGCGGTCCAATGGAGGAAAAATCAGTAGGGGGCTCTTCATATTTTCTTTTATTGAAGGATGATTATAGTAGTTACAGGTTTGTTTATTTTATAAAGAATAAGCATGAAAGTAAAGAGAAAATTGAGGAATTTATAGAGCAGTTTCAAAATGAGTTTAGGTGTAAAATAAAAAGATTTAGGTCAGATAATGGAACAGAGTTTGTGAATAGAGCAGTAGAGAATTTATTTAAGAAAAAAGGTATAGTACATGAGTTAACAGTTAGTTATACTCCTGAACAAAATGGTAGAATTGAGCGCGAGATGCGTACAGTAGTTGAGTCTGCAAGAACAATGATTATTCAGTCAGGTTTAGGGATAGAACTTTGGGCTGAAGCAGTGAATACAGCGGTGTTTACAATAAATAGAACAGGTAAAAGTAAGGTGATTGGGAAGACACCATATGAGTTGCTGTATAATAAGAGTTTTGATGTTACTGTGTTGAGAGATTTTGGTACTAAAGTATGTACACATGTACCCAAACAGCTTAGATTGAAGTGGGACCCTAAGAGTAAATTTGGAGTTTTTGTGGGTTATGGTGACTGTACCAAAGGATACAGGGTGTGGTATTCTAATACAAGAAGAGTTGAAACTTATAGGGATGTTGTATTTATCAAAAACAAGAAAGAAGAAGGAAAGAAGAATATAACTTCAAGCATTTTACTAACAGATGAAGATGTTACACAAGAACAAGAACCCCCTCTTGACAGAGACAACAGGGAACAGAATCAAGAAGATAAAGAAGTTGAGTTACAGGAAGAAAATAAAGAAGCTGAGTTACAGGAAGAAAATAACGAGATAAAGAGAGAAGAATGCATAGAAGTTGAGCAGCAAGAAGACAAGGTAATAAGTGGTGTAGAAGATGACTTGATGGAAGAGTACTTAGAGGAAGAATTCTTAGATGCAGAAGAAGAGACATCTGAAGAAAAGACAATTTCTAGAAGTAGAAGGCAAGTGAAGAAGCCTGTATGGACAAAAGATTATGAGATGGCAATGATAGCACAAGGAGAAGAACAATTAACTTATGAAGAAGCTGTTAGTGGAGAACATAAAGTAGAATGGCTAAAAGCAATAGAAGTAGAGTTAGAAGCGCTAAATAAAAATAATACATGGAGAGAAGTTGTTTACCAGAAGGGAAGAAATTAATTGATACTAAATGGGTATTTAAAATTAAGAAAGAAGGAAATAAAGATCTTTATAAAGCTAGATTGGTTGTAAGAGGCTTTAAACAAGAAGATAAGTTTGATCACTCAGAGATTTATGCTCCAGTAGCTAAACTACCTACACTGCGGATTTTATTAGCAATAGCTAGTAAATATAACATGAGTATTCAGCAGATGGATGTCAGAAGTGCATTTTTATATGGGAACATAGAGGAGGAGGTGTTTGTGGAAAAACCAAAAGGTATGAAGAAAGATGGCAAAGTATTGAAATTGCAACGGTCTTTGTATGGATTGAAGAAATCTCCAAGATATTGGAATGACAAATTTAATCAATTTATGGTTCAGGAAGGGTTCCAAAGAAACCAGAGTGATTACTGTTTATATTATAAGAAGGATAAGAAGTTCTATGTCTTGCTTTATGTTGATGATTTGATTTTAATTTGTGAAGATGAACAAGAGATAAAAATATTTAAAGAAGCATTACAAGAAAAATTTGATATGAAAGACTTGGGGAGTAATAATCTAAAATATCTAGGAATAAATATAACTAAGAAGAATGACTTAATTGAGTTAGACCAAGAGCAGTATTTAAATAATTTATTGAAGAAGTATAATATGGAAGGATGTAAACCTATAACAACACCCATAGAACAAGGTTTAGTCTTAGAAAAAGAAGTAGCTACAGATAAAGAATTGATCAAAAGGTGCAGACAGTTAATAGGAAGTCTCATGTATGCCATGTTAGGAACGCGTCCAGATTTGTTTTATGCACTGAGTTATTTAAGTCGTTTTCAAAGTTGTGCTAATGAGAGCTTATGGAAGGCATTAAAAAGAATTTTGAGATATATCAAGGGTACTATAGGATTAAAACTAATTTATAGAAAGGGAGTAGATGTGCCTTTAGAAGGGTATACAGATGCTGATTGGGCAGGAGATCAAGAGGATAGGAAATCTACATCAGGGTATATAATGAAAGTTTTTGGTAATACAGTGTCATGGTCTTGTAATAAACAACAGTGTATATCATTATCAAGTACAGAATCAGAATATGTAGCATTAGGAAAGGGAATTGCAGAGGGTTGCTGGATTAGGAACTTATTAAGAGAAATAGGAGTTAATTGTAAAAGTTTTATTATAAATATTGATAATCAGTCTGCAATTCATGTTGCCAAAAACCCAGAATATCATAAGCGCCTCAAACACATTGATATTAAGTATCATTTTGTGAGACAGAAAGTTGAGGATAAAATTGTATGTTTGAAATATGTACCTTCAGGGGATCAGCTTGCTGATATATGTACTAAAGGATTATGTAAAGCTACTTTTGTTAAGTTGAGAGAAATGTTGTTCTCTTAATTATCCTTATTAATTTTTGAGTTTTCAAGTAGAGTCAGTTGTTAAGTAGTAAAGTTATTTGTATTGAAGTATTGTGAAAGTTGAGTTTTATTATAGTGAGTGATGTTTACATTGAGGAAGGGTATTAGAGATTACAATGTGACATCACTATAATGAGTATTTTGTCTGTGGTTTCTACATTGACTATGGAAGCCCTCTTGCAATGGCGGTTGCGTTGTAAAGCAGTAAGTTGTGTTGAATATAATGAATAAAAGGTTTTTCCAAATAAGCACTTTCTTTCTCTGGTGTCCCACATACTCTAATATATTAGGCTACTCACACGAACACACTTTGCGCCATGGAACGTAGCAACGAATCAAGAAAATAGCAGGAAATACAAAATGCCAGCATTTATGGAAAAAGAAAAATCACAAAAGAGTATTTTGTCGGTCTGACAGCCCAATGCGCAGGTAGAGGAAGTTTAATTTATTGTAAAAAGTAAACTTTCTCACTTTTTTTGGTAAATTTCCATGGCTCAGCTATTAATTTATAAATACAATGAAGTATTATTTTTAGTCCAACTCACAGCTATAATATAATACGTAATTCTAAATATCGATAGTATCGACCAGTGCCAAAATTCAAAATTATCATTGGCGTGCAGCACTATTTAATTCAAACTTGGAAGCTTGGAACACTGTCATTTAATTGTCAAATGTTTGTCATTTCATCACATTTTTCTATTGAAATGAATCATTCATTTTCGCAACGGAATGGCTGCCACTTGGTTGATCATTCATCGCTGTGTCCATCACGAAATCTTTGAAAAAATGAAAACCTGTGAGTATTTCGTAATCAATCACTCGTATTGTTTAATACTGATAAACTATTCTAACCCATTTTTAACCTTTTCACTTTCAAGGTTATCAAGAAACAATGGAAGGATGCGAGTCGAAGCTTCTAGAAAATCATGATGCAAGTCAAAGTTGCGCAGTTACCCAAGGACGACGCTGATCCTGAGTTCCTGTGACAGGCCCCAATCAAAGATGAGATGATGACTAGACGCATATATGCCCAGTTAAGGGTATAAGGTATAATCCAGGTCCAATAGAACGAAGTGTAACTGACACGTTGCAGTTTAGCTTTGTTCACCACGATTTATAAATTCTATGCATTCCAATCGTCCAGCGTTACTTAATTTCACTTGAAATTAAGATTAAATATGCTATTACATGCAACCAAATGTGTTCCTTAATAAAAAAAAGTGAACTACCTGCCTTCACTATTGTTCTTCAAATTAAAATCTAAGTATGGGCTTTTGTAATGCATACCGAGCGGAATGCAAGTTCCGCTTTGAATCAATACTAGGATTAAGTGTAGGCACATGTTAGGGAATAGAGCAAGAGTAACATTTCAGGATTTGCAAGTCATCCTTGTTGGGTAAATGCAACAATATGGAGGGTTCGATTCCACCATGCCAGGTAAAGTGATTGTTGCGAGTGGATTAGGCCTATGGGGGACACCACTATAAAAAAACGCACCTTGTGCTCTACCTCTAGGGTGGTGTGGAAATGAGCACCATTATTTTTCAACAACATTGATAAACAGCATCAAGACTGAATACAAATCGTAAGCATGTATTCTAATAGGAGAAGCACCTGTGAAGGTAAGGAAGCCCAGATCTTTTATGTAGCATTATTTGAATGTATTGTTTTCAACTTTACTCATTGTCCAGTAGTGTCTAATTTCAAAACCCGCTAATGCAATTTTTTCTGGAAATTAGTAATAATGATTTTAAAATTCATTAAAATTGTATCCCACTCCTTGCTGCACAACAAAATTGCACAGGTCTCCATTAGTCCGCCATACTATTAGTAAGTTTGCTTGGTGCAAAACAAAGCGCTGTGATTGAAAGATTGTCGTCGAGGAATTTGAAATTTACCCAATGACATTTACAGTGGATTTTGAGGCTCAATTTTATTATTTAGTACTGTGAGATTTGAGTTTGCCACTTAGTACAGAATGAGAAAACTTTCAAAAAGAAGATTTTGAGGAAAGGCTTTCAAATTCAATTCACTTCAAGTATGTATTTGATACGTAATCACTAAAGGGAATTAGTTTAGTACCACATTCAATCTGTTTAAATAGGTTTCAAATTAACCATCCTACCAGTTTTGCCAGCAATTATTGTTTCATTAACATTGTTAAATTGTATGTAGGTAGTTGAAAAATCAGTTGGTAATCAGGTATCGGTAATCGGGGACTTTGAATATTTTAAAATAACTGTTGTGACACATGCTGTAGCAAACAAGTGCTCTTGCTGTTTCACATAATCCCACTGGATGGTGACTGGATTAGTTTGGCTGGCTGTACCAGCACCTATCGGCAATGTAAACACTTCAAATCTTGTCCAGTATCCAGCACTGGATTGAAGAAAGTCCGTTGCATCATTTATTTGCTCTTAATCTGGTAGGTACAAAAGATGGCACAGAAATTCACAGAATCTGTTGGCATAGTGGCACATTTTGCCATATTGTCAAGCAAATATAAATAAACAAGACTCTCATTTCAATTGCCCATTCAACCTACAAATAAACAATATTATTTAACAGTAGGTTACCCATGTTTTTATTTTTAAGATCACCCATCTTCAATCCCTTGTCTATTTAAATCCACACTGGATTTGAATAGACTAATTTTCAGACAAATAGCTCCTGTCTACACTCGAAAATAAACCAATTTTCAATCCCTTGTCTATTTAAATCCAAACTGGATTTGAATAGACTAATTTTCAGACAAATAGCTCCTGTCTACAATCGAAAATAAAACGCTTAATTTTCTAAAAATTATTTATTTTCCGTTGCACTTACATCGATTCACTGTCCTCATTGATACAGTCTCCCATTGTAATTTAATTAAATTAGTTTCAACCATTCACGCGCACTTGCAAAAATAATACTTGTCATCCAGTTTTTAACCTAGTTTTTATGACTATATTTTAAATCTAAACAGTAATGTACACTTGAGATATTTTTACAAAAAGGTGAAAGTACACAGACGGTTTCTAGGAAACCTTAGCTTATTAATAATCAAATGATACTAAGGGCTGATTTTTCCATCGCCAGATAACTTTTATTCAAGGAATAAATTTGAAGCTTGACAGTTTTTGTATGAAGTAAATGTCAAAATTTCAAAATTATTCCTCAAATAAAGTTATCAGATGATTGAAAAAATAATTAACCTTCAAAGTCCAATAATTAGATTTCGGCAGTAATGTACAGCAATACAACAGCAAAATCATATTTTATTAATGCTGTAAAAGTCTTGTCAATATAATAGTGACATTGATTGAATTTCTAAATAACATAAAAATATTTTGTCATAAAATTTTGATATGCCAGAATGACCGAAACTTACATGAAAATCAAATGTTTATGGGCCCGTATACTAGAATGGTTCCTTTTTTATCGTGCTTTAAATACGGGCGCAAATAATGATACTGAACAAACTACAAAAATCATTTGCAAGCTAATTAAAACAATTCTTAGGGCCAGTTTCTCGAACGACAATAATCGCAAAATGAATGTGAAAAATTGTCAAGCGCGCGCAAACTGCTGTGATTGATTGAATGATTTATCAATCAACGTCTTGCAAAGCATACCCTCTATTATTGAAATGCATAAGTACTTGACCACCTGCAGTTATTAACCCGACAAATGTCGTATGAACCATGCCAATAATCATAAGAAAAATACACAGGACACGACAATAAATATAATCGTGAAAACCGTTGAGCGCTTTATGCAAACGGCTTCTAGTAGGCGGTCTTTTAACGGGGTTGAAATGTATGTATTACATAAATTAATTCGTACTAGAAAACTTACATACTTATTATGATAATAATGCGATTTATACTGGTACAAATGGCTCTATAAACAGTGGCTCATGCCAATTTACTAAGGAACATTTTACAAGAATAACATGCGACAATCGTTTTAGAACGTGGCGCGATAACGGCTCCTGATAGGGTGATAGGACAGTTGAGTAAGGCGTGACTATATGGAAGCGATATGAGTTTATCGTCAAAACAATGACGTTAAAAAATTTAATGCGCCTTCAAAATGGTCTGATGGAGCAATATCGTAGCGTATGTATCGTACAAAATTATAAGAGTGGTCGCACATCTGACGGAAGATGCGTCGTGTAATGCCCGAACGGATTAGTAGATAATAAAACACAAACAACAATCTTACACACTCAACCGAGGTTCAGGCTCAGAATGTCTCTTTCCCAAAATGTTACCTTGGTTTCAAAACGTCCCTTTCTCGAAATGTCCCCTTCCCATAGTGTCCTTTTCCTAGAATAACGCGCAGCTGTCGTAGGAAAGGGAGGGACCTTTTGAGAAAGGGACATTTCGGGGAAAAAGGGACGTTTTGAGAAAGGGATATTTGGTCCCCACGACATCGGACCGCGCCTCAACGAAGTTACCCCCAACGCATCTTCCGTCAGGTGTGCGACCTTGCAAGCGGCCTTTTGGCTAAACATAAGGTTACAGCTTGATACATAACAAAAGGACATCTATTAACATCTCTCAACACCTGTCGCTTAAAACGGAAAACAGCTGTCATCATCAGTATTAAATTAAATCTAAATATTAGTGAATGGCTAATTTGCACACATTTCTTTCTTATTATAATAGTTTTAATCATAATTATTTTCAGTATTTCTTAATTCAGATCATCACTTAACTATAAAAAGATACACAACAAAAAATTGCACCTTGTTACTAAAGTCGGTTAACGTCCCGAGAAATGCACTTAACTAATCACATACAAAACTACGATTTTCTGTTATATATGTTCAATCACAACTTTCGTCATTGTCTAAGGTAGCATGCCACTTTTATAAGTCCTCACAAATTGTCCCAGAGAGAATTAAGCCGGGTTTTTTCCATCTACAAATGCCGCCTTTTGATTGGTTAAAAAAAATATATCATAGACACATTTAAACCAATGACAGTTGACGTTCATTATCCAATTTTTTTTTCTATTGGTTTTTCAAACAATGTTCGGTTGTACAGAAAAGAGAAAACCTCGTTCTTATTCAGTCTATATGCCATCTCTGTCTACCTATTTACAGCGGCGGTATGTACTGTAAACGCTAGTCTTGGGCCGTATGCCCATCGAGCGACTCTCAAATGTTGTTCATGTCGTATAGAACCTGCGCGATCGTTCGAGAAGCCTCCACGCTGCTCAGCGCAATCGTTGCTAGGTGAGCCTCGTAGGACCGGAGTTGTCTGTAATAGAAAAATATTGAATTTTACTGTGTACTGTGTCACCCTAGTTTAACGCAAGACAATGTTTATGTTCTTTCTCCAGATGTTTATGTTTCTATTCTTTGTAGTGTATCATGTGTTTTTTTATGCTATGTATTTTTGTGGTGTATAAATATGTAAGCTGTCACGCCCTTTATGCCTGGAGGCTTTTATTTGGGTAGTAAGTTTTTTTTATTTACATTTTAATTAATCATTTTTTAGCTTGAGTACGTATAGTTTTTATTATATTTGTTGGTTTATTGGCGTGGCTAGCTGACATAATATATTATGGATTTATGGCAAATAATTTAATCTTATGTTCTGGTTTTGTAATGTTAATTACCGAACATAGATACCTAGTATTGTATACAATCAAGTATTTTTTTTAAATTGAACAGACAGCAGTGCTGCTCTGGAGTTAGTTGCGCCACTTCTTCCCAGCGATAGCACTAGGAAGTGGTGAAGGGCGGGCGTTTTTGAGGGACTGTCTTTTGTAATTCTGACGTTCAAAAAGTGCTGATTCTCAGCTTAATTTGAATAAATGACTTTTGATTTTGATACTTAGTTATAACGCGGCTTGCGGTAGGACTTGACTGGTAGAAATCTTCACGTAAGGAGAAAGCGTTATGCTCCCTTCATGCCTTCTTTCACTCTCTGTCTCTTTATATTATACAAGGTGTCGTTTTGCATCCTCGTCAAATTCAAGGAGGTAACTACGCTACTCACTCTCGACACGAATCAATAATAAAATAAGTAGGTATTTTTTTTATAATTTTCGGAAATCGGCAAGTATAGGACACGCATTTTAAAACGCGGCCTGTGTGAGACCGCACTGTAACCGCCCTTTTACACACACATAAACGCGATTCTGTTCTTTGAAAGTGGTGTATTTTGAAATACTGTCAAACTTAAATAACTAAAAAAACAAGTATGCATTCATTATTTACCAGGGATCGTAATTTAATTTGATAGATACAAAGAGAGGACTGTTCTCACACTTGCCATGCTACATATTATGTTACCTAACTTGTAAGTGTTTTTCCTTAATTCATTTCTTTTTTCTATATTATATTAGGCACGAACATTTAAACATGGGCTCATTACAATACATAACTTCAACACTTATTTGTAACTCAGGGGGATCGGCGTTGAGGGCTGAAATACAGGCCATGCCTAGTTCGGCCCCAAATGCTAATACTTTTGTGTACAGTAACTGTAGACTAAGCACTTGATTTGTAAAATAATGTACATTTTTTTTCTGTGAATAAACTTTATTATTATTATTATTTATGTCTTTCATAACAGCCTATACGAGTATACGAGTTTTTGTGTGCGTGCGGAACATGTTTCTGACGAGGACCCCCCGACCGCACACGTTTTTTTTTCTTAGTTGTTCTAAAACAGCAAATCTAAACAATACGTTTGTTGTCTCACCTCCGTCCAGTATTGGAGTAAATTACAATATTCCTCAATATGAGCGCTGCTGTCAACCGTATGCTCTTCGTAACTGGACCCTCGTTCTCATCCTGTCAAACGGATAACATTATAATCAATAAAAAGTCACTTTTAAAATGTTTACAGGCAGACTATTTAGCGAAAGCAAAAGATACCGAAAACCTTTACTCTCTCTCTCTTTAGCAATTTTATATCGCTATCTCACTCTAACTAAGTAAGTACCAACGCTAAATAGTCGCCCTACTATCTCTTTTTTTTACAAATGCACATATGAAACTGTAATTTATAATGTGAGTTTCTAGTGGCATCGAAGCGTAGCAGACGTGGACAAATAACATGCATAATGTTTATTTAACACACACTAGGACATACACAATAACGGATACACGAATAACTATACTAACTAGTATTACTGGTGAATCTAAAAAGAAAATAACAGTAGTTCATGCAATTTCAATAAAAATACATAGGAAAAAAACAGTACATATTTGAAACAACAACAAAATTACAGACACTACGAAAATAACGCACACATTGACATACACGCAAGCTACATAGACGGGTGTTATGTGCGATGTATCTTAAGTTGATCCCGCGTGCGACTGAGTTCAACATAGTACTATAGTTTGTTCCGGAAGTATCTGATAAAAATGTAAACAAATGGATCAGAAAACGTACCTGTCGATGTGAATTTGTTGTGCAGACAATTTGAGTACTTTGATTTGATTATTATTATGATTGATTATTTCGCAATTGAGGATAATTTTATAACCTCAATTTTCGTCGATAATTTCTCTATTACAATTTAATAACATTATTCAAAGAATAATTCCCTTTGGTGAGTGATTGCGAAAGAATTTTACCTGAACAGAGTTTGTATACACTTTCGTCAGATACTTTTGGAACAGACCATACAAACAAACAAACACACTGACATACACAAAAGCTAAAACAACACAGGTGTTAAGTGCAACGAGACTGCGGTCGATCGATGATATCAACCGTTCGGTCAATGTAGTGGCGCATGGCCGCCGAATAGGGACGAAAACTGTCAAATTAGTAGATGGCGCTAAGTGTTTGTTACTTTCATTCAGCTACCAATGGCGTTCCTTGTTAAAACATTTCTGTGAGATGACGTTTAGATTTTTTGTCTTTTCGTCGATTGGTCGATTTTCATTCAAGATCACTCTGACAAGTGACATACAGCGCTCTCTCGCGGTGTCTATCGACGGCATTAATTTGTTTTTATTGGAAGTAATTAAGTTTTATCTCCCATTGATCGATATGATATGTATTTGTCTAAACGAATGTTAGCCTTGGGGCAATTACAATTTATTTAGCATATAACGACCAATCGTTATATGTTAAATAAATTGTAATAAATAGTATAAGTTTATAATAGTAAGCCTTGACATTCAGGAACTGCCTTTCAAGTGCCTAATTGAAATAAATGAATTGACTTTAACAATATCGACTCTTCGAAGTCGATCGACCGCAGTTTGGTTGCACAAAGGTGTGAGTCTCACCAGTTGTTCCGGCGTGCGACTGAGTTCGGCCCTGTGCTGCGCGTGCACAAACACATAGACACGTTAGTGACGTCACACGCAGCGTGACACTATTAGTGGTTGTGACTAGAGTACTACCAGGATCTTTTGGCGTATAATGATGCGCCAAACACAGCGTTCTTGGCGATTTTGTGAAATTGTATTGACAATACAAGATGGCAGTGTTAGTTCCAATTGTGGCCACGCGCCAAAAGAACTTGGTAGCGTTGTATGCGGGTATAGAGTTATCAAATTGCGAGGTTCGATATCAATGGCTCCGATAACCAATTGTCTAGTCCAATATGCAAGCGCAGACTACGTATCTACGTAAGATTTACATCTTTATTTATAAAAATTAATTAAAGTTAAGAGACGTTTAAACGTCAAAAATGTATGGTTAAACAGTAGCTGATTATTTCTTAACTTTAAGCAAAGTTTATGAATAAAATCCTTGTCCTTCCCCACACAATCCTCACCTTTGAAAACTTCATTAAAATCAATTTTGAGAACGCTAAAAAATAGTAATAAATAGTCACCAAGGTCAAAAAAATAGTCGCATTATGATTCCGAAGTTATGGCTATAGGTTGGTGAGGATTGTGTGGTGAACGTCTCCACACAATCCTATGAGCAGCAACTTGTAGTTAAGACTATTTTTTGGCGTTATCAAAATTGATTTCATGAATGTTTGTTTTGAAAGGTGAGGATTGTGTGGTGGAGGCACTAAACCCCTTAATTCTTTGTTGATCATAATTTTTTGTTGTTTTACTATATGATTAAATACAAGCTGTTGTTTTGCATCCTCGTCAAATTTCAGGAGGCTATTATGAAAGATATAAATCTATTATATAAAAATGAATCGCTGAATGTGTTGCTAAGCGCAAATCTCGAGAACAGCTGAACCGATTTCGTTAATACTTTTTTTAGAATAATCCTTGAAGTACGAGGATGGTTCTTACTTAAAAAAATGTATGAAAGTTGCTTCACGCGAGCGAAGTCGCGGGCAAAAGCTAGTAATCAAATAAAAAAGGGCAGTTACAGTGCGGTCTCACACAGGCCGCGTTTTAAAATGCGTGTCCACACATGCCGATTTCCGAAAATTAGGAGAAAAAAAATACCTACTTATTTTATTATTGTTTCGCGTCGAGAATCAGTAGCATAGTTACCTCCTTGAATTTGACGAGGATGCAAAACGACACCTTGTATAGTACCTCACAATTTAATACCCTTTAAAATACGCAGGAGTAACTAGAGAATAGACGATGACACAATATTTTAAAGTAATACAGTTTTGGCTGTGTATTGACGGCATAGACAATTTCATGGCAAAAACTTTTTTTTTTCTTGTGACAAAGTTATTTTACGAGTTATTTATTTCTGACTCCGCAGTAGTTGTCATACATAAGCAAGACCATAGCCATATGAGATTTAATTTTAAGTAAAATGAGAATGGATATAGTGACTATGATAAGCTCTCTCCATCACAACAAGTCAGACATTGTTATGAAGGAATATAGTGTTGAAATTATGACTTTAGAAGAACATACACACTGTTTCTTTATAGTTTTCATATTATATTTATATTCCTCGTAAAATCTCCTATAAAATAATGATATGATTAAGCTCTGGCAAACTTAGGGGAATCCCGTGTTCCTGCATGCAGGTTCTCAAACAGGCGCGAAATGAAATTGTTTATTCGTGTTGCCCATGGTCCACCCACCAGCACCCTAATTGCGTAACACACAATCAATCTCAATCTGAATCATTTTGAAGGATATTGCTAATCCATTGCTTCATGTGTTCAAAAAATGTGTCATGTGTCTGCTCAACAACGTAAATAACGCAATGAATGTTGTTGAACTGTCAAAATGAAACCGATTCCGATTGATCGTCTGTTACGCAATTAGGGTGCCAGCTAGTTCACCTAGGTGGACTATGGGAAATTATTATTCTGTAAATAAGATATGCAAATCACTTTTATTAAGAATGTATTATAAATGAGAAGAAATGGCGAAACAAACTCAAGGGTCAGTCTCTTTTAAAGTCCAGACATAATCTTGGTCAGATCATGTGAAGACAATGTAGATAATCTGCATTCGCGAATTATTTGCCAAAAATGCAAACAAATATGAGTTTATGGAAAAATGACATTCAATTCCTAGAAAATAAACCTACAACTTCAAACATTTTTATAACTTTTTATAGTGCTAGTCACTCTGAAATCAACTTTATAACTATTGAAATAAAGTTGATATTTGTTTAACTTGAAATAACATCAATTTTAAACATACATTTGAATAGACTTTAGTGCCAGAAATAGGCTTTTGAGGAAAAAGCCACACAGATTTGAATGGACCATGCAGTCCGGTCAGTGCAAGCATTTGTCAGTAGTCGTGTAGCTCACCTCAGAACTTGAATAGTCGTGTGACCACAGTTAAAACAATCGTGTCGTGTCCCGCATAACGTGCGGAATTCGCCTCAGTATGGCCATAGCTTAAAGGATGCGGGTAAATCTGAGCGGAAAACGTGTTTTTGCTCAGATTTATTTCTAGTCAATATTCTGACTCCTTTCAATTTTTTTTTGCCCCAAAATTGTAATAAATCTATAAATGTTGGAGTAAGATTTATAGTATCCTTACCATTAGCTCCCTCGGGTTGAACATATCCGCCGCATGTTTGTTAAGGGCAGCTAACGCGGCGTTCGGAGGGTACCCGAGCGTCACCGGCTTGCCGTCTGCGCCTTCTGTGGCCGCGTGACGACGCGAGTTGTAGATCGCTTTTAGAGCCTGTAAGGTACATGTTATATAACTTACTAGAGTGGGGACATGACAAAACATTTTAGATTGCTGTACTATATATACATGAAATATCTACCTTTACTAATAACAAAGCTGAATAGTTTATTTGTTTGTTTGAACAGAACCAGCAGTCGGATTTCAAAACTTATTGTTGCGCGCCACAATTAATGCCTGATACATGGTGACTTTAGTTACCACTACCGCCATCTAATAACGAGTAGCAGAACTAATAGACTCACTAGCGCCATCTATTATCGAGTAGAAATTACGATGCTAGAACTTTCTAGAACTATCAGTCGGGGCCGGCACATTCTAGATGTTTCTAGAATAGAAGGTTCTAGAACTATCTGCGGCACTATATAAGGCCGGGATGAGCCAAAACCGGGCAGAGAGTTAGATTGGCGATACGAGCGAATACATCGAAAGCGATCTTCAAGTGCGACTTAAGTGCAATTGTGTTTTATAATTAGCGATCGCGATCTTCAAGTCCGACTTAAGTGCAATTGTGTTTTATAATTAGCGATCGCGATCTTCAAGTGCGACTTAAGTGCAATTGTGTTTTATTGTTTTATAATTATTTATGGTCGCGAACCCGAAGCTCGTAACGTAATCAGCATCCTTATTACAATGAGTATAAAGACCACTGTGATTTTGACAGTGATGCGTTTTGGTAATAAAATAACCGTGAATGGACTGTAGAAAAGAATAGAATAGAAAATGTTTATATCCATAGAATGTAGATGTGTATGAATGTGTGTATGTTTACCTTGTAGCGTTGTACTTACGGGTACAGTGCAGTGCTTGTCAGTGAGGTGGTTGAGCAGCGCGAAGGTCTTCCGCGGCACTCGGTCGCAGTCGAGCCACATGCAGGGCGCCTCCCCGCCGGCCGACGGCGGGCAGTGCGTGCGCGCTGCGTGCGTGAATACGTCCGCTGCGTTGGCGAACGATCTGATACAAAAACAATATAATTAGTTGGTTTCCGATTGATCTTCTCACTGGAAAGCTTAATCCTATCGAAAACATAATATGTACAAAACTGCAAGTCTCGCAAAGCGGTTCTTCTACCTCTACCGGGAAATCTAATGTAAAACCAAGTCGGTACCTATCGTTGAGAGCATGTATCCAACAAAGGACAATGACCAAAAGTCGTACCAAAAAGTCTCATGCATCAAGTTCAAAATTTTATAGTCATTATTTTCATATTTTTTTACGATATTACGCGTCGTGGATTTGATTTTTGAACAGGGAATATAAATTAAAGTAAAAAAAGTGTTGATATTATTTATTCCCTTTACATGACGTTCCGTTTCTAACGATATAATAAAAAATAATAATAATATCCCTGGACATTTCACACAGCACCATAACCTGACCTGGCCTGGATATGGTTAATATAACCTTGAATTTGGAAAGTGTCATGATCATGTCTTCCAAGAAACTTGTAAAATAGATATATAGAATAGAATTTTTATTTAAACGATTATAATTTTTTTTAAGAGCAATAATGGCCGTTCGTGTATGATATGTCAAACTAAATAAAGTACCTAGTTTTTAGGTTATTTCGATTTTTTTTTTAAGTCTCGGAAACTGGGTTTTGTTTACAAACAAAACGAACTTGTGTAGGAGTTATTATGATAAGTGTAGTCACAAAAAAAAGTTTGACTTTGATGCAGCATGGTATGGGATTCCATACATCCTGAGCATTGTCCTTTGACGAATAGTTAACTAATAACATTTTATAGTTACCGTATCAATATTAGACATCTTTATTTCTTTTATAAAAGAGACTGTGACCTCTGAGTTTGTTTCGGCCTTTCTTCTCAGAGTAGTCAGATAGGAAACGCCGACCTCATCTAGTTTTAAAATATGATTGACGTGTAAAAGTGTTTGTACAAACCTACTTACAAAAATAAAATCATTTATCATTTATCATTTATAAATAGAATGGCTTGGCCATCGCACTGCAACACAATAACATACGAATCATTTATTATTTGACGGCACGGTTGGCGCAGTGGTTAAGCGATTAACTGCTGCGCTGCGTGTCGCGGGTTCGATTCCCGCACGGAACAAATATTTGTATGACCTACAATTAGTTGTTCCGGGTCTGGCTGTTTGTGTATGTGAGTTTATATGTCAGAAAACGCACCCACGACACAGGAGAAATTCCTAGTGTATAAAAAAAAAAAGACCTAATAATAGAACATAGCGCTAGCGGACCTAATTAATGCATAGACAAACAGAACTAAATACGCTCCGAGCGCTAATATTAGGTCGATTCTATTGTATGTAGGTAAGGTACAAAATGGTAGTTTATAAACTGTACCATGTTCTTTTTTTTGAGAAAAATAATCATTAATTTCACTATGGTGGAGTGGCAAAACTTTGTGGTCGCATCAAAATAAAATTTAAACAGTCTAGTCCAGGATTTTAGACTAACGCCGCACAACATTATTAGTTGTGATACTGGTTTGGCATCTGTACTGAGCACATGAACATGATTTTTTCTCTTTCTTGTTGTTATAGTGGGCGTCACTTACTTGCCACACCCTCGCCAGTGGCAAATCCAAGGCGTCTCGTCCTGTGGGCTGACGGCTTGTATCGGTGTCGGCGTCAGTGCGGGAGGTGGCGTTGCGGACGGTTTCGGGGTAGGCGGCTTCTGAGGCTAAAACATATTACAATATAGTTAAGAGAATTCAGATTTGGCTCAATAAAAACGAATTCATGTTTATTCATGCCTATGGCATTAAGTCCGTCCTTTACATGTATGTGCTTGAAGTATTAAATAAATAAATAAATTCAATAGTATTCAATCAAATTGATCTACACATTTATTAAAAGGATTATATTTTGTATGAGGCATAGTAAGTAGAGACCCAATCACTGCTGGACATAGGGGCTCTGCCTATGTCCAGCAGTGGACTTCTATAGGCCGTTTAAATATGTTTTCTGCCAATCAGAAAATATATTTATGTATATGTCCCTGTATACGCAGGGTGGCAGAGACATCGACGCACACTGTAACCATGAATTCAGTACATGATTCTAGACTCCGTAGCGTAGAAATTTTTCGTCGGTTATCAAAAAAAACAACAGCCATTTTATAGAAAAGTGCAATACCTACGCGGTCAAAATGTATGGAACAGCATTTTTTTTTAATTACCGACGAAAAATTTCAACACAAGGGCGTCCAGAACCATGTACTGAATCCATGGTAACAGGCTGCGCGTCGATGTGCCTGCCACCCTGTATAGTGGACCGAAAGACACTTCGTTTTTTTAAATTAAATTATTCGCTTCCTCAACCCCCACCCACTCCACCGCTCGTCACCCTTTGTAAAATTTCTATATTTATGTTCTGTAATGTATATGGTGTACATAATGTATATGGTGTACATAATAAAGAGTATTCTATTTTGAACCCAAGAAGAATTTGGCAAAAACCAGACGGTAAAATATTTACCTCAGTAATAGGTTGGTTGACCACAAGTTCTTTATCACCGATCTTTGTGTTGCCCACCATGACTGGCTGGCGGGTGATCACTTGTCTCATCACCGGTTGTGTGGTGGCCTTCTGTAATTAAAGTGACAGATAAGAATCGTATCAAATCGAATACTGCGTTCTTTTCTATAATATATTTGCACTAGCTGCGCCCCACGGTTTCACCCGCGTAAGTTTCGATCCCGTGGGAATATCGGGATAAAAAGTATTCTATATGTTAATCCTGGTTATAAACCAACAGTGTGCCAAATTTTATCCAAATTCGTTCAGTAGTTTTTGCGTGAAAGAGTAACAAACATCCATCCATCCATCCATACAAAATTTCACGTTTATAATATTATATATAAATATAATATATAAAATCTAAATATAATATAAGTTATATAAGTTAGAAGTAGGATAATGCATAATGAGCCTATAATGTTCCCACTGCTGGGACACAGGCCTCCTCCTCGGTGAGTGGGAGTGGGCCACGCGGGCCAGAGCGGGTTGGTATTATATACTTGATTGAATCAAATTATTGAAAAAATCGGCCAAGTGCGTGTCAGACCACGCACGGCGAAGGTTTCCGTAGTCGGGATGAATATTTACGCAAGCACAGTACTGATTTTATCGACCACAAAAATAAGTTTGTATTTAATCATCATAAATCATTCCCGCTTTACGTGTAAGGCCCGCTTTGCCTAAAAAAAGCATTTTTACATGATTTTATTTGTACTGTACACCAACTAGTACCAAAAGCATTAATAGTGTAAGGATATGTATAATAATGGATCACTTACCGGACACGACTGTATAACGCTGGTTTTCGCCTCACTCACAACGGAAACCTGGTTACTCTGCACGCTAGTAACCACTGGGCTCCTTTGTGGTTGCTGCACAACTCTATGTACGTTGCTTTTCATTGGCGCGTTCATTATGATCGGCTGGTTGTTGGATACGGCTATGATTTGCTGGTTGCCTTGGAGGAGTTGTTGGTTGCCTTGAATTTGGAAATGTTAGATTAAGGAGGGTTTGTATTTAATTTGGAAAATGAATATTAGTATTCTTGCTGAGGTCTGCTTCAACGAGGTGGTAAATTAATGCTATTCTGTCTGAGGTCTGTCTCAAGGAGGTGGTAAATAAATTCTATTCTGGCCGAGCTCTGTTTCAACGAGGTGGTAAATAAATGCTATTCTGGCTGAGGTTTGTTTCAACGAGGTGGCAAATAAATGCTATTCTGGCTGAGGTCTGTTTCAACGAGATGGCAAATAAATGCTATTCTGGCTGAGGTCTGTTTCAACGAGGTGGCAAATAAATGCTATTCTGGTTGAGGTCTGTTTCAACGAGGTGGCAAATAAATACTATTCTGATTTCTGGCTGAGGTCTGTTAGCATTTATTTGCCACCTCGTTGAGTGGTAGCAAATAAATGCTATTCTGGTTGATTTTGAAGCAAATAAGTCTAAAGCCTCTATTATTATTATACCATTGGATATAGAAGTATAGAAGATGGCTGCTTCAGCTGAAATCTTTGACAGAATTTGGGACATTCAGCATCTAAACATTATGATCAATTTTAAATTTTAAAGTAACATAATATTGGTTTATTAATATGGATTTGTCGATCCTCAAAACGTTTCAGAAATCGCTAATATCCGCTAGTATATTTTTTTTGTTCACTTCTTGCACTGGTCACTTCGTTCTCACTATATGTACCTTTAATTTCATCATGGGTGATGTAACCAATATTTTGATTTTAAAGAGTGTACATGTATGCATGGAGTTCCCTGCCCGTTCTTCTCCAGAGGAACCTACGCTTTAGAATTGGCCACTAGCTTCATCTTTTCTAACTGACCGACTCTCTGGCAATTCAAAAGTGCCTATAAATGGTTTCATTGAAAAAACTTTAGTTTGATAGATCTTTAACTTACCTTGTATAAGTTGCGCATTACTGTTTACAATCTGACTGCTGGTCGACGTGCTAATAAGAGCCGGTGGTTGCTTCTGAGTAACCATAATCTGTTGTGTTTGCGGTTGGTTCATGATCTGTGCCTTATGAGGCTGTGGTTGGTTGGTTATTATCGGTTGCTGGCTTGGCGTCATTTGTGGGGCGTTCTGTGGATTTTTTTAATTAAAACTGTAGAAGAAGTTGTATTGAATTATGAAATAACATTGATATGCTAAATAAGTAAATAATAATTTAAAATACTCAACATTTAATGAAATTAAAACACTACACAAACAACAAATCGTATATAGTGAAGAAATATAGATAAATAGTTGCATGAAGCTACAACGTTTAAAATATAAGTATAAATGAATGAAATAATGAATGATTGTAATACAATATAGAACATGCTTGCTTCTAGCAAAACACGCTTCTTGATCCCGAAGCAAACTTGAACCAAAAAGTTTAAGGCCCGCTTACAACATAAACCACCAAATACGTTTAGCGCTAATCGTATTTGAAAACATCGCATAGGCAACGCATTCAGTCATTTGTGGTAAAAGCGGGTTTAACGCAAGTATATGTACAGACAACAGCTGAGCAGGTCAGGCTACTACAATCTGTCAAATTTCTTTAATGAATTTACGCCAGCACATCTGCTGGCGTCTGCGCTAATTTACTTGCTGAGTAAATGTCCGATCAGGATATGTACTTAGAAAAATATAACACAAAAATCAGGAGTAATAAATGGCCCATTTGCACGAAATCGTTTTGTTTGCTAATATAACAATATTTGTTCGTATAAATGAGCCACACCATTCAAGTTTGCCTTGGACTTAAATATTTACATACACTAATTGTTTCACTAGTACAGACGCCAGCAGGTCAAGCTTCCCGAAACTGTAGAATTTTCCCAATCAACCTTGAACCTTAATGCTTTAACGATAAAGTTGAAAATCTATTGAAGAAATTTGACAGATTGTAGTAGCTTGAAGTGCTGGCGTCTGTACATTGCGAAACAATTATGTAAGTATACCAAAAGCATAAAAATAGCCCACTTCCAAACATTAAAATGTAAAATTAGCAAAATAACATAAAACGCAACAAAATATAAAAATAAACACAGACCAATAACCAAGCTACCATTACGACGACTCTAATTTCTCCATGGCTTAAAAATCACGTAAGTATTTATGCTTTTTGAACTTTAAATCTAAAGCCACAAAGTCTAAAACAGCATGTCATGCCTGGCAAAGAGCATTCAAAACATAGAAGGAATAATAGTTACTCGGTATACGTTTTTTTTTTTCAATAATATAATATGAGATTTCTACAATATAAGAAGTACTGTATAAGAGAAAGTACTGTATGATACTCAAAGTACTCATGCACATGGACAATTACAACAACCTACTCAGGACAGGCTTAAGGTACAGTCGGCGCAAGGTTAGTACCCACCTGGCCAAGTATACTGCTTGTTACGGTGGATACTTTTCTCTGGCAACCGACCGTCGAGACGGCCTAGTTGCAAACATAAATATTAGGTAGTTATTTTCACAAATATTAAGTGGCTATTTTCAAAAATATTAAGTAGCTATTTTCAAAACTAAAACGCAGCTATTTTCAAAAATATATCATAGCTATTTTCAAAAATATTACGTAGCTATTTTCAAAATATTACGCAGCTACTTTCAAAAGTATATGATAGCTATTTTCAAAAATATTACGTAGTTGTTTGCAAAAATATTAAATAGCTATTTGCAAAAATATTAAGTAGGTAGGTATTTTCAAAAATACTAAGTAAATATTTTCAGAAATATTAAGTAGCCATTTTCAGAACTATTAAATGAAACAAAAGCAAGTCATTTTCAAAATTGCATGTCGTTTTTTACTTGTTTTTAATAACAAAGGAATTATTAGCCTTTAAAATTCTCCTGCTAAGAAAATATGTCCATTGTAATTCGTTAACCGGACAGATATCCAGTTAACTACACCGCTTCGCTGTTTCAGGGCTACATTCTGAATCAATTTTAGCCACAGCTTCATAATCAGCCTATAATGTTCCCACTGCTGGGACGCAGGCGTCCTCACAGTGAGAGGGAGTGGGCCGTAATCTACCACGCGGGCCCAGTGCGGGTTGGTAAATGTCACATATCTTCGGTTTTTTTATACTAGGACATGTCGGCTTTCTTAGGATGTTTTCCTTCACCGTTTTGAGAGCAGTGATGATGAAAAAATTTACACAAAATAAAGCGTCTGGCTGGGTTCGAACCTACGACCTACAACTTGTAAGTCGCGGTCGTTACCACTGGGCCACCACTGCTCCACAGCTTACCATTTGGCAACACAAAAAATGAAATCTTTTCGCCCCAAAAATATTTTGTCAATATTATAATAACAACGACTCAAGCAGTAAATGACATATTTCTTTTATTCTTAAAGGCAAGGCGTCGTATTCATTTCTAAACCGAACTAAAACCCAAAACCTGTCCCAAAAGCTAAAGTCTATAAATATTCTGTGCATGGAACCTGAGCGAGGGCATTCTTCACCATCGTGATGGCCTGCGAAGTACTCACTAACGTAGGCTGAGACAACACCCTCTGGGTCGACTGAATCACACCCGAGTTCTGCGATAACCAACTTTATTTCAACAACGTAAAGTTCAAATTCAATCTTATGCTACTTGTTCTATGTGCGGATCTAGAGGATTTAAATTGATAGGGTGTTTATGCACTGCGGGCCGTTCGATAAATTGTATGAACACTTTTATACTGATTTCAGTTTGAATTATAAGTATACTTGGATTATCTATACGAAATGGCAGCAATGCATTTGCACCATTGATATATTGTTATATATTTTATTACCGTGCACAGGTTTTGTCATGTTTATGTGTGAGTACTGCTTTTAGTTTGTTTTTCTATGAACTTGAAAATCTCCCCCCTCCCCCCATGTACAGACGCCAGCACATCAAGCTACTACAATCTGTCAAATTTCTTTAATAGATTTTGAACTTTATCGCTAAGGCATTAGGTTCAAGGTTGATTGGGAAAATTTTACAGTTTCGAGTAGCTTGATGTGCTGGCGTCTGTTCTAACAATACCGTACCCTTTATTAGTGTGCTCCTCACACAATCAAATAAATCCGCGATACTCACTCATAAACATGAATTCACTTACCAAAGTTTTGTGAACAATTTTTATATAATTTTGCCACCGTTGATATATATAGGCTTAATCTACATTTAGTTTAGTAACCCATAAGTTAGTAAAGCGCCGATTATTATTTAATGAGCCGAATGTACACGCAACATAATAAAAAACGTGCAATCCCCGTAAATTTTGAAAATGTTTTTTCAATCATTCCCTCAATCTACTTTCAGGGTTGTAGGTGGTTTGGCAGGTTCGTCAGAAGGGTATGTCAATGCTGAGCCTTTATTGCTGTAGCAGAGGATACTCTGCAACAGTAATAAAGGCCGGCAGCAATGGCATTCGTGGCAGGGCAGTACGTATACTGTGACAGCAATAAAGGCTCTTTATAGCTGTCGAACACGTAATAATACGCTAATAATAAACAATAAATGTAGACGATACAACAAATTAATAGTATCAAGATTCCTAATAAAAACGAGAAAACCCACTTCACCTGTAGACGATTGTTAGACACAAAGAAGCGAAACAGAAAGGAAATGAACATTATTATTATTATTATGAGAACCCAAAAGTTACTATTAGGCATCATCTGGAACTATTAGTATGAGTTGAAGCCAAGATTATTAGCACAGTATAACAATGTACTCCATACAGTCGCTCACGCGTTATACTAAACGGTCATTTTCGCGGCCGGCGAGGTCATAAAACGTGGGAGCGAGACGACACTAAGACAACATAATCACCGTCCTGCTCGCACGTTTTATGACCGCAACTACCGCGAGTCATGTCGTTTAGTTTAGACATCATAATATTCTATTATCGTTTCATATTTCATGAGATGAATAGTAACTATTTTAACTAGCTTCATCTTCCTGACTGACCGACCCCTTTGACAATTATAAAGTGCCTGTAATTAGTTTGTTTAAAATAAATGCTTTGAGTTTGAGATGACTGCCAAACAGTCAACGTCAGTCAATAAGTCTTAACTATGAATTAATCCCGAGTTGCAATAACGCAACTCGGGACGTAGGTACCCACCGCTTCCTCCCTTTGCGTTGAACGACTATATGGAGTAAGATATAAACTGTGGGTGTTAGCTACTTGATTTGAGTGTAACCTGTATAATTTGCTGTTGGGTTATCGCCTCTGTTGCCTGCGTAATAAGGCTGTTAAGCGTCGCCTCGTCCAGGCCGCCTGGGTTGTTCACCTTTTTATCATAACATTTATGTTTTAAAACCTTTTTTGTTGATTGAGACTGACAATAAGCACAAGATTTTTTTTTTATTGAGTCTCATAGTAAAGTGTAACATGTCGCCAGTGCTTTTAGTGAATTCATTTAAGCCCAGGTTCACAAGGGTGTTTTTTTTTTCTCGCACTGGATTTACAACCCTATGCTTAGCGCCGAGAGTTGTAAATCTAAGTGTGTTTTTTTGTCGCGCTGGGATGCGCTTTGTTGAATTCTCAACGCTCGGTTCAACACCGAGAGTTGAAATTCCAGTGCGCGATAAAATCCCGCCACGATATTTTCCGCCCATGCGTACGTGGGCTTACTTTTCACCATGAAAACCGTCGAAGCCAAGGATTCATAGAAAACAAAAGTTGCACAACATTGTTGCAGCAACATGACTTGTGTTGCTGGAAACATGGGCCCCATACGTTCTGCTTCTAATGTTGCCCGCAACGTGTTTATAGTAACACAAATCATGTTGGCAAGTTTTGTTCACCATAAATCCGAGGCTTTACAAACAAACATACACAAAAATCTACACAAAAAAACGACATTTTACTTTTGACTATTACGAATCCCCGACCAACTTTAGCCGTCACTTTTTAACTACAAAATAACTCATAATTATATGGGCTGAACATACCGTCAAAGTAAGAGGTCCACCTCCGGTTGGTCCTTGAACTATTATTATAGTTTTCTGCATCATATTCCCTGGGATATTTTGGGCGATGTAACTTATACCACCTGCAATAAAGCAACGTTTAATTAGCACATCAATTACATGTGAAACCGTAAAATTATGTTAAAAAGACACGCACAGTACGTTACTAATCTCATGTCATCTGTTTTTATAGTTTTAAGGTGTATTTATTTTACTACAATGCCAATAAACGCATTTTTCTTTCTTTTTCTTTTCTTTGTCATCGGAGACCACCCTTCGGCGCACGAGACATTATACTGCACAAGTGTGTGCGCAGACACAGGTGCACTCTCTGTTCTCTCGCTCTCATAGTCCGATGTGATGGCACGCAATCCGATGCCCGGAGAGAGATCAGGCGATGTGCCAACGGCTTAATTATATGTTATACAGTGTACAAATACTCAGACTTTGTTGGTATTTTGGCGTGTGGCATATGGGTGACATATGGCAAATAATTTAATTTAATGTTTTGTGTGTCGTAATGTTAATTGCTCACTATTATAAAGGTTTTTCTAAATGAACAGACAACTGTGCTGCCGGGGAGTTTGTTGCGCCGCTTATTCTTCACAGCTAAAGCACTAGGAAGTGGTGAAGAGCGGGCGTTTTGGGGGACTGTCTTATGTAATTTTGATTTTCAAAAAGGGCTGATTCTCAGCCTGGTTTGAATAAATAATTTCTGATTTTGATTTTAGAGACCAAAATTCCAAACAAAAGATTTGCTATGAGATTCTAACTCATAAAGGACCTCATAGAAAGAGATGATGCTGTCATTGACTGATGAAACGTGCCGATTATGACAAACCTTTTTGTTATAATCGACGCGTTTCATCAGTCAATACACTATATTTGAATTCAAAATTTGTGATAATTTTCAAGTTATGGAACAACAAACTGAACGTCATACTTATCAAAGTTCAAATTCCATTGCAACCAAAAACTTATTATTACCTTTTTGTTACACATAGTCACTCAAAAATGAACTTAGAATACATTCCACTAACCTTAGTGAAATGTATTCTAATAGATAATTTACATTCCATCGCCCCTTAATCAGTTATCTAGATAGATAACTGATTAAGAATATGAATTTTTGTTACACATAGACACTCAAAAATCAACTTAGAATACATGTCACTAACCTTAGTGAAATGTATTCTAATACGAATTTATTATAATATGAATTGAAGTATACAGTCCTTTCACATTTATTTAACCTCTGATTTTGCATCACTGTCCAAAGCACAGTGACCTTTATTCTCATTCCAATAAGGTTGCTGTTGGGTTGCAGTCACTGACAAATCTGTCAAAATCATTTTGATCTTTATTGTCGTTACAATAAGGTTGGTGCTAGCAGAGGTATAATAACAGTGAAGGGAGTGTAGGACAGTACCTTGAGCATTGCTTGGCGTTGCTATGATCTGCATTGGTTGCTGCATGTACTGCGTGGGTTGTGTTGATATTGTTTTCTCTGTAAAAATAAAAAAAAATATCGACTAACAATTTTATTAAACAAGCGAAAAAAATTTAAAAACTAACTAAACAGAAAATAAATTAGCTAAGGTTACCAGGTTGAAGTTCCTTTAATACATTATAAATTACAACATCACACCTGTTATCCATGAAGGGTTAGGCAAACATGTCCCTATAGCACACCCACATTTTGCCAGTAATGTTTAAGTCCTATGTAATATGAGCGAGCCTATTGCTATCAACCGGGCACAAATCCAAACGCAGCTACTGAGAATTCCATATGGGCAAAACCCAATAACACTTTTCCCGACCCCGAAATCGAACCCAGGACCTCATGCTTAGCACTAGCGGTTGGGACCACTAGACCAACGCGATAGTCAAAACAAATATAAAATATATATAATTTATATTTTGATCAAATTAACTACGAGAGCAAGTCAAATACAAACCGTCTTATTACAAAACGAAACCTAACTTTAGTTCTAGCCTAAACTATTGAGCCAGTACTTGTATTTCGAACTTTATTTCGATTTAGGCAAAGTTTTTAATACTAAAATGACAACTTAGCACCGAACTAAGCTGTCATTTTTGTATAAAGAACTGCATTTCTCTATCAGTTGGGTTCTTAATTCAATAACTGGGTCAGTGGTTTAAACCTGATCGAAAGAAAAACCTTGTTTTGTAATAAAGGGGAAATTGTTTACCTTGTAGTATTAGCTGTCCGGCCTGCGAATTAATGATATTCTGAACATCCATGGGTTGCATCTGCAGCATTGGTTGTTGCATTTGTATAGTCTGCTGTTGAAAAAAAGAAAAAGATTTATATACTTACAATTTTTCTTTCTGAAATGAAGTTCGAGGGGTTCGGGGTCACCAGCATAGAGGTATGAGGAACAAGGTGTAAAGTTCACTCATACTCTATAGAAAAGGGAGGATCCTCCGACCAGACGGGTGTTGTGTCTGGCGGGCAACTGCCCAACGGTTGATGTCGGGAAGTTGTATGTATGCTAATTGCGCGGTAAACTTCTGTTTGCGAGATGCAGGATTTGCGTGACGTCAGTATGACGCGCTGTTCGCATGTGGCGTTGTAGATACCGCTACAAAGTCTTACAGAACAACGTATAGTGCGCAGCAGTTAAGGGGGAAGCGCCAGGGTAGCCTGTGTAGTTCAAATTTTCATACGTTTTTCGCAATATGCAGGTGTGTCAAGTTTTTTGTTGAACAAAATATGATTCGCAACCGTAACTATGTGATCTTAGGTTGTATTGATGATTTAACTATCATAAATCTGTAAATACATAAGTACTTGTTACCGTCGCGAACCATATTTTGTTCAACATACAAACTAACCTTCAAATTGCAAAAAACGTAAGAAAATTTGAATTTCGGGTCACCCTGACGGTTTCGCCTGCTCGGTGTATCACGTCCGGAGACTGTAGTTGATACAAAATAGACAAAAGTATTACCTGCATCGAGGGTCCTTGCACTTGTAACGTAGGTTGTTGAACCTGGAGTGTCGGCTGTTGCACCTGCATCGTAGGCTGTTGCACCGACATCGTCGGTTGTTGAACCTGAGTTAGTAAAACTCATTGTTATCTCGCGGTTGAGTTTTAAAACGTATTACTAATACAATATAGTACATTTTCACTGTGATCTGTAGTTTTTTTTTTTACTTTTAAACTTATTTTGACTTTATTTTATTTTACTAGCGCAGTTTAGTTTAGTTTTCGCTAAAATGCAACGCACCACAGTTTTTAGAGAAGAGAAAATATGTTTTTTTTTTCGTATTCAGAATTGCAATTTGCATAAAATGAAACGAAAGGTAATTTAAACTTTTTTTTTACATGGAAATTATTATTAAGTATAGTGTAGTATATTATTGGTAAAGTGGTAAAAAGTCTTACCTGCAGAATGGGTTCTTGTATGATGACAGAATTTTCACCAGCTGCCATCAAAACTGGCGGTTGAATCATTTCAACGGACTCTTGTTTCGGTGGCAACTGATTACAACAGAATATATTAATATTTTGTCAAGAATAACTAACATCGCTAGAGAAGCAAAACTACGTAGACTACTCCTTCGAAAATACTATATAATACTACTTCTAACACATCTAAAAGCCGTCAGTATAAGAAAAGGTTCTAATTTATGCAATAAAGTACTCGAACTAAGAAATAATACATTATTAATATGATTGACACTAATTTATCACAGTCATAATTTTACTAAATAAATAAAAAAGCTGCCAAATGCGAGTCGGACTCGCACACGAAGGGTTCCGTACCACGAGGCAAAAAACGCCGAAAAGAACGTTTCTTATATGGAGACCACATTTCATTTATTAACTTTATTTAATTTTTATTTCTGTTTTTATAGCGGCAATAGAAATACACACTGAAAATTTCAACTGTCTACCTATTACGGTTCATGAGATACAGCCCGCTAACAGACAGACGGATGGACGGACAGCGGGGGCTTAGTAATACGGGCCCCCCGTTGGCACCCTTTGGGTACGGAACCCTAAAAATGCGCTAATACGAATAGCTACTCTCCTTAAACAACAACTAGGCTAATTATTATTCTAACAAACTACCTTGAAGACAGCTAAATTATTTTCTAACTACAAAAACAAAACGGAAAGCCGACTCACGATACAAATTAGCTTTAAACGAATCTTGTAAAGGTTAATATTTATATGAGTTTGACGGTTTGGTTTCTCAAATCTACTTTGGTTGGACGTTTGTGATATCTCTTCTCTCCTATACGTACAAATCTGTGCATACAATAAACATACAAATGTTATATTTATAAAATAAAATATGTTAGTGTCAAGACCTTAGCTCGGAGTGCCCCCAATAGCATGGCCCCCACGCTGCCTGCGTGAGGGCGCTAAGATCCGCCAGAATAGACAGACATGAAATAAAAATTAGGGAACATTTGACTTCAGCCCGATTTCTGAATTGGTAAAGTAGAGTTTGACAAGTTTGAATTCTTCTTCTTTCTTTCGAGTCGATGGTAAATTATTAAATGAGTTGGGCCCAGTGGCCATAATAATCGCGACAACAGTGGCATTTTTAGGTCCTCAGAAGTGCAGGTGGATGGACACTTTGGACGTGCCAACAAATGAGACATGATTTGGTCAGGAGCAGGAGTGTCGGTGGCGTAACTAATCGCCCATTTTGCTAGGTTGTGCTTGCAGCGGCCTGCTTAGGTCCGTAGTCGATTGATTGCTTTTCATACAGGGTGGCAATTACCATTGATTCAGTACACACGGCTACACGTCAAGCTATACAAAACTATAAGTTTGTCTTGGCCTCACTTTGTATGATATTTTCTCACAATGAACGGTCAGCCAATAGTGGTTTTGCATAGCTTGATGTGTAGCCGTGTGTACATGATATTATATGAAATTATTCGTGGGTTATTAACAAAAAAAATTGCTGTTCCATACATTTTGACCGCGTAAGAATTGCACTTTGCTATGAAACAGCAGATATTTTTTTTTTTTTGATAACCGACCCAAAACTTCTACGCTATGATCTGAAGAAGCTGAATTCATGGAAAAAGGTTGTCCCTGCCACCTTGCATAGGCCACTGCAGATCACTTCCGGGTGGCAAGCGCTCCTGTGGCTGAACGAAGTCGGAAGATGGCAGGTTCTCAATTCAGAAACCGGGTGTTAGTAATATTCAGGAACGACAAAATATGGAGGTTAGTGCAACATTATAAAAAAACAAATATGTCGTTTTTATATTTACCAAATCCTCTTCGTCTTCTAACGCTGAGGCTGCAAGTGCTGCATACAGATTCGCTGCTGTTTTTGATACACTCTCTTGAGGCGCCATGTTCTATAACAAGTTTTAGAATGATATGAATAATAATGGTGTCTAGGTTCTAGATCCAAAACGGGTATAATAGACGTAGGCAAGAAGGCTGTCACATGCCACACATTGGGCGGGTCACATCAGCCGCATGCAGGTTGACCGCTGGGCAAAAGTTTCCACACAATGGGTGCCTGAAGATGGACGGCGCCGCCGAGGTCGGCACAGAAAGCGGTGGTGAGATGATCTGGACGCGTACCGCGAGGGCTGGTTCGAGGTGGCGCGGGAAAGGAGTTTCTGGAAGGACTTGGTGGAGGCCTTTGCCCAACAGTGGGACAGTATAGACTAGAAAAAAAAAGAGTTAGATAATAAATACACAATAAACAGAACTGGTGCCCCATGTAAGGTACGATGCTACCCATTTTCTTTTTCTTCTTTATCTTTCTAGTGGTCTCTAAAGGCACCTCCAAGTTACCCTTTATTACAAGAAAACAATCAGATTGCACTAACATTTATGTAAAATTTAACAACTAACCTTTTCTTCCACCTTAATTTTCTTAGCAGGCGGCTCGGTATACGAGTGATCAGTAACCACAGTTTCCGTGACATCCTTATCAGTTTTAATCTGAATCTGACCTTCGGTCTTCACCTGAACCAATTGACCTTGCTCATTCTTGTACTGAAGAATCGGCGCTTGTAATTGGTCACTCTTCAACTGAATGATTTGCCCCTGTTCGTTCTTAATTTGAATTAGCTGGCCCTGTTCGTTCTTTATTTGAAAGTATTGGTTTCCTTGGGATACTAAGCCGGAGTCAGCGTTTATTTGAATGACTGGTGTTGGGTCGGACTTGACCTGAACGATTTGACCCGTCTCTGTGATTTGGATAGTTGGAGCGTTGATTTGGGGGCCCATTTGGACGACTTGCAGTGGGGGGTTCGAGTTTTTCTTTAGTAAGTCCGCTAGCATTTTGTTTTGGGCGGATTTCTGGAAAAAATGGATTAAATAACGTAAATTATTATAGTAAAAGTTCTTGAGAGCTGTGGTGGCCTGGTGGTAACTGCCGCGATTTGTAGGTCGTAGATTTGAATCCAGACATGCGCTTTACTTTGTGTAAATGATTTCATCACCACTGTTCTCAAAACGGTGAAGGAAAACATCGTGAGGAAACCGGTGTCCTAGAACCAAACATTCGAAGACATGTGACATCTACCAACCCGCACTGGGCCCGCGTGGTGGATTACGGTCCACTCCTTCTCACCAAGAGGAGGCCTGCGTCCCAGCAGTGGGAACATTATAGGCTGATTACGTATTATTGTAAAATTGCGTCTAATTTTATATTTTTTTCAGAAGAAAAGGTTACTCACAATAGTCAGTTGAGTTTGCTCGTCTATTTGAATTTGCACTGGTTCTTCTTTCGGTACTGAAAACATTACAAATAAATTTTAGGTATCATCATGAATGGGGCATAAATAAGTAGTAATAAGTGAAATAAGTTTTTGATATTTACCAACTTGATCTTCTGGCTGATTTAGGTGGACCTGCAAATAAAAGTATCATACAGTGAATTATAATGCAAATAGTTCTAGGTAGAATCTACTTTTTTTAAGCTTGTTCAGGCTGTTGCCGCTGTATAGTGTTTATAAAAGGGCTTTCGATATAATTGATGTATACTGGTACAATCTGTTGTATTTAACTTGGAAGATACAAGAAGGCCTATTCTCGTAAATAAAAACCTTTAAAATCTAGTCGCAGTCTCACATCGGTGACCAAAAAAATTTCACAAACTGGTCATTATATATTATATATACAGATTTAGACTAAGATTGGAATGCGAACGTTCTTAACAATACAGGAATTGCCCTCCAGAACTGACAGATTTCTGATATAAATCTGTTTGATGAAGAATGAGCGACGTCCGCAATGTGATGGTGGGACAATGCCTAGCGCTCCTCGCAGCGCGAAGTGGAGGCGCGAGCGCGGCGTAACAATGCTTAAACCTTTTTGTTGAAAAAAAAAGTTACTTATACGTCATGTTTTTACCTTATCTGTGGGCGTGCTACTGGCAACACCACCTGGTGTAATTGTCGTACATTTGATCAAGGCTTCTGGGTCAACGTCCATTACCTGTACGGGAAATGTTTTTAAGATGAAAATGTGTTTAAATTTAGATTTCATAATCAAATAAACGAAATTCTCCTCTAGAAAATCTGCTAGCAAGCCCAACACTAAGAATTCTGTTTTGCCCATTATTTTGGCTGTTGGAGGTTAGATGGTATTTGCCCACACCCTCTGCTTGCCTGGCAACCTTCGGGCCAAAATTAGCACTTTAAAAATAGTAAGTTTGGGTTAGTTAGCTATAGTTATTTAGAATATTGAAAATAATAAACCCTTCACGACTGTTTCCCCGAAAGGTTGTGCAGAGGTGTACGTGTATCACCCACATTTGAACAGTTACGATTTTTTTTTAAAATAATAATGAAGTATTGTGGACACGACTCCTATTGTTAGGAGGTTCCTCCCTCTGACGGCCTGACCGCCGATCGCTTCGATAATGTTGTGTTGTTTAATTTTTTTATGAAAAGAGTTCCTGGAAGGACTTGGGGGAGGCCTTTGGCCAGGAGTGAGACAGTAAAGGCTAAAAAAAATGTACCTATCTTATTTAAAAATTATAAAATGTAATTTATATGTCTTTGAATGAATAAAGGTGAAAGTACATATTATAAATACCTGATTAGTTTGCACCACAACTGTGCTCGGAGCAGCCGGTCCTCTTTGCTGACTTTGTTGTCTTTGCGCAACCTATATACATTATAAATATTGAATTAAATCGTTCAGAAATATTTTGTGTCCCTGATCCTACGTATAAAAGAAAAAGAAATGATAAACGAATGGATGAGAAATGAAATTGAAAACCGAAAAATAATGTATCAAAAGTAAATGTTATTATAAAAAGAAAATTTTTTTTTTTGAAAAATAAATGTTGCTTAAAAAAGAATAATAATGTTTGAAAATTAATGATGTTGAAGTTTTTATATTAAAACGAACTTTCTATTTTGGTATTATAGAATTTGCGGCAAAAATATCTTAAAAATTACGCCTCGTCCGTAATTTTGTAAAAATAATACCATTAATGTAACCCTAAATCTCCTTTGTCCAGCAGTCGGACGTTAATGGCTAATAAAAAAAATGGTATAACTCCTAAAAAATAACAATAATAAATCCATGCTCAACAAATAAGCTAGCGGAATACTCATGCCGTGTCAATCCAGTTATTGTATTATGTTAGTTTATAAACTAGTGATACTTGGCATGCCTTTCTACGTCGCATTTAACTGCCACTACTCGTCAATGTTGCCATACACAAAAATCGATTCATTTTTTTATCAGGCAACTACATACCTCGGTATAATTTCGGCCTGTCAAGATGATTTTTTTTTTCTGAAGGAAAATATATTTTCCTTAGGCCTTGTTTACAAGCATTTAGTTAAAAAATACTTTGGATACATGCTAGATCTAATAGTTCGGAACAGAACTATCATATCTTTGTTATAACGTTCAAAAACTCAATGTTACATGCAGTTTGTTAATTTTCCACTGTGTTTTGTAGTTTATACCTTTCTTCGTGATACGCACGTCACCTTCTTTGTTCTATAGTAAATTATAAAATTATAGCAGAAAATAAAGTAAAAGAACAGAATAAAATTGATGAAAATAGGTTTGAAAAACTGTATACTGACTTATGTGATGACCAATTAAACTTAATTTTACCTTAAAAATGAACTAAAATTGACTAATATCTTCTATTGTTGTTACCTTAACCTTACATAAGTTAATAATTTTCCCAGAAACTTACACAAAACACTCTTTTACACATAAGTAACTTGACAAAGAAAGAAAAACATGACTGAACAAGTGAACACACATTCTCGTGAACAACTCATCAAACTTTACCCCGCGTCCTATTAGTCCACGTTCGCTCAGACGTAAAAATATCGCGGCGGGATTTTAACGCGCACTGGATTTTCAAATCTCGGTGTAGAGCCGAGCATTGAGAATCCAATAGAGCACACGCCAGTGCGTCAAAAAAACACTGTTGGATGGAAAATTCAGTGCGCGAAAAAGAATCGCCGCGAGAAAAATGTGCCCGTGCGTACCTGAGCTTAGAAAGCGATCGTCGCGCGAGTACGCGTACTTTCATAAAAGTGATATATGAACTCGACGACCACGTCACCGTCCAGCAGTTCACGAAACGCCTCTCCAAGCAATTTCTTCGACTCTGCTAAAAAGCACTCCAATCCCCTGATTGATTTAAATCCGTCCCTAAATAGTCCGATCCAGCCTGTCCCTTGCTGCCCTCTCCCAGCGACGCCCTAAGCCGAGGTCCGTACCCCACAGGGGGTGCCCTTAGCGTGTAGTCGCTTAGTTTTTAAGAGTTTTAAGCCTTCGCTTAAAAAGACTGAAAAACTAAGCTCTCGATTAATTGATTGAGACACCCACAAGCAAGACCGGTTAAGCACACAGCAACCTCCCAGATTGACCTGCAAACGCCCGTTAAAAAAACCGGTCAAGTGCGAGTCGGACTCGCGCACCGAGGAACTACTATTTTACGGTTTTCGGATTTTCTACTTTACTTGTGCTACATGACATTGCTTCTTGCCAAATTTTATGATTCTAGGTCAACGGGAAGTACCCTATAGGTTTTGATTAGTGTCAAAATATGCGGCATAAACGGAACATAAACGTCCGTATCTTTTGATTGCGTTTACTCAGGAACTTTGATTTTTTCACTGCCTCAAGGGATTGCAGTCCTGAGTATTTGATATTAATTTCAACTTGATAACTCTACACGTTCCTGTGACAAAAGGTCTTGACAGACGGACGGACAGACAGACGGACAACGAACTGACCTTATAAGGGTTCCGTTTCTCCTTCCGAGGTACGGAACCTTAAGAAATTACGCGCTACGATCGCTTTCTATTAGCACGCGGCATTCGTCTCTGTCCCACTATCAACAACTCATCCACACATCCCTACATCTATAAACAGTGGTTAAGTTAGTTTTGTTAGTATCACTTACTTGCGGTGTCGGTAGTGCGGGGCTTACTTTGTGCGCTAGCAAGTGTTTGATCAGAGTTGTGTTCGACGGAGTGGACTCCAATGCTTGAGACAGATGCGGGTGATTGGTTGGTGGCTGTTGTTGGCTCTGAGGAAATATATGAACCCAACTTAATAAGCATGCCTAACAAACGAGGGGATATAGAGTAAATAGTTGATTGGCAGTACTTGATAGTTATCAATTTTCACCAACACTATCATCGCTCAGTGGGAGTATTATCACACTGAGCATTGATATTTTTTATCAAAAGTTACAGTTTAATGGCTTAAAAATAAACTTTCGACTACTATAAATGGAAGTCACGACTGTCTAGCATTTTCTATTTAAACTAGTTCAGGGTTTCGCTCTGAGAGGGCTGCCTCATTTCAAACACTTTCTGTGGGTACTATATTTAAAATAGATTGTTTATATCCATATTTAGAATATTTTTGTTAAAATAAAAAGGATTTTTTTGTAGGTAAAATTGTTACCTGCACTTGCGGTTGAGATACAGCGGGTTTCGCTTCTGCTGCTGCCTTATTCGTTAGCTGCGCTTTCAGTATCGGCGACGAAGGTCCTAAAAATATAATTATAACATGTAAGTTCAAATGTAATCCCTAGTAAAAGGAGCTTCTAAATAAACTTGAGCGTTTGTTTTTAACCTTAAAAGTATGATCACGTCTCCCAACTTTCGCAAGATACTCAAGCTCCCAATTGACTTTGCAGGAACTCTCGGATATTGTGTCTGTAATTCAATCTCCTTCACAATCCTAAAACACCATCCTATCTACGGGAGCGGTTTTCCGACGCCCGTCCTTCAGACGCACCTTTCAGGTCGCATCTTAAAAACCTTCTCAAGTCCCCTCCCCACTCCACCGACTTCTACTCCTACTCCTTCACAGTGCACGCGATGCGGTTGTAAAATTCACTACCGCCTGACATTAGGGACTGCCAAATTGTTGCAGTTTTAAAAAGAAGAGTAAAAGAACACTATCTGTCCACTTCATCATAGTTGTGTATGTATTTATTATTTTGAGTATGTTATAATTATTATCATTCTAGTGATATTTAATTTTAGAAGTATGTATGTACATATATTTGTATGCATGTTAGTTTAGTCTCATTATTTTGTGGTTAGTTAGTTTCTTAAGTGTATTTTTTTTGTTTTTTATGTATTATTTTTTTGTCTCCTTTACTCTTTCACACGCTGTCTACATCTCTGTATCTATTTTCCTATTGCACGTATGCTGGAAGAGATATCTTATGAAAAAAGCATCACCTCTGTACCTATTTTCTATTCTGTTTTTTCTTGTCCGTTTAATTAAGTGTACATAAATGGTTAAATAAATAAAAATAAAAGTCTACCTACAAGTTGATGTTTTATTAATAATATATGAATATTTATTCCCTGAATGACTTTGTTATACAAGGGAATTTATTTCCTTCCAGAAACCGGGTCCAATAAATTTATTTATTTTCTTTCTCAATATTAAATATGGATAAAATATCATAAATTGGAAACAAACCTGCAGTAGGATTAGTTCTGTTCTGCATAGTTCTGGATCTGATGCCGATATACGCCTGTTGAGTCTCGCCCGTGGATAACGTCACCGTGTTTGGTCCCACTGTACCTCCAAACACCGTTCTAAGATAAATAATAAAATGCAATGTTAAAAATTATGACCGGTCAGCCATTTCTGGATGCCTTGAATTTTTGATGTCTTTGATCAGTAAGTCCTAATAGATTTGTAACTTGTTAACAAAATATTAACCGCCAATCATACAATACGGGCGGGTTGTTTCACGCGTATACGTCAAAAATGGCGCTAACTATCGTCAAACCAATAAAAGCCTTGATTCAAATTACAATTACGGCCTTGCCGTACGTCAAATAGTTACGAGTACGTAATCGTTATTATTTGACGTACGTATGTTACGTTAACCAACCGTTTGAAACAACCGGCCCTAATATGATATTTAACAGCAAATTGACTCCTATATATTTGCTACTACCTAAAAACGTATAATGGACAAACCGAAGAACCTTTATTAGACAAATATTTCTGCTCTTTGTACGTCATACATAATATTATGCCGTTAAAACTGGTTTGAAGATTTTCAGGATTTAAGTAAGTAAATATCTTATGTTGCCCCCAAGGACTCGATACCTTATAATAGTCTTACCTGACTAGTCTGGGGAAGTGTGCAGGCGCGATGACTCCCTTCCTAGACAGTTTGGTGCAGCACGCGACGTACTGTCGGTACATATCGTTGGCATCGCAAGCGCTGTTGTCGTTCGCTGGTAGAACTTCGTAGGCTGAGCGGAGCCATGCTTGAGCGAAGTGCTCGTTCTCCTGTAGAAGTTTTATGTATTTTTTTTTTCAGTATGCAATTATTATTCTTCTACTTTTCGCGCTGGTACTCTTCGACTTCATTTTACATTGTTTGAACCTGTTTCAAACATTGGTTCAAACAATGTAGGTGGTGGTCAGGAGCGGTCGCAGCCCAAGATTTTGGAGCGGGGGGTCACCAAGTAGTAAATTAGTAACTTAAGTTAGTAAGGCAAGAAATTCATGCAGACTCTCGACACCTTGAATGATTTTGGGGGGGGTCATGACCCCCACAACCCCCCACCTCGGACCGCGCCTCTGGTGGTTTAGGGTGGCATGTTTTAGATCATTCAACGTGAACGCGCACTTAGGGCACTCCAGCAAGTGGGGCATGGTCTGATCAGCACCGCACTCGCACTGGGTATTGGATAGGTCAGTAAGCCCACTTAGACCAACTGTGTCTGTATGTAATTTATTTATTATGGCCCTCCAACGACTAGATCTCTTTTTATTTACAGAGAGCACAGTCTTATTTTATAGGTATACTACAGCGATTTTGTCACTTAAAAGTTTGCACAGCACTTACATAGTTTGCTTATTTGATTTTATCAATCAAATAAGCAAAACCAAGCATTTTATCAACCATTTGCATTTTTTCGCTACGCTGCCTCTTTTCAAAAGTATTTACAAGAATTCTATTTCACGATAACATAACATACTACGGATACGCATTTTACACACACACTCGCACTTAGACATCTAATGATTTTATTATTACTATTGCTACATTTTGGATTACATGTTTTATTTATTTATGCTTCTACGTTTTAGTAAAAAAAAGCATAACTACGCACTACAGAAAGTAAGTTATTAGAGAAAGGAAACATCTTACTATGACTCAAAAGTTTGCTATTAAAAAATATGTTATCGAGTAAGTGTCGTTATGTGGTGGGTATATTGAAAATTAAATAAGGCTAAGTTCAGACAAACATTTGATCATCGATCATTACGAAACGCACTTCTAGGCATTCGTGTGTTAGCGTTCCTTGTGAGCGCGCTATACGAACAGAATCTGTTCTCAGATGCCTTGTTAACAGAATCTGTTCCTTATGTTCAACAGATTAAGTTAAGTACTATAGAGAGGCTATCATAATAAATCTCATAGAAAAAGCAGCCAAGTGCGAGTCGGACTCGCACACGAAGGGTTCCGTAACACAAGGCAAAAAACCGTCCAAAAAAACACATTATTAACTTGATTTTATTTTTTATTATTTGTTGTTATAGCGGCAATAGAAATACACACTCTGTGAAAATTTCAACTATCTACCTTCATGAGAATAAGCCCGCTGACAGACAGACAAACGGACGGACAGAGTCCTGTTGGCACCCTTTGGATACGGAGCCCTAAAAAGAGTATCCTATCTATCTATAGTAACCATATTTAATTGTCTTTGGCGCTATATCATAACCTGTTTTTACGTGTTACATCTGACCTTAACCCTCAAAATAAAGTAAGCAAAAAAAAAAGTTAAAAAAAGAGAGCGTCCCTCACCTTACTATCACTCACCTGCACAGTGCGCTGCTGTAGATGCGACTGCTGTATGGACGAGACGGGCGCCAGCGACGATACCGCGGTCGTCGTAGCCGTCGCTGGGGTCATCTGCGGAGGCTCTTGTACGGCTTTTGTGGGCGTTACGGTCTGTGAACGGAAGGTTTATCTATCTAGCAATTCATAAATTTCAATAACTGTACAAAGGTCTTTTGGTGCGTGGCCAAAATCGAAACTAACGCCGCCATCTTGTTTTTTTTTATAAATTTCTCAAAACAATTGCACCATTGTATACCAACAGCCCTGTCAAAGATATGCGAGCGCCAAGAGATCATTGTAGCAGTGTGTGGTCAGAATTTCTGTGTCTGCCATTATAATATGAAAAGAGATAGAACCATTTGTTATAAATCGATCTACAGATTTTTCAAGTGTAACTGCATTGTAGGATTTTTTTATGGCTAATACTATTTAAATGTTAAACACTTGTTTATGAACAAAAGCTTTAAGTGTTTTTTGTGATCTCATCATTACACATTATATGTAAAGTTGCTACAAATTCAAGAAAATACACATTTTTATTTTTGACTTCCACGAAAGTCAGTGAATTCCAAAAAAGTAAGAAAAGTTAAACAGTATTCATTCAACTTGTAATACGACATAACAAAGTAACATAGTTCTCTTACCGACTGTTGTTGCTGCGTTTGCCTCTCTTGCGCATCACGCTCTGCCTGCGCGGCGATGGCGCTCGGTCCACTCACCGTTTCTACGACACGCATGAGTATGCAAGCGCGGGGGCCGTAGCTTTGAGCCTAAAGTAGAACAAAATTGATATAACAAAATTGAGAAGGATTTTCGTGTTATATCTACGTAGTTACCAGCTATTGGTAAAATTACAGTAAAATAGTAAAGTAGTTTTAAGGTATACCTACTTTTTTTAACTAATTATTGTAACAGGACTTGCAATTTGAAAATATGTAGTTAGTTACTGGAAATTTTAAAAAGTATCAAAAAAAATCCACTCATCAGAACTTGATCAATGGGATCACGCTATCATTAGGTCACCCTTTCAAACAAAGGACGAGACTTTCAAATCGGTTTATAAATGACGGAGTTCTGAGGTAACAAACGTTTTTATGAATGCCACCGAATTGAGAACCTCGTCCTTTTTTGGAAGTCTGATAAAAATGATCAAAGGATTGAGAAGAATTTCGAAATAAATTGTGTATTTTCAGACCACAAACTTAGATAGGTTTGACACAAGTGTCACAATTATACTTTAACCCGTTGGATGCCGTAATTACAGACACAATTAAAAAGCCATTGTGTCTCGCGTGGATCTACGTTCCGGCATATGAAGGGTTAAACACTAACGTGCACACTAGCACCGGCACCGTTACGTCACAGCAGTGGTACACTGCACGACCTACCTCGACAGTGACGAGCGACACGAGCGTGTGTATGAGCCCGGGCACCCTCGCGACGGACTCGCTGGCGCGGTCGCCCAGTGACGTCAGCGCGTACACGCACTCCAGCGTGCACACCAGCACCATTATGTCGCGGAGCGTCAGTAGGGCGCACACTTCGTGGTACAGCTGGAATTAAATAAATGTTAGAATAAAAGAACAAAAGCGAATCACAAATCCGGAAACTGGAACATTTTTGGGGAACTGAAAAGCGGCAAATAAAATGTTACTCCCAAGGCACTTCAGATGCAACAAGCAAAAATATTTGAATACTTTGTTTTATCTCTTGCTTGGGTGCTGCGTTTTAGCAGCATTTACAGAGCAAAGCCCTTTACACGACAACTTTACAGACGATATATGCAAACCATCGCGTCAAACTTCATAGCGGCTGTGAAGTGCGCTACTTGCTGCGCAGTACCCCACCCCGCTGATACGTGAATCTGTTACTGCGCAGGGACTCGCCTCATGTTCCAAGCCGCCACAAATTTTGGATCGAGCTGTAATATCATTTCGGAGTAGAGTGAACCTTTACTCCTTCGCGCGATGGCCGAAGCACACACATATACATACACAATACCAATAGCGCTATTTTAATCATCACAGATAGTTTAAAAAGGTTTTCAATTCACATACCTTAGATTCCAGCGCTTTAAGCAGTGCATCTTCATTGACCTCATTCTGAGCGAGTTTGTTCAGTAACTCAAGCGCTGCAAGCACTCTAGCGCGGTCCTGAGATACTAATGCCGATTGAATTGTTGATAGTACGTGGCGGGATATCAAACATGTTGCTGGGTCCTAAAAAAGGACAAAAATATGTACTCCATTCCATTCCATTCTTTAAGGTTAAAATTTTAGTATATTTTGTATGGTATAAACAACTCTTGAGTGTCATGCGTGTGTGTTATGTGGTTTTAACAACTCTATAAAATTACAAATTGATGAGTCTAGTTTAACTATTTACCTTGATTATAAGTTCAGTGGATACGTTGCCGAGTGTATCAAGACCAGATTGCCGTAGCGTGCCTACCCAAGAGTTTGCACATAACAATAAAAATCTGAAAAAGATATATTATTATTTATCATGACATGACAAAACAGTAAAATAAAGGTTCTACACAGTCAACAATTATTTCCATATTTCCTCTATAAGGAAACGCAAATATTGGGTTTTTTTTTGGAGATTTGGTGAAGATAACGATATGCTTATAAATATCGAAACTATAATAATAAAATGAAAAAAGATTAGATGTTTTATGTTTTGGTTTGTTACGCTTTCACGCTAAAACAGCTGAACAGATTTGGATGAAATTTGGCACATAGGTAGACCATGATCTGAAGAAAGGCATAAGCTACTTTGCGTCCTGGATCGCAGACGAAGTCACGGACAACAACTAGTAATTATTACCAACAACCATTTTTACATTTGAATAGAGTTGAAACTCATTTGGCCATCACAAATCTCAACAAGTTAAATCAACACTTCACTATCGTACCTGATAAGCGTAGTATTCTTAGCTAAATACTGCACGTTTTCATCGTGGAAGGATAGCGAGCGAACTATGGAGGCGATCTGCAACACTCGCTGCGAGTAAACACAGGTGGCGCCGCCCGGCAGTTCTGGAGCGAAGAGTTGATTCTCATCCGATGGGTCTGTCATCCAGTCTTCTAATACGTCCTACGGGAAGAAGGTAGACGGGTTATAAGATAAGATGTAAGGTTTAAATTCGTTGGTAAGCGCATCACCTGAGAACAGTTTCGCAATTTTTTTGTTATAGAAATTAAAGTTATAATTAGTGTTATAATAGATTCAGGTCCGGTCAGGTAAATGGGAAGATTCGAGAAAACTGAAAGTACAATTTTGTATGGGAATTGAGGACAGGATGTCTGTCGGGGCAGGTAATAGATAAATAAAAATTCTCCTGGCATGATAAAAATTTTGGCATACTTGCCAGCATGTAAAAATTTGCTTTTCTCTAGAGAGACGTGACGCGAACTCTGAAGTGTGTATGCAAGTTTTACCGCAATCACAATATTCATATTAGAGGTTTCATCTATGGCAGAATAAGATAATTTTGATGTAAAGTCGTTTGTCTACCGTCTCTGCCTGCCGTATGTACCACCACGTCATCAGGACGTCAACGAGAACGAGATGACGGCGCCGAAGTAGCCATACATACATATACTGCGGTGGCGTAAAAAAAAAACAACACAAAAACAAAAGACAACTCACATCTTCATAAATCTTCTCAACAACCACCTCTTCTTCCTCTGACCCATTCAGCAGACAATCAGTCAGCGTATTATACGCCGCCCTAGCCTGCACTATCAAGTCTGGTTGTTCGACCCCTGGCTGCATGAACTTGGTCTCGTCAGCTAACTCTTTAGCCCCGCCACCTCCGGCCCGAAGGCTCCAGAAGTCGTCGGGATAACGACCTCGCGCTTCGAAGTAAGAACGGCCGATTGTGTTGCGGAGACTCGCTGCGGGTGAACGAATGTTTTTAGATGACAGTTAGCATAGGAGTGCATGATCTTTTTCATTTTACAGTGAAGTTATATGCATTTTGGACACGACAGTTATCGTTATAAACGAGTTTATAAAGACAACAGAGGGGTAATTCTCGTAATTTTAAGAACATTCACAGTGTGATCTCAGTCTCAATCTGTCAAATATACGTCTAATTTCCATACATTTTTGACATTTGTTTGTCGCCGAGATGAGACTGCGGCTAGATATGAACGTTTTAATTTTAAGTTACGAGAATTGGCCTTCTGTTAATTGTTGTTTTTAGTACTACAAAGTGTTTATTGTCAGTCAAAAGTGCGACTAATTCGAAACAGTGTTTTATTTTTTTATTTGTGTGTTTTGTTTTGAACTTAACCACAGTTTCAGAGAGTCAAATCGATTTTGTCTGTTGTCAAATCAACAAAAATATGATCTATAAAATTATACTCACAATGATTATAAACACCAGCATGCGCCAACAAGAAATCCAATATATGCGGCGTGGTACTCAGCGGCAGTCTGTTCGAATGGTCTGCAGCAAGCACGGTACACACGTTGACGGCGAAGTCTTGCTCGTTCGGCATCGGCGATAAGAGCGAGAGGGCCAGTCGTTCCGATGCTGCGGCGACGCGGGCGCCGGTGCGGAGCGCCTCACCTGATGCTTAGATGCCGATAAATAATATTGCCTTACAACTGATAAAGTGGCGAGGTGATTTGTTGATAGTTAATAGCAGAAGAGAAAATATTGTTAATTAAGTATTGGAAATCTTTAGAAACAGGAAAAGAAAGTTAATTCTAATTAAATTTATTTTCCTGTTTCTAAAGATTTATAGCAAATCTTTGGAAACAGGAATTAGGTTGCGATTTTGAAGTTTTTGAGTTAAATATTTCTAATGATAATAAATTGCAAAGTATAATAATCACTAACACCCCTACATGGCAATAAGGACCAATGTTAAATCATCAGAAAACTTTAAACAGATCACAAAAGACTTAAAAGTTTTATTAAAATATTTTTTATTGCTGAATGGGCCTGCTTTAGACCTTGATCACACTTGATGGAAACCCATGGATGAGGTCTATGACGGAAGAGTGTGCCCAAAAGATGTATTGAATAAAAAGCTTGGTCAACAGTTCTCTGATGATTTAAATAAAACTGGAACTAATTTAGTTTAAATAATAGAGAAGAATAAGCACAGGTATCATATGTTTCCGTTTGAAACATACCTGAGATGTACGTACCCCCTCCAAAGGAAATGCGTGGCATGGCACCGCCGCGCCCGCGCCGCGGGTCTTCATCCATGTCGTTGTCGTCATCCCTGCCTGGTGGGCCTTTGGCTCTCTCATACCTAGTTAAATTAAAAAGCATAAGCATAATCATTAATCAGCCTTTAATTTTCCCTCTGCTGGGACACAGGTCTCCTCTTTGTGAAAGGTAGTAGGCCGTAATCCACCACCGCGGGCCCAGTACGGGATGAAAAATAAATTAAAAAAGGATATAAACATTTTCTACAATTTTTTAGGTCATAGAAAAAAACTCAAGTTCAAAGCATTTACCTATTTCAACGAACTTTGAAGAACTGGACTGTCTAGAACCAGTTTTGTCATATCCAGCCAGTTCTGAGTGGGAGTCCAAGTGTGAGCAAATACAAACATACAGTGTGGTAGGGGACATCGACGCGCAACCAGTTCTCATGGATTCAGTATATGATTCTGAACTGCGTTGAAATTTACGCCGACGAAAAATTTCTTTGCTAGAGCGTCTAGAACCATGTGCTGAATTCATGGTTACAATTTGCGCGTCAATGTCCCTGCCCACCTGTATAAGATTTGCTCACACTTAGACCCCCACTATACCCTACTTAAAGTTAGTTACCGAAACACCCTGTGAATCAGTCAGTCGGAATTAAATTCAGTCAGTCTCAGAAATTTCTTGGGATGTTAATCATTGAATAACAATTAAATCCTTTTTTTCCTTAGTTGGTGTTTTGGTTTTATTTAGTCATAAGTTACAACTATGTCTTCCAGCTACTTCTTCTCCCCAGAGAAAGCACTAGGAAGTGGTGAAGGGCGGGCATTTTGTAATTTTGACGTTGTCAGCCTAGTTTGAATAAATGACTTTTGATTTATAATAGTATGAAATCGTACTTTTCCAAATATGATCCATATATTCTTCTAAGCAGTGTGGATCCATTGATACATGGATGTGGTAGTCTCAACGGTCGCAGGAATGACTCCCATGTGTCATTCTGATTTACCTGTAAAAAAATATTTGTGATAATCACAGCTTATCTTGTTATAATTATTATACAAACACATAATCATAAACTAGCTGCTTCCCACAAATTCGTTCACCTGAAATTTATTGTTTTAACATAAAATATATCCTAATACACTCGGCAATAGTGTAACTATCGATAAGTGAAAAAGTTTCGAAATTGGTTCCAGTAGTTTGGAAGATTGCGCCCTTCATACAAATTACAAACTCACAAATTTTAATTCTTTGTAATACATAAATAGCTTCTGCCTGTGAAATCGTTTGCATGAAATGTCTTGTTCAGCCGACCCACCCGATCGCATTGCATCACCTACTTTGGTTTCGCTTAGCGTTCTTTCTGAGTTTCCGTCCTAGCATCTGGCTCAGCTACCGGTTCCACTGTAGCTACTTTATGTCAATTCAGTAGCCCAATTTTTGAGGAAGGCTACTTAATAAAGGCAAGAAAAAATGTTCAAATCCTACTTGTAGTTCCAGAGATTAATGAGTTTAACCCGGCGGGAGTGTGGTGGGGTGTGATATACCCCAAGTTCAGTTCATATGGCTATATCTTTTTAATTCGCGGTGTTACATTTTAGCGGCTTTGTGTAGCTGGAGTGGAAGGGTTGCGGGAGCGGAAAGTGGCGTGATCGCAGTGTTGCGCCGGCCAGCGTTCGGACTACATGTGCGCAAACGTCTGTGGGGTAAGTCACACCCCGCCACATACTTCGTGTATACGTTGTGTGATAAATTTGTTTAGCGCTTGGCGCTTGGTTTATAAAAGCTAATTATTGCTTTCTTTTTAGGTTATAAATAAAAATGTCAGTGGAAAGTGGGGAAAGAAGACTAAGGTCATTGCTAGATGAAGTTTTAGAGCATTCAGATGAAGCAAGCTCGTCACAAGTATCCGATAATTGCAGTGAACATGAACAGGAATCTGATACGCAACGCCAACAAAAGTAATAAACGTACAGAATTTATCCGCAATTTGGGATTGAGTTTGGTGTATACGCATTTGCAGTTACGAGGAGATCAAAAAAATATTCCTGTGTACATTCGCCAAAGAATTTCTTCACAAATCAATGTACCGCTGCGCCCAGTAGTCCAAAATGAGCCTGGACGATATACTCGATGTGTGGATTGCCTACGCAAGAGAGATCGCAAAACAAAATACGCAAGTACAGGGTGTGGAAAAGCCATATGTCTAGATCATGCTATTTTTTCTTGCAAAAATTGTACTGATTTTGAATATTTTTTTTAAAGTGTTCCTAAACAATTTTCTAAGGTTTTATACCTTTATTTTGTCAACAATCTCATGTTCTTTTAAGTTTTAAGAGTTTTTTTTGTTTAAATAAAACTTCAAATTAAAAAAAAAACTTAAAATTTTTTGTGATTTTTCAAAGAGAGGATAATATTTTTGTTACCAAAAACTAGTGCCTTAGATCTCATTATGTGAATTAATAAAAAATATGTAGGATTAGCAGTATTTTTCATTTTTAATACACGTAAATAAAAGCCAAGTATAATATACACCACTCATTTCATGTTATTTCATTGAAAAACCTATTTTAAATGCCGATTCGTATTGGGGTACGTCACACCCCGCAACATACTATATGTAATTTTTCTTCACCACACTCCCGCCGGGTTAAACAAACTCTTCAGCTTTATTATTAGTATATAGATAATTGTATAGATGTATAACAAAGCCTTTGGCATACTTGTAAGGATTAAAAGAATATTATTCAAAGCAACAATTATTTTTTGAATTTTTTCATTAAAACAATTAATACTATCCTACTTTTTACAACAAGAACTCTAATAAGAAATAAATCTCGGCATTTTCTACAGCCAGAGATATTATTTCATAGGTAATGTGGTCCATTTAGACTATCTTATTAAAGTGTATTTCAAGAAAAAAAAATCAGTGGGAAAGGCTTCTAAATAATAAACCTTATGTTGCGCAGGCAGAAAAATAACTCTTGTTGCATTCAAACACTTAAGCTGTAGAATGAGTTTTCAAATTATTTCCATTAGGTTTTTTATTTTAAAAAAAACAGTGATAGAATATATGCATTGATTTTAACATGTTCGCTTGGAATAAACATAATAATTATTATGTTGTATCATTTCATAGCTCCGACAGTACTATTCAACATGACTTACCTTGCCGAGTCCCCCTCGCTGTTGAACTAATGTGTAGAACAGATACAGATCTATTTCTATGCCATTCACTATTGGCACTTTTGTAGGTAAGCTGAAAAGTAAAATATTATTTTAGTAGAGTACAAAGCAAATAATTTATTTCTTCACTGTTTTTACAGGATTATGATTTTAAAAGTCCATTAAATGGATAAACTGTAAAAGTTTTTAGGTTACCTGCAATATGTATACAAACAGTTTTCAGTAGGCAGTTTTTTTGAAAAACCAAAGTTGCAATTCAAGTGTGCAAATTATATGAATAAATTAAACAAATCTCATAACAGTTTCAGTCAAACTACCAGCACATTAGATAATACGGCTTAAATTGCATAGCCAATCAATGCATACCAACCTAGGTGCCTGATTATGTACTGTAAATGTGTACTAACAAATGATGACCAACCAACATACTTACTTTTTACTCTCGTTGAATTGCTTCAACTCCTTAATAAAACCTTCCCGGTCTTTAATATAGTTGCTAGATTTCGTATTTATTTGTGCTTTTGCCATTCTAACAGTATCTGCAAACGGTTTTCAACACACACCTAACATACGAAATACCGACACTTGTGGATGGTGTCACGCGATGATAGTGTTTATAGAAGAACACACATGTCACATAATTAGCTAATTGATGTATTTTATCTCATAATTAATAAAGAAAACGCAATTTTTCAATATTGTGAACAGTTTGCTTGGTTTCCTTTGACATTGACAGCAAGCCGGACGAACGACGCTTGTTTGTTGCCAGTGAAAAAATAAAACCGTTTTGTTTACAGATATTCTCTATAGCTTTGAGAATTTTGCCACACACACAGGCAAGATTCACGAAGCCGAAATAATATTTTTGAAAATTAAGGCACGTGCCAACTGACAATATACCAATTTGTTGGCTTATTTTCCTTAATAATTTCATTGACCGACTAAATACATGATAACAATTGAAATCCAATTCAAGAAGATTTATTATATCATCACCTCAGCCGAAATTACATCCACAGCTGGACAAAGGCTTCCCCTGGCATGGGCATCGCAAATCCTTTGCGGGTAGAGGTCAATATTTCTAATCTTCTCACATATCATTCACAGATAATGTAACACGTCTAATGAATGAATAAGTATTAGGCTCAAAGTTGATTGGGAAAATTTGACAGTTTCGGGTAGCATGATGTGCTGGCGTCTGTACGTATGCATAATTGATCACCCGAGTCGTAGGACACCCTAAAATCGAAATGTGCAATTATTTTGACCAGCGGTGCTATTCTGTAAAAATATCACCGTGATAACTTAGGTGAAGTGGGCTGTCATTCCACCTGATTCTAGGAATTGACAGTATTGACAGCCGATCGATTCTGTAAAAATCTCACCGTGAAAAGTTAGGTGAAGTGAGCTTAGAGCGAGCTGTCAATAGTGTCAATCCCTTGCATTAGTTGGAATGATAGCTCACTCCACGCTCACTTCACCTAAGTTTTCACGGTGAGATGGTTACAGAATCGCACTGCAGTTCCCAAGTTGTCTGCCAGTACCGCTACGCCCTGCATCCAGCAGACCAGCAGTTACGTAATATTACTGTACGTAATATTAATTATTATTGAATGTTCAATTGTTGAATGTTCATCGGTTTGGTATTTTATCAAACTTTTTGCTCGAATACTCGCTAGTCGGCGACCCACCCGTTGGGTTATAGGTTTCTTTTTAAAATTAACTCGGCGACAACAACATAATCGGACTAAAATATATCATCCTCCGTAAATGCTCTGTTGACAGATTGACATGACATGACAAGAGAAGAGAATGGTGGTCTGTGGTCTCTTTGGGTGGAATTGACATTGACATTGACAGGTGGTAATAAACATGCTGAAGCAAGCCGTGTGATTATTTGTCGTTTTAGGTTATAAAGTGTAACAAACCCTCTTTATTTCTTGTATTTTTGAAATAAGCTAACAAAATGGTGAAAAAGAAAATAGATAACCGTATCAGGGTAATGATAGAAAATGGCGTTAAGTTGGGACATCGCACTATGATCCTTCTTGTGGGGGACAAAAGTAGAGATCAAGTAAGCACATTATTTTGTAATTAAACTACCACGACCAACCTCTTATTTGTTCTAAAACAAGGCCTAAGATGACCCTTTGAACGACAGCCCTTACTAAGAAGAGGAAAAGAAAAAGAAAGAAAAAGCAGAAACAAAAACCTTGCTCATTCAGGCTCTTTGTATTCGGCACGGTTTTTGTACGGTTGTATAAACCGCGCCGTAGATACAATAAGTCCGTCAACAATCTTCCATAGTGATCCATACAACACTGACGACCGCGCCAAAACACGGCGAATAAACCGTAGTTTTTCCCCAGCAAGAAAAATGTGTGTGTACAAAAGGCCTTATAGGACTAAGTAAATAATCTTGAAGAATGGTGTTGGCAGCCTTACCATAGCAAGCTATCTGTGTCGTCCATTTGCTAAATCTAAACCAAGCTTGCCATAATTGCTAAATCAATTGCTAGACACAAGCCACAAAAGTTAATTTCTCGGTTAAACCTAGCCATAATATTTTTAACGCATTGAAGGACACTGTACTAGACACAATAGAAGTTTTATTGTTATTACGTCGAGAGGCGTTAAGTGTCCCGCAAAGGGTTAACATACAAAATTCTGATTTCTTTGCAGGTTCCCATTTTGTATGATATGCTAGTAAAGTCTACTGTGAAGGCCAGGCCAACAGTTCTATGGTGCTATAAAAATAAAGATGAAGCTATTAGCAAGTAAGTTGAAATAAATAAAAGTTTTACCAAGTCCTCATGTCATAAATTCGTCTGGCATTTATTTTTATCTCTAATTTTTGCTTTGTTACTTTTGTTTTTCATTTCTAATTTTTCTTTTCATTTGCAAGTCCATAAAACATTATTATCCTTATTTTGAATAATTTATAGAATGGCAAATATTCATAAAATATTTTAAAATAATGTTTCCTTTTAGTCATGGCCGCAAGAGAGCAAAGAAGATAGCCGCAGGCAAGTTAGAAGTGTCAGAAGAATCTCTATTTGATGCGTTCAGAGTTGCAACTACTATACACGGACGGTATTACTCTGAGAGTCACACTATGCTCGGTCAGACATATGGAATGTGTGTATTACAGGTAATGTGGCTTCTAAAATATATTAGATACACATATCTCAGTAACTTGGTAGTGGTGGTTGGCAGGTCTGCTGGAAGAAATTTCTTAAGAAATAAGCAGTACCTTTGTACTCATATTATATCTATGTCATTATGTATTTTACTGTGTGTACATAAATAATAAAATAAAATAAATAACTTGAATGACTTACTTAAGTTAATATCAAGTACACAGCCACACTTAATAAGTATGGCTGTGGCTCCTAATAATTTGATTGTTGGTTCAGAACTTAGAAGTTCAGTTAACTTGCTTCTTTGTCTACCATGTTACTCATGCTAATATTCAGTCCGTAATGTGTGCGAAAAGACGGTTGGATGTATTTTGTCTAGGCCTGCTGAACCTACATTCAAATTATTAGAAGTTTTGAAAGCAACATAGTCTTAAAACTTCTAATAAATTGATTTAATATTGTTATTTCAATCATGGCAAATTGACTATAACAGAAAATATAGAAAAACGAAGACTGACCATTGCCCAGTATAAACATTTTCAGGCAGGATGTCAGGTTGATCCTGCAATCCATTTGTTAACACATTAAAATTAAACACACATGATTTTTGAAAAGTTTATGAAAAAATAAACATGAACTGTGGAGAAAAAAGTTTATGCAATAATAATTATTTCATGCAGGATTTCGAAGCCCTCACCCCTAACTTGATGGCGCGCACGGTAGAGACGGTGGAAGGAGGAGGCTTGATTGTATTCCTGCTCAAATCCATGGACTCCTTGAGGCAGTTGCATTCCATCACTATGGATGTTCACTCCAGGTAAAGTGGATCTATTACTTAGAATTCAATTAAATTTAAAGGGTGTCCATTTCCAGGTTGATTGGTGTCCATTTCCAGGGTAATATGTAGCATTACACACTCAGTAGCAATGGGTCTCATTTTTACAGTTCAACAACAATAATTGCACAGACGAATGATTAAATAAATGATTTATGATTTACAGTTATGATAACTTTCAGAGCAAACGTTTCGTTTCTTATCCAAGGGTTTTTATTAGAACAAAATATTTAATTGATAAAAAAATACAATCAATGTAACTATTGCTTTATTTTCAGATTCAAGACAGAAGCATACGACACAGTAGTGAATCGCTTCAACGAGAGATTCCTGCTGTCGTTAGCTGATAACCCTCGTTGCTTAGTGTTAGATGACTCTCTGACTGTGCTGCCTATATCGTCCAAGACTGCGCAAGTTGAGCCCGTTGATGTGGCTCCTGAGGTGAACAAATTTTTATTATAACAACAAAATATGAATGAAAACACTCAGTCAGTCACTTGAGCAACGATACACACGAGTAAAATGAGGGAACACTTGTAACCTGCCCTTTCAAACATTTATGTTCCTTCGAAAGACAGTTTTTGTACAGGGAGTTTTTGAAACTTCAGGGATTTTTTGGTAAAACTATCGAGAAGTGTTCTATGGACAATTTTGAAGGAAACTAAAAGAGCATCATTCATTATTTGCTCTTAGAACCTCAACCTGTTTAATAAACAATTTTTGTAAGCAACATTTTTCTTTTCTTTTTTCAGCGTGTCAACCCAAAACTGACAGAATTGATATCATCCTTATCAGATTCACCGCCAGCCGGCCCATTGGTCGCGTTATGTCGCACGTACGACCAAGCGACTGCACTAGTCGCACTTATCAATACACTTGCTGACAAACAGTCGAGGTGAGTTATATTTTTTAGTCTCCTATCAAAAGGCAGCTTGTTGTTAAAAGATTAGGTGCCTGAAATATCGGTCGGGAGCTTGCGATCGAAAGGAAAAGGGCGATCCGTTTTATTTTGCTGCTCTTCGGAAAATCAGAGACGAAAACTATTTATTGAAAGTCTTAAGTCTAGCTGGCAATCATAGTATCGTAAGGGCTTGGTCGTTCATATGTCAAATTCCGTCAAAGCACATAATAGTTCGCGTCAAACTTTATGTCGGGTCTGAACTGCGCAGTACCTCACCCCTCACCCCCGCTGACAGGTGAATTTGTTACTGCGCAGCGACTCGCCTCATGTTCCGAACCGCCATAAAGTTTCAGTCGGGCTGTAGGTACTAGCACTTTATTGGCGATTTCGCAGCTTCTACAATTTAGTCAATAACTCATTCATGTTATACAAGAGGCGTATTCACGTTGAGAGTACACCGCGCTCGCTGTCTTACCGAGTAATCACCAAGAAAAAGCGTGTATGTCAGGGCTTTAATCACATTTTGCGATGTGATGACAATAAACCCTCAAAACACACACAAATCACGCCTGTTTTCCCCGAAGTGTTAGGCAGAATTGTACCTGTAACACCGGTACACCTACATAAACCAAACAACGTCATCCTTTAAATCTATTCAACAAAATATTTTCTTCCTCAGACCACCCCACTGTCTAACCGCTGCCCGAGGTCGCGGCAAGTCTGCCACCTTAGGCCTCTCAGTAGCCGCAGCCGTAGCCCTTGGCTACGTCAACATATACGTCACGTCCCCTCACCCAGAGAACTTGATCACATTATTCGAGTTCCTACTGAAAGGATTGGACGCGTGTTTGTATCAAGAACATATTGATTACAATATCGTGAGGTCGACCAACCCGGATTTTAAGAAGGCGATCGTAAGGGTCAATATTGCGAGGAACTCGAGACAGACTGTGCAGGTAAATATTTGTTTTTACTACATTTTAATTGCACGTTAGAAGGAACACAGGAATTACAATAATCGCTTACTATTGCTCTAACTTATTGGACTAGGAGCCGTATTGATACATTATTTATTGTCGGCACGGTTGGCGCAGTGGTTAAGCGATTGACTGCTGCGCTGCGTGTAGCGGGTTCGATTCCCGCACGGAACAAATATTTGTATTGCCTACAGGTAGTTGTTCCGGGTCTGGCTGTTTGTGTATGTGAGTTTAAATGTTTGTGAACGCACCCACGATACAGGAGTAATTCCTAGTGCGGGGCAACGTTTTTAAAAAAGAAAAAAAAATTATGCTCTGTTTGATTTCCTAATATGCCATTATGCGGACAAGTATCGATAACCGATCTGCGCGCGCTTGCGCTAACATCGAAATGCACAATCGTTTTCATAATGAGGGTTTTCTGAAACAACGTTCACTAGGTCGGTCACTAGGGCGTCAGCCGATCGATTCTGTAAATTTAAATGTCACCGTGAAAAGTTAGGTGAAGTGAGCTGTCAATAGTCTCATTCCCTAGCATTAGTTGGCATGGTATTTGGCATTGGCATGACAGCTCACTCCACGCTCACTTCACCTAAGTTTTCACGGTGAGATGGTTACAGAATCGCACTGCTGGTCCGGGCACCTGTCAAAAGTGTCAAAGCGTCTATATTTTCTTTAGTCGAGACTGAATTATGAACGTCAGTACCTATACATTTTATAATCATGTCGATATGGAAGACCTCTTAAAAAAGTGGCGTCTGCTGGTGGCGTGAATTTTCATGAAAACTCTCATTGAAAACTGTTATCGTGTTCATCTTGTAAAGTGCATCATAAATTAAATAATACTTAATTAAAACTCGTAATAATTTGCAAATAAATGTCCACTTTCAAATTGCTTTATATCTTTGCTCACACATTATCTTACACATTTTTATAATATTTTCTTCCAGTACATAACCCCAGACGACCACTCGCTCCTCTCAGCGGCCGACCTCGTTCTTGTAGACGAAGCGGCCGCCATACCTCTCGTCCACGTCTCTGCTGCTGCACAAAAAGCCCCATTAGCTCTCCTGTCCTCGACAGTCTCAGGGTATGAAGGCACTGGCAGAGCACTGTCGCTAAAACTGTTCGCTCAGCTTCAGACGCAGCACAACGCGCCCCCTCCTGTGAGTAATAATATGTTTACATGCAAATAAAGTATTTTTTTTAATTTGGAAAATTTGATGAATAATCTGTATTATAATATCTATTAGAACAATCTGATAGCAGCTAAATACGCAGGAAATGAAAAAAAGTAAAAATAAATTATTTGATTTGATATTTTAATGCATAAGTGTGCGAACAGGTGCACTCTCTGTTCCTTAACTCTCATATTATCATAAGATTTGACAACAATAAATTTATCACAACGTAAATCATGTTTAATTATCGACCAGGACCCAAGGTGGCACAACATTCTTTCAGCAACGCGTATTTGAGTTGCGGCTAATATGATGCTGGCAACATTTAATACAATTGGAGTGTAAAACATGTTGCCAGCAAAACAAAAACATGTTACTAAAACAAAGCAACTTTTTATTTACCTTGAATTTGAAGACACGCACATATTACACAACAGCATAAAAAAAAAACATAAAAAAACTTCTTCCCCTTCCCACAGATAAAACTAGAAGAACCCATCCGTTACCGTTCGGGCGACTCCATAGAGTCCTGGCTGAACTGTCTCCTGTGCCTGGAGGCGCCGCCCCCGGGCGCGGGCGCGGGCGCTCCGCCCCCCGCGGCCTGCGAGCTGTACCGCGTCAACAGGGACGCCTTGTTCTGTTACCACAAGGCGGCTGAGGCGTTCCTGCATAGGCTGGTGGCTATTTATGTGGCCAGTCATTATAAGGTGAGAATTTTAGTTCTTTTCCTTGTAGTTTTAGCTTTTTATGACGGAGCAAGCAGCTTTTATAATCTACATATTATAATCAGACGCTCAGAATGAAATTAGAATGAGTTACGTGTCTGGTATTATTGATTTTTATATGAAAACTAAATAAGTTCAGAGGGACTTCACAAATTGGTTACTCTTGTCAGTCATTTTGTAAACTACGTTATTGGGGTCAACCTGCTTAATGAACAATAAAAACGCGAGCATTGTTTATGTGGTAAAAGGTGCCTTATTTGATGGATGGTTAAAGTAATAAAACGAGTTTTGTGATCTTATAAAAAATTGACACGCCGTTTCATTCAATTAATAAAACATAATTTTTTCGTCAACAGAACAGTCCGAACGACATCCAACTCCTAGCGGACGCGCCTGCGCACTGCCTGTTCGTGCTCCTGGCACCGACGCCGCCCAACAGCACGGCCATGCCGGAGATACTGTGCGTCATACAAATGTGTCTCGAAGGCAACATATCTGACAAGTAAGCATGATTTGTGACGACATGTCACAAATCTTCTGAAAAAATACGTGAAATTATATCTGGCACCCAGTATTATCCTAGCCGTATTACGCCTATAAATGCTAAGCGTATTTCAATAGCCTTGTAATACGCATATCATTTATTTATTAAGCTGTAATAGTAGTTATTTGTAAAACGCCTTCTTGCAGTAGCAGAATCCAAGAGAAAAATTCTCTACATTAATGTTTGTAAGTTTTCAAATCACAATTTACTTTACAGGTCAGTCCGCGACAGTTTAGGCCGCGGTCGCAAGGCAGCCGGCGATCTGATCCCCTGGAACATTTGCGAGCAGTTCGGTGATAAGGACTTCCCCAAACTATCGGGAGCTAGGATCGTGAGGATAGCTACGCATCCTTCTTATCAACGGGTACGTATTTATTCGTGTAATGTAAATGGCATTCCGTGGTTGGACATATTTGTCCTATAGCTGTACAAGCACCTAATGGCGTGTGGCCAAAATCGGAACTTACTCCGCCATCTTGTTTTTTCAATATCCAACAATCAATTTCACAAATGTTTAGCAACAACGTCCCCCTGTATATAGCGGGGTCAAAATTAAAATCCAAGATGGCAACAACTTTAAGAGAGCTCAGCTAAAAATATATTTTTTTATTTGCCATTAATGTGCCACCGCTGGGCAAAGGCCTCCCTACTCTCTTTCCATCTCTCTCTAGCTGCCAAGTAAGCGGTTCTGTATTAAAAACGCTTATTAAATTCAAACTTTATCTCACTCTGTCTCTGTCTATCTATTATATACGATTGTGTGTGCGTGTGAGTATCGCGTAAGGAACTTCGGGGGTCCTCCTTCCGCACTTTTTTTTTAATGATCTCGGCTCTACTCTTCGCTTCGCCATATTGGCACTGGGTCTAGGAAATTCTTCAAATCCAATACATTGTATCTTTAAATTTTTGTATAAGATAACGGTAAGTGTATCAAATATGCGTCTTAGTTACATACTAATAACGCTAATTTTCCTTTATCAGATGGGCTACGGCAAGCGTGCTTTACAGCAGCTAGCCGCTTATTACTCGGGTGACGTGCCGTGCTTAGACGAAGATCATTCGGACGACGACGATACAGGCGCTAACGGAAACAGTAATACGTTGCAGACAGAAAATATTGTGCCGAGGTAAGAATATTTGCAAAATTGCGGGGAATATTCAACCCCTGTCTTGCTTCAGCACACAATGTAAAAATTGTTAGTAAAATAAATGGATGAATGAATACTTAAATGAATTGCTGCCTACTGGTGCATTACTGATCATGGGGGTTTCGCAAAAAGGACGTTTGTTTATAGCAACAGATGGTCAAATAGGTATAGGAATGATGGCTACCGAAACTTTGTATCAACATCTTTGGCGAATAAAAAATGTCATTGTAGCGTAAGGTTTCATATCTTTTAGCAAATTAATAAGCATTTGCTTCTACTCGTATAATCATTATTTTGTTTTCTTTTACAACTAGATAAGTAAACATTTCAGACTTCTATAAATTCCTGTATTTGTAAAAAAATAAATATTTCAAATAAACCAATTACAGGCACTTGTTAACTGTCAAGGCGACTTTTGTGAGTTAGGAAGATGAAGCTAGTTGCCCATTCCAAAGAGTTGTAGGTACCTATGGAGAAGAATGGGCATAAAACTCCACGGACACTCTTTTAAATCAAAATAATATGGTTACAAAATGTTGGTTACATCATTCATGTTGAAATTATACATGTGAGAACGATGCGAAAGGTTAAAAGCGTCCGTAATGAAAAAAAAAAAAATCAAATATTAAATTAAAATAAGCCTGCCACGGCTTATTTTAATTTAATATTTGAATTGTTTTTTTTTTTAAGGGATGACCAATCCCTACTGACGGCGACCGTTTTTTTTTTCAGAGCCAAACCACCAACATTACTAAAGCGTCTAACAGAAGTGCGCGCGGAACACCTGGACTACCTCGGCACAAGCTTTGGACTCACCGAAGAGTTACTCAAGTTCTGGAAGTCGCAGAAATACGTGCCTGTGTATCTCAGGTATGTAAATATCTGATTAAGTGCAGTCTGAATTAAAAAAATGCTACATCTTGGTTCAATGGGATGGATTCTTTAGTTGCCGGAGGGTTATGTCGGAATTAAGTTCAGGAGTTCGAGTTTTGCTCGCGCTTGCTTTGTAACGGCCGGCATATTTAAGTCAAAAATGCATTTTATTTAACACATTTTTTTAAATGATTCGATGGCGAGACAATTAGTTGAATGTTTAAACCAATTTCGAACTAAACCAAAAGGTTCAAAAATCTTAATGCAGTTTTAGCCAAAATTGAAACCTTGGTTTCTGAAACTAATGTTGTTCAAAGGTTAGCTCTACTGCAGTAGTAGAGCTAAAAACGGCATTAAGATTTTTTTTAATTTCCATCATTTCATTATAATTTAACTGCAAAAGATCTCAAAAATTTACGTGTCTAAATATTTACCATCTACAGCCAAAAAACAAACGAGCTAACGGGCGAACATTCCTGCATTATGCTGCGTTCACTTCGCGACAGTGCATGGTTGAGTGCATACAGTGCGGACTTCCGTCGTCGACTGTCCCGGCTACTGGCGCGAGCGCTCCGAAAAATGCCCGCCTCACTCGCGCTAACCACCCTTGTTAATGATAACGTGAAGGTGGATAAACCTGGTGAGTAAACTTATTGGATCAGTTTGGAAGTTTACGTATTGAAAGTTGTAATTTTTATACGTATTTTTCTTTTATGTCTCTGTGAAAATGCACTGTAACTTCTTTGTTTTGCTAAATGGAATCAATGCCACTGACTTTCCAATGCCTTATTCAAAACACACGTCACACGTCTCCCTCTAAACCCTTTCTTCTGTTTGGGACAATATCGTCAAAGTCGCGGGAAACACCTGGATGAGGGACGCACGGAACCGGGAAGTATGGCAGAAGAAAGGGGAGCCCTACACCCAGTAGTCCATGATTCCGGGCTAAAGTGATGATGATGAAGCCCCCTTACCAACTCCTCACATTTGATCTCATCATCATTTGTTAATCTTCACATCTTCCTGCCACTGCTCACCTCTCAAGCATGCTAACCTTCTCCTTTATGACAGTCGCATCCAGTGTGTTTGCGTCATGTTCGATACCGTAGACGTATCTTGTTTCAGAAAGTGCTTATTTATCTTGTCCCTTCTTCTTTTGATGGCTTACCTTCTTTACAACATTCGTAACAAGAAAAGTAAGAGGCATACTGTCGCCGAGAAACCGCCTAGACTGTATACATGATAAAATAATGTTACGAGCTTCGGGTTCGTGACAATAAAAACTGCCGATATAAATTACCAAAAATAACACTTTAATTAATCAACACAAACACACTAATTATAAAACACAATTATTACACTTAAGTCGCACTTGAAGATCGCTTCGATGTATTCGCATGTATCGCTTCCAAAGTTCCAACACACTGTGTCGAATCGCAGTCATTCCCGGCGTTATATAGTGCAGCAGATTGTTCTAGTACCTTCTATTGTAGAAACATCTAGAATGTTCGGGTATATACCGGCCCCGACTGACCTCTGTCGACAGTTCTAGTATCGAAATTTCTAGAAGGATCTACTTGTTCTACTACTCGATACTAGATGGCGCTAGTGGTAAATTAGTTCTGCTGCTTGATAATAGATGGTGCTAGTGACTGTTAGTTTTACCACTTGATACTAGATGGCGCTAGTGGTAACTAATGTCACCATGTATCAGGCATTAATTGTGGCGCGCAACAATAATATATAGATATTAATGGTCATCGTTCCTTACAGCTGTAACAAGGGAGTTAATAGCACAACATCTCTCCGGACACGACCTCTCTCGACTAGAGGCGTACTGTCGCCAACAAGCGGACTACAGGCTCATCACGGATCTGTTGGCGCCGCTCGCCAACCTCGTGTTCCATACGAAGACGTCGGCGAAGTTAGATGCTATACAACAAGTGAGTGACATTATTTACTTTAATTTAGTTTATCGTATTTTTTTACAGTTTTCTACATAATTTTGAATAACAATTGTCGACCTCGTAATTTTTTTACCACTGTTGCCAAAAACTAAATAAATTATATTAAGTAAATTGAAGGTGTTATAGAAAAAATAGACCGTGACGTTTTATGACGTGCAAGTGACATTCAATCTTAAAGTGAGTATACACTAGAGCATTTTCTCGGGCATTTGCATGCAATGTATCGTTTTTACGAATGGTACATACAAGCTGTAGTTCAATTTAAAAAAGCATTTCTATGTAATGTAACGATCCTCCGAATGCTCGATACGGTGTTCGAAGTAATGATAACATTCCTTTCTATTTTGCGTTTACTCTTCGTTGAAATGTCGAATCTGCAGGTCACCCACCCTCGTGTCCTTGCTCGATGATATGTTACACAAATACTATCGTTGCAAAATCAAGTCGTCGAGTGTCGTGCTCATTGTTCGGTTCGTGAAAGGGTGACACATTCTTTTTTTTTTTTAAAACGTTGCCCTATACTAGGAATTTCTCCTGTGTCGTGGGTGCGTTTACAGACATATAAACTCACATACACAAACAGCCAGACCCGGAACAACTAATTGTAGGTCATACAAATATTTGTTCCGTGCGGGAATCGAACCCGCGAACATTAGAACAGCTCGATGTTTTGTTACTAGACTATAATCACCTTTAGAGTGGTAAAGCGATTATGAGGCCGACTATTCAAGATTCCATAATAAATACAAGAAGTGCAAATCATACTGCTTCTGTACCATTTTATTGATCGTAAAGATTGCGTTAGCCACATACAATCTAATTATACTGACTACTTTTTTATACTATAAGTATCTACATTATAAGGGTTACAGAGCCATGAAACAAATTAGTGTGTTAATTAATGACGGCCTAATCATCACTTACATCTAGAACTTGGATGGAGTATCTCATTTTCAGCCAAACGAAACCCCAAAACTCCCTTAAACCCACTTTTTAATAAAAACATTCTCATCCACAGGTCTTATTTATAGCAATGGGCTTCCAAATGAAAGACGTAGATGACATAGCATCTGAACTAGGCCTACCAGGCTCCCAGATACTGGCGAAGTTCTTCGAAGCATGCAAGAAGATCAACGCATCCCTAAACGCCGTTCTAGAAGATTCTGTCGCCAAAGAAATTGGTATAGAAGATAAGAATACTGATGATGTTACTTTGGGCCCTATGAAACAGAGTCTTCAAGATGAAATGTCGAAAGCAGCTAAGGTAATTTCTTTTGGTGTATTTGTCATAGCAGTTGTGTTGTGGTTTAGAAATAAATGATTGCAGTATTTTGTAGTTTTTGAGTGTTTTATTTAGTTGGGCGAAGTTCCTTGTTGATTTACTTTATAGTATGTGCAATGAAATTGTGCACTTCTTTTTTTAATAGAAAATAATTTAAGTATTTCGTTCGGGACTATTAGTCGTAGTAACCACATTTTTAGTAACCAGATTATTTTTACTCTTTGCTGCATAAGCATAATCAGCCTATAACGTTCCCACTGTTGGGACACAAGCTTCATCTCTGTGAGAGGGAGTGGGCCGTAATCCACCACGCGGGTCCTTTCTTTGCTGCATATCATTTAAATTGTACCGTCAATACGTCTTAAGGGTAAGAGCCCAGTACTGTGTAACTCATAGCTTTCAATTGTCATCAAGTCCTACTGCTGGAAAAAGGCCTTCTCATCATTTGTCAAACTTCTGGTTTTGCGCTTATATCAAGGCTAGTCAAAATAAGACTATTAACATTTTATAGAATAAAAAGGCTGGAATATTTTTATGTCTTGGTGTTCAGGACTTGGAGCGCAAACAACGTAAGGAGCTGTCTCGCCTGATGGGCGAAGATCTCGCTCAGTACCGCATCAAGGGAAGCGACCTCGATTGGGGACAGGCGCTCTCGGGCACCAACAAGAAACAACTGGTGTCTGTAAAGAGGTATGTAGTCAGTAATGTTCTTTTTTCGGGATTCGTATGTTCAAACTGCACGTTAGCAGCACCACTTGATTACCGAAATCGCCCTTAATGCTACGTAATTTACCAAGGACGTACTATTGCCAAAATCTATATCTGACCACCGTAAGGACTAGGTATTCCTGCTTGCAGCGCATATTATTAGTCGATCTAAATTAAGACTTATTCAAAACGACTGGACAAAATGTATATCTGACCACCGGCACCGTAAGGACTAGGTATTCCTGCTTGCAACGCATATTATTAGTCGATCTAAAAAGGATCCTCTTTGGTTTTACTTACGGACGCAGCTCTGCCGCGCTAGCGATATCAGCAGTAAGTGCAATTTTTGACAAAATGAGTTGAATATTGATCCTGAATCAGCGCAATGAGCTCTACCAGATATGCTGACAGCTGTTTTAATAGCTTATCGGGAACCGGTAAATTTAGTTAAGGATAAAGGCAGTAAGTCCAATAAATTTGAAATCTTCCTTAACATAACAACAGTACGTTTAGTTACCCCGGGTTTGCAACTGTGGTCGTCATGTGCACGGGGTTTTGTTTTAAAAATGGTCAGATATAGTTTTGACGATAGTACGATTGACTGTTTCTTAACACTATTTTCTTATACATATATGAATTAAAAATCAGAGATAGTTCGAACAAACTCAATGTCACACGACATGACAAAGTTCAAATTCTAGTGCAGCCAAATTTTTTTTAGGACTTTTAATTACAAAATGTTATTAAAAAATCAACTTAGAATGCACAACGCTAAAGTAGGTAGTTGAGGAACATTAATTATCTGAGACTATCAATTCAAGAATGACTATATACACTATCTTGTATCCCTGGAATAATAATTACCTTTATTTTCCAGCGGTGAGAAGCGTCTGGGTGACGACAGCAAAGAGATCGACGATCTCATAGAAGCGCACTCACAGAAGAAGAAGAAAAAAAAGAAGCATGTACGGAACCAAGAGTAATAAACTTTGTTGAACTTGTAATATGTTTGTTTTATTTATTGTACAGACGCCAGCACATCAAGCTACATCAATCGTTCAAATTTCTTTAATAGATTTTCAACTTTATCGCTAAAGCATTAAGGTTCAAGGTTGATTGGGAAAATTTGACAGTTTCGGGTAGCCTGTACTTTTAAAAACACGATAAGCCTTTGCTCCCGCACCCTAATTGCGTAACACACGATCAATCGGAATCGGTTTCATTTTGACAGTTCAACAACATTCATTGCGTTATTTACGTGTTGAGCAGACACATTTTTCGAACTTATGAAGCAATGGATTAGCATTTTGCTTCAAAATGATTCAGATTCCGATTGATTGTGTGTTACGCAATTGGGGTGCTGGCTGTTATTTTTGTAGATCTTTGACAGAAGTTGAATGGTAATCAGAAGACTGACAGCCAATCTTACTAAGGGGTATCGTATTACCCAGTAATCGGGATGTGGAAGTCAGACAGGCAGTCGTTCCGTGTAAAATGCTGATATTCAATTGCATCCGGTTAGACTGGAAGCTGACCCCTACATAATTGAGAAAAGGCTAGGCAGATGATGATTTGTTGTAGCTTTAAACTTTGATCAGAAACTCAAGCCCATCCACAAGAGTTACCACAAATTGTGTGTGCGGTCTTCCCTTACCGAAGTAGCGTTACGTTCCAACCGTCCAATCAAAATGTGTTATTCCGTTAATCCACCCCAAGGTGGATACGCGGCAAGATATGTTCGAGAATTCAGGGCCTGGAATTTATAGGCTTATGGTGGATTTTCGGACTTGCGTATCCGCGTATTCACCTTCAGGTGGATTTTTGGGGCGGATAAACGGAATAACCGATCAAAATGCTTTCTGTATAAATGATTTTATTCCTTTAGTAACTTGTACACAATCATATTATAAGTAAAAAAGAGGTGGGTATAGACGGGAGGTTCTCGTAAGTTTTTTTGGAGTTCACACCCTTCTTTTTTAAACACCTAGATAGACTTATTACTTACACATGATCCATTGCCTTTAGCTCCTGCGCGCGGCTCGACTCTGCTAGATGTAGGTACAGACGCCAGCAGGTCAAGCTACCCGAAACTGTCAAATTTTCCCAATCAACTTTGAACCTTAATGATTTTGCGATAAAGTTGAAAATCTAATAAGGAAATTTGACAGATTGTAGTAGCTTGATGTGCTGGCGTCTGTACATGGGTGTTGCAAGTAAACTCTAAAAGGTCTGTGTCTTCGCCACGTCGAGTTGGTAAACATAATACTTATAGGTACATAAGTTAAAAAGGTAGGTATACAAGGAAAGATGAAGAAAACGACAGGTTCAATAATAATTTCTATAATTATTGTAATATAAAAAAGTGTTGGTAGTTATTCAACCCTTGGAATAGACAATAGATATTTCCTCTTAAACATAACAAATATGAGTGCGTGCGATGCGGCCGGGGCGGGGTAGCCGCGCTCGTAAAAAAATATCATTTTTTAATCCGACCGTGCGCGCGCGTCTCCTCCCCTGCCGCGCCGCCGCACGCATACTTCTATACCATTTTATTACAATATAATGTGATCTAAGAAAAATAATATTTTCGTCTAACACCCGATACGGGGCGTCTGGTAAACAATTTTATACTATAATTTGTTTGTCCCTTATTTTAATACACGCGTTCTACTCGTTACAAATGTACGTAACATCGGCTCGTGCCGCTAGGAGTGTTACAGCGAAGGCCCGACGTCGGTCTGTTGCTCGCGCCTGCGGTACGTGTGCGCTGATGTAACACACATCGTATCGCAGTCACCACGCGAGCTCCGACCTCTCCCGGCGGACTCGCCACCTCCATTTCATTCAAAAACCCGCCGCGAGAGGCCGCTACTTACATTTGCTCTAATATTTGTTAACATACGAAGACCACCTCCGTACTTTACGCTATCATATCGAGAATAAAAACATCCACTACAAAACATAATTTAGAATATCATTAACATTAGCTGCTAGTATCGTTAAGTTAAACGTTATGGGTTTCGTTAATTTATACACTATTATTTTCTCACTTTGACTTGCGGGACTTTCAAAAGTCGAGGGAAGTGACAAGGAAGGAAGGAAGAGAAACGATACAAACATAACAGACAAGTATAACGGTTTGTAGATACACACAATCTTGCTAAAGCTAGGACGCTTAAAATAGAATGTTCTTATATTAATATTGGTGTTTATGATTAAAAGTATCCCGTAGTAGATAACTTTGGCTAAGCGAGACGACACCGCGGCGTGCGCGTGAGACTACCAGACGTAGATACATAGGTACAGAGTAATTGAGAAGGAATTGCACTTGGGAAGGATTCGCGACTCTTGGCACTTTGACTTACGCTAATAACTTGTCTCGGACATGTAGAGTAACTCAAGAGATAGGACAGAGAGGAAACGTGCGATGGAAAGCGATAGACTGAGAAAGTAGTTCGTAATTATGTGAACACTGATGCGCGGTGCGTGCGCGACACGAGAACATAACGTGAACATTGACCAAACACACAATACTCGATACATTCGATTCACTACGTGACTAATTACTTTCACTTGAGTTAATATATTATAAAATATAAATATACTTTTAAAACGTCAAGAATTTGAACTTATTGTACGTACAAGATGATGTAAGCAGTGTACAGCGTCGGCTCGACTAGTCGCCACTGGGTACTCTATACATATACATCGTTTGATTTATTTACTCGAGAGACACAAAAGCAAATGCACTAGACCTTATTGCCACACTTAAAGTTATTGCTACGACATATACATACCGCTCTACGTATCATATATAATTGTAAATATAATCAATAATCAATCACAACATCCAATAAAACAAAAATATTGTTTAAATATTATTGCATTAATTAAGTTCAACTATAACTCGGAAGGGGTTCTCAGTTAAACCACTGTATAATCTCTTTACATTAGTGCGAGTAGTGTACAGTGCAGTGAATACCAGAAATACTGCGAAGTTAATACTTCAAATCGACATCGATGAAAATAACGTTACACATCTCTTAATCGCGTCTCAAGATCGAGAGATTCCAAACGAAATTGGAGCTAAACGATTTGTCACTAAGGCACAATTTAAATTTCCCATTTGAACTTTATTTAACTCTAAAATAAACGAATTCAATTCCCCTTCTCACACAAAGGCTGTGTAGACGCGTGGCGGTGGCGTGGCCATCGCTAGCCACTCGGAGCCACTCGGTACCACATCTATACAGATCAACGCGTATCAAAATCACTGCAAAAATATTCAATGTGCGTGTACGACTTATTCACTTACTATGTACGACATTCATTTTTAGAATCGCGTCGATAGTTTAGAATATACAACGTTAATGTTTTAATGGTCTGCTTACTGGTAACTTATAATATAATTGCTTGGTGTATAAAATTGCTGGCTTTCGTCGCAGTTTTGTTATTATATTATTGTAACATCCATATACCTTTGCGTTGGTACGGCAAATTAAATATGACAACAAACTTTGATTAAGTTAAGCAAAGTTATATGAGTACAATAACGTGATTTAACAGGCATAACTTTAAATATTTGACTAAGTAAATGAGTTGAGTGTGTTTGAAGCTCTTGGATACTAAGTACAGAACCACTACTTGAGTATAAAACTTTTAAAAGTTAAGTTTAATTTTAATATAGGTGTTCTAACTGAGGGTACTAGTTTCAATATAAAAATATATTTTCTCGCAAAATAAAGCTTGACTTCGAAGGGCGTTAATTAAATTTTGGAAGTAGCATAATTTTGTCTTAAACTTATATCTATAGTTGAGCTTAAGTATCGAATCGTTGACAGGTAAACTAGAAGAATTCATACGAAAAATCAAAGGGCACTAGCGCATAATGTAAGGACACGAATTCTAACATTTATCGACCTGGAATTAAAGTAGCGCTGCTACAAGTTTATCGACATTAATCTGGAGTTTTATCGACTCATGTGTGGCTTGTATAACATAGTTCATATACCTAATCATCACAAGCAATCCGAGGATTGCCACATTATCATCATGAAATTGCGACGTGTGAATGCTGCCTTAGTAACACTGTGGTACTGTGCTTATTCGAGTCACACGACCTTATTATAGGGTGTAACAAGTGCACGAGCGAAAGATCGATGACACTACATGCATGACGCGTCGCTGCCCGTGCCAAGTTACGTGGCAGAAATATAATAACGTATCTACTCAGAAAAGCACAACACCGCTTGTAATCCTATGCTAATGTATTAACGTCAACTATAAATATAAGTGCAAGTGAATGATCTCTATAAATATTATCTAATTTATCAATATATCGATCGCTGCGTAAACATATTTATCGCAAAACTATTAATATCTATCGTATACAAAAGCGCGTTGCGTTAGGCCGACGCACGCGAGCGGCGCGTGCGCGGCCCACAGCGTGGGAGCTTGCAGCGGTCGAACACGAATCTAATGACGACACACAGACTACTAGAATTACAAATATACGAGCTTTATAATTGATATAATCTTTGCATACTGGTGTTTGTTATACTGTGGACTCGGTACTGTGGCGATAGTCGTAGGCAGTTTAACATTACATTTTGGCATTCCTTTATAACTCCGATTGTTTGTACCATTCCCTCGACGCTTACTTAGTGGAGTGGAAGCGTATGCGCATATCCCCGGTATTTAAATACCTGGAAGCGACAACGTCGTACAGTGCTCGCCACTTCCAGTAAAGATGACTAAAGTATTATTGCTTTCATTTACTATTTCAGTAACTACATACCGTTGTACTTTTGTATCTTTTAACCTATTCTAACATCAATATTATGTATTAAAATCTTATAATAAATGCATACAATCAGTGAATAACCTTTGAACGTAACTGTGATCGTTGTATTAAAACATTCTGAGGAAGCAGACATAAATTTATTAATATTTGATTTATAAATATTTCAGCAATAAGTAGGTATAGGTTTCGATTGGTGTTTTATACAGGTACATCGTATTAAAGTTATGTATCCTACTTAAGTACAGTTGAACAGAGCTCTATACTACTTCTATACTAATGTAAAGCGTGTGTCCCGTCTCACATAGATTGACTCACACTCGAGCCTCTGTACCGAGTCCGCAGTAACTATACTGTATAATGTGTTTCAAAATTACTCTAAAATCGGCAGCTGAAAAAGACACTTGCTATAAGGCATTACTGACGATCACATCTGTGCTGAACGACAATATTATTGCGACGATAGCTTGTACGGGACCACACGCGAACTGTGGCCGCTAGGTGTCTCGAAATGGCAAAATTGACGAAAGGCATTTTGTATTACACTATCACTTAATTAAAGCGTCCGTATCATATACAACGCGATCCAAACTCACGGCGAAACAAGCTTCCTTCCACTAACTATAAAATATGTTCAAAGATCCGAATTGACTCTAATGTCTAAACGTCTGCTAGCCACACACCCCTCGCAAAACAAAAAGGAAAAGGTAAAATAAAGAAACAAATATAAATCCATACATAAAAATTAATGTATTCTATTATCAATAACATAAGGTATAGTTACACAAAATAATAAAATTAGAGGAAAACAAATTTATACATAATCTTAACGCGAATAAAAAAACAAATTATACATGCTATCAACACAAGAATGCTATTAAAAAAAAGAAAACAGTATTTTACAATTTCCTAAAACAATCGCCTAATGCTTTCTAACCAGCGCTCACTTGTTCATCAACTTAGCATAATAATTGTCAATTTGGTTTCAATTTTAGGGCTCATTTAATTGAGATTTAGGATTCACCTCAAAATGGTCGGACAATGGACACATATGCGAGGGAAAATTAATGTAATTAAGTAATCCATTGACATGGTAGGGAAGGGAGAGCAACACTATTACATATCTAAGTGCGAACTTATTAGGGACTAATGATAGATACATACATGTATTTTATAAGAGACAGATATTTGATACTTCAACAAAAAATTAAAAAATTGGATCCATTAAGTAATTATTAATTTCCATAACAGATTAATAATTTGTGGATTTGTAAGTAATAACTCGATCACAGTTCTTTTATCAACGGTAATTTTGTGATACTTTTAATAATAAGGCCAAAATAATAGCTTAATCACAAAAAATAAGCAACAAAACAAAAAAAATAATTGTATTATAACTCATTACGAACTAGAACGATAACAAAAACCAAGTACATAGACGCGAGTTTCCAAACGAGATGCATTTAATGATTTTTGATTAGTTAAAAAATAATAATAAATTAAAAATGTTCGTAAACGGGTCAAAACGATTAACGAATGCCAATTGTTTGCAAGACTCGATTATGCCAGATCTTCGATACAATGCCTCGCAATAACTTCTAAAATTTAAGTAAACTTCGCTTCATGTGCAATAAAATTAAAAGTAATACAATGCCACAATAATAAATAAAATAACTAAAATTTAAAATAAAACATTTGTGCGGATAGTAAGTACCGATGGTGACGAAAGTCAAATGTTGCTGCGAATATTTCGAATTAAGACCAACAAAATAACGTGACGTTAAATAATAAATCAGTACGTTCAGGCGTCCATTGTATCTACGAGTTTCCGTAATGATTGAGTGTAAGTGTGCGACGTGTTTTCTGGCCTTCACTCTTCGAGTTTCTCACACTGAAGTGTTCGAACGGCTACAGTACTATCCGGCTGCATCTTAAAATTTGTCTCACCTTTTTAAACGGGCGAAACCTTAACTAACTTACATGTTTTAACACACTTGACAATCGAGTAATCAGTTACAGCGAATGCTCTAACATTCACCGCAACTACAGTTCTGACAAGTGTCAAAATTACAACTATAAAACTAATTAAACTATCTCTAATTGGAATATATCCCGGCACTATTAATGTGATGTTTTCAACTAGACTTTGAACGTGTGAAATGCAACTGAGAGTACTGCAACGTTGGGAACGAGACGTAGGACGGTGCTCATAAGTTTTGTATTATTGCTATATTGAGCATCGGTTGTCTACGGTAACGTAGGTCTAGAACACTGCAGTGTGCACGCTGAACGTACGGATCAACAAATAAACAAATATTAAGTAGAGAAGGTCTGCGCTGGCTCGTGCGACTCAACAGCGGGTAACTAGCGTAGGGTAATAAACCGGTACCGCGAGAGATTTCTTCAGGGGACCGAACGCGTTAACACCTAAACTATAATATACTAATAACTGAACGCTGCAAGCTCATCTACAAACATTTACAATAACCACTTCATTTAAAAATAAACAAATGGTGTGCTCATTGAACAGGACCCCGTGAACTAACACTCTCACGCCAGGCCTCACACATCCGATCACGCACCATTATACAAACATTATTATGTTAATTTCTCCTTGTCCGCTTAGCTATAAATATAGTTTACATAATATAAATTAAAATATAGAGTGAAAACTACACATTTCTTACAATATACTATGTACAAGGCATCTCTTGTCGCTCCTTATTAACGTGTGACCGCGCGCGGCCCTGCGCCCTCACCTCACTTACTATAAACGTTCATACAAAAACCTATCTGGCACTAACATGTATATTCATTACAAAATGTATAATATAATAATATTATGTATATACAATCACAACATAAATTTGATAAACAACCGAGAGAAATAGGTAATATATTGGTGTTACGGACCCTTCACTGTAGAGTCAAATCTGTTCATGTCAAGCGTTATATTGTACTCTTTAAAAGTATTCATTAAAAAATATTTGAACTTTTTTTTATTATTAAACGAAAGGAATTATTTATTTTGATTTGTTCAGAATTGCGCTTCACGGCCGAAACATTTATGTTTAATGATTTTTATCCTCCATTGCGTTTCGAAGGGCAGTGTGGAATTTACATATAAACGAATCTAGCTCCCCTAACAGAGTATTTATTGTCACTCCAAAAAATGTTAAGAATGCGATGATCAGAAATTAAAGACTGTCTTGATCGCGTACATCATTCTAAGCGTACAAAATTATAAAAATCGCCAATGATTACATTCGTAATGAAACTACCTGATTTGTCCCCAAATTATTTGATATGTATACGAAAAAATGTTTTTTTTTATATTAAGACATGACAATAAACAGGGTTTTGCTCAATCATTGTTCTGTAATTATTCAGTTTATCTATGACGTAGGAACAATATTCCTGGAGTTGTTCGCTAGACGCTGCGGTGCTTGTGCGGCGCGGGGGCAAGACGTGTGCTACACTACAGTCCAACTATATTAAACTTAAGTCCTTATACAAAATGGAGTTTTCTTTTTCTGATCTTCAAGCAATTTATAATGGTACATTTAGACCGATATCATTTTAAATAAAATCATTTATCATTTAATAAATGTATTAGTCTTCACGAAAGATGCATATTTTTGGTATTGTTCGATTTAGAAATGCATAAGGCGAAACACTGGCTTGTACCCAACATTATTTAAATGCAAGTAAACTGTTCGAAGCAACAATGACTTTTATTCAATAAAACAGCCTATTTTTTAAGTATACGGCTCATTTCCAAAAATCGATTTTAAAACGGTAAGGTAAGGTATAAACTAGAATGAATGACGGAAGTTTTATCAAACTCACGACAATCATACAAATTTATACTTTATAACAATGCCGTAAGAGGTACATTGCAATGACTTAGTAATGATTTTAAGTCATTTAAATTTGATCGTGAACGTGCTGCTTGAGGTAAGCGCGTACGAATCGAGTCTCTGGTCTTAAGACCCCTTTCCACGTGCAGTCATTGTTCTAGCCAATCCGTATGGAAGTATATATGTGCGGAAGTATTTTTGCGTTAAGTATCAACTCTATGTTAAGTAGCGACCTTAACGTTTCATGAGGTAGATGAAATATCACGTCAATTCATAGTCACAGTCAATTTTGACAAGATATACAGCTTGGTGCGTCACTCACCAATATGCCATGCACCTTTAACCTTTTTGCCTTTAAGTAATTATCATAATTTATCTAAACTAATTGGTGTTGTATTCGTCTAACTATTGTCCAACACGTCTTGTCTCAACGCCGCACAACAAATATGAATATATTTCAATATCGGATTTAAGTTTGTTGGATCGCCCCGTTACCGTCGAGTGATTACTTTGCGTCTTCATTGCACTACAATTATATATCTAAACTAAATTATAAATCAAATTACACGTAATTCACTCGCGTAAATGAACATAGCGAAAGTATAAATCTGTAAATTATTGCGAAGACCTACAAGTGATCCCATACATGTTGAGATATTAATAATATACTCGATTGGCCCACATGCGATCAAAATATTATTTTTGTCGTATAACTCCCATTACACTAAGAAACGAGCAATTCGTATATGTGTTCCCGACAGTAAAACATTTCCATTGATAGGGAAGTAAAACTACAACGAAAAACACTTAAGATATGATTAATCTATCACTTATATAATACAGAGTCGGTAATCAAATCGGACTCGTCGCCGCCCGTTGCTACGCAACGATGCCTTATTTACAATTTTCTTACAAATTTTTACACTTTGCTTTTTGGTCATCGATTTGGGAAGAGAACGAAATGCGAAGACGTCGAGTTTAGCGATGTCGTGGAAGAGTATCGCTCGGACCGAATGTACTGCGAACATGGAAGCTACCATCACACAGATAACTCTCGCGTTCTTCTGTCGCTTACGTGTTGTGTTTAGAGTCGGTTCGGTTGGTTTGCGCATCGTTTTCATCCGTAGTTTCTGTCGCTAGGACAATGCGAGGTAACCAACGCCAAACCGTTTGTAATATTGGGATAACTTCTAAAGCGTTGTGGGGATAACGTTGTGCCAACATACCTCTCTTCGTTCAATATTGCTGAGTTTTAAAACTTATATCAGAAGACGCCGACCAACAACTGGTGATCTTCTAATAAATGCGAACACCAAGCCACTTAACACTAATCATAGCGATCGAAGCATGCATACTATTCCCATTGAACGTCATGAGTGATTATCATTCTCATTCGTTCAATGAAACTATAACTACATATTTGCACAGTCAAATCGCTACAACCGTAATACAGTATGTGAAGAATTAGGAATTAGATTTTTGGCCTGTTTTAATAATTGCTTCCTGAATATTGCTGACTAAAATATCAACGCCATCTCTTCCTACACGTCTCAACTTAAGATATGTTCATTAATCAAATCAGCATTTTTCCATTCAACTTATAAAACCAAACTTGAAAGCTATTTATTAATACATGCCAAAACGCACCAAAAACTATTGATTCACATTTAGACAACAAATCCCCACTTTATTAAGTACTTAACTAAACATAAGCAAGCCTTTTGTCATTCACATTAAAATTCAATTAACATTTCTGACCAAAAAGCGTTTCTTCAACGCTTAGTCAAACACTTAAAAACAACATACTTTACAACCCAAGTGATCACATACTGTACACACAACAACACAACATCACCCCTAGCACAGAGTCACTGACGTCACTTCACGTCATGTCACGTCACTAGAAGCAGCGACGTATAAAGTCCCAGTGTTTGGCGCGTCGTCACTCGCGCGGCGCGTTCTTGAGGAGAGAGATGGCGTGACGCACGTACTGCACGAGGTGGCGGAACGTGGACGAGAGGGACAGTGGGCCGCACTTACGGTCCACTGCTATGAACAGATCTGGAAGAGAAAAAGACGGTATTTATTGGTTGATTTTGTAAAAATGTTTCTTATAGTAAGTGGACATCTGGAACCAGAGGTATCGCAAGTGCGTTGCTATCACAGATTGTTGCCACTTAAAAAGATTGTCTCTTTTACCTGTATTTCTTATTAGAGATTCTTTTTATTTAGAGCAGTGGTGGCGCAGAGAGCAGTGGAAGGTCATAGGTTCGAACCCTGACAGGCGCTTTACCTTGTGTAAATTATTTCATCAAATCATCACCACTGCTCTCAAAACATTGAAGGATAACATCGTGAGGTAACCGGCAAATCCTAGAACCTATCAACCCGCACTGGGCCCGCGTGGTGGATTACGGCCCCCACAGAAAGGAGGCCTGTGTCCCAGTAGCGGGAACATTATAGGCTGATTTATGCCTGTATTTCTAACCGGAACACAGCAAAACTGCTCGGCGGAAATAATTGGAATTGTGGTGCTTTTCCTGGCGAGGACCTTGACAAAGAGCTCCACTTCTATTTACGGTATGCTTCAGGATTTTCTCGGGATAAGATTGAGGGGATGATTCTGGCCTGGAGAATCATCCCCCTAATCTTATCCCAATTAATTTGGGCCCTAGACCAACCAATATTGAGCAACAATTTTATTGTGAAATTTAGGTAATAAACGATGTTCAACACTAACCTGTAACTAAATCAATAACATCGCGCAATAAAACTGATCGTCTAGAGTCGACCTTCGACTTGTTTTTATCAAAATAAATAAACAAACAAAACAATATAAATTAGTACATACCTCTATTAGCCCTAAGCCTGCACAAGGCGTCCGCTTGCTCCCACAGGTCATGCGCGACATACAGGAAGGCGTAGTACTTGTTGAGTAACAACAGCGCCTGGTGCGCGTGCGCAGGCACCGAGTGCGCCAGCGAGCAGTAGCCCGACGACGCCGAGCCCGAGCCCACGGAGCCCACCGAGCCCGCGGGGGACGGGGTCGGCGACAGCGGGGACACTGACTCGGCCAGGGCCGGCTGCAACAAGCGGAGAGGGCGGGTTGTAGTATGGGAGGTGGGATAGGTACTTACAACTATGGTGATCAAAAATTGAACCGAAAAAAAATATTGAATAAAGGACCTCCTTTTTTCAGATCGGTTAACAATTTAGCATTTAATTTAATACTCTGGACAGAAACTAAACATATCCAATAATATGATTTAATTTCTGAGGAGTGGACGCAAGCCTTTAAATAGAGACAACACTATTGGTGCAATACTTATTTGATCTGTATTTTCATCAAGTTTAATAACGTGAAAATACAAAGTTCTGTACAAAACACTACTGGACTTGTAAATCGAGCCTTCGTGCATTTTCACTTTAGGTATAAAGGCCTTGGGGCCGTATCGTCGCTCGAGCAGTCAGGTTCAAAGAGGCGGCATGCAGTATGCGCGCCCTAATGGAAGGACATGGGATCGGCCGTACTTGGTGATGGGGCCCGCTAGGCATGGCGGGCTGATACCAGTCGGGGGTGCTGCGAATGCACAAGTATCTCCCGGGCCCCCGCCTCATGGTACTAGAAGGAACAGTGGGGTTTTAGTCGGTAGGAGTCCGACATAATCCTCCGTTCTTCCCAGACGGAGGGTATCCATGAGGATTTCCCCACGATAAAAAAAAGGGATAAAGGCCTCAAACATCAAAATAATGATTGAGTCAAAGAACAAGTTTTTATGGAGTTTTGAAGCCGACATACTGGCCGGAGTATGTTGCGCTTGTTCTTCCCAGCTAAAGCACTAGGTAGTGGTGAAGGGCGGGCGTTTTGGGGGACTGTCTTATGCAATTTTGACGTTTGAAAAGTTCTTTTTATCCCAGCCTATCTTGAATTTAAATGACAAAATCACAATTTTGATTTTGTCTTTGTGGACGTCTTTCGGTTGAAATGATGATGATGACGATGGAGACACTTTACGAAAAAATGCAGGGTGTCTCGATTTAGGAGTCCAGGAGTATTTGGTAGCCAACAATTAATGAATTAACTCTCTTGTAAGTTATTCTTATCCACGGGAATCGAACCTTTTTTATCATTTATTCAAACATGTCACTATAAACGACTGAATTCTGATTCATCACTTATATAAAAGCAAAAACAACTATCAACTACAAAAACTGAGCAACAAAAAAGTTACATAAGTGTAAAAATCATAGACATATTATTGCATATATTGGCAATGGTAGTATAACGAAACCAAAAACAAATATTTTATAACGTAAGCGTTTGCGAGTTTTCTTCATATTTGAGCAACAACTAAACAATGTAAGGTCTATTCAAATTTACGTTTCCAATTAACGTTATTTCAAGTTAAACAAATATCAATTTTATTGACAGTAGTAATTAAGTTAGTTTTAGAGTGACTAGCATTATTTAAAAAAGTCTTAAAACTGTTTGAAGTTGTATCGTAAACTGAACTTTATTGACTAGCAATTAAAGTTATTTTTCCAATAACTCATATTTGTGTACAGTCACGAACACCAATATGTCAACACTTGGCGACTTTCAACTGCAATTTTTTCGTGAAATAACGAATGGAACGTTGAAATACGATACATTACATAACCCTATGGGTTCGAAAATGCTATGTTCGTAATCACATAACATTTCAATTAAAAATAAAGGAGTAAATGGCTTTTGAATAAAGCCGAGTGTATACATACTTTTGCTCGTGACTGTACATGTTTGGAAAATAAAAGCAAAAAGTAAATCGCGAACGCAGATCTCTTCATTGTGTATTAACCGGGTGACTGCCGTAAACACATAAACAATTAAAATGCTATTGAGTCTCGCGTGTATCCACGTTCCAGCAAACGAAGGGTTAAAGGTATAAAAACATACGAAAAAACAAAATGCGCGCGCTGCTAAAATAAATAATAAAAGAGATTTATTGCGAGAGACAAAGACAGTTATATTTTTTCTCTCTCATGTGACGAAATGTGCCTAAACGTGACATTTCACACTCAATTCTAAGCCAATTATCGAAAAGACGCATAAGAAGTTTCACTTTTTTAAAAAACTGTCAAAAATAGCACATATCAATCATATCTCCGTTGTTATTCGCATTGTCAATATAAGTAATAATATATCTAAAGTATATTTTTCTTTACTTGTCTATTTTGGTAAACAGGTATAACATAAAACAATAACAAAAAACACATTCCTATACGTCAATGGTTAATTCAAAACAGTTTTTCATGCATATCATGGGAAAATTAAGATGTTAAAAGTGTGAGATCGATATGAAAACTCGTGGTTGTTTACCAAATGTGACAAATAAACAGAAACACACTCTATGATAAAAATAAAAGACAAATTGATACAGACATCAGAACGTACCTTCTGTTGGTACTCGTGAACGATCTTGTTGTACTCCTTCACCTCTCGATTGTACATCTTGAACATGCGCAGGTACAGAAGCGCCTGCACCCTTAGGCTGGAAATATAGCGAGAATATGTTAGAATTTACTAAGGTAAAATGGGTTATTATTTTACAGAAACTATGAGAAATGATAGCTTGACTGTGTAATAGATCGGTGCTCGATCAATGGTAGATATCGAGAACTCGATTTATTAACAATCGATTAAGAAGTCTGTCGATGAGAATAGATCCTATCGATTCGTCGTTTAAGGTGTCGGGGTTACCCACCACAAATATTCAAATTTCGTCTCTTTGTGTCAGAGATTAGACGGTAGACAATCGCTTCTTATAAACAAATAATTATCAAAATCGGACTACTCTGTAGAAAGTTATGCGTGGTGATACATAAAAAAAAAAATATACGCGTCGACTCGAGAACCTCCTCTGTTTTTTTTCGTCGGTTAAAAATACAGGATGGTCGACATCGACGCGCAACCTGTTACCATGATTGTATTCAGTACATGATTCTGAACCTTCTTTCTTTCTTTCTTTCTATACAAATACAACCTCAAGGATGAAATGTATGTAAATGATCAATGAACACATACTTACTTGAGTACAACCCAAATTAGCATGACAGCAATGAAATAGAAAACTGATCGTTTGGACACTAACATACAAAATCTAAAACAAATAATTACCTGAGTATATCAAGTTTATTGAAAGTGTCGTGTGGCGACGCCCTAAACCGTTGCGGCATCGAGTGTATACTCTTTATATACTCGATAGTTTCCCGGTAGATAGTGAAGGCTCCTTTGGTGTCGAGTTCTAGCTCCAGTACTCGTCCGGTTAGAACGAAGCACAGCACTGACTCGAGGTACAACATGACGCGGGGCAGTGGTTCCTGTTCTTTCTCGGCGGCTGTACGGAGACGCGTCGCCTCTTCTAGGTAGTATCTGTCGAGTGAAACGTCTGCGTTACGGCTGGTAACAACAATGAAAGGATTAGTATGATGGAAATGAGTTAGTGAAATGTCGAGAATAGCCTTGAAAGCGCTAAGCGCTTCCTGTTAAAAATGCGTTTGTTAAAGACGTCGGGAGCTGAAAATGTAAAATATAATGTTAAAGTTTGTTGATGAATGATCGATATTGTTTTTAGCATTAAAAGTTATTTGAGCATGCAGTAACGCAAAATAAGTTAATTGCAATGTTCCTGAGTCTGTTAAAATACGGTGAACACCAATATCTCTCTGCGAAGTAAGTAGATTGTAGCATAATCGTATTTCTAAAAATCATAAAACTTTAAATGCAGCAGGGCAGGTCAAGTTGACAGTAATAGTTGAACCGCACATGGTTCAAAGTCGCTTGATACGCACTACACTTTCTCTGATAATTATTGAGAAAAGCTGATCATGTTTTTTTGTCAATTATTGACTGCATGGTAATCCTTATGATCTACTAGCTTTTATGGGTCGAAATGAAAGTTATATGATCATGACAAAATGATAATGACAACATGATATTGATAGTGACAAAATGAAGAAATGAAACTCACTTGTGGTCCCTCTCCTCGTCCGAGAGCGCGTCTGCTGGCAGTCGCTCGAAGTAGGAGAAGTAGATGGGCGTTTGTCCCGCGTATGTGTCCGTCCGCTCGTGGTTCGTCGCTGCCACCTCGCCGCCCTAGGAAAGTAACGGTTAGTTATATTTGCGTTTATTACTAGGAAACATGAAAGTAAATTAAAATTGTGATTTTAAGAACTGTCATAGGCGCGTAGGCCTCGGTCGTGCATATTAAGAATTGCTTTTTCACTCATTGAGTGACAAAAAGCGGCATAATATTGATGTAGATGTGGGAATTTCCTTCTTTAGTAGTAGATCCTCGGGATCTGGAATCTGTCAGTTTATCAGCCTCGCGCACCGTGGCGGCGCGCAGGCGGGACAGCGACACGCGCACTACGAGGCGCGCGCGCGGCCGGGGGGCGGCTGTATGTATGTATAGTAAGTTACCTGTTCCGGGTGCGGCGTGTGCGGCCTCTTGGGCACGCTGGCGCGCGGCGGGCGCTGCAGCGCGCGCACCGTGGCGGCGCGCAGGCGGGACAGCGACACGCGCACTACGAGGCGCGCGCGCGGCCGGGGGGCGGCTGTATGTATGTATAGTAAGTTACCTGTTCCGGGTGCGGCGTGTGCGGCCTCTTGGGCACGCTGGCGCGCGGCGGGCGCTGCAGCGCGCGCACCGTGGCGGCGCGCAGGCGGGACAGCGACACGCGCACTACGAGGCGCGCGCGCGGCCGGGGGGCGGCTGTATGTATGTATAGTAAGTTACCTGTTCCGGGTGCGGCGTGTGCGGCCTCTTGGGCACGCTGGCGCGCGGCGGGCGCTGCAGCGCGCGCACCGTGGCGGCGCGCAGGCGGGACAGCGACACGCGCACTACGAGGCGCGCGCGCGGCCGGGGGGCGGCTGTATGTATGTATAGTAAGTTACCTGTTCCGGGTGCGGCGTGTGCGGCCTCTTGGGCACGCTGGCGCGCGGCGGGCGCTGCAGCGCGCGCACCGTGGCGGCGCGCAGGCGGGACAGCGACACGCGCACTACGAGGCGCGCGCGCGGCCGGGGGGCGGCTGTATGTATGTATAGTAAGTTACCTGTTCCGGGTGCGGCGTGTGCGGCCTCTTGGGCACGCTGGCGCGCGGCGGGCGCTGCAGCGCGCGCACCGTGGCGGCGCGCAGGCGGGACAGCGACACGCGCACTACGAGGCGCGCGCGCGGCCGGGGGGCGGCTGTATGTATGTATAGTAAGTTACCTGTTCCGGGTGCGGCGTGTGCGGCCTCTTGGGCACGCTGGCGCGCGGCGGGCGCTGCAGCGCGCGCACCGTGGCGGCGCGCAGGCGGGACAGCGACACGCGCACTACGAGGCGCGCGCGCGGCCGGGGGGCGGCTGTATGTATGTATAGTAAGTTACCTGTTCCGGGTGCGGCGTGTGCGGCCTCTTGGGCACGCTGGCGCGCGGCGGGCGCTGCAGCGCGCGCACCGTGGCGGCGCGCAGGCGGGACAGCGACACGCGCACTACGAGGCGCGCGCGCGGCCGGGGGGCGGCTGTGGGAAGGGGGAAAATTGTACAATAGGGACATATACTGATAAATAATTGTTTCGGAGCTTATAACGAGTCTTATTTACTCAATATCTCAATCTCTCAATATCAATATTATTTACTCAACCATCAAAAAGAAAACTAGCCCGGTTGAACTGTTGGATATCTGTGATATCCCTATATCAACCGTAAACGAAGTGTGTAGATTTTTCAGTAATATAGGCACTAACTTGGCTGAAAAAATCTTGTCCCAATCTCACCAACCTACAAACTGTACAACAGAAACTGTGTCAACAATTACAGACCCATATCGGTTCTATCAGCACTCTTTGAGGTACGAGAAAGGATCCTGAATAATGGTTTAAAAAAAATCCTAAACAAACATCAGCTCATAGCTGATAATCAGTATGCTTTTCGCACAGGAACCTCAAGTGAAGATGTAGTTCTTGAGCTGACGCAATTGGTTGCTAAGAATCTTGACAGTAGAGTTAAAAGTCTAGGGATTTTCCTAGACCTTTCCAAAGCATTTGACACAGTGTGTGTTCCCAAACTTATCTCTGAAATGGAGCTCCTAGGAGTACGAGGAATCACCCTCGAAATTTTCAAATACTACCTTCAAAACCAGACCCAACGAGTAAAAATTGGAGAGCATATAAGTGAAGAAGTATCACCCACTTACGGTGTGCCTCAGGGAAGCATTTTAGGCCCCGCCCTCTTCCTAATGTACGTCAATGAGCTGTGCAGAATGATCATCCCCAACTTCAAGATCATTGCGTATGCAGACGACACCGCAATCATAGTTCACGGACCAACGTGGGATAGCGTTAAGCAATACGCAGAAGCGGCAATAAAAAGTATCATGAAATGGCTCAACCTAAACCTACTTACCCTAAACTGCGATAAAACCTCGTACATTCCATTCGCTATCCGGCGTAACAACTTACCCGACAATTTTTTTTCTATAACAGCGCACACATGTTCCAAACAATCCCCACAATGCTTATGTCCGACACTTTCAAGAACTGACGATGTGAAATATCGGGGTGTCCAAATAGACGGAGGATTACGATGGGACAAACAGGTTGATGCCATTACCACTAGAACTACGAAACTTTTGCATATTTTCAAATCACTTAGAGGCTCGGCTGCGCCTGAAACCCTGAAGATGATGTACTATGCATTATGTCAATCCGTCATTGGATATTGCATCACAGTATGGGGTGGTTTACCTTTGCCGAGTGACGCGACTGTTACCCCTACCGCCATGTTTGAACAAAAAAGACTGTCTCTAACCGGCATTGGAGTTCGACGTTTCCCGTTCCCGTACACGTTGAACACGCAGTATAAGGCGTGTGCAAACGTAACAGTGCACAACAGCTGATTTGTGTTTTGCCCAAAATTCACTGCAAGGTGGTCAACTTGTTGTGGCCATCAGTAAGACGTACAAAGGAGCAGCATCAACGTGACCATCGCAAATAGCATACCAAGGAACGACATGGAGCGACTTTAAGAATCTGAGCGAAGCCTTTCATGTGCTGCAAGTGAGGGAAACCAGGACATATCGCAGCCGGGTGCACGAGTAGTGGCAGCCAAGCTAAGCGGATGGTGGACAACGTGCTGGAAGTTGTGAACGGCAAGTGGACGTCGTACAGACACGTTAGAAATAAAGGTGAGCTGTATTGTTTTGTTTACGATTCTGATGCTGAATGCTCGTTAGTAAAAGCGAGTTGTGCAGCCAAATTAAGTGGCAAACGAGTTAATAACGTTGTTGCATTGACTGGTATTGGTCAAACATGTGTATTCAGCACAGAACAAATCATATGTAATGTTGCGACTAGCGAGCAGCAGCTTGAGATTTTATTACTATGTTCTACCCGACATTTACTTCCAAAGTAATATTAAGTATGTGAAATATTGAACCTAGGCTTTTCGATTAACATGTCTGCGACAGAGTTTTTGTTACATAAAGCTCTTGTAATATATTCAGTTTTAAACGGTCAACAACAGAAAGCTAGATTTGATAGAACAAAGGCAGCTATAACAAAATGTTCGGTTGACGATTTCGTGTTATTAGAAAACGAAGAGTGAAATCAGATTGTAAGACTAAGTTAGGTCGGAAGTTTAGAGGTCCGTTTAAGGTAGCGGAAGTTTTGGCGGGTAATCGCTATACGTTAAAAGCTTTAAATTCTAACCTTACAAGTATGCACATGATCGCATAGGAAAGATGCTACAAGATTATGTTCCAAGTGAATTACGTAGAAGATGCGGGTGAAGGCCCATGTACTGGTACTGACTAATATTGACGCACAATAAATGGCTATAACTTATCAGCGAGAAGTGACTGGTAATGCTATTTTGTTTTGGGGCTTATTAATGTGAAGGACTGATACTGACCTACGTATATGCGGGCTTAGGTACCAGTGAGAAGGACTGGTACCGTCCCATATCTATCGGGCTCAACAGCGAGACGAGCTGTTACCCATTTGCTGTCATTATTTTGTGCATTAATATTGAGTAGCCTTGTAATGTTCAGTAAAGTTTGTTTACTAAACTGGTATTCTTTTATGTGCGTTTATGGCATGCATGTTACATAATTTCGATGTAGTCAGGATGGCTCTGGTTGATGATTTACGCTATGATTAGAAAATCAAAGTTTGTTTACATTACTCTGGTTGAATCTTTTGGTATCGATAATAGTTTACTTTGGATCAGAGTATTATTAACGAATTTGAGGAGATTTAGTTGTGTGTGTTGTGTGAGGTTTCGAGTTTTGAGAAACCATAAAGTCCAGGAGTGACTTGGCGATCCGAGGGGGATGCGCAAATGAATTTGACGAGATGAGTAACTGGAGGTTAATAGATAGTATGAGACACATGCATCTTAGTTGATTCTTTTGATTGTAATCTTGAGATTTGGGAATCAAATAGTGGGTAATGCTCTGAACTCTGCTATTGTTAGTTTGTTCGAGTTTTCATTGTGCTTTTAATTGCGTAAGGCTCAGTTCCTATGACAAAAGATCACTGTGTGAAGCTGGCTGTACGCGTCAAAGCGCGTTAATACGCGGTCATGTAGACATTTCTATTTTGTATGACTGTAAAAAAATATATATCGTGTGCCGAAAACGCGTGTCTGGGCTTACACTTGTCCGAATGAATGATTTTCAATGGCAGATTTCTAACATTTTTGAAGATATACACTGTAAAAACATAAATACAGTATTGTAAGTACAAACACTCACCATTGGAAGACGCTTCCTCGAGTCTCTCCGACCCGCGGCCGGACTTGAGTCCCGACCCAACGTCGGCCTCCGCCCGCACGTACCGCTCCGTCGCGATCCGCTCGACGCGCTCCACCGGCTTGTCGAGAACCTTACTCTCGAGCAACGACAACTTGCTGTCGGACAACCGCGGCTTCGTGTCTGGAAGGCGGTCGTGCGACAACTTCTCTCCCGCTATCCGCTCGTTCCTCTCCCCGAGCCGGTCGTGAGATCTCTCTCTCGGCAACCGATCAAGCGACTTCTCGCTCGGTACCCGTTCAGTCGACCGCCGGTCGTTGAGCCGGTCTGACGACAGACCGGATAGCCTGTCGACTGAAAGGCGTTCGCTGGCCGACGAAGACCGGTCGGATGTCGACGTTCGTTCCGTCGATATCCGGTCGACGGGTCGCTCGGGTATCCGGTCGTTGGAGGTACGTTCGGTCGGTATCCGATCGGGTATTCTCTCGTAGGAGGTCCGTTCGGGTATCCGGTCCATCGTCCGATCGCTGGGGGGTCGTTCGACGGGTACGCGGTCGGCGGAGCGGCGTCGGTCGGCTCGCTCGTGCCGCTCGACAGCCAGCCGCTCGGGCTCGCGCCTGGCCGGCTCGTGCGGCGACAGGCGCGCCAGGGCCTCCTCGTGGCGTCGCTCGGCGGAGCGCTCGCGATGTCGCCGCTCCTCCTCGTCGGCTTCGGGCGCCGTGACCTCGATGATGGTCACTTGCCCCTTGCCTTTGCCTCCTTTCCCTTTGCCACCTTTACCGCCCTTGCCACCACATTCGTCGCTCTTTTTCGGTGTAAAAACCTGAGGAAATAAAAATGGTTGATGAGATGCCGTTCACATTTTAAAAACACGGTCTTTTTTAATTCATTGGTGAAACTGTGATGTGATGGGCGTGTAAGATAATAATATTCAGTAGGCATTAACCTCGTAATTACGCAAAGTGCGTGTTTTTTTTTTAGTTTTTATGCCGATAATGATGGGTATCGTCTATGAAGTTTCGCCAACGAATTAAAAAACTCTGCATAGTTTTTTAACTTAATTCCGCTACTAACCCTGCGAAAGATATGCGTCTTGGTGTCCTGTAGCGGGCGATGGTGCGGCGGGTCGGGCTCCACGTCGCTGTCGGCGGGCGCGGGGGGCGCGGGGGGCGCGGGGGGCGCGGGAGGGGGCGCGGGCGGCGAGGGGGCGCGCGACTTGGGCGGGCGGCCGCGGCGCTTCTTCACGGGCCGCTCTTCCGAAGGCCTGGCTTTGGGCGGCCTCCCGCGTTTTACCGCTCCCGCAGGCGCGGAGGGAACCACTCGGGGTGATGTCTGGGAAAGGAATATTCATTTATTAAGACTTGTATTTATGAAAATTCTAGCCTTTAACCTGTTACATAATAGTTCTATTGCCATATATATGTCTGAACATGTGAACTGTGTTATAAAAGCCCATCCATTCACAAAGAGCCTAATCTAAACAGTCGAACTAGTGTCAGATTCGCACATACACAAATGATGAAGTAATTTTAGTTTTAACGATTTTCTTCAAGTAGATAGTTGCCGCTCTGCCTTTTGTGCGCAAGTCTTGAATTCACACATGGAACGATTTTTTATTCAACTACTGTATAGTGTTACTGATCTTGTTCAGTATGGCCGTTTAATGTTAAAGAAAAATAAATACATTTTAAAATAAATTAGTGGGACATCTATCTCGTTCCTATACTCTCGTTCATATATATATGTCTCGTTCTCGTGGGGGATACAGACGTCATAATGTTATGTATGGATCACATAGTATATGTACGAATATTAGAACAGTCTTACCGTATGCCTGGACGTTTCCTCGTCGCTAGAGGCGGCTGACACCCGGGTGGGTATGGAGCGCCTCCGCCGCACGACTCCGGGCGACGGCGACGACGTCTCCGAGTCCGACATCTCCGAGATCGGACTCTGAAACAACATCATAAACGATTCGTTAGTCTTTAAACTGATCAGGTTCTGGACACAAATATGAAAAACATTAACAGGTAAAAGACATAGGACGATTTATTTCTTCAATGCTTTTGTACACTGCAGGGCGACTGTTGAGCGTGGGGTCCTGGGTTCGATTCGTTTTTCCATTAGCAGTTTCTTAGTAACTGCCCGTAGTTTGGAAGTTGGTGTGATACGTTAAGATTGGCCGCCATGGCCGAAATACTGTCTGGAGGGCAATTATTATTATAAATTCATCTGGAGGACAATTTCCAGAACATTCATTTCATTCACACTTGTGTTCACCTCAATAACACTAGGGACAGTCGTAGACGCAATATTTCCATGGATCGCTCCCACTGCTTGCCACAGCAAATCCTTTAACTTCAGGAACTGGTACCAAATCCTCTCCCGGTCTTCAAAAGGTACATCACTGATACTGTTTTCAAAGTTCATCAGTCCATAGCGTAAGGAACTCTTTATTAAGGAAAGCTTGATCCATTTCTGTGTGACTTCCTCTTCAGATTCAGCCATTATGTGGTGGAGCAGATTGTTGAATATGGTGAAGTAAATATCCATTTTGTACCATCATCACTTTGCATCTGGGTGGTAATTTCTGTCAACGTCTTTTTCGAGGGGTGTGAATAATCATGAGTGAAAATTTTCTCGAATGTTTTACAGGTAATTTGGATTGATCAGCCGTAAAGATGTTAGCTTATATTTGAACAACGTTTCGCAAGAGGATTCAGTTACGAAACGTCTTGTAACTCCAAACACAAGTGGTTCGTACTCAACGCGATCTCAGAATCAACCGCGAGGCGAGCTTACGGTTACGACTTAGATTGTAACAAACGCTTACTAAGTATTCTTACTAAGAAATGTATGGGCACTTTGTTTCCAAGAACTGTTTATCTTTAGGAACATAACACCTGAGAAAGGGTCGCTTAATATAGTCTTGATACTATTGCATTACGGGCTAAATACGGAAAATGCTGGGTAGGTCATTCTTGACCGTGAGAGGCAAACGTACCTATTCTATATTCTTATCCTTGTTTCCAAATAGATGTGATTTTCACTCAAACAAATATCAACTTAATACTAGTGCAAATTAAGTTGATTTCAGAATAACTAGTAGTATTAAAAAAAATAAAGATGTAGCGTAAAATGAACTTATCTGTTGGTATTAAAGTGATTTTTCAAAAACCTCATATTTGTTTACATGTTTGGAAACTAAATTACGAACGTAGCACGGCAAATCAGCATTTGTTTATGGTACATGTTTAGCCCACTGTCTTTATAAGGTGTATGGCCACCAGAGTGTAAGTTGTTGACGGTTCTTGTCACCACCTGCTGACCTATCAGTATTTAGACATGTGACAAGTTGACGACAGCTTCTTGAAATACCGACTTGTCATCCGATCTTCAACACGTTGGCTTGCTAAATAGGACACATGTTTATACTTAGAATATCTCAGTCCTAAGCTGTGTAGTACCTACTGGAAGTATTCATTAGATAATTGATAGATGATTCATGTTCTACAGTTTTTCCACTGCATTCTCAGCATTGTTGGGAGTTAAAGTCGACATTTCAGGTTGCCCCCAGGGGACCGAAGAACTTAAAAAAAGCGAATGGAGCGGGCTGGATGCGGAAGGAGAACAACTAGGTGTTGAAGGTCAATTTGGGAGAACCTTACGTCCAGCAGTAGACTGCGATAGGCTGAGTGGTTGTTGTTGTTATTCTTGATGAAAGAGCTGCAAAGAAAATTTCACTTAAGATAAACTCCAACTCACCGGTTTCCCTTTGATATCAGCAAGGGCATGTCTGACATCTTTCCCTGATTCATAGGTCTGGTCAGGCGGGTTTGCGGAGGGCGGTACGAAATTGGACAGGCCCCAGGACGAGCGCTGAGCGGGGGCCGGCGCGGCGGCGGCGGCGGGCGCCGGCGCAGGCGCGGCCGCGGTCGGCGCAGGCACAGGGGTCGTGGACTCCGCGGAAGAGGATTCAGATTCGGAATCCTCGGAAGGTGATGAACTGCCTGAGGTCGGACTGCCAGACCCGATTGGTGATATAGGCCTGTAAATATACAATGATTTTTAATGACATATGAAAGTCAATTTTTAGACGCGTTTGGAAACTATTGGTAGAGCCATCATCAAGGACTGCAGTATACATATATTTCTTCTACATATATGTATAGACGTTTAGCGCTGAACGAATATAAAACATCGTTCTGTTTCTTTTAATCGTTTGAAGATGATAGAGACATAACGAGTTTTAATTATGTATAGTGCTAAACGCATTCACTGATTTGTGATTTTTTTCATTTGTGTCATTGAAACATAACATCAAAAATACGTACGTAAGTAATACCTAAAACTGCAATCCTTTCAAATCAAATAAACTTCCGTCCGCTTGGCTCTTAGACTTGTTGAAATTAATTCAATTTCAGTCGCGTACTTAAAACTTACGAGTTTCCACTCGAGATAAAAATCAATTAAAAACTTAGCGCTTACAAAGGGAAGTGCAGACGCGGTGTAATTTTGTTAAGCACGGGAATGAACTTACGGTCCTATCGCGTGTGTTGTCGGGACCTCGTCATCGCTCTCCGATAAGCCGAGGTCCTTGTTCACCACGTCACTGGAAACAGAAACAAACATACAATTAAGAAAAAAGAGGAAATTCTTATCTTGCCTGTCCTTTTAGAGTTCTGTAAAGTCAGCTAAGATGGTATTGAGCATATGCAACTGCCTGCCTTGGTGGAGGCCTATGTCCAGCAGTTCAAGGGAGGCCTGTGTCCAGCAGTGGACGTCTTTCGGCTGAAATGATGATGATGATGAACTGCCTGAAACTATGTTGATATCTACACAGGGATACCATTCATTGAGTTGATATTAAATACGTATAAAAAAGAAAAAGGCAGACTAAACGCCAGGAGAATTTACAGCCAGGAAATCCGCTTTTCATCATGGATAATTCAATATTTTCTTTCATGCTATAAGGATTGTAGAAATCCCCCTGTGTCCCAAAGTGACCTCTGCGCTGCCACCAACGACGCCGGGGAAATGGCGAAATTTTGGGCCAATAAGATCTGAAACATAGTCGTGCCAACGACAAAAAGAAGAAAAAGATGCTGGAAGCAGGGATTCTGAACAATAATATTATGGTTTTTATGAAGGTTGACAGTCTATCAAGTATCAAGATGAGTTAAAAGTGTACTGGCAGGTACTTTGTAGGCCACCTTTGTCTAAAAATAGGCTTCCAATAGTTAGTCTAGGTATGTTTAGAAAACGACACAAACAACTTAACGAATAACGATATCCCTTTATCGATCCCACAACTCGAAAGTAAGGCAGCTGCTACACTCAATGTTTATCTATTGCTCCGTAAATTACGAGTAACCCTTTTAAAATGAGATACTTACGGTGACACTGAACTTCTTGAGTTCGGTATCCGGTTGTCCAGACCTGTAACAAACAAAAACATTTATTTAGTATTGTTATAAAGGGTTTAACAACTTCAAACATCGTAATATACTCGTAAACTTCCCAATTATGTAAATCGTCTGCGTTCGACTTAAACACACAAATTAATAACTATGTGTACCGTTGGATGAACAATATAATATATTCTCATTAAAAAACGTAATTAATCTTTCGATGTTTTTAGTGGAAAAATGTTTCGTATTGTGTAATGAAGAGGTGCAATTAAGGAGCCCTTGTGGTTCTTGCTAATTAGTGTCGTGTATTTGTTTGTGTGATCGTTTGTCGTCGCTGTGTCCATCGGTCCCAGTCTCTGAACCCAAGGCTACATACATACACACACAAACACACACACACACACACACACACATACACTATACATTACACATTACGTATACATTAGTCTTTACTGAATTTAGCCACAGTAAAGTCTGCGGCCGACTCCATTACTTGATAAATACCAACCACATTTAACATCGAGACAACGATTTGCGATTATCGTCTCAAGAAATCTCTTAAAAACTTTACTGATTATATGCGCAAAGCAGATTGCCTACTAAGTGCTAGATAATGCGAAACAAAACGAGTAGATCAATATAGCTCTATCAACATCAAGAACAATCGTTGTTAATGCGGAGTACTTTCGCCAATATTGACGCTAAGAGCTTTTCATTATCTGTAATAGTTCGCAAGGCCCTTTTAAACACACGTTTTTCTTGCCGTGACAAACTACGGTTTATTCGCCGTGTGCAGACACGGTCGTTAGTGTTGTGACAGCCCCGCTAGACTTGTTGTCGCAAGCGAGACTGTTCAGCATGGGGTTTTGAGTTCCATTCCCAGGTCGGGCAAAGTGGTATTTGATGTTTCCATTAGGACTTTCTTGGTAATAGCCCGAAGTTTGGAAGTGGGCGGTGTGATATCCTCTGCGCCTCGGAAAGGACCCAAGTCCCATCGGACTGAGAGTGAAGGAATATAAAGTGCACCTGTGTCTGCGCACACGCATGTACACTGTAAAATCTCCCGCGCCGAAGGCTAGTCTCCGTTGTGACTCGCCACCATGGCCGAAATACGGTCTGGAGGATAACCATAATAGTATGGATCACTATGGAAGCTTGTTGACGGACACGTTTTTTCTACGGCGCTGTACCTACTGTAAACAAACCGTGCCGTGTACAAAGGGCCTAAGGTTGGTTATACGGACGTACGTGGCTCAGATTGTGGCACAGAATCCGCAGTGAGTATTCATTAGCTGCGACAAGGCTCACAAATAACCCTATGCATAATAAATGCCACTGTACAAGTGGCGGCTACCACGATAAATTAAGACTTATTCAAAACGACTGGACAAAATCTATATCTGACCACCGTAAGGACTATTCCTGCTTGCAGCGCATATTATTAGTCGACATATGGATCCTCTTTTGTTTTACTTACGGATGCAGCTGTGGTCATTATGTGCACGGGTATTTTGTTTTCAAAACGTTCAGATATAGGTTTTGGTGATAGTACTTGGGTATTGGCTGCTGAAGGACGTAGTGACACATTCAATGCATGTGTTTCCTTTTAGTTTTTTGCTTTTATTTTTCAATGACGAACGGACGCAAAGTTAATCATGCATCTGAATAGGATGTTATCGTAACAAACAACCTACAGCTAACCTCGAGTCCGGCCATTATTTATTTATTTTGCGTAAAATCATTTTTGATTGGTCACGCATAACATCAAATTATCTTTTTTTTTTATAGAACACTAGTTTACAAAATGCATAAAAAATACCTGTGATATTATACTAAGGTTGCATTTAATCGTGTTTAAGCTGCTTTATCTAATTCTACTAGAATTCCACCTGTCCAATGATGCATTAAACCCCATCTGTAAAAACTAGTGTGGCATCAGAAAAAAGTGAATACTCCCCACATTGCAGAGGAGTAATTTGCTAAAGAGTCCAATTGTGTGGTTTGACTGCAGCACATACACGTTGTGTAAGTGCACCGCACAGCGGAGAGCGGCCGGTGTTTACTTAGGCGTAGAGAAATGTAAACATGTCGGTGGTAGCGGGTTCGGTGCCGAGCCGATACCCTGCCGACTTTAAACAACCTATAAAAGTGCCTTGAACTCTACGGTGCACATAATTATGTATAGTGTAAACATTACACTTCTCACAATAATTCTCACGGATCCCTCGTCTAAAAATACTTGGAATGATTTGAACTTTCAGAACTGTGGGGTTTGCCTAACACACTAACAGTAGCAATGGCTAAAGCATTTTGACAGTTAAACAACATTCAATGCGTTATTTACGTTGTTGAGCGGACAAATTGTTTCATATAAATATAATTGCTTCATATAAATGAAGCAATTAGCAATATTCTTCCAAATGATTCAGATTGTGTTTGAAAGTGTGTTACGCAATTAGAGTGATGTACGTTCAAAAAGTTAAGTGCGAAATGAAACTTCAATTTGATAGCAGTTCTGAAACTGACGAAAACTTGTTTCATGTAGGTACGTTTCTAGACAAATATATTGATCTTTTCACATTTCCACGACCTATAAAAAGCCAGACAGCTAAAGTACAATCAATCTAACAAAAATATGAACACTCATGAACAGCATACAAAAAGATTGAAACTACGCATTCATTTTCCGCGTAAACACCTGAAAATCCCATCAATAATGTCAATGGATGCCGTCGATCAAAATCATTCACTCACTCATTCGCGGCTTATCCCACCAATCGGGATTGAAAACAGAGGGAATACATATCGGGGGTGAATACTATAGGTAATTTACCCCGCGAAGGATGACGTAAGAAGAGGACTATGACCGGCAGTCCTTCAGGGTCACCGACCTCTAGGGTTGCGGTGACTTGCCTCAGACAGACGACGGCCGTACCTACAGCCCATTCGGCTACGAAACTAAGGCTATATAGGCCGCTTTTACATCAATATACGTATTGCTACGACCCTTGAACTCTGATGAACCCGTGAACTTGAAAATGAAAGATTAGGTCTTGCTTCATTTTGTATACAGTGAGTAATGGCGTTATGTAATGTCATTTCAGGAGCGACACGTGCTTAATCCAATGTCAAAGTCGAATGTCACAAGCATTTGTTTAAATGGCATAGTATTAGGAACTTGAAGACATCTCATTCATACATCCCACGCTCAACTCCGAAGCAACTAAAAACACACTCGTCAAACTTTGTCCGCTATAAATAGGTTGAAACTAGCGTTGTAACGTTGTTTGTAGCGTCGTAGCTCCGCGAAGCGAGTGACGTCATTGTACGCTTCTGCTTTACGGCCGTAGGACAAGGAGTATAAAGCTAATGGAGTAACAATGCTTACCGAAGTTCATGGACATCGTCTATCGGAAGTACGTCGTATGACGCTGCCATTCAATTGTTTATAAACGACTCTACTATTGAACTGACTGCACAAAACATTCCGTGTGCTCTTCTGTTGTTTCGACTTGTTTGTAGTCTTTGGTTCGGAAGCTAGAGTAGGTACTGTGCTGCGACATGCGCTAACTTGCGTAATGAATGACCACCCACGTTACCTCAAGCCCACGTAGGCACGTGCGCTTTTTTAACGCGCGTGCGCGTTTTAGTAGAGTGCATTGGATTTTAAACTCTGGCCGTTAAGCCGAGCGTTGAGAATGCATCCCTTGCGCGTTAGAAAAGCAGACTGTTGTATTTTCAACTCTCAGCGCTAAGCCGATTTTTGAAAATGCAGTACGCGGTAATAAAATGTAGCATTAAAAAAGCGCCTGTACGTAGTTTCAAGTTTCTTGCACGTGGAACCGGCTCGAACGTGAGCACACGTGTGCTTGCTTATAAAGGCGAGACAAACAAGAGATAGAGCACGAAACTGATAGCTACACATAATCTTTAGAAATTGAATCAGATTCAAACATAAAAATCAGACAAGATACAAATCAGACGTAATCTTTAGAAAATTTAAGTACCTAATCTTAAATTTTCGATAAGAAAGCTACTATTTGTTTGGCTGACTTTTAATAATGTTATGAAATGACTAGCTTCTGCTCGCGACTTTGTCCGCGTAAAATTTATTTTTCCCCCGGCCCACCCCGTCGCATCGCATCGCCTGCCCGAGCTATTACTTCGTTTTCGCTCAGCGGTCTTTCTTACTTTTTTTTTTTTTGCTCGGCTCCTAAGGGTCATAGCGTGATGTTAAATAGCCTATAGCCTTGCTCAAGGATTGGGCTATAAAATGCAAAAAGAATTGTTCAAACCCGACTGGTAGTTCCATAGATTAGCGCGTATTAATATAGATAGATGAAGACAGATAGTTTTTCTTAAAAAAAAAAACTAATAAACAAACATAGTTTTTTACTAATCAACAAAAACCTACATCGATACACTGTAATAAATTCAAAAGCTAAGTAATTACAAGAAGCAATAAAATAATTTTGTTTATTTTCCTCAGGGCGGGCCGGTGGGCGTTATTTAATCGCGGCCTTATTACGACCGCTGTATAAGCGCCGCATAAGCGCTGTATAAGGCCTGCCGCGTGCGTGCCCGATTGTTTAATTTTTCTTCTAGTGACGTATGGGGCATTTCACGTGAAGCGGACAGGAAAAAAAATGTCAGGTTTTGGATTTTGTTCATAATTGGGTCAATTGTACTTCCATGGGACCTGAATAATCGTACGTAATTTTTTTTTTTTTTTTTTGCCTAGTTACGGATTTATGCGACTTCAAAGAATTACCAAAATTTGAGGAACTGATTTTTGGATAGCTATTAATGAAGTTAACCAGATGGATTGAGCAATATGTAAACAGTGTTTATTTGAGAATATTAATTGTTTTTCTTAGAAATTTATTACAATTTGTTTTTTTTTTTTTTTTCTTATAGTAAACCGGAAGTTAACATTAAAAGTCAGTTTTTTTTCAACTTCGCATTTTTTCATATTTTTTATTTTTACCTGAAAACATACCTTGTAGTATAGAAATATCATGTGAAAAATTTCAGAATGGTATCTCGATTCGTTTAGAAGATAGATGAACTAAAGTACGAAGGTGCCGTAAGTCGCGTAGTACTGGGCGGTTCTTTAGTGTGGAAGTCTTACTCGCCAACGCAAGAAAACGATTCATGTCATTAAAAAATCGAATCGTATCCTGTTGTGACCTGTAGCGCCATCTCTTTTCTACCAAAAACATTAAATGATTTTTGATGAAAATGAAATCACAAGCGTGCAGTTTGAGCAATGGGTAGGCATTGCTCAAACTGCACGCTTGTGATTTGATTTTCAGCAAAAACCATTTTTAAATGATCACGAATTGCATCCAATCTAGGACAAGAAACACAACATTCACTTGGAGATGATTTTGATGTCATCAAATAACAAATTGGTGTGGAATTGGGGCACATCATCATGCGCAAGCACTCTTTCCAAGATGAAACATTCATGTTGGTTTCTGCAGTAAACGAATCAATGTTTCCTCCTGCTAACATTAGTTTAACATTCGTACGCATACAAGTTGTGTGCCAGAATCCCCAGCTAGGACACATTGTTTAGGTCTCAATGTAAAAAACTTGGTTAAGCCTACTTTAATACCAGGATATTCAATTTTGAATTTCTGATACAACTCATCGATATTGCACATTAAAAGTTGTTTTTGTAAGTGCGTCCTTTTGCCGTCGTCTAATTTAACTGAGATAAAATCCTTCTTGCCAGGCATAACTCTACTAATGTCTTCTCAAAGATAAAAAAGCTCTCACCAAATGTTCGGTTACCACTGGTAGCTTACGACCGCTACAAGGATTAGGAGACAACAAAATACCAAATTGCGCCACAAGTTGCTTTTTTCACTTGTCGTCGTGATGTTCGAAATTCTTCTGCGAGTTTATTTTCACTCCAAGACCCAATGTGCCCCAATTCCACACCAATTTGTTATTTGATGACATCAAAATCATCTCCAAGTGAATGTTGTGTTTCTTGTCCTAGATTGGATGCAATTCGTGATCATTTAAAAATGGTTTTTGATGAAAATCATTAAGATGTTTTTGGTAGAAAAGAGATGGCGCTACAGGTCACAACAGGATACGATTCGATTTTTTAATGACATGAATCGTTTTCTTGCGTTGGCGAGTAAGACTTCCACACTAAAGAACCGCCCAGTACTACGCGACTTACGGCACCTTCGTACTTTAGTTCATCTATCTTCTAAACGAATCGAGATACCATTCTGAAATTTTTCACATGATATTTCTATACTACAAGGTATGTTTTCAGGTAAAAATAAAAAATATGAAAAAATGCGAAGTTGAAAAAAAACTGACTTTTAATGTTAACTTCCGGTTTACTATAAGAAAAAAAAAAAAAAAACAAATTTTAATAAATTTCTAAGAAAAACAATTAATATTCTCAAATAAACACTGTTTACATATTGCTCAATCCATCTGGTTAACTTCATTAATAGCTATCGAAAAATCAGTTCCTCAAATTTTGGTAATTCTTTGAAGTCGCATAAATCCGTAACTAGGCAAAAAAAAAAAAAAAAATTACGTACGATTATTCAGGTCCCATGGAAGTACAATTGACCCAATTATGAACAAAATCCAAAACCTGACATTTTTTTTCCTGTCCGCTTCACGTGAAATGCCCCGTATACAAGTTACAGTTGCGAATCCATCATGTAAATTATGGCGTTTTAATACCTACTTGTTTTGATATTTCAAATGCGCGTTGAGAAACGTGACATAGTGATGTAATATAAGGGGTTCTTGCTGATGGTTTCGAAATATTTCGAAGTACTCGGTTAATTTGGCAAACTTTACTTTGTAGGGCTTCTAAGAGGTTCTTGCCTTACCAGAACCCTAATTGCGCATACAAATCTCAATCTGAATCATTATGAAAGACATTGCTAAATCCATTGCTTCATTATTTGTTCGAAAAATGTGTCTGATCAACAACGTAAATAACGCAATGAATGTTGTTGAACTGTCAAAATGAAACCAATTGCTACTGATAGTGTGTTACGCAATTATTACTGAAAAGTTTCTTCGAATATTTGAGTAATTTTTGGGACTTATTGCGATAGAATAGGGACGATGACTAACATTTAAAATATTCGAACTATTATTTTATAGTCTTTGAACTATTACCTACTGTAATTTCAAAGAAGGTATAGTAAAATGAGAAAAAATCTGTAAAATCGATGGAAATATGGAGAAGCTAAAAATTTTAAAAAGTTTTTGGAGGGGATTGTTTTTTTTTTGCGGATGGGAAATCATCAAATGACCCCTCCCGCTCTGGGTGGAGCGGAAGGGAGTGTCAGACTCTTACTGACTAAAACCCACCCGTGTTCCTTCATTAGCCCTTTCTGTTCCAGGGCAGCGGTAACCCTTTCGGACGATCCCGCTACCCTTTGGAGGGGATTATTCCCATTCTTGTGGCGCGGTACCGCGGTACGGACAATGTATGCCATTAGTATTAAGTTACAGTCGTAACGTCATTTCGGTAATAGAGTCATAGAGCCGTCTATATCCAACACTTTTTTTTTTGTACTTATAATATAAAAAAAATCGTCATCATCCCCATTGTTGATGTTACGAAGAAGTAATAAAACCGTGCTCTCTATATTGACTGAAGATTCTACATCAATCTCATTACTCTCACATTCCTAGCGCCACAAGATCACACTAATATTCCACAAATATTCAGCGCAGGGCAATACAATTGAAACAAAATAGTAAACAAATCAATATCCTTTGTTATAGTTGGTGTTATGCCGTTCTTACGACAACATCCGGCTCGTTGAGCAAACCACTTAATATTGAGTAGGTTTTAGCACTTAACACACTACACAAAACTGCTAACGAATTTATGCGTGTATTACTTCACCGTTTGGGTGTAATAAAGGGTTAGTTAGTTAGAGGCCAAGTAGACCGCTGCATGAACAATCTAGCGATGAAATGGGGAACGTTGACCCAACCGATAGCCAGTGCGAATGCGGTGTGCCTGGTCAAACCATGACATATGTGTCATGGTTGGAGTGTATAAAGAGTTCATACACCTGAGCTTCGGAGGACCTAAAATCCTAAAAAACTTCACAGATTCGCGTAGCCACCTACTGGGCTTAGATGTTAAAGAAGAATGTTCATATTTGACCTGACTGTGTATAGAAATGAAATAAATCTTAAAATATAGCTTATTGAATTGTATATTAATTACGCTTATCACAATGTTAAAAGAAACGCAGGAAAAAAAGATATTTTTACATTTATTTAAGCTAATTCTAAACGTATTGTCATATTTTGAACGCATCCAAACCATCAACTCTTTAAAACGTTCCATTTTACAAATTGCTGGTTGGCCATATTTAACTTTGTTCCTTAGTTTTATACTTATTTTACGTTTAATTCGACCAGTAACTATTTTTTTATTAGTCATGGGATAAAGTAAATAATTAAAAAATAACACAATAATTGAATTAAATTAATCATTCAGTGTTTCATTGAGTGTGCGCAAGTGAAATGGATTTTTTTGACATTTGACAGTTCTGTGATTTGCATCGGCGCAGTCCTTTGCTCCTTTGTTGTTGCTTGTTGCGCTCGCGTCTCGTTGTGTACTGTGGCATTTTGTATGTGTTTCTTCTTATTACGACCCTATTTACCGCCCCTGGACCCCGATGTCTTCCTCATCTGACGACCTTTGCTTACCATACCTGTTACCGTTGTAAATCCGTTCTGTTGACAATGCCGCCATCAGCAACAAGTCGACGTATACTTTGCATAAACTGCAATGTCTGCATAAATACGTTTCGACGTTATCTCGTTCATGAGCTGAACACAAGAGTTATTTCATTACTTAGCGAGTGGATATCACCAGTAATCGTAAGTATTTTATGCTCATTACCTATTTTTAATCTAAAAATCATATTATGTATAAGAATTACACAAAGCTCTTAAACAATGTGTAACATAACACATACAACTGTTCGAAAAATGTGTTTATACAATGATTATTTAAATTAAATAATCTTAGTTTTGAACCTGTTGTTTATTGTTATGTGGAACTATTTCTTCAACATAACCTCCTGGTAATGAGCTATTGAATATTTTGTAATCAAAAGAAGCTTATATTGAGTTTCCTGTTCCAGATTACTGAGGAAGATTACATTTGTGAACGTTGTAATGAACTCCTCATGAGAACAGTAAACCAGCAATTAACAGATGGTGCTCAAGCTTCCGGGTCATCTCAACCAGGACGTAGACAAGTGTGCAGTATTTGTGGACGGTCTACACTTAATCGTCAGAGCCATGCTATTGTTATTGTGCCTGGCAGAAACGGGATAGTTGAATATTGTTGCAATTGGTAGGTCGACGAACTATCGGATGTTGCGCTCACGTGATGACGGTAGTGTGGTACCTTGGATGGGCTAGGTACGAAAACAATATATCTGCTCCAGCAGAATTTCTGGATGCCGTAGTTATAAGAGATTTGGATGAAAATGATGAATATCAATAAACTATTCCACTGTAACATAGTGTTTTATTTATTTTCCCTGTTTCATTCAACAGGTATGTAGGTTGGTAAATAAGTGATCATTTTTGAAAACATGTGTTAAGTTAGGCATTTTAGAGCTAGGTATATATAGAAACTATCTGACTAGATAAGGTGTCGTTTTTATAGGTACTAAAAATAAAATATAGGTTAGTAAGTACTTATGAGAAGGTACCTGCTACTATTTTATACTGCTGTGTTATTATCCATTAGAACGCCACTGGGAAGTTATATAATATACTGTAATGTTATATTATACTGGGAAGATAAATAAATTAATCCAGTTAGTATATACCTAGGTATATTTAATTAAATTAAAAGCAATAATTATTAGTGTGATAACAATGTACTTATTTAACCACAAATTGTACATATTATGTGGTGTTAGCCAGCAGGTAGGTAGGTAACCAAATGTTAGTCTTAGAAAATAAATAATTTGTAAGTAAGTACTGGAGAATGCAGTTTTCAACTCGACACTCATTTTATAGTGACAATCATGGAGTCTTAGCATTGACTTAGCCAGGGGCACTTAGTTTCAAGGAATTAACTGAGTAAAAAAGATGTTTTAGACCATAGTTAGCTAAATATTCCTATTTTAGAGTAAACTACGAGCGTTATTAATTAGTTCATGCACGTTTGTTTCATTAATTCTGGTGACGGCAAATCCTAACCTAAAAAGAAACATTAATATTTTTTGAACTTCGTGGCGTTTAAATTGCCGAAATGACTATTAGACATTACTTTCTAAACTTACGGGAAGTATTTCTACTATATCTTATAACTATACATATACTTTCATCATCAGGTTTTTAAATGTATGGAAGGTGGGCATTGTTCTTTAGTTTAGATGTTAAATGAGCCAACTCATTTAACATCTAAACTTAATATTATGAAGAAAAAAGATTTGATTTTATGTATGTTTGTTTGCTTCGCTTTCATGCTAAAACGTCTGAACGGGTTTGGATGAAATTCGGCACACGGGTAGACCCTGACCTGGACTAGGACACAGGATACTTTTTATCCCGATTTACCCACGGCATCGAGACTTGTGCGAGTGAAACCGCGGGGCGCAGCTTGTAATACAATATTTTTACCTTCGACTGGAAAAGCAGAAGCCTTCGTTATAATACTAACGACTGTATTTTCAATCAATTTTACCAGAATAAAGTACTTAGGCACAGAATTTCAGTACTTTCATCGTCACATCGCGTCAACCAAAAGTTATTACGTATAAGTACGTCCCAAGTGCCAAGTACTTAAAATCTATAGGGGTCTATAAATATGTATCTTGGTCCAAATTGAGCTTTAGAAAATTTATTTATATACATTTTCCGATCTATATCAACAGCAGATATTTTGTACAAAATTCCCTATTTTTTTTCTATATAATACCGTAACAGGACATAATTGTTCGTATTGGATTTAAAAGATATAAATAGATGTTCCACTGCGCCTTTATTTTTGTTTGGCAAGGCCTCTGACGTCATTAGAAAGTATTGGGAACCGAGCATCAGATATTTGTAACTTATGAGTAAAATATTTTCCTTAGACGGAATGCGGAAAAACCTTATTAACTCACAAAAGGCTAATAAGTTGTAGCCATAAAGGAAGGCTAAACAAATAATAACAGAAGGTATCCCTAATACTTTACGTATCAAAATATATACTCAAAAAACTAATGTGATCAATAAAACAAAGAAATCGGTCAATGCTTAACTGGATTTCCTGTTAGAAGCAGGCCAAAAAAAATAGACTAAAGTAAGTCAAGAATTCAAGACATTACTTCTCATACTAAAGGTAAGGATTAATAAAAATCGTCTCAACCAGCGATTAGTGGCACTTCTATAACAAAGTGCGTAGCGGTCCTTAACATCGAGATAGCTATGCAGCGTTACAAATCGCACAAACGTCACGCATGGCCGCGCCTCCATCGGCCACCGGTCAACAACCAGCACAACCACTAAATATTTGTTTACATCGCGTACATTTTTACGTTTATAGCTCGATTCAACATGAGGAGCCTATGAAACGGAATGTATGAGAGGGAAATGGAAAATATTTTATGCGACCTTTGTCCTTTATTTTTTGTATGAGAGGGAAATGGAGAATATTTTATGCTTCCTTTTTCCTTTATTTTTTGTATTAAATTGCGTAATGGTAGGTTTCGAAGGTGTATGTAAGTATCTATCTTTAGCGCTAATAATATTGGAAATAAGTGACGTGACTCGTGAGTGAAGGACGGAGACGACCTAATGCTCCATTAGAAGATCCCTTATCCGTTTTCACTACTAGTGTTAGTGAAAACGGGCATTATCTTCTGAAAATTGCTGAAAAAATAATGACGTTCATATTATTTTCTTATTAAAAGATCGGAATAGGTAGAGTATGTTTACCTAAACTTCGAGGTAAATAACATAGAGTGGATAAAACCTCCTCTAAAATCCCGAAATGATGTCAATGACGTTTTAATAGAAGAATTGGTGTATCATACACCAAACCTGTGCTTTGTAAATAGGTACAACATTTGAAACAAATCTGTTTACTACAATTTTTGCATAGCTCTACTTTGCATATACTATTTAAAAATTTGCAAGTAAAGGAAGAAGATGCAAGGACGCATACATAAATCATGTCCCAGAGAGTGCAGTTTGCGACTGCGACAAGCCGCGAATAAGAGCGGGGATAGTAAGACAGATATGCTAAACATGGCATCTGTTGCTGAGTTTTCTCAGTCCGCAACTCCTCACCAGCGACCCCGCATTTGTTGTTTTTATATAACATGAAATTTTCAGTTCTAGAGATGCTATAAACAAATGGCGTTCATGAAACCGATTTTATTTAAGTCTTGTAGTCTAAATATTTTATATGCTCGATTATGGCGTTACTAGGAAATAAGATAAAAAGTGTTGAGTTTTCCATAATCGTGTATATAGATTAGCAACCTTTTCTGAAGATATGGGTATTTACGGAAAACTATTCAAAAATATAGCCATTCTATATCGGTACTGAAAAATATATTTATCCTCGTCGTCGTACTGTACAGTTAAGTTAGAATTCACTCACTATTGGATAGTTGCCATTCTGTATTTATATACGGAATGCCTCAAAAAATAGCCTCTACTTATGTAGGGGCTATTTTTAACTGTGAGAACGATAGTGGGCGAGAGGATGTTAGTGCTCTATACTAAAGTTATCCCACTGCGAAATATAAACTAGAAACCCACTTTATGTTCGTTCGAACGAGTTACGTTTTTACCATGTTCTAAAAATATAATTTCTAGGTATTTTCTAAAACGTTGTTCAATTTTATATGTATAAAACCCACTTAATTATGTATACCTCGTAGTCTTATTGAAGTACGTAACTTAGGTGATTCAATAACCTGTCGTCTGCTGAAATCAAAGATCAAAGAAAAGCCTAGAATTTGCTTTTATTTTCATTTTAATCATGACGCTAGAAACGCTTTGAAGAGCTGAACATTACAGTGATGAGTGACGTAATAATGTAGAATGTTGACCTTTTCATTACTGGCAGCGAGTTGGAAATGTAATTAAAGGATATAACAGAAAGCATTCCAATGTCAAGCAAGCTAACATCTTTAATTGAAACTATACACACGGCTACACATCAAGTTATACATAACCAGTATAAGCAGACTTCTGATTGTACGAAAAACCTATACAATGCGAGGCCAGCTAAAACTGGAAATGTATAGCTTGATGTGTAGCCGTGTGAACTATTTTATATTCCTTGTCATGTTTTTCGAACAAAAACCATGTTTGTTACTTTATTGGTTATAGGCACTAAAACACGGGTGGTCGCTTTAATAAGGACACTAAATACATCTCGTCGGGCAATAGGCTCTTCTATTTTTCTACACAAACAAAATAAAGAATATTATATATAAATAATAATATTATAAATAATATTTTTGTTAATAATATTACTTACTTATATTGAAAAAAAAAAAGAGTTACCTCTTTAGTTTGGATGTAGGAGCTAAGTAATCTCTGAAAGTACTGATCCGATTTCGAAAATTCTTTCACTGGCAGAAAGCTACACTACCGAGTGCCATAGTGGTTTGTTTATAGTATAGTTGACAACAACGCCGGCGAAGGCGCGGGCAGACGCTAGTCATTTATTAAATTGATCCAATGGAAACCTGTAGTAGCTTATTTCGCAATGTTAGTCAATGTCAAGGTCGCTTAGTCAGTTGTCCTACGTCCAAATGTAGATTAATTTTTAACACGCTTTTATTAGGTCGACCTGTATGTAAGTAACTATGTAATGGAATCCAAGGTAACCAATTCAACCATTTTCCAAGGGTCGTAGCGTAATGAAAATTGGCAGCTGTATGTAGTTCTGATGACAATACAATAATATGGTACTGTCGAACTGATCTGATGATGGAGCCGGAAGATATGAATTGGAACTTCATGATGGAAAATCGTATCATAGCTGTTTTGGATTTCTTAGAAAAGTCTTGTAATGAACTTTTACCACGATTTTTTGTTTTTACGCGCATATATAAAAGCGTGTTTTTCTAGTGTTTTTTAAACTATTAATTAATTATTACTAAAATAGATTGTATATTAGAAACAAAGGACCTTCTCATGGAATTATTTACAATGCCTTTTGTTTTTAAATATCCGAAGAAAAGGATACCATGCAAAATCAGAACAGTGTGTTTAACGGAAAAGTGTAAATGAAGTCCCGAATAAACAAACACTGGGTATTTGTGAAAACAAAAAGAGAAATATAAACATTTAACAAAAAAAACAGCAAAAGAAATGTGTCGTCTTTAGAAATTGGACTTAGTTGCGCAAAAAAGGAGTGAAATATTAACAGTGCCGGCCCTTTTGGGTCTCATTGTTTACTGCAACCAATTAGTTACAAAATGGGAGGCTAAAATAATGCTGGCATTGAAATATATCTTTTTCATACTCAAACAGTTAAACAATTGTAATGTTGATCTATTGGAACGCAAAAGAGTCGACGCTAAATATTTAGGCAACGTTTCCACTTTCCTGTTTACTCATTTTATAGCTAAATTCACGGTATAAATCGCAGCAGTGTCCAATATTTCAATCAACTCAACATGGAATAATAAAAGTCGGAACTGCCACTAAATTGTGTCCACTAAACGGAAGAATGTCAGTCCCACAAAATGCAGCTGAAAAGGCCGCACTTCGTGAAATGTTACATTGATTTAATTTAACCCGTATCCGGCAGAAGCCATACAAACTGTTCACTGCTTTACAACACTGTTGACAGTGTTGCCACTTTATTTTTTATATTCCTTTGACAAACGCTGTTCACGTTAATAGTGCTAAGAGTGATATTGAATGGCAAGCTTCACTGCTGTCGCAATATACTTTAAGTATCATTTTGATTGCTTCTATTGCACAGTGCACACATTCTTTTATGTAGTTGGTACTTTTATTATCCTTTGGAATCCGTATCTCTATAGCTTAATCAGCCTATAATGTTTCCACTGTTGGGACACAGGTCTCCAATTATCGAAAGTGAGTGAGTGGGCTGTGATCTACACGCCACACCCAGTGCACGTTGGTAGATTTCACATGTCTTTGAATTTTTTATTTGAATATTCTAGGACATGCCGGTTCCCTCACGATGTTTTCCGTCACCATTTGAGAGCACTAATGATGCAATTAATCACACAAAGTAAAGGGCCTGACTAGAGCAGGGAGGCCTTTGCCCAGCAGTGGGAGATTAAGGGCTAGTAAAAAAAAATGCCTGCCTGGGTTTGAACGTCCTACAACTCGTAAGTTACCACTGCCGTTACCACTGCTTTAGCATCTCTATGATTATAGATTATTGTATTGTCAATCAGCTAGAGGTTTCTATATGTTTTACATGTATTGTACAATACATAAGGAAAGTCCGACTTTCAAGACATAAGTATGAATCAAAAGAGATAGCGAGAGAGCTATGAAGGTGGGGAGAGAGGTATAATTAACCCACCCCACACTGCATATTGTAGGTGCCCCCGCCAGACAGGTGGCTATTGTCCGATTCACAATGAAAAAATAATATTTCCAAGTCAATGATACAGGTGGTGTTACACTATCGTCTTTTTTTAATCAGACCTCATTTCAAACCTTTGTGTCCTATTTCCCGTCCGGATAAACAATTTTATTTACAAATGCCATCAGAGCTATAAAAGGCACACCAATTACCAACACATGTGCAATTTATAACCGACAAAAACTGTTAACCATTAATTGCGGGGTGTTTCGTTAATAAATCTCAATTTACTATTGCATTTACGACTATTATTAAGTATAATAATAATAAAAAGGATGTTCGCGTTGTAGTACTTCATTGATTTTTATTGACTTGTTCTAATTAGTTTGCATATACTATGTTAGTGTAGGTTGTAGTATATGTAATTAAGCTGATAAATTACTGGCTATACTACACTTATTAGTTATTATAGTGTATTAACGTGGAAACAATAGGAATTATTTAACAAACCGATTTTCCTTAGGAGACACGTGTAAGGAAGTCATGGGCTTCCAAGAAATTTGTAATCAATGTTGATGTTCCTAAATAAAAGAAATTCCCAATTTTTCCTCTTACTTGAAGGAAGCAACAAGCATTCGAAATGAGATTTTCATCATTTCAATTATAACTTAATTATTCCTTACTTTGTTAAAAAGATGTAAGTAGTAGAAAGTTAATTCTAATGAATAAAATAATTTATAAAATCAAATAAATCTTCTAAGGGCAGGTAAATGGAAGTTAATTAAAGCAGAAAAGCAATATGTGGGGACAATGCGACAATAAATAATGAATTGATACGATCGACGCGTGCGCAGTGCGCCCGTCAAACGGTGTGCCGCATTATTATCGCCGTTCCACTTCTGCATATATGAGACGATTCGTGGTATAATAATAGTCGTTTTATTGGCTTTTAGTGGCACCTTATAAGCATTGCTTGAAGACCTGACTTTGACCTAAAGGTTGATTGAAGATCCACTGTGATTACAGCTGTTTGACGAAATAAAATTCAGAGGTATCTAATTTTGACTGCTTGAAATTATGTGTATATTATACCTATGTTTTTTTGAGTATTACAGCGGAACTAATTCATCCTCAATGTCATACTAATACTGGTGCGACATTGAGGATAAAATATTTTTATAATAAAATAATTTGAATCATTATTCAAAACAAGTAGGTAACTAATACTAGTTCTCTATATACTAAATAATGAAATTACTCATAAACTCATAACATAAGGCTAGCTTTATAAGGAAAACATAAAAGCAAAACCTGCTAATGAAATGTTTAATTTAAATCTTATTAGATTTTTATCACAGTAAAAAACTTGTATTAACAAGCAAGGTAGGAATTTTACTTCGTTGTTGTTGTTGTGGGAAAACAACTCAATTTTCTGTGACGTTGGTTCAAAGACGTAATTATTGCAGTTAAATAAATAGATTCGCCACAAATGGAAAAAATACTATGAGTTTATGGAAAAATAACTTTAATTCCTACACATTAAAGTTCACTTTACGCTACAACATCATACATTTTCATAAATTTTTCAATAGTGCTTGTCACTCTGAATTCAACTTAATAACCATTAAAATAAAGTTGACAGGTATTTGTTTAAATTGAAATTACGTCAATTTGAAACAAATAAAATTTGAATACCTACTTATAGATAAAATTGAACAACTAGAAAAAAAGAAATATCGTAAAACATTTAAAAGAGTAACGGTGGAGTTTCTTGCTCATTCTTCTCCATACGAAAGCTACCTTTTGCAAGGGCGACTAGAATCAATTCTATTTTATTGTAAGTTTTGACGTTCAAAAGTGCCTTGTTATTGTCTATTTGAAATAAATGCTTTGACCTTGACTTTCATAAATAAACTCACTCATATTTGTAGGATCTTTAAGGTTAATCGAGTAGACGTAGCTTTAAAGTACATTAATTTTAATACAATAATATAAAACGTAAGAAAACTATGGACCTTCCTTTGATTACTTTCCAAGAGAATTAATTCAACAAAGTAATGCTCTCAATCAGTTCTTGTTACTTGAATATCTTCTGATGAAGAAACTGAATGAAGTGCCTTATGCCACCATGATACTTTATTGATACCCTATAATAATCATGGAAGTACGGCCACTTCATTTGATAAATAAATATAACAGTGATAAAGTGAATCAGACGCGAGTCATTAACGTTTTAAATTGCTATGTTAACGTCAGATATGGTGGTTTTCAAACGAAAAGGATTACACCATCGTATAAGTCACAATAAAAACGTACCGTAAACTAACTCTCGGCCCAAGAGTACATCGCCGCACTCAATTAGCTGCTGCAGTAGAGTTAAGCGGTTCTGGTAACCGAAATCCGACGTAAGCAATCCCAACATTGTGTCACATTTTCCTTTTACACGAAGCACAGCCATAAAAAAAACTCTTGATACACTGTTCAAGGCGCTATTGCTCACTACATACTTTATTCACTGTTCATTGTTTTAAATGTACCATCACAAACACATGTTGTTTTGGCGCGAAAGCAAGACAGATGCGCTTGCGGCGCGCGCTGGTTGCGACTGCGTTGCGTCTTCCGAAAGCTATTACAACGGACAGGTGGTGACAAAGGAGTCCCTACTTCCCCTCTTCACTAAATAACCTCTGCGACTAGTCGCCCGATTGATCGTGAGACTTGTGGAAGGGCTATTCTTTAGGTTCGATTATAATATCTAATTTACTAATTAATTAATAAAAAATTGAACGGTCTTGTAGGAGACAAATAACAATTATTAAGGCTCTACCTCGTGAAGCTCTGATTGTTTTTTTTATTGATTTTTAACGGATTGAAATAAGAAACTAAACTAGCAAAATGTATTTCTTTTAGAAACTAATGAACTAATAAAAAGGGAACTCCTTTTTGCGTTTCCATGTTTTTTTAAAGCAAAATAGCCCTAATTTGAATGAATACTACTTTTAAAGGTAATCCAGCGCCAAAAAGCGATACGACAGCTTCCAATATTTTTGATGTATGTACCTAACTTCCGGATCAATGGGACTACCGAATATAACCCAATTGGAATTGGCTAAGTGCATGCATGCACGGCGTACGTGAGCGGGTGCACGTCCCACCCGCGCCCTTCACTATTATTACTCGCATCGTACGAGGGTGGTTGAATCGGGGTTTGATTATTCGCACATCAACATGTTTGCATTGCATCGATTTCGTCTGAGAACAAGCCGACAGGGCACTTTTGGACAAAAAAGTGATCGAAATACAGTATACTTATCACACGATCGGTAATTACTGGTGGCTTTATAATCGTTGAAGCTATTGCATGGTAAAGGATAAGTGAGATAAGGCTACCGGTGTATAGGTGGCGGATGAAGCACGCGACGCGTTTATTTATTTTTGTCTGCGCGGCACGTGGGTACCGTCGCGCTCGGAACGCTTCGGGCGGGAACGTCGCGACGCACCGACGCACGCGAGTGTACTGACCGCGCGGGTTTAGGACGCGCGTCATTCGTTGCACTATTGTGCATATGGCGTTAGAATAGTAAGGACATGGGCCGGTAGTTAATAGAATTAACTTTATGGGTGATGAATTTTGTTGATTAATTATTTGATTAGGAGTAGTTAATATGTAAATTGGGAAGTTAATAAATTTTATTGACTGCAATTTGGAATTTAAGGTGTAGTTTTGACTATAAATTCGTGACTTTACGATCAACCAAAACAGCAAGAGACGCTGATGTTTATACAGACGAATTAACCCATCATTACCCTTTCATGAAAACAACGAGACACGACTGGAAATCCCTGACATTGAGAAGTGATAATGTGGCGCGCGTCGCGACGGGCGTTATAAATATTTCATCCAGAGAAAAGGCGTTTAACGCATCGACAGCGGTCGCACATACCGACATATGTACGTGTTGTATGTACATGTGTATACGTGCATGGAGTCACAGACAAACCTCATCTATTTCCGTACCCGACAAGCATTTAAGTGATTCTATTTTGCTCGACTAGCAAAATAAGTACCTAACTAGTGAAACAAACGTTTTACAGCTTGTTCGAGAGGAAAATATTAATAAAATATGCCATGTATTTTTGCTTCATTAAATATTTCCATATTATCTTGGCTTGACTTTAGACGATATCTTTACGACAACTTGGTTAGCTTAAATATTTTCCTGTGCGCTTTTGTTAGCCGCAATGCCGACGACAACTCTTAGAGATTATGTTTTTCTAATTAATTTTATTTGCATGGGTTTTTATACAACTATGCATAAGGATAAGGAAGAACTCGTATTCGCAACATGAATATAGCATTAACATAATCAGTCTATAATGTTCCCACTGCTGAGACACAGGCCTCCTCTCTTTTGAGAGGCCGAACAGCAATAAAGCATTGGCTGACGCGAATCAATTTAATTTTATCACTCCCTTATCAAACCTGTCATAACTTCTGAAATAATTGTGAAACAAGGTATTAAAAACAATGAAATTTAACTGTCAAAGTGTTGCATAATTAGAGAAAGGGCCGTTTTTATTATAGCCGTAGCCTCAGAACCTGCCACAATACAAAGTGAGGGAGCGAACTCCCAAAGGAAGACAAAAGATTCACGAGCCCTTAGGAACAAGGCCAACGGACGCTTTCAAATATCCTATTCCGTACTCCTAATTCTACGCCGTCGAGCCAATTCTTTATTTTACCTTAAAAAGGCATTGAGGCGTGAGACATTATCTTGAGAAAAAAAGACATCGCAGTGACGTAATGTTTACTTAACACATATTCAGAATGTTACGTTTGTTTGCATTAACACGTCGATACAGATTGTCCAGCACGTCACACGATGTACAGCTGATGTTTATGGCAAAGAAATGTTATGCAATACCAACTCCCAGCTCATTTCAATGACAATCGAGACAAAATTACAAATCTTATTTGAGCGTAACGAAATGGCACGTTATGAAAATCTCGAGCAGTTTAACGGTAAACCCCGAGACAAAACTAAATAAATATCTAAACGCGGATCAGATTAAGTCTAAAATTTTCCGAAATACCGGATAACCGGGCACAAGGTCGACAGGGTGAAAACTTTTGTTGCGGGGTAAAATTACTGCTGCCACTTCTGGATTTGACGCTCAGCGTTATTTGATTGAACGTTTTCATAATTAATCACGAAAATTTGAAGACATGGAAATATCGAGTTGAGTCTCTCAAGTACTGAAGCAAAGCAATAAAGTTAATGCAAGCTAGCCAGCGAGTGCGGTGCGCTATTATTTTAAGTTACGAACGTCTCACATTCGCATAATCCACGCTGCATACAATTAATTGGCAGACTTGCTACTATACTAGCCAGAGTAGAGAGCCACTGGACCGTGTGACATCATTTTCGTTGATAAACTGAGTCTGTTGGTTTACATTATAGCCCCCTTATCGCTCATCGCAAAACCACAGTGACAGTGCAGTACATCAAAATGGTGAACTTTATATTTATACAACACAAAACAACACCGCAGTCGAGCCCTCACCTGATAAATTATTACAACAATTTAATAACAAAGTGATCCACATTATCATCAACGCTCATCTACAATAGAGGGGTTGTTCTCGCATGAATACAGCGGCGAAATCACTACCCTAAAATTAATATCACGCTGGAAAATTAAACGGACCGCTCCTACGAAGCGTCGGGCTCTAATTCATATGCATATCTAACTTTGCCACATTGGCACTGACCCTCGCACAAACTCTGCAAAATAAGATAAGCGGAGTTCGCCGCGACCTCGCTACACTTTAGTGCGCCACTCCAATCGGTCGGCTAATATCATTCCCCTTCAATAGTTTAATGGGTGTAAAAGGAACGAGTAAAGATGTTAATTGTTTATACGCTACAACTATGTGTTGCGTCGGGCAGTTGGTATTATTGTGTTAGCGCACAAATTCACCTTGCGCCCCTCATCCGGTGTTTAACAGGGGATGATGCAAGGTCGGTGCAAACATAGCCGTTCCCCGCCCTAGAGCACAGATTATATAATTTATAACTGCTTTTAATACGAAACTCGTCGGACGGTTTATCGTGAGAAAAGGGTAAAGAGACGACGTCGGACATCGATCAGGATTAAACTTGGGAGATGACTTCCAAACTCTGTAAATAGGGCACGTGTTAATTTAAATAAGGCCTCTACCCGAAAATTCCTTTAAAAACTTGAAACAAAACCCTTATAGGAGGATCCCTTGCTCGAATCAGGCGGCAATAAATCACGAGAACAATCAATACAAGACACTGTTTGATCCCACCGAGGCGTGAACAATAACGCGTTTTGTTTACGTAAACACTACTAAAACTGTGTGATCCAAATGTGTAAGCAAATATGTCGTGACACTGACATTCGTGCTCTATTAGTTCTTTATATGTTACATGGCATATTATATATTACATGGCATCATAATAATATCAGTCAGCGAACATGCCTATACTAAAGTTTACAGAAACAGAATTTAAAATCACACTTGAACTCGTATGCACCAATCTTTGTGTGAACAGCATTTTAAAAATTCCATCTATGGCAAGTTCTAAACCGCAAGCGTTTAAAGACGCGACAGAAATCGCCTAAAAAGCGGAGCAGAGACAAACTCGAAGAAAAAAAAATTAGCTCTCGACCGGGAAGCGGAAAGTGCGACGCCTCGCCTTCAGCTTTCAGACGCCATTATTTCATCCGGAATTAAGTCGGGGAATATTTCGCAACAGCCACCATCCTTTTTAATGTGGAATATAACTTGACGACGATACTGTAGAGTTCAATTTTCATCGGGTTCGCATTGTTTTAACATGGTTCTTGTTCTGCGGAGCTTGGTAAGTCCCTTCTGGTTGAAGACAATAGGGTGTATATTGATTCCTAGATAAATTTATGTGTAGTTGAGACATTTTATTTCGCGGTGGAGTCGATAGTCGTCCTTGTGGATGCGATTCGTCTTTCGTATTGGGGCTTACAGAGATTGTGCAGAATGCACGCCGCGAGATTGTTTATAGTTTTGATTGTAGTGAATTTTCCATGAGGTCGATGTTGGTGGGCTGCACCGTGCAAGGTAAGCCTCGCTCGCTCCACCTAATATTCTTTGTTGACGTTATTATTGAATGCACGGAAGTGGTTTGAAACGGTCTTTAAATATTGATGGAACTGTAGAATCAGAGCAAATGCTCTGAGCGTACGAGTACGACACAACTGTCTTTTAAATGTACTTTTACAAATAAAAAGGAAAACTGGTTTCATTAAAGTAAAAAGTAATAAGAGAGGCTGTAATAAAACCTACTTTTATACCGTGGCTTGTGGCTTATGAATGTCCGAGAACCTAAAATTAAAAAATAACTGGAAAGTGCATCGCCAACGAAGCGAGCGGCCTCAAATTAGTGCGCTATAAAACAGTAGCCTGAGAAAAATTATATGTAGATAAAAATCTATGAGTGTTTGTGTGTGCGTGGACATTGCGTAACAGAATGATGGCTGTTCGTGGAGCTGAGGAAGTGTATGGCTGGGGCAGAGCACACGCGCGCTGCATTTTAATGCCGTGTCCCGTATCCAGCGGTGCCCCTACGATTGCAATACGATTACACGTACAACTCATATCTCTTTGTTTTAAATGTCTTCTAGTCGGATATGTGTCAGCTGTTTATCATAAAGCTGCTGGGCTAGGCTAGAATACTAACCGATGTGGCTGAGTATTACATTCTTTGTCATATCTAGGTTTTTATTTTTTTGTAAAAGACTTATCTTACATCCGTACCTGCGTGTTACAGAATATTCCAATATTTGTTTTCTTTTAAATATTTTTTTTTCACTTGTTGTATAATATGTTGTGTTTTGTGCATTTTAGTCTGTACTAAATAAATGTACATATTTTCTTTTCCTTTTTTCGTTCTCATTTTGAAAGTATCGGTTTAATTTAAAAGTCAGGTACGTCCTGTAGTTTCTTACCTTGATCTCTAGACTGCTGTAATATTCGACTAAACAATGCTAGTTCTACTAATCCATTTCTAATTCCAAAATTCTGCTAAGACCAGTCAAAATTAAGCATTCAATCTATTTCTGACACGAAATTATTGTTGTAACAGTTACAAAACGGGAATGCGGGTCACAATCGAGATGTCCTAGTTTCTTTATTTATATGCCAGTGTTTAAGAAGTGCCCACTGAACTAAGTATTATAAATAATGTGTATCATCGTCTAATCTAATATATGAAATTCTCGTGTCACAATGTTCGTTCCCATACTCCTCCGAAACGGCTTGACCGATTCTTATGAAATTTTGTGTGCATATCGGGTAGGTCTGAGAATCGGCCAACATCTATTTTTCATACAAAAAAATAAATAAAAATATTTCCTTATATGGCAAAACAACGTTTGCCGGGTCAGCTAGTAATAAATAAAATAAACTTCAGAAGTAACGACTACGACCGAGCTCGACTTCCTAATCCAGTTTCGTTCAAATAAAAGTCGCTCAGTCGCATCGCGTCGCACCTCTACAACGTATATCATTATTTCCGTGGGAGTATATGGCTGTACTAGATACTTTATCGTTTCCATGATAATGTAAGTTTCCACTTCACGGACTCATGGTACATCTTTACCAAAACGATATAAAATTCAAGAACGTGTCAAAATCCCGAGAACCCATGGTTGTGGGTCCCCACCCACATTACGATAGGCGTTTTATCACCGACTCACCCGCCTGTAAAACATAACATTGTACTGTGGCATACACCTTCCGGAATTCACCTCTCCAATCCCTTTGTTCCCAAGATTCGGTGAAATGAGTCACACAGAAGGATCTTATTTATTAAACAGTTCGTTAGGAACGCGTAAACCTTACTTTATTTTCATAGTACTTCGGCCCTCTTAATATCGATAAACAAACAGATAAATTGCGAATTCAGGACAGAACATCACTTACCCTTAATACCCTTTATCTAATAAATAAACCACTTCAAATGGAATAAAAAATCTAATTGACGTTTATTCAAGTCTACCGGAGAATTAAATGAGGTCTACGAGGTTTAAAGTGTTCATAAATGCCTTTGACAGAAGCACCGGACAGCCTTGAATTAGTGTTGCAAATTATCATTTATCTTCAGAAGGATTAAGGGATATTGTTACAAATCTACCGTTTACACTTCGTTAGGGCACAGAGCTAGAGCATAACTTTCAATGAGAAGGGAGTCGTTAGCCGGCAATGCGCCACCCACTTTAAATATTCTCTATTTCCCATTGACCGGAGCGGTTGATGCTGTAGCGGCCAATATAATCTAAATCGGTGCACATCAATACAGTAGTAGTGCTATCAGTAGTAAACTAGTGTCTACTCTCGAAATAGCGGTAGCTACGTTCTCGTATAACGTAGTACGCGTAGTATGGGCGTCACGGCCGAGGCCGGGGTGGGCCCCACTCCACTCGGCCCCTACCACCCCACTGACCTACCTATGCCGACGATAGATGGCGCCCCGAGATTAAATTGGCATATCGGATACACGATTTATTTCGCTCACCGATCGAAATGAAACATTACTCTTTCGAGTGAAATAAAAAAATAAAGTCTCTACATCTCATCTTATAACGCTTATCGTTAAGTAATAGATTCTGTTTCGAGATAGCGGAATCCTTCAATTTCCGACGTTGGCGCGTCGCGATACGGAGTTGCTGAAACGAGTGTATCGGCTCGGTTTGAAACCTTTTTCTTTAACTTCTCAATTCTCCGCGAGTCAGGGGTTGCGCGGTGCGAACTATTCGCAACTACGCTAATATATTATTTATTGGAAAATGGTCGCTTCTGTTTATTTAACACAGTTCTATGTCGAATTCTTCAACAAAATAAAATTCACTGCACGTGCGAAACGCAATTGGACGTCACAATAATTTCTACTACTTAAAGAGTCGTGTTTTAAAACAAATAGTCATTTCAAGCTGCTTAACCATGCAAACAACGTTGCAGATGTTAATTCAAGCCGACGCGAATATAAAATTAAGTATAACCGTAGAATTTTTATTTCATTGCGCTATGATAAGCACAAGTATCAATAATAATAACACGCTCATAAACTAGTAAGTAAGAAGTTCCAAGCTGCGGCCGCAAACTGTACGCGTTAATTAAAAGTTACAGAAGATAAGACAACTTTGTTATTGAATAAATAAAACGTCCGTTTAAATGTCTGCGGAGGGAAATGAACGGATCCAGTTGGTGTGGATTGGTGCCTTTTTAGCGGGCGAAACTCGCCAAATGAAAAGTTCGTTCCGATCCGCCCGTCCGCGCGTCCCGCAGCTCTACTCCTTTTCAAACTCATAGCCGACTAGAACTTAGATCGAATAAACATCGATAAGGAAGATGAGCGATATTGTTGTGTTTAGATAGTTATTGCTCCACATCAAATCGTTAACGTATAGACCGCTTCAAACGTGTAACTTCTCAGAATTATTGGCTACGCGTGTAAAAGCAACAAATGCTACAATTTCAATATCATTGCAATAAATTACGAGATCCACGTGAACCATTGCTCATACGTTCCTTGTTATGAAAGCTACAAATTGTATTCGTATCTCGTCATATCTAGATCCCGCGGCATGGAAGCAGATAGCGAAGTAAATCCCTGTTCTAGAATCCGCCAGATATTGGTATACAGGCGCCAATGAAATCCCGCAGACTCTAAATTGTTTCGTCGACCCGTCTGTCACCCCTCTTATTTATTCCCATTTATCAGCCTATTTCAAATACTCAATCAATTTTGCAATCAATATGATCTTGAAAACTGAAAGGAATCTAAGAAGATTAAATTAAGAACAAAACTGTAGTTGACTTTGTTGTCTAAGTTCTAGCTTTGCCCGCGACTTCGTTCGTGCATGTCGAAAAACAATTGGATTTCATGCGTTTTAATTGTTTTTGCGCGGATCTCTAACGACTTTTCTAAAATAAAAGTAGCCTAAGTTACTCCTTATAACATCAGTTCATCAAAATCGGTCCAGCCGTTTCGAAACACACAACACAACAAAACAGAAAGACAAACAAAAAAAAATAGTTTTTTTGTTAGGATAAGTAGGTACCGTTCATATGCACTCAGTAAAAAGCTTATATTTTGACATTACAATCAGACACTTCAAATTTATTCGTTTTTTAATAAATGTATGAGTAGATATAGTTTTCAGTGAATGTTAATACGTTACGAATTTCAAAGAGGTTTCAGTAAGTATATGAATTTACCCTGGAGTCAGGAAAGGACTCTTTCCGAAAGTGTCATGACATTCGAATAAGGGATTACGTCAAGACATCCATTTGTCAACCATGGTAATTTTCGTATGTGTGTTATTTTCCCTCACGACCTTTTATCGTCAGTGGGTAAAGATACCCATTCCACCAATGTTCTTTTTCACAAAAGAAATCCCTGTAGAATCATAAGCTGTAAATATTTACAAAAGACATTACCATACCATTATTTTGCTGTACCAGTGTCGGAGAGAAGATCTATATAATTTTATTGTTTTGGTGATTTATTTATTTCGATTTGATTTTATTCGATTTATTTTGATTTCATTTAATTTATTTTGTTTCCATTTAATTTGTTTTATTTTGATGTCATTTAATTTAGTATGACTTTATTTGGTTTATTTTATGTCATATCTATCAATTTATATTTACCTGAAATACAAGATCATTTTATATTCGTTCATTTATTTTCTTACTTATTAAATACATTTTTAAATATATTGTATTATTAAAAGATATCCTCGATATAAAAGGGAATGTATTAAATATCATGAAGTGCTGATTGTTAATATGATGATAGCGAATAGGTTATAGATAAAGGCTATCTACATGCTTGAGGCGTCTTGTCCGACGATAAGGTGCCTTATAGACAATATGTAAAAGTTAATACTCGTCAACGATAAGCAATCTAAAGTATCTATTGATACCAGACAGAAAAGCGAATGATACGGATTTAACTAATTTAAAAGTTAGAAAGACAAAGCATCTTTTACGAAGTTACCACTCGAAGTTGCACCACAGAATTCAATATCCTCGCGGAACAATAGTTTGCAAATCAAAAATTCTAACTCTAAACAGACATAAAGCGAGCTCTTGCATTCTTAAGTGGGAACGGGCCGCAGTCACGCTAGGCTCGTTGTACAACTGCACTTGCTGACAACTAGAGTTTGTTGATCACCGCTGATCGTCGTCAACGCTTGGCTATGTCCTTTATATCCTCAACTTCCAAACACGGCTAGAATTCATAATTAACGTGTGTTTCTTCATGGAGCTGTCCTTACCGACTTTGCTTTTAAATTGAAATTGTCTTCTATATGTTTTTACTAGCTGCGCCCCGCGGTTTCACCCGCATAAGTTTCGATCCCGTGGGAATGTCGGGATAAAAAGTATCCTATATGTTAATCCTGGTTATAAACTATCTGTGTGCTAAATTTCGTCAAAATCTGTTCAGTAGTTTTTGCGTGAAAGAGTAACAAACATCCATACATCCATACATACAAACTTTCGCATTTATAATATTAGTAGGATTATGTAAAATATGGAGGAAGGAATATGTTGGGAGTAACAAATCGTACGTCAATATCTACGAGTATCTATACTGATAATAAAGCTGCAAAGTTTGTTTGTTTGAACGCGCTAACCTCTGAAACTACGCTAGAATGAACACTAAGCTAAAACAAAGGAATAGCTCGCGCAGGCGATGCGATGCGACGGGGTGGGCCGGGGAAACAAGAAATTTCACGCGAACGAAGTCGCGGACAGAAGCTTGTTTCTTATAGAATTCGTTCTCGCGTACCAGGTTTAATATTCAAGTGCAATAAAATATCGATAAAGCGATTGAAAATTCTTAACTTCAACACTCCACCGCGAGTCGCGAGCCGAGTGCAGTAACTTGTGGAGTTTCAAACTTTACATAATAAAACTTGATGTTACGGCGAACCGTATAATCTAACACTAGTTGATTGGTTCAGTAAGACGACGAAAAACTTAAGGAGCTAACTAATTGGAAGAGTCCTTGTCGTTCTTGCCAAGTAAAGTTGAAACTGTAACTAAACTAAAGTACACTGAAACCGCCTTATGGAATTTAAAAGCACCTAATCATAAAAAGAGTCTTGAGAATATTAACACAATAAAAAGAACGAATGAAAATTCCATACTGAGTCGTAAGTTATGATTTTATCAGTCAAGCTTGGCTGTCGTCGCGTACAAATTGCATTCCTCACATAACAGCATGTGGCAACGTTATTGAAGATAATGACTGCAAAAACCTTTAGATATTGTTTTAGTTAATCATTATTGGCGATCCTTTTGGCAAGCTTACTATATAGCATAAGCACTTCCACTGCTGGGACACAGGCCTCCTCTCTTCGAGAGTGGGCTATAATCTTATAAAAAACTTAAGAACTTAAATGTTGCTAAAGGGCCGGGCTCTGACGGTATACCTCCACGGTTTATTAGAGAATGTGCTAATGTTTTATCTAAGCCACTGCATATAATTTACAACCGATCGTTATCCGAGGGGGTTTTTCCGGAAATCTGGAAGGAGGCCATAGTAATACCAATTCTAAAATCGGGGGATAAGACTGATGTCTGCAATTACAGGCCTATTAGTATATTGCCCACTTTGGCAAAGGTTCTTGAATCTCTTTTGTGTCCCATCATGAATTGGCATATCAAAGGCTCCATTACTGAGCATCAACATGGCTTCTTTAGAAATAGATCAACAGCCACAAACTTGGCCAACTTTGTCGAACGAACTCTAGATTACATGAGTAACGGCAACGAAGTTGACGCCATCTATAGCGATTTCAGCAAAGCTTTTGACAAAGTTGACCATAGTATTTTGCTACAAAAGCTCGAAATCATATTCGGTGTTCATGGGTCCCTTCTGAAATGGTTCCAGTCATACTTAGTTGGCCGAACAGCAAGAGTAGTAGTAAATGGACACTCATCCAACACCTTCACGCCCACATCTGGTGTACCGCAGGGGTCACATCTGGGCCCTATATTATTTACAATGTTTGTTGATGACATTAAATATTCCATACAAAACTCTCATTATGAAATGTATGCCGACGATATAAAATTTTATAGGGTTGTAATGACAAAGAACGATGAAACTCTTTTGCAAGATGATATTGACAGGCTCAGTGTGTGGTGTGAGAAGAACAGCATGCAGGTTAATGTTGGTAAATGCTATCATATAAAATTTTCTCGTAAAAAACATAAATTTAATTCTAAGTACATAATGAGGAACCAAATATTAAGTAAGGTGTCTGAGGTCAGAGATCTGGGCATCATTATCGACTGTGAAATGAAATTTCAAACACACATCGAAACCATAATAAATAAAAGCAATAGAATGCTAGCATTTTTAAACCGTAACACAAGACAATTCAGTAATTTGACAGCACTGAAAACTCTATTTTCTGCATTAGTTCGTAGTAATATAGAATACTGCTCCATAGTCTGGTACCCAGTACATAATATCCACATTCAACGGATCGAAAGAGTTCAAATAAAATTTATAAAAAGACTCTCTTATAAAGCAGGTATAAGGAATACAGTTAAAAACTATGAAGATAGACTGAATCACTTTGGAATGAAATCCTTGCACTGGCGCCGAGATTTTGCAGGTCTAATTTTCTTATTCAAGTTATTGAATCAAGGCGTGGATTGCTCACAGCTTCTTTCTTCCATTAATATTAACACGCCCCGGTCGTCAGCTAGACTTCATAATTATAAGCCTTTTGCTCCTGGTGGCCACAAAACCAAGTACGGGAATAATGCCCCTCTTTCCTATATTCTCAGAAGGTGTAACGACATTTTTCACGATTGTGACATCGACATATTTTCAGGCAGTATTACTAAGTTTAAGAGAGTGCTCAATAATATGTAAACTTTTGCTCAATTTTTTTTTTCTTCTTTGTTTTGTGTGTTTTTTACTATATTTTTCTTGTTTTTTATTTAACTCAATCTTATTTAATTTAATACAATTTAATTTAATCCAATCTTATTTAATCTTATCTAATTCAAATTGGTTTTAAGTATAAGAGATTATCGATATTAGTTCTAATTACATTGTTATCCATCTTTTTGTTAATTATTATTGTATAGCGAGATTTCAATAAAGTGCTGTGCTCACCTTTAATTTAGATGCATGCAATGCTATTGTATTTGTAAATGATATGTACTTGAATGTTTTTGTGTGTATTTAGTTGGTTTGCCTAAATAAATAAATAAATAAATAAATAAATAAATAAATAATCTACCACGCGGGCCCAGTTGGGGTTGGTAGATGTCACATACATTCGAATTTTTGGTATTCCGACACGATGTTTTCCTTCTCCGTTTTGAGAACGGTGGTGATGACATTATTTACAAAAAGTAAAGCGCCTGCCTGCTAGTGCGCACCCACAAACAACAATTCGTAAGTCCGAGTCGTTACCACTGGGCCACAATTATATTACACTTATCAAGTAAATCGCCATTTTGCTCATTGATAAGGTATTTCACAGTCCCTTGTCCGTCAAAGGATGTCTACATATAGCCTTATATGCAGTGTAGCTTAGATATTCACGCATATAAAGCCGTCTTTTGTTAAATTTCCATTTCCCTCCATTGTCGTCCATTCCAAACGTTTTGTAACGGGTTCTATGGTAATCGCAGCGACATCGGCACTCATGAAGACTAATGTTACTTAATGAACGTGTTAAATTATGCTCGCAACAAAGTAGACAAGAATAAATACATTACAAATGGACAGGGACGTGGAGTGTGTGAGAAATGGAGTACAAACTGATCTAAGGAGGGAAAAAAGTACACGTCATCTTGGAAACTCCAACAGAATCTATCAAACATGTCAGAAAACCTCTCCGAGATATGAGGCATGAAATGAAAAACGATTTAGACTTTTCTGACATAGATACTACTTTCTCTTTAGAGAAAAGGTCAATAAATTCAGATCTGATGAATCGAATGTTACATATAATAATAATATAATATGTAACTGTCATAGGTAAAGGAATTCCAGAAGATATTAATTTGTTAAGAGTATTGGATATGCTACCAACCCGCACTGGGCCTGCGTTGTGGATTACGGCCAACTCCCTCTCATCGAGAGAATGCCTGTGTTGCAGCTGTGGGATAACATTATAGGCTGACTATGGTTGCATATGGGACAGAAACTAACATGATTCATTTAAGTAACACACTGCTGTGATCTTTCGCTATATTAATGCAGACTGCAAATATCGTTCTTTCGCAGATGATCTCTCCATTTCCTCCATACTCGATGGACAGTGTTGCACATGGCGGCTCGCTTATGCAACATCTCGTAGGTGATATTAATTCTAATATTGATGACATTTAGTTTACGACTGCCACGTTCTACGATGAGGATGAAAGGAATACCGTGTTCGCCGCTTTATCACGCAGCTTAAAATGTAATGGTGGTTTGCACCATATTTTACGACAAAATATATTTTTTAACATTTTTCCCTACACATTGTTCATTCTGTCATTACTTGTTAGTATCGGAAACAATTTTAGTTTGGGGAAATTCTAATGGATTTTGTTATCCAATTCTAATGTTATTTCTACATATTGCATCATCATCTACCTAGCCTTTTCCCAACTATGTTGGGGTCGGCTTCCAGTCTATTAGTCGGATGCAGCTGAATAACAGTATTTTACATGGAGCGACTGCCTATCTGACCTCCACAGCCAGTTACTGGGTAGCACGATACCCCTTGGTAAGACTGGTTCTCAGAGATTCGGGGTTCTGACGACCCGTAACAACTGTCAAAGATCCACGAATGACAGCCGGGACCAACTGCTTAACGTGCTTTCCGAGGCTTAAAGTGATTTCTACATATAGTATATGAAACTATTTATTTTTAACATAAGGAAACCCCCAAAAACTAAATGAAGCTGTCATTTGACGTCAATGCGCCTGATTATCAAAATAATTAACCACACTTGTGATATAAAACCTATGCTGTTTAGGAACGATAACGCAACGCTACTACATTACAACTATAAGGAATACAAAATAACACAATTATATATATTATACTTGTTTTATTTCATTTTCATTGTTTTCTTTATGTTATCGTATGCGGCACCGGTTGACGTCATCACTTCAACGTCACTGAAAATCAGCGTTGAGGCACTGTTTCGCATAGGGTCTTAGCATTATGCTGAGCGATGGCCGTTTTGCGTGGATGTGACGGATATTTTCCCCCAACTTGTATTTTTTTTGTGTTTATGTTCTTTCTCTGCGTGCGTCTGCAATGTTTACCGCCAATAAACGTATTTTCTTTCTTTCTAATTAATTCTGTATCGAAATGCACCTACTACAGACTAATAACAATAAACCACATTAAGACACAAACTAGTCAATGAAATTCACTCGGCAGCGGTATAAACTTAGCGATTAATTACTTAGAATCGATTATTCGGAACGTATTACGCGTACCGATTAATATTTAATTAGTCGACGCGTTCATTAATGCTCCGTCTAACTTTGGTCGCGAACTACATGAAAACTCTTATTTGCCGAACATATTTAGTAGCTCACTCCAACATGTTGAACAGCCCTCGTTTAGCCCTGCATGTCGGTATTTAACGTGCCCAGTTATAATGGCTGGATGTATTGCATGCTTCACAATGAGAACACTGTTTTGATTGCGCGTGAGATTAATGTACAAAACAATATTGAGGCAAGAAGCAATTATTTTTCGGTTTTTTAAGAAATAGATGTGAAGATTGATCGGTAAAACACGAGTAAATCATCTACCTTTTTCCCAACTATGTTGGGGTCAGCTTTCGGTGTAACCAAATGCAGATGAGTACTAGTATTTTACATGGAGCGACTTTCGGGCTTCTGTCGACCCGTGACGGCTGTCAAAGAATGGCAGCCGTGAACAAAGGTTTAACGTGCTTTCCGAGGCACGGACGTATCTTGGTATGTAAAGATCGTCACCAAACGACCCGACCGCGGCAAGCTTAACCTGATCGATCGACCCGTGCGGTTGTTATTACTTAGCCACCAGCCCCTAAAATCATGACTGAATATGGTTGATTATTTGAGGCCGAGTGCGAGTATTAGATTTTTCAACGTCTCAACAATCCAGGTGTCGCCAATATTTCGTGTTCATCTATATATTATTCAGAGCGACTGCCACTGATATTATTCATTACCGAATACTCATTACATTAAGGAACATAATTATATACTTACAACTGTCTTTTTAGATCTTCGAAGAAGAGGGAATTGATATTCAAGGTGAGCTTATTGACTTTGTTAAAGCGTAACTTCAATTCAGCTGTTTCAGACTTGGAAACTTTGTACAACTTCATAGCATTCATGGCAGTTGCGGAATCTTTTTTGCTATGACTCGATATTAAACCATTGCGACCATCATTAATTAAAATGAACACCTTCGTATTCTATCAAACAAACTGCAGCTCGAAAACAATAAAATGTACAAAGCAAAAAGTAATGGACATACGAGTAAGCACATAATGTAACAAGATAATGACTGCCATTGTCATATTAAACGCGGCCGAGTTTAATCACATAATGGTCCGTTATTTATTGCAGAGCACACGTATACATCGTCCAATAAAAGCTACACCTTTTCAATGACCTAAATACTGATTTATTTATCAGCACTGAACCCTCGACATAACTCATAGGGGGTAAGGGAGGAATGCGAAGATGCGAACGGCAACGGTTTTACGATTCGACAATCGTAAAACTTGGAAACAATTCTCTTGAATACGTTATATTAGAAGGTAAAGCTATCTATATTTTTCCCGAACGTTTTATTTTCCTTGTTTTATTGGAAATTGGTATGTTAATTAAATCAAATCTGTCCTTACCGGGTAGCAGAATACAACATCCCATAAAATAGAATGCCTAAAACATAAGTAACACAAAATGTGTATGAAGAGTTTATCTTCAAACCAAACAAAGAATAATAAAAAGATCCAACTTAAAATACGATTTTGTAAAAATATTCACAAATCCGCATTCACTGTTCATTCACCGAATAGAAAAGGTTGAGTCCGTCTGGGATTCGAAGAAAATTCGTACCTATACATTTTCTACGAAAACCAGTTTTATTTAGCAATTTTCTGTATGACTCGGATTGAGCCAGTCCTAAATAGAGGCTGGATATTGAGCAGAAAAAAACTATTTTATAAAGGAGGGACATCAAAGCTTAGTCCTGATATAATGTCAGGTTTGGGCAGATCCATAATACCGTTCTATCCGGGGAAATAAATAACGCTGTGTGGTCGTAAATGCGTCGTGAACGGCTCATATTAGTTGCTCAATACGGATTATGTAAGACGGTTCAAAGGAAACATATATAAATAAATGTTAATTATAATAACAGTTCGAAGTCTTGCAATGCTTCTATTGGGTCAACTTGGATTAGCTAGCGAAACTCCGCAGGCTTGATGGGTATCATTATCTAAACATGATCAAATAAAAATATAATTACTTTGATGAGTTTTTTTTTTGGGGTCGTTAACCGCAGAAGTCACTTGAAATATCAGTTTTAAAAAACCAATTTTCTTTGTGTAAGCTTCGTTGACGTCACAGTTAAGTATCGGTCTCTAAACACAATAAAACAAAACAGATTTTCTCAACTCATACTTCAAGTGACAAAACAAACAGCGGTCGTGGACCCAAAAAAAAAATACTGTGTCGTGTTTAGATATTGATACTTACCCATCAAACCTGCGGAGTTTCGCTAGATCATGTAATTTGACCCTGTAAGGATATTGCGGTTTGGCGACCCGATCTCTCGCGGGGAGGTGCCATGGTGGGCGGCTCGTGGACATTTACCTCTGCTTTTATTTTGTTCTCTTAATTACACGAGTTTCGGTTAATAGTCCGCTGCTTCAGTTATTAAATTGGAATATTGAACGAGGAAGAAGGAATAATCGGCTGGCAAATTGGTGCGTTTTGCATAAATTATAGCATTTACATCATGCACTGTTACAATCCAATTGTTATTTTCGGGTGTGTATGAAGATTTTTTTTTAATCTTGGGAAAATTACAACCTACGTAATGTGATTTAGAAACGTTTTATTCAAATAAATTGACGGATTTCTAGAATAATGAAGCAATAAGAAAAATCCGCACTCCAAGAGGGTACAGTCGACCCGAATAATAAGGAAATAATTCAAAAAATAAAATATGGTATCGGCACCCAGATGTGTCCAGGATATGGGGGATATTGGCGGATGGCCCCCGTAGAGATTGAAATACGAACAAAAGGTTTCGCCCATGTGATATACAGCTTCTATGGAGCACAGGAAAAGTTATTATTAGCCCACTAAACTCCATTTGTAATAACATTAGACAAATAACGGTTATTACCCTTACGTTATTTCCATATAAACGTATACTGAGTTCCGTTATTTAATGATAAATATACTGCAACGTAATCCAGCCACCATTTACATGTAAAAAATAACTCAAAAATGAAGTAATTTTAACATTACTCCACAATAACTATTGTTATTTGGCCGTTATTTTTCTAATGTTATAACAAATAGAGTATAGATGCATATAGAAGGGTCGGTCACGTGTTTTCCTAAAAGGTTAAGCGAAATCCCAGGACGCTCAATAAGGTAAGCTAATACCGTTTGGCTACAAACAAGTATAACGTATTGTTCGTAAAAACATTGAGATATTTACCTAGTGCATCGCTTAAGCCTTATCGCCATTAAGAGGGAAATGATAAGGAAACCCGCGAAATTAAATTTGTCTTACGTTTTTTACAATTTGCAGGTCAGTGGCAGGTTTTATGTTGATTAAACTATGATTCGCGACCGCAACAAATATGACTTTACAGAATTAAAATCATTAGAATCAGCAGGAAATAGTCATTCAATATGGTAATATGAGCTTAGAGGGTTGTATTAATGATTATAAAATTATTTGTTACGGTCGCGAATCAAATTAAGATCAACATACAAGCTGATAGAGACCTGCAAATTAAAAAAAAACGTAAGAAAATTTGAATTTCGCGGGCTACCCTGGTTCTCAATTAACTTAACAATAAATAAGTAACTGATACTCTGCTTTATATCGTCGCTTAGGGATTTCATTGAGTATCTGTCATAACGTTAGCCAGAATCGGCAAACGCATATAACGGCACAAAGACAGACAAAAGAATCACTCGTCGACGATGATAAAAAATATATTTTAGAACGGTTCAATTTACAGACAGAAAAGGAAGGTTTAGTCAGTTTTCACTGGATAAAAAAGAGGAATCTAATCCGCGAAACTGACTCCCATGTCCGTGTCACAGACAGGGACGCTGATTCTGTGCGCTGAAACGATATAAACGATTCAACTATCAATAGACGAGCCTATTGGGCACAGGGACGTTTAGAAAAACGAATTTACTATTCGAGAATGTGCTTCACAATTGAATAAACTGAAAACTGAATCATAAAAACATTTTTTACTAAAATTTTTACAGATAGCAATTACATTTTAGAAGGAATATTTGTCAGCTTTGTGATGAATAGTATAAAACTGCAAAAAGCGCTTTAGTTGTCTGCTGGCGAACTTTATGAACAAATCCTATTAAAGTTAACATTACCGTGGCACAGTTCTAGCCACTTTTTGTGGGCAATTGTTTAGGGTAGATAAACACAAACTAACAAAAGAATGCTCATTGAATTAATTTCTTAGTTGCGGCATTAAAACGAATGTTAAATGTGTATTACAAGTAAATGTACTACTTCTAACGATAAAGCGGCAGGGCAGTAATAGTTAGAAATGTTAGGATACAATACTTAGCACTGTTATCGTTACTCGCTGTTATTCTGAAAGCGTTCGTTATCGCTGCCGCGTACGAATGTACCTACAAATCTACAAACCGTACGATTTTAATCTGCACTTCGCACAGTTTTTATTTTATTTTTCGTAGCTCTATTCGCGAGTCGCGACCGCTCACCGCTGGCAGGTGATGCATACGTACTCGTTGTACGTGCACGAATATACATAAAACTGCGACGATTTAACGAGACCTCAACTTTAAGCCATTATTATAGGAATGCCGACAGTAAAAATGGCATTTCGAAAATACAACACGTTTAGTTAGTGGTTAGCTAAGCTAGTTTTTGTTCGTTTTGGACAATAAGCGTGCGGTACAGAAAAAGACAGGGGTTTTTAAACTTCCACGGTGGAAAAAGAAAGATTCGTGATTATCGCGTGCACGTAATGATACAACAATGGAGTGTTATAGCATATCGTAAAAATGAAATTGTGAATGAACATAACACTTTCTAAATAGCATTTCTGTTAACGCAATAGTAGCATTTTGAAATACTGACGCGATTATGAAGTGAAGCCACGATTATTGTCGTAAACCTGTAATTATAAAGCCACTAATTTTTAAGTCAAGACATAAAGTATTAATAACGTGTATAATAGCAGCAATAGCAAATGAGTTACACAAAGCAGTAGAAATTACATTGAAGCGATTCCGGTTACGTCCGGTTCGGTCATATTCATTATTATTCAGTTAGCAAGCGCAAATATTTTCGCTTGCAGTCTTGTTTTATGAGCGGGTATGTGTGTGCAGACGCGCCCATGTGTGCAGTTTGCACGTTTGCGTTTTGTGCTTTTTTCACAATTTATTTATTCACGTCGCCGACAGGTGGCGCTGCCGGGCGATCTGGGCCCGCGATACGTGTAAACTGGCTCTTAATATTTCATTCCACATTTTATTTAGGCGCAGTCAACCTTAAAGAGCGCAAGCTGTACGATGTACGACCGTATTGTTTGAGGTGGAAAATATATTTAATACATCACCCGACAATCGATTGCACTACACTTAACAGTATCGCAGCTACTCCATTTATTGCCGCGCCATGTTTGAGTTCTACATTATTCATATAATTAACAAGTAACACTCGAGTCGGACCGAATCTTTACTTACGAGTCTTATTTACACAACAAATACCGAAGCGCTTGGAATTTACTTCTTCCGAGTAGTTTTTCATTGGTCGTTGAGTGAGTCGGTGAAGTTATGAGCCAATTAGCGGGCTGCTAGGATAAAATAGGGTTTTTATCGCGCGTTTGAGGAGCGACATTTTAGGCATAGCGGTGGGCGGACGTGGAACAAGTCTGTGAGGTTATCGTCACTATAAACTACTTCACGTCGTGCCTTCACACGTCGTCCTTTATCGCTAATAGAACCTTTTTGTACCTGCAATCATTTATACGCTAAGCCACCCCACTTATCCGTGACATCTCGGATCGATTACTGTTCGTCTCATATCTCCTTCAATTGATCACCCATTATATCAGAGTTAATTCCATTAATAAACCCTATAATCAATATCTAATAAGTATTTTCTAAACATCCAACAGGATATCCGTTCGTTTGATGTCTGGCATTAATGCATTTATCGCGTTGTTTATCATAACATTCCATATCAGTAATCGATTGAAAATAATGAGAATATCGGAGAGCATTCACTGAATACAACGCACGTAAATATTTATGAAAGAAAATGTCGATTAACTGGAAGGTTTTAACTTTGACGTCACGACCACACAGTCCCAATAAAAAAGAAAGAAAAATAAAGATGGCACCGAATGCCGGAAGAGGGGCAACCGGGCAATGAATTAAATATGCATGTAATTTAAAAGCGAAACAGGAAAACGCGCGAAACGGTTGGATAACCCCAAGCTTGTGAATAACCGATAATCCACATAATTGACCGCAGAGGATATCTAGTTAGAGACAAAATAATGAGTATTGCTTTAGGGTTGCCAGATCTAAATAAATTAATAGAGTATAAAATCATCTCCACATTTTGAAATGAAACAACGTTCATTAAAATCGGTTATTTGAGAAACAAATTTTGCCAAGTATGTATTTTTAGATCTGGCAACCCTATCGTTAAAGTTCTATTGACACTTACCGGGCTTAGGTAGGGGTGTTTTGAGATCGTTGGCGGCCAACTGAGGGTTCTCTTGGACCTGAAAAAGTGTTATTTGTTAATTGTGTAAATCTATTGAGTAAACTATACCCAAGTCGCTTTAGCGAGGCAATAGCGGTCATTGACCTATTAACATTTTCTAGCATTCTTAGTTTAAAAACTGAAATTAAGTCCGTTAACGTCCTGCGGGGTAATTGCGTAACACACTAACAGCAGGAATGGCTTTAATTTTGTCGTTGTGTTCAACAACATTCATTGCATTATTTACTTTATTGAGCAGACAAATTTCTCGAACAATTGAGGCAATGGATTAGCACTATCCTTCAAAATGATTCAGATTGTGATTGATAGTAGTTGACGCAAGTAGGGTGCTGAATCAATATCTATCGTGATCTTCAACATGTTCTAATAACGAAAAATCATATATTGATTATTATTTTGGTTCCTAGTTCCTACGTAGAGATATTAGGGAAAGGGCAGTGACCGCTATTGCCATGCTAAAGCGAGTCGGGTATAGTAGTTGCTAAGGAAATAAGAAACCTGTTTGTTATTTTTTTCAACTTTGTAATAGGTATTTCCTTGAAAAGTTATAACGTTGTAAAGTTATAACATTTAACTTATTAAAAACGTTAACGTATAAAATTTAACCCTTAATTTATTCCGTCAGTGTGTAGCATCGTTTACAATATTGATGCGCATCTAATAAAGTTTATTCTTAGAAAGATTTACGAGTGGCCATAGCTTTTAAAAATATTGGAAATATGCTTTTTTTTCTGCGTTGCGCCTACTACTACGTTTACCTACATACTGGCTCTAGATTTAAAACCAGATGTTCTACAGCGAACTCAAACGATTCCATAAACGTTATTATTAAAGTTTACGTAAATATTCCAGAACATTTAATTGAATCTTTGACTTGGCGATAGATGGCGCCACTAGCCATGGAATGCTCAATTTACATTTATTCTCATAAAAACTTACTATTCAAGACTATTGTTATATACTGATTCAAGTTAACGTTAACACAAAGGTTATGTACTAAAAGTGATATGAAAGAGACTTGATCATATTTCTTTGACAATATGCCGAAAAATGTCTCCACTTCCAGAATTCTATCAAAACTGTTCATTAGATTTTCGACTCTTTCTTCTGTGACTTAAGAGTTGTTTCAGCTTGAAGGTTGGAGTGGCATGTTATGTTCGTTCTCCCTGAATAAAATTAATATTTTTTATCGCCATGATGAGGATTACACATACATTTTGGCAGTATTGCTGTCCGTAATATAACCCCTAAGCCTATTTAGGACATAAATATTTTCGTTACGACTTTTGCATAAATAGAGACATCTGTTATAGTAGGAATGCCTAAATTGGGGAAAACCTGGGGAAAAGTGTTATACCTAAGTACCTACCTACTGTAAATATTAGAGGTAGATATCAGATAAAAGAAAATCATTAAAAAAAGGTTAAAGGACTGTTTCGAAATTTTCTATGGCTTATCTAACGTCTTATTCGGTCTAATTGATTTTTAATATATTTCCGGTCTTAGATTTTTTTTTCATTACACTGAAATATTTTTCAAATGAGGTAAAAATGTCAAGTAAAAAATAATAATTTGGAAAAAATGTTTTTACTCTATGACGGTACTCCTAGTAAGTGCCACTTACCATAACTACGCGGCTACGCCAATAAAATGTCATGACTACGCAAACGCATCCAATCATATTTTTCGTAGAAAACGTTCCGTCGAAACTGTTTCATAAAAGGTATAAAATATAAAGTCGCATTTATTCAGTTAGCAACGTAAGGAATATTCTCGAGATATTTCTGACGATATCAGAGCGTTCAGAGCGTGGCATCAATTGTCTTTTGTCACCATAAATCATGGCCGCTTGCGCGTACAGTTTTTCGCGCGTTTGTCGAGGCGTGACCTTGCGCGGTAAGCATACAAACAAGCGTACACACACGTTTTTATCGTAGTCATGAACTTGAAATTTGCATTTATAATTGTTTTCACATTTTCCGAGTGTTATGCGAATTTGTACAGTTTTCGTAAAAGTTTTAAATTAATTTTGTTGGCGTAGGTTTATTACTACTTCCCTACGGTTATGTTAGTGATTGTGAGAGAATGTGCAATTATTTTTATGTCATTTTTTAACGAATCAGTGTCAAGGTTTGGTGTCCTAGTTTTCGCAGTTAAGGCTAAGTTCAGACAGGCACTTATTGGACGTTGACCATGTGAACTGCGCCTTAGAGAATAAGTCAAAGTACTGAAACGTGTCTTACCTTATTTGTGTAAGGGTTGAAGATGAATTTGTTCTCCAATTCCTTCCTCGGCGTCGCAGCTATCACCGACAACGGCGTCGGTAGAGACTTCATCTCCTACAATAACAAACAATGTTACTCGTATTAACATTGCTGAAATAACACTGATTGAATGCATTCTTGCCTGGACTGAATGATACGCACCTTTAAAATACTTTCTATTGGCGGTTGACTGCTATCGATAGCATTCTGTAAAGGAAACAACAAAATGATTATTTATTTTGGAATTCATGTGTGTAGTTGTCTGAAAAACGCAAGTACCTACATTTTGTAGCATTAAAATAGTACAGAGTGCCGAGTATATTTTATTTAAACCGTTCGATATTGAACTGCAGTGCTGTCAGACGCAGACAAAAGTATATAATAAAATTGTTCCCCGGATTCCGTACAGCATTTAAATCTACGGCAGAACCCCGCGCCCACGGGGAAATGTGGGCACGTGGACGGACGAAATATTGTGACATCACAAATGCCCCGTTAACGTTATACGCTTTATAATTTATATCGTGGGCGAAAAACAGGGGTAGTCGACACGATACATTGTCATACGCGTAACGAGATAAGCCGCGTTGCTCACATAAAACATTGGACAAATTTGCACTGGCAAGAATAAAACTACTTTTACGAGAATACATTATGCCTCCTTAGCGGAGCGGGGCGATTAAATTTAGGGCCCGTTTACGGCCGACTATGCTTGTATGATTTACGACTTTACGGCAATAAATGTATTGTATTGTTGCCGTTGAAGGAATCTGCCGGGGACCTTAAATTAAATATTCAATTCGGCAAACTTATTCCGTCCTTTTATAACACGGCGCCAAATCAATTGGAAAAAGAGAGACAGAATGTTTATTGGATGGCGTCAATCGTTTCTAAAAAACTCGGTACCGACGGTGGATTGTTAGAAATAAAGGTTAAATATTCTTTTTATGTACACAGTATCGAAGATAAATAATTGTCTTCTGCGAACGCCGGTACAAACTACAAAGGAAAAGGGACTGAAGAAGTTTTGTATTAAAAAACTCTCATATTACATTGTTACAAGAATTCCCGGTTCATTTCCGCTCAAATAAAATAACACTGTGTTACTACAATAAGTCTCCTTTAAAAAATAACTAAAGATTTAAGTTCAATTCGCATTTTGGATGAAGAAAATAATTGCACTGTAAGTATGGCATTACAGCTAAACTTTGGAACTCACCCAAATAGGGTTGCCTTATAAAACGGGTCATTCATTCAAAATCTGTCGACCTACGACAACAGTTGTCGCAATTGCAACATTTTCATTTTCTTTGAACACAATTCAAGTCACGCAAGAACCCCTCATTTTGTAACCAATACCATGACCCTGTTTACACCTCACCAAAAAAAATAACAAATGCCATAAACGCTTTATCAGTCAAATTAGTTAAGTTATAAAAGACTTTATGACACTATAGTGTGCTACACCCACTTGTTGACCTATCTAGTGTTGGAGGCGTGAACAATACCTGCGGCGTACGTGTGGGTGCGAACTTCAAAATTCAATAATGTTGAACATTAACAGGGATAGGCTTCTGGACTCCCAGTGTTTGTAGCTATATAATAGTATCAAATCCGAAAACCATTACCGTAAAATGTCATTGTAGCAATCCGATCAGATTAGTCGATGAAGGACTTGATGTGGGAGAAATAATAAGGGACAAATTTCCTGTAGGACTCGCGATTTTGCAAATGGATCCCTGGGAATATGACTTTATCAGAGAACAGGCTTACCCGTTCACTAATTAATAGAATGTGCCCCAGCAAGCACTTCTTACATACATACAACTGCATAGTAAGGAGTAATAAGGACTGCATAACTAAATTCCTGAGAAGTTCTCATAATAAATTATGAAGCTAATAAAAACTGCTTTGTAAAAACTAAACAGTTGACGATCGCTTAATTATTGACAACATTGACGTTAGCCAGGGGACTGAGAGGCACGCGACGGTCGTTATTTACAATACTTTACAAACAAATGGAAAATTTAAAATCCTACTACAGGTTGACTACATTTCATTGAACGGACTGCTGTATCGATGTCGTGAGCACGGTTTTTGGCCTAATTGACAGTTTTGTCGACATCAGTCAGGCGGGGTAATGGATATAGGGAATGTAGATGTTCAATGTACGTTAACCTTATATAGTTGTATCAAAGGACAATTGATCATGAGAAGGGAAGCCATGATAGAAGATGACGATGATAAGGCGAGAGCTGTCATGAGACCGTTTGTCGAAGCAATGAATGAGAGATGTTAATATGAATGAAGCAATGAATATTTCGAGGTGAGCTAAGGACTCCTTATCCAACTGACCTGTGACTGGATACCGTTGGGTATCCTGATTGGAGGCGGTCTGTGCGGGGCTCCCGTTGAACCGGAACCGTCGCTCTGCACCAAAAAATATACATTAATATTCTATTCACCTCCCCTCTTAATAGAATTACGTTTTGGGATTTCTTAAACGACGTCTCTGAATTGGATTTGTTTCGTTTTGTGGACGAAATCTGGGCTCGTTACTCGTCTAAATCGTGTTTAGTTAGAAGATCCTATACTGGTTCTATCGTTTGTAGGTTTATATTGTAAGGTACCAATACACTTACGAAGATATCGTCTGATTTCCTAACTCACAAGTTCTCTGTATCAAATGTATTCTGCCATTCATCAGCGTATGTAGCCAGTTTCCCCGAGTGATCGAAGTTGCTGGCGCCGTTTTGGAGTTAACCACATTAAACTTAATTACAATGTACGCCTGATGAATAATTCAGCCAGGAATTAACTAGTCCAAGATGTGGCTCTGTTACGGCATGAGAAGTTTCAAATGAGACGTGAAAAGGCCGGTCACGCATCGTATGACCCCCTTAATCAGCCGTACGACTACAACCATAAGTATTAATGGGACTCCTAACACGCTCTTGCTTCCGTCCTAAATCTAAACAAAAGCTTAGATAAAGCATCACAACAATAAAACGACTTTTAAAGAGTTAAACCAGGAAAAAGTTGTATTGTCGTTAAGCATATTTCAGGGAAGCAAAGCGATCCAGCACAAAAGATGGTGGAGCCCGTAGCGACGGAGTTTGGTGGGGAATTTAAAAAGTTTCATGATAACACAACATTTTCCTGCTTGATATTGCTTTGTAAAGCGTACAGCTTGACAATAAACACCATTGTGTACCGATAAGCAGTTGTAACGAAATGTTTTTCGATTCTCACAAGGAGCGCAATAACGAGTATATCTGGCACGTTTGAACGCGAGACACGTGTCGCTTTTTATTCATCATAACCTTAGAACATTATTGTGTTCTGGTTATTTTCCACGTGTATGAGGAAGGGATAAACCGGATTTTTCTGAAGAAATAAATGCGATTAAAGGCCATTCACTCATTAAACGATATTCATTATTCTCGCTACCTTCTTGCACGAGCCTCAATATAGTTTTTTATCAGCTTAGCTTAGCTTATTGTTTTACAATTTGCACTCTATAAACAGATTGCACTCCTTATTAAGACAGTAACTTCATTCGGGTCGCATAACACCCAGAGGGCAACATATAAAGTCCCGTCGCGCCGCATATAAAACATTGGCAAGTTGCAGGGTGGCTCTGGCTTTAAAGCATATAGTTTATAGATATACTTCAATGTGTTTACCTTGTTGTGTGGGATATGGGGGCGGTGATGGCGCACGCCGTTCTGTGGGGCGTGTGACGGCTTCTTGAACTCGCTCTCTCGCCGAGATGGCGGGCCTGTGGACAAAGGAAACATATTTATTAATACTTCTATTATTAACATTAACAACACCAACTAAGCCTATTAGAAGCACACCGCTGAAATTTTTGGCCCATCGCCCAAACAAAAAAGGTGATTCTATACCTAAGTATTAACGTTGTTTAATTTATATTAACAGCTTATTCTGTTTCGCACAAACATCAATCTCCAAGAGACTAAGTAATTATTGTTTGGTGTCAACGTTTACGGCTTCCCGAGATTTTTATGGATTAATAAAAGACCGACATCACCAAGTCTCGAAATCATAAGGCACTTTAACTCCCGTATAACTAAAAGAAGGGGGTGGGTTCCCCGTCCCCCCTGCCACCCCCGGGACTCGTGAGGGGAATCTCGGCTAGGTGTTTAGCTGGTTTATGGAGATTGCGATCAGGACAAAGGAGTCCAAGTTACGACGCCTAGATTGCGCACTGATCCATATAGTCCCCTCTAAATAGATAGCTACCTCACCTTTTTTCTATCAGAAAGTTATAGAATGAGTTTTTATAGTGTTTGTATTATGTGCAAGATGTGTAGGGAATAATGGAGTTCTTTGTGTTCTACGGGTATTATTAGGACGGATATCGTTAACTTGATCCCGCTATTATGGGAGGTTAATGGAGGAATGTGACCCATCATAATACTAGTGAATAATATAATATTTGGGTAACTTAACTAACTCAACATTATTCCAATAATGTATGTAGTTTACATCTGAATAGATTATATATCACAAGAATCCAAACGTTTTTATGGAATGTATTGATCAAAACACTCTACCGAAACCATATCGAATATTCCCAAGTATTTACCAAAGAATGCATGGGAAAAAATCTCATGCTCTTCACAACGTAATTGGATTACGATAATATTCAATAAATGAGATGATTTGGTTATTTTGAGGCCACCTCTTAACAGAGTGCGCGCGAGTGCAGAATATCTTCAATTACTTGCACGCACGTAATGCTTACATGTGATTGGTCAATTTACTATTTCCCATTACCCGCTACCAGTTTACAACCGCTAATGCGATTCACTAACAAGAGCTGATCATAACATTCATAACTGAATCTCATTTAGCGATAAAACGGTGCGTAAAGGGGAACACACGATGAAGCTAATTCAAATACATGCATATCGTCATTGAAGTTCATATCATTGGATAGAGCTGATGAAGCACACGCACGCACTACGCACGCACGCACTGTTAGAACTTCAATGACGATATTTTGTATTTTATCGGAATTTACATTTAATTGTAAAGGTATGACTTTTTATACAATACTAGCTGCGCCCCGCGGTTTCACCCGCATAAGTTTCGATCCCGTGGGAATAGCGGGATAAGAAGTATCCTATGTGTTAATCCAGGGTGTCAGCTACGTCCATACCAAATTTCATCAAAATTGGTCCAGCCGTTTGAGCGTGAAGAAGTAACAACCATACAAACGCACACATACACACACACTCACTAACTTTCCCCTTATAATATTAAATGTGATTTGAGTGCGTCATCTATCTTGACGATATATTTGCTGATAACATTCATGATAATATTTTTTTATTTATTTAATTTATGTTTTTTTTTTTCAAACCTAGTATATGGAACTTATACTGATATAATATGGATCAGTGGTGGCCCAGTTGTACTTGTAACGGCCCCGAATTACGGGTATCCAACCCAGGCAGGCGCTTAACTTTGTGTAAATAATCATCACCACTAAGCTCTCAAAACGGTGAAAGTAAATATTGTGAGGAAACCGGCATGTCCTAGAAACAAAAAATCGAAGACATATAATTATATGACATCCAACCCGCACTGGGCTTGCGTGAAAGATTACAGCCCACTCCCTCTCAAAGAGAGAAGACCTGTGTCCCAACAGTGGGGAGATTACCTATAAGCTGGTTATTCTATACAGATATATGTATAGACAATATTATATTGATGTATAAAAGTGTATGAATCATCTTAAAATTGCTGGATTCACTTATAAACCCCAGGAAGTTTCAATATCACTTAACATCCTACCTCCACAGTATGTCACACGCTTTATCCCGGGCACCGCCGCATCAAAAACTCTCAAGCTCAATACACGTATCGGTGCAATCCGACCACCTTATTGGATTAGAGGCAAAAACACCGCACGATAATCTTCTCGGCAATAACTCGAGTATTTTTTCGGTAGCTGATATTATAACTGGATATTTATTTTTATGGGAACGGGTACCGTGTGAAACAATCGTTGCTAGGTTAGTTTATTCGAGGTTTTTTAAGCGTGGCGTGCCTGCTCTCTGCTCTATGCGAAAATATTCTGACTTTTGTAAAATCCATGATTGGTTGGTATAACATCAAAGCGTATAACAGTTGGCTAGGCAGTTGGTATAACGTCTGAATTGAGTTAGAAAACATGCAAAATAATTCTAGCAACTTTTGTATTCATATCTCGCACATAATATATTCATGAAGTAAGATTAAGCAGAGATTACACGTGCTTGCATCGTAACTTTATTCACAGCTCTCAAACTTATGTACGAGTATCAGAAACTTAGACGCTTCTAAACAAAGACCAAACTTCCACATCGCACCGTTCTGCGGAGAGCAACAAATTCAGTCATCAGCTAAGCTCTCGACCTATATCCTCAATATCCAAGTAAGAATCGTAACATTGGTAACTGAATATTGAGGACCAGACCCTCGACAAAAGAAGACGGGCACACAATGCAAGTCGGGAGCGACCACGGCGGATCGTCGCGCGTGTCGAATTCACCCAACAAATACACACCGTTACCTTATTGTGCCCATTGTTGATTCAAATCCGATACATCATCTTATAGGATCTTGTGAGAAATCCATGCAATTTGGAATATATAGCTGTATATCTTCCCAAGTCATATAGAATATCAATAGATGATCCTAATTATGGCAATTTCTATGTTCAAATACTTCTTAGATTTCCGGCATGAGAAAAGCTCACATCATCTCAGCATCCTATAAGCTTCTCAGAAAAACGCTCTATATCTACATAACCTTTCATCTGTAGTAACATGATTGATGTATTCGCATTTAGCTTTATTATTAGTGTCATAAAATTGATTAGCTGCTAACGATTCCCCTTCAACGCAACGAAGGGAAATTGTGACTGATACCCGCAAATCGTTGGCTGTCAACTTGCCACTAGCCACGACAATGTGCAATTTGATCACCTTCTAACCCGTCATTATTTACGCTACGTGTTTCAAGTACTTCGGCACTGTCATTACTTAACCCGTCATCATGTTTAGTACTAAAAGACCAAATTAATCATTTCACTTTGTTTGCCTTTTTGTTACTTGCTAAAGGAAGTCCATTAGGAGGGTTTTATTGCAGGTCAAAGACCGCAAATGTCAGACACAATTTGTAATTATTATCGTAATCATTGCATCCGTCAGATTACTAACAGAAAATTCTGGTCATTTTTAGTATGGAGTGCTTTTTGCGGCAGATTAGCTAGCCACGCCCTCTATGTATTCAATGCAAATAAGTTTTTCTACTATCATTGGCTCCGGTGTTCGCTACACCTGTGTGAATAAATACATAGCTAATCTATTGCAAATGGTCGTCTTTTATACATGGCCGATCATTAATATAAATAATATGCTTGCAGTTTCATAGTTAACAAATAAAAGACACCAGGTGGCGTACGGTGCAAGTCAATATCCTGTGTAAGAAACCTTTTATTTCTTTGAGACCAAAGTTAAGTAAAGTAAAAAGATTAAGAACCGATCAGCTGCCATCAGTGGCAGCCCTGATTGCTTGTAGGGTAGTTTTATATGAGCGGACTCGTGGCGGGGTGTGGGGGGGCGCGGTGAGAACAATGGCCACTGCTGGCCAATGACGCGAGCACCTGCGGCCGTTGACACGTGCGCACGCGTTCCCGGCGACTCGCACTGCTTTGTTGATAATTACATGAATTATATTTGCGCAGACGATTAAATTAGTATCATACTGGAAAGTTTGGTTTTGAAAGGCTCTCACATAGCGGTCGATGGGACTAGAATGTCAATTTGACTATATTATGATGTTTCAGAATACTAGATCGATACAGGGGATAAACCTAACACCCACACTGTTCGAAAGACGGCACGATACTAGCTAATATCGTGACGAAATATTTTCGTATAAATAAGTACAAACTTAATACAATTTCCGAACCACTATTTTTGGCCTTCCCTCGGGCATTATCCCACTAACTGGAATAACAGATTATGTTTATACCACGTTCGTACCGCTCTTTGAGCGTAATTGAATATTAAAAGCGGTAATATAGCAACGTAGTGTAGTGTAATTCATAGCTGCGATTTCCATATTTATATTGGAATCGAATGAAACGAAATCTGTCACTAAACACGCAAGTTGGGAAGTGTATTGTTAGCCTTGACAGTGAAGCTTTGACAAACGTCAAGTAATAGTAATAGTTATGGATAATTCAAATACGACAATGATGATGTATGGGAGTGATCATTGTCTTTACTTTTAGAAAAGTCACGTATTCTGACAATCTACAACTCTTTGCAAATTCGTGGTACTTATTGACTTTGGATCCAGTGATTTTGATTGCTTTCCGATTCTCTATCTCAATCGTGTGTCAACAAACAATTTCATTGATTTTTGCACGCGTTAACACTTTCACTGTCCATAAAGTAGACACAATAGTTAAACAATCAACCTGAATCATATGTGGTTCATGGAACAGGGAATGGGCTAATTACTGCTGAGAGCGATTTTATTAACAGGCATTGAATGGATAAGGTAGAGTGTTGTCATAATAGAAAATAGGATATCTGGGGGTCTACTCCGAAGTGCAAAGTGCAAATGTTCGGATCGGACCGACACATGGCCGAACCGAATACTATTGAAAAATGTGAAAAAAGTTCGGATCGGCTCAGTTGGTTCGGGACCATAGTCAATATTCGAAAGAGTGTGAACCGACCGAACCAAATAGTAACTTCGTAGCAGGAAACGGCCGAACATTCGGCCGATACTACTTCGGAGTAGACCCCCTGGATCATCGTAAATATTGCATAAACTATAAAGTTCCTTGTGAAGCAGAATGATGAGCAGTATGAGCAGAATGCGGGGCACGTGTCGTCTTTGTTCAGCTCGAGGTCGCAGCTCACCGCGAAACGTAACGTAAGCGGGTCAATGTGATCTGCGACAACACGTCTCGAGGCCTTTCCCTCCGCTATAAGGAAGTTAATACGATTTATTCACAACAGCGACACTAGTCCGTGTTATACACAATTTATAAAAGTGCTTAGATACACGAATCATCACTTGCTTCCGCCTCCGGCGACCTTTGACTGGAAAAACTGTTTTCTATCACAACTTTCTATATTGGATAACACTTGAACTATCATTATTATTGCTGCCTATAGAATTTGCTTGGCATTTATTTGGTTACCGTGTCCAATTGCTGTTTCAAGAGCAAAATATGATGACGAAACCTAAGGACTCTAAAGCTTTTATGCCACCCATAAGAAAAGCTACTAAAACTTCAGCACTAAAAAAGGGCTCATTTCGCTACTGTTAAAATGCACACAATTCTGCGCAAAGTGATCAACAAGCGCATTGCATTCTCCCTTTACGATTGCAAGGTACAAAAAGCAAATCATTCAACAACACAGACCATTTGCTAAACAAAGGGATTTACTTTGAGGAGTTATTTTTATATGTTTTCTATCACAGTACGTCGGTTATGGCGCGGTGGCGAACGACGCTGTAGTTTGTATGCAGACGAGCGACTGCATAAACAGAGAACACACAGACACAATCAATGGAGTGCCTCAGATACAAAGACGGATGTGTGTTATTGGACATTTGCACAAGGACAACATAGTTTTGGTTTGGGAGACAACAAATTATTTTAGGACGAAGAAAATATGAGTAACATCTTTAATATGGACACAAATCAATAGTGTAACGGAACTTGCCCTCCCACAAGAAGAAAAGACTCCGGAAAGAACGTAAGTTATCATTATAGGCGGAAGAAAGGAAAATCTGATGAAGGGAAACAAAAAAACTTGCCACAACCACATAAAACACCGAGTAAAACCAATCATAGGGGGTGAAGTATATCTATTGCGGTTCGCAAACGGATTAAATGAGTTAGAAAAGAACATTTTCGTAGCAACTTCAGTAATCTTGAGGTAATTCGCAATACCTTCTCACAGTTTCCTTGTCAATAAATAACTAAGTTTCTTTCACGTTGATCCTAGCACTAACATTATTTTATTTATTATAAGTTCACAGCATACTAAATAGTATAAACTAAAACATATTTCATTCCTTTCAGCATTATATACAAAATGTTTGTTAATTGTCCTAAAACTTTTGCAATGTAAGTACAGCACCTAAGCACTGTGATGGGCCTGGAGATCTGTAACACAGGGTTTCCCTAGCACGGACTCCAGTCTCTCGCAAAGGAGCTTTTGTCTTGTACTCAATGTTTAGTCCTAAGGTGTAAGCTAACCTTTGTGGAGAGAGAAATAAACTTATTACCATGCAGAGGAATCTTTACTTATAACTGTTTTCATAAATAGAGATAACACGCGTCATAATTTCGAAGGCTGAACGTTTTGGGTGTGTGACCTTAATGAATATTATGTACGAGTACGAGGTTATTACATACTAGATTCTGCCCACGAATTCGTCCGCGTAAAATTTTTCTTTCCCGATCCACCCCGTCGCGTCGTATCGCATCACGAGCTATCACTTCGTTATCACTTAGCGTTCTGTCTGACTTTTTTTATTTTTGCTCAGCTCCTATGAGTCCTAACATGATGCTAAAAGGCCTATAGACTTCCTCAAGAATTGGGCTATCAAATGCAAAAAAAAACTGATAGTTCTAAAGACTGGTAGTTCCAGAGATTAGCGCGTTCAAACAAACAAACTCTTCAGCTTTATTATTACCTAGTAAAGATAGATAGCTCGTTGCGATATAGCCACGATTTAGACTCCCTCCGAGCAATAATCCTGTCCGGGAATAATTTACCATATTACAACAATGGGAAAACCGAATGCGAACCTCTCTAGGTTAACCTTTACGTGGATGAGGTAGTAAAGTTTTTTACTTTGGCATTCAGTTTATGTAAGCTAGCAAATAATCTCAATCAACATTCAGAGGTTTTTTTTCCTTGTATCGCGGAAAAGGCCATTCGTAGGAAAGTACTAAAAGGTTTCTGTACGCATGATCTGTTCAAAAAGTATCTAATCAAAATGTAAATAAATAGATCAAAAATCGTTTCTGTGGATGCCAAGTTGTAGTACCACTATAAATTGAGTGCTTTGATTTGATTATTTGAATACCTAAATCCGAAATTCTAATAATCGACTTAAAGATATTTTTCATTTGACTTTATAACCCCTTTTCGTCGATGATTTTTCAATTACAATTGAATAATGTTCAATAATTGTTGGAAAAAGTGGTCAAGTATAAAGTTGGCACCCCCAAAATATAGATGAATATGTAACTAAGTCCTTTTATTGAGAGATAACGTAAGAATTTAACCTGAACAGCGATTGTTTACACATTCATCACATAATTTTAGAACAGACTTAAAGATCCGTATCATCGTGCGTTACTGTTCAGTATTACGTTTTGTTACCAAAACAGTAAGTCATTCGGCATAATCTTTTACGGTATTACGGACTTTTGGACATTATGCAGGACCTTGCGGTAACTATCTGCGGTAATGGGTTTCGCAAGAAGGTCTAACAAGTCATGTTTAATTTTCGTCTGTAATCAAAATGTTGTGGTTTTGTTACCAAAGGTCACGAGTATTATACGAATATTAGAAGATGGAACGTATTTTTAATTATCTACTGTGACTTGAGATGTATAAGAAAAAATAATAAAATTGAAGTTGACCCCCGCGTTCAAAATTGACATTTACCAATCGTTGGTTGCAAAATATGAATGCGTATAATAATGTGGTAACAATTGACACTACGATATGCAACGAGATAAATAAATGTTTGACGCTGAGGTTCAACAAGACAGCGGCGGCGGCGTTGCGAACTTGCGACATCGTGCTAGAGTATGTTACATCAAAAATGGCATGGCGGCACAAAATACAAGTAATTCTTGAAATTTACATATAATCAACGTCTATTCGAGGTCTGGCGGGGCACGTTCGACGTCTGCCGACAGCACTCGGCCCATTTGTATGCACATCACACACTGGCGGATTTCAGACGCAAGTCACTAACAAGCGTATGTTCATAAGTATTATTGCTTATTTCGAACAAACACACTGCAATTTAGGTATCAGTTGCATTCACTCTTCAGGCGGATATACAAAGCCCTCGACGCAACGCCTGTCTGTTTATAACACTCGGCTAGAGTCGTATGTAGCAATAGCAGCTAGATTTAAAGATTGCAGTCGTGGCACGATAGGTCGATATCGCTTTCATAAACACAAGCCATTTTATAGAAACAATTTCGTAACAATTATTATAGCATTAAAGAAAAACAAACTGAGTATAAGGAAGTCAAATGTCGGGCTTTGATATTTGTATCAAAGGGTGGGCGAATATTTTCTGAATAAGAGACACGTTGAAGATTACAGAAAATTCGCAAACAGAAACGGCGCACACCCCAAGTCCCCAACCCCGGCGCGGCGGCGGCGTCCCCCAACTCGCACAATGAAAATAGATTATAAGTGGGTAACTGATGTAGATAGGAGTAGCGAAACGCATAACACGCGTCCTGTGTCAAACGGCTATAAATTGTCCAGTCGGCGACCGGCGACCTACAGGCTACTTTATGAACGCCACAACTCTTAACCCGATACACACAATATAATATATTTTGTATGTTGTTCATTTTTCTCGGCTGGCGTCGGAATCAATTCCCAGCTGTCCCTCGGGGGCAATACCTCATATCGGTGTCCTGAGAGCCGTGCCACATGCCAATATACTTTGTAAGTACAGACAGTACGCACACCAACAAACGAGTCATGTTGTTTGTTTCACGCGATATAATCCACAAATAAACATGTTATTATGTCGCTGTAATTTCCACGACGATTATAAGAATTTTCTGCGGCGCGCGTTTCAAGGGTTAAGCCGCCAGTGGGTGAGAATAAGAATGAAGAACTAATGAGGCTTAATCCTCTAACAGCCGTAGGTAATAAGTGCATAATGATGTGGCTAGAAAGCGGGAATGACTAACGACGGCAGGCAGTGAAGAATAAACTCCATTGGCTCACACAGCTTCCTGTACATTTATCATATTTCCATGCATACATATTTCACAGCGGCCGCACAAAGAGGTGAGCGAAATAAAAGAGTGAACTAACAGAAATAATAAGAGTAATTCAGCATTCACGTCGGCTTTACCACCTCCGAAGAATTACCCTCATAAATCTTTCATTCGCGCGCCAGTTCAGCTACTCACTTATTAAAATAATCCTGAACTCTATACGCGACGGTTTACCGTCGTTATTTCGTAAATCCCGATATTACCCCAAAATCCGTATCCCATTTAAACAATACGTACATTGTAATCTCGATTACAAATGTAAATTATATTTGCGAGGGCCGTGTTAGCGTGTAATAAGGCCGGGGAGCCTGAATGAATGTCAAGGGTGAATAGACCACGGTTTAAAATAAAACATCCGCGTTTATGGATGTTAAATGATGACTGATAGACGAGACGGATCAAAGGCCAGCGCTTGCCACATAGTGTGGAGTTGCGGAATGTTACGTAATTTGCATTCTCTAATGAAAATAACACGTTGATAAGGAAACGTGCGGAAGTTACTTTTATCACGGCCGCAGGTCCGAGAAATGTTGGTGAAACAATTTTCCACGTTCATTTCTTTCTTCTATAAAGCGTACCAGTAGGTACTATATCTGCTTGTTATGCATGCAGTATCCCATTGTAAATAGCTATAAATTCTAATTATAGTTAAAGTAATTACGACAATGACTCTGTTAACCGGAGGAATATCATCCACTAGAGAGCAATAATTCTAGGACAGATTTGCATAACATTTCTAAATACTTACTTAGTTTAACATTTCTGTCTATAAACCACGTTATTACTCCCAACATTGCACGTAAAGCGGGGTTATTTAGTAACGAGAATTAGCGAGAATTTTGTGGAGCACAAAGTGCAACATGCAAAAATGACTGCGAAAAGTTGAGTAATATACAAAGCCAGATGAAACTGAGGCGTAATATGAAAAGTACGTATAAGAGCTGCGGAGTGCGGTTTTGGGGAGGCGATGGCGAAAAGAAGGGGACTTTTATTTTATTAGGATATAGTAACGCTAGCCGTAAAACAGGCACGTCGGTGGTACTCGAGGCGTACAGCAATAACGTTTAGGGTTTATAGAAACCTACATATAAGTAGACAGTTTATCTCCGTCACCTTTTTACCTTCCTCCCTCACAACTTAGTGGTTGAATGATATAGGGCTTTTCTACCCACCTCTGATGTAATATCTTATTTGGGGACAGTTTAATTTACTTCGGTCTAGACAACAAGCCGAAAGTTTGACCTTCAATATTAGCAATACGCTTGCTGCCAATCAAATCGAACCTTATGGCTAAATGTGGGCGTGTGACATCTCTGCCTACACATTACCTTTAACAGGTGTGACTCATAGTTCAAAGAAACTTGGAGAAGTACTTAGAAAATTCTTAATAAAGTCTCAAATTTTCTTAACGCCATATTAATTGAAGTCTATAAGTTAAGTATATAGGTTAAAACTGCGACTTGTTATCCTATGCCGCTCAAGACAAAATATTTGCAGAGACATTAATACAATAGCAACCAATATCAACGTAGGTAAGCAAAACAATCCGATCGAATCGACACTATTTGTCCACAGTGACCATAAGACAATTAAGAGCACACCAGTCCCCGTAAACCATCGGTAGGCGCCTAGGCAGCCATTAGTAATGAATGGTGAGAACAATAGTGGACCACTACGGCCACACCGCCTTCCACGGCCGAGATTGGTAAATTGAACCTTGACTCCGCAACTAGGTCGAATACATCTTGTACTATTCATGACTATGGCGTAACTGTACAGTATGCTCACTCTATAATGTATGATCCGGTAGATAAGGAATGTTAACCTAATTAGAATCTTATCTGTCTAACTTAGCGTTACTTCTGGGAGCGTAACTTAGCGTTACTTTTTGCTGCAGTTTTATATATAACCCATATTCGTCTTAATCTTGATCATGCTCTTTAAGGTACGCTTCATCCATTTATTCCTGACCAATTGTAATTGCAGATTACGCTCAATCCAGCGTCAATTTATGTGCTTCAGTGTCTTTAATAAGCGCTATAGCCTGAGTGGAATACCTCGCTTCTTTTAGCGCTTCATCAAGAGTGAACCTTCTTCGTCGATTCTATTCTGTGTCACAAGTAGAAGTGAGTCTTTTGTTTTTCTGGTGAAAAGCCACTGAGTCATCTCGGACCTTCACATTTAGTTAGAATTTGTGACGTATCTTAAATGCTTCTCACGCTTTCACTTTCTGCCGCTTCCTTACGTCTTTCAATGATCAACGCACGTAATTTTTCTTTTAGGAATGCAATGTATTTTAGAAACCATTCGTTTTCGCCCTTAATAGCTTTGGTGTCTTCATAAAGAGAATGGAAAGCAATAGACAAGAAAACAACGCAATAACATTTAGGTGAGAAAGAAACAAAACGCCGTAGGGCAGATTCCGACTTTTGATGACACAGACAACATATTTTATGCCAAACAAGGGGAACATGATTTACCAAAGTTGGCGTATCAAATGGAACATGAAATGAAAAATTTCTTTGTGGTTTTATCCACAGGATCAACACGTTCAATAGTTAAAGATACGCCTTTCAAGTTTAATTAAACTTCAGACTTGTTTTATATATTAAAAAGAACACGTACAATCTTAAGCACTGTCTTACTTCAACGCTTATTCGCTATTGGGATCATGTCCGCGCCACACCACCCACTAAGCGTACCACAGAACCCCTTAATTTCTCGCGGCCCGCGTTCTGCCAACACGTTATACGAGTAAATAAAACAAGCAGATACTGAAACGCTTCATAACTACCTCACTTTTTATTACCAGACTTATTATTGCGTTGCATTGCACTACTTTTGAAAGCTTTCGCATAAGCTTTTAAAGATTTTTTTTTGTTTCCACAGCTTATTTTGACGGTATTACGTGGTTTTCATTAAGCAGATAGTGTTTTCAGTTGTGTCTATCTTTAAACTATGAAACAATTTTCTACAAAAAATGATAATATTAATGAAAGCCTTTTGAGAAATCCTAACTAATATTATAAATACGAAAGTATGTTTGTTTGTTACGCTTTCACGGTGAAACGGCTTAACGGATTTGGATGAAATTTGGCACATGTGTAGACCATGACCTGGACATACTTGATCACATAAATGTCTTTTCATCCTGGATCGCAGACGAAGTCGCGGGCAACAGCTAGTGGTTTAATAAAGTAAAATATCAGCTAATACCACCTCAATTAAAATAAACATAACTTTATAAAAGCTGCCTTGTTATTAATACGGTTATTAAAAACAAAACATGCTTTTTTCTGCGTCACTTCGAGCGATAATATACCGCAAGTGGGTACCCCGTACCGCTCAATCATTATTTATACCTTAAGGAAAAATTGCATGCTCGTATGTGCGTCATTAAGCAATTTCTCCTTACGGTATAACAGTACCTATAATACCTTTCTCATGTAGACATAAAGTATGCATGTAAGCTTGCATTAATAATCTTTAAATTCGTAACAATGGTATTTCGTTGCAGATAAGTGCCGATGGAAACAGAAAGTAAAACCTTTTCGACTTTTAAAATCTTAAATTCATTAAAATATTAAACGCTAGATGGAACAATCAGGGACATTAAACTCCACCCAATTCGTTTGAATGTCCCCCTTGGGAGCCCGTTAAGAGGTACCTTGTCAAATTCAACATGCCACCGGTTAAAATTTTACGAAGATCTGGGCTCAAAATTAAAGTTATTTTAACGGAAGAGATGGCGTGTCGACATATTGAAACTTGGTCCTAATTAGGAGTATTATAAATGCTCTTTTTGTCATTCATTTGTATCTTGTAGAGCTTGTTACAATTTGCATTACTACAGAGGGTTACAGCTAGTCAGATATTTATAGAATGGAATACTATGGTTATTATAATGGGCGAAACTCTGGAACCCTCAAGGTATAAGGGGTTGGGACTGGTTGATATGTCAAAGGAAACACGTCCTTTCAAATAAAAAAACCGGAAGTGTCACGACTCACCTTGTCCCCGACATACACACATCGGAGCTTTATCGATACCCCTGAGAATGTTCACCTTTATAAAAGCAAATGTTCCTTAATAAATTCAATTGACTTTGATTTCTCATTACGCTCTTTGCAACTACGAAAACAGATTTCATACATCCAACGAATGATTGAGATATTTTTCTTGATCAAGATATTCCGAGAGCTTACACAATTACAATCACATCACATAAACGTGAAGCTGAGGCAAACGATCTATATATAACGACTTTTTTATATCCCGGAGCTGACCTACCTCTTATTTATCAGTCCGTCAGTTTTCCTAGCTCGTTTACAGACCTCTTTCACGATAATGCGATCATAACCCAATATTTAGAAGAGTCTTTTAGCGTTATTTTCGCCGAGATACCGAAAGCCTTTCAACTTTAATAAATTACGGCTTCAAAATGTTCGTGAAGTCTACTGCAATAATTATGAGAACTTAAAAGGTTATTGAATTACCGTTTGGAACGTTGTATCCTTCTTAGGAAGGATTAGTCTTTGAATAGATGTCTTCCTATGTTGTGTCTCGTTAGTTTTTTAATCTCTTTCATGTTTCTCCTATATGCAATCTTGTGTACTAGCCCGTGACGTCAGTGTTAAGATTCGTTCGACCATGACCATAAAGACTGTAATCAGGTGTTATGGAGATGGTATAACAACTGGTTACAGTCTCAGATTTACTTATAACCATTGTCCTTTTAGGAAAGCAGAACACGTATTTAACACCTCCGAAGCGTCGACGTCGAAAATGAGCGTTTCATCGTGAAGCACCCGCTCATACATCTTCATCTGAACCTGACTACATTTCCATAAGCTAAGGAGACTGCTGTGCAGTTCACAGCAGGATATTAGGGCCACAATAATGCAGTGACAAGTCAATTTGCGAGCATGCGTCGCCGGGGCGTACCGTCCGCGGTTGTCAACACTGACCGATGCCCATCATTTATCATGGCCGCACATCAAATCACCATCGGAATGTAATGGACACAGAACATGTTCTGACGAGATAAGTCGTTAACGGAATTAAACCAATGCACGTCCAATCGCACGCTCTTGTTGCTGTAGCCCGCAATGTCAATATAATCACGGTTAAATAATGGCTCCGGCAAATTACCCTTTACGTGGAATACTCTACCTCCCGGGATCAGAACAGCTCTATTTTGCTTCGGAGAAACTTTTGTTCCATTCCCTCTGTCTCTTCGATATAGGAATTTATTTTCAGTTATACGACTATCTCAAATTCCTATCTTGTAAAATTTGAGCCAGCATTTTTATTCTCTGTGATTACGATCCATATAAAATCCGAAGCATTCTACACGCCAATTTGATTTAGGATTTTATACGGCGCATTCAATGTAAATCTCGTCGACCTCAATAATCTGTATATTCTTAGAATAAGAAATCCAAGCGATACACGCCTGCAACTCAATAACTCAATGGGAAGTCAAGCAATAGCTAACTCGGCGGTTCAGTACGTCGCCGTCCGTAAGTTATGAGACGTATGCATCAGTGAAATGTGTTTTCTTACACCGAACAGACTTCTGCGAGCTACATGACTACACGAGCATGTTTCGACACAGTTTGTCGATATCAGGGCGCGGTTAAACTGCTGGATGACATTATTATACGTCACTAGGTACAAATAAGGCTTGTCGCGTGACAAAGTGTTCAAGCCAATAAACCATCGGTTTACGTGATAAGGTGGCCGTCCGAGTTAGTTACGGTTTGACTGTAGCGTTACAATGGGAATTATGTTTTAATGACTTGGCTCATTGTTCTTCGGACATTAATTGTTTACACACGTATTGCATGCAGAAAGCACGGGTGACGTCATCGATCATATTACTCAACCTGAATATAAGAGTTTTTAATTAAAATTCCCATGCAACCTGCGACGCTTTCGTGGTAATAAAGTGATCATTCAACTAGTTATTTAAAGCGAATATCGTAAAATACAAAATATATTTCTAAGCTATAAATTATACGGCAAAGCCGTGTTTGTTATTATGAGCTAATTATTGCATGTACTGTATTTTTTCTTAGTCATTTGAAGAATACTACAGACGCTGCAGAGGCGGGTTGAGTAAATAATAGAATTAGGATATTAGATAATTGTTTGGAACTTTCCCAGATGAAATAGTGAAAGGCGTTCATGACAAACAAGTGCTTTGTTTCAGTCATTAGGCGTAGTGCGCGGGGGAGCGGCGCGATGTCGCGTCTGCGAGCGACAACGAACGCGTCGCGTCACACGACACGAATGTTTGTCACGCGACACAGGCGTCGCTCGCGATTTTTGAATCATTTATCAACCGCTTGTTTACTCTGCTTTACGCTACTGCGACCGGTTTCGACGGCCGCGCAAAAACTGGGTCATTCTTCATTACGACCACAAACGCGCGAGTCAATTCATTGATTTTCACAATCGCTTTTACATTTTTACGTTTAATTTGTCTCGCGTGACGGGACACTATTCCATTACGATATTGACAAGGGTCAATAAAGATCGAATATTAAAGAGATAACAATCACATAAAATGACATTAAGTCGGTAACTAATCATGTGGCATGAGAGCGCGTTTTAAACAGGCACATAGTTAAGGAGCTAGTCGCAATGGAGAGTGACTTTCACAATGCAGTCGTCGCATGCAAGTAAGGCAGTAACGTCTATAATGTGCAGTTGCAGAATGGGGCTTCTCGCACAAATATAACACGTATGTAGGAGCGTTCGCAAGTAATCTTGCTACTTATTTATCTCTGAACTTTCCCGCAATCTGTTTGGCGTATGTGTTTTGCATGTATAATTTATAGGACATCAAAGGTCTGGAATAAGGTTAGGTACATTGTTCTAACCGGTTTAATTAAGAGCTACCGACTCCACCGAGCAGTCTCCGACTGATCGTAAAACGCGACGATAGTTGGCTCCGCTTTATGCGATGTCTTACAATTATTTCCTTCTGGAGGAATATCATTATTATATATTACTTCTTTTTATGGGGGTGACGTTTTATAGCGGTTCATTCTTTCGGATAAATCCCGGAGTTTTGAATAAAATTGTTCACGGAGTGTGTAATGATATTAGTTACCCTATTCTGGGAGGATCAGTTTCGTAAGCAAGTCATAAAAGGTTTATTTCATATAGTATTTCTACGTATATTTCCTTGTTTACCGACGTACGTAGTTAAACATAATACTACAATAATGATGCACGCTAAATTACTACTCGTGTTTGATTTGATATCATTAAATCTAATTTCACACCAATATTCACATAAAAACTTCAACAATACTTTATATAAAAGAGTCGATTAAGCGAAGCGAACAAGAAATGCTGTTAATAAGTTAAAAACTAAAAACCGACAAGTTACGCATGCTTGCATCTCCATCAGCAAAGCGTTAAAACATCACGATGCATAAGCTTTAAACTTGACAGCGTTCATCGCTCAATAGACCACAATGCACAGTTAGCTCATAGAGGGCGTGTGAATGCATCTGCAAATCTTTCGTCACGTCGGTAGTGCCGTGACGGGGACGCGTCACGCTGTCACGGCAGCGCTCTGACGTCAGCGTGACAAAGTGGCCGGCCGGCCGTGATCCCGCGTCCGAAACCCGTGGACACCACTGAATCATTTATTATCAGCCAGCCGACTCCGGAAACCGTCGATTACAAACATTATAATATTTATAACACCCCACCATTTTGTACCGTACCGTGCAATCTTACAATTTTCTCGCCTCACCACCGCACTAATAGAAATTATTAAATTAATTTCATAATGCTTGGTTATTTTCACAATTTATTTAATGGACGTGTCAAGGATGTTGTGTCACGCTTGATTAACAAACTCACGTATTTTTTTTTGAAGTAAGTTGTATTCTTTGTGTTTTATAAGGAAAATTCGTTTTTTAAACCGACTTCAAAAAAAGGAGGGGGATGTTTATATATTTTTTTAATGTATGTCCGGGCATAACTCCGTCATAATAGACGGATTTGCAAAATTATTTTTTTGTTCGAAAGAGGTTTTTTCCGAAATGGTCCCATTTGAATCTCGTAAAGATCTGATGATGAGTTTCGGATACAAAAAAAGGAAACTCATCAATACATGCCAGCAAATCAACCGCGATTGCTGCTATCGCTTATGTATGCATTGTTTACGCAATCACACAACATAACATCACTCCTGTACCCTCTAAAGGGGTACGTAGATATGTTCAGTATACCACGGTACACCCTCAATTCTGTCAAAGTTGTATTCGGGTACCGGTAATCTTGTAAGTATGTATGAATTTGTGTGGGGGAGACACATCTAAAAAGAGAAAAATAAAAACTATTTCCAAAAAAAAAAAAACCGACTTCCAAAAATAACACTACAAACTGAAAAATAACTTTAATTTCGGAAGTCGGTGTCAAAAAACATGCATGGACGAACAGCGATGCTATTCTGTAAAAATCTCACCGTGAAAACTAGGTGAAGTGAGCTCTGTCAAGTGTCAATCCCTAGCACCAGCCAGTGAAAACTTAGGGGAAGTGAGCGTGGAGTAAGCTGTCATTCCAACTAATGCTAGGGATTGACAGCTCACTCTAAGCTCACTTCACCTAACTTTTCACGGTGAGATTTTTACAGAATCGATCGGCAGTTGGAATGACAGCTCACTTCGCCTAAGTTATCACGGTGATATTTTTATAGAATATACCGGCTGGTATACAAATTGGTCCAAATTAGCTGTTACTCGAAACATAATCCGTTTGAACAGAAAACAAATATCGGATGTCCACTCAGGTTCACCTGAAAAATTGTAGATTCTGTAAAGTAGGGAGAGAAAAGAACCGCGTATCAAATAACTTTATCGTCTTTTGTTATGGTAATGTCCACCCCCGAAATTATCCCAACTGGGTATAATCTTGAGAGGAATACAAACTTTTTGCTGCGTTCATAAGGAGTGTGTTTTCCTTATTGTTTGGTAACTTGACCGACTCTGAGTGAAACAATATTGCGATTACTGTTAATATGATTACAATTTCGTAGTTACGTAATGTTAATTTAGCGGATATTGGCGCCGATTCCCTTGTTCACCGACTAAACTAAATTTAAGTCAGTGCATCTTTTTCTTTCTATTTCATTAAGAAAAGGACAGAAGATAAATATTAGTTTAGTCCTGTCAAATTAGTCAGCGCCTGACGTAAATTGAAGTATTTTAAGTCGCCGTGTTTATAATCACGTCTAAACTGTCTATGGAGTATCTTAATTTGACAGGACTAAACTAATATTTTATCTTCTGTCCTTTTCTTAATGAGATAGAGAGAAAAAGATGCACTGAACTTAAATTTAGTTTAGTTTGTAGACAAGGGAATCGGCGCCATTATACAATATTTGGCGAAGTAAACATTATTGTTGTACATATTTGAAAACAAAGTGGAAGTGGGCGTGTAACGTTCTTCATATTGTCAATGTTTTGATACGGTTTTGTTACTCGTAGTTAGCAACGGGTGTATTGTCCGCGCTATCTCCTGTGTTGAAGACTTTTTTAAGCAAAATCAATCTATAATGTTCCCAACTTCCCACTGCTGGGACACAGACCTCCTCTTGGTGGAAGGGAGTGAGTCGTAATCTACCACGCGGGCCCAGTCGATGTCACATGTCTTCTAATTGTTGGTTCTAGGACATGCCGGTTTTGAGAGCAGTAGTGATGAAATATTTTACACAAAGTAATGTTGTCGGGGTTTGAACCTACGACCTACATGTTGTCCTACTGTTTTCCACTGGGTCACCATCACCACGCACTGCCTTTAGTGTGTGTTTACTTTTTCCTTAATATACGGAAGAATGTAATGAAACTCTCAGGTCTATATAACTAACTGTATCTTGATAATCCTATTATGCACGAAATAAAGGTAGGTACAAAATATTTTCATTCAATAGAAACGTCACCGGATCGGGGCCAAGACGAAATCCATACAGAATTAAATGGAATTTCCACGCCAATGATTTGCGGAGATCTGAAGGCTTTTCCGGAGGTACGGCAACGAGCTGTGATCAAACGGTATGGCCTGCGTCACGAATACTCCAACGATTTGGTCAAGGGAATTTTGATGGAATAGTCCGTTGTTCTTTGATTTAAGTTCGTTTAAAATTGTATGTCAAAGATTTAGGGAGCTGCCTAAATTCATCGATGAGAGAGGTTCAATCATCAATTAAATTTCAAGCATGTTATCAGTGAAAATATCAATAATAGGACTGTATCTGAAAATATCAAACAAAAACCTTACTTCTCGACCTGAGAATGAAACTTAAGGGAAGTCCGAAATCATGATTCATGCTCATCATCCGATTAAAAGAGCCTCCACTCTAGCAATTTATGAAAACTAGGTTGGCAATGTTAAATCTTTCAAAGTTATTAAGTAATAACGAGTTGGGGTACTTGAAACTCAAACTACCTTCTCCAACGACTTTCAGAAGTGGACTAAGCTACGTATGAAGTCCTGGTTAATTTCTTGCAAGTAACTTTGAACGAAATTCATTGCAAGCATTTGTTTTATAAAGTTCATGGTAAAAATACTTTTCTTCGCATGGTCTTGACATAAATATATTGTATGTATACTCAGAACTCCTTGAGAACTACATCTACATTGCTTCATTTTAATTCAAAAGTAATATGCCTGACAAACATAAGGCCAATTCTCGTAATTTAAAACGTTCAAAATCTAGTCGCAGTCTCATCTCGGCGACAAACAAATGTCAAAAGCTTGTCAAAATGTAGGGAAATTAGAGGTATTTTTAACAGATTGAGACTGAGATCAGACTGTGAACGTTCTTAAAATTACGAGAATTGCCCCCTGTTTTTGCCATTCGTAACGTAAATTAAAATCTACGGTAGACTATAGCTTCAATTCAGGAAACCAATACCTTTCTTCTTTGGTTTCCAAAACTAACTTAAACCCCTACAATTTTATTCCAGCATATAACGTTCAACCTGCAGCCTAGTTCAAAGAAACCGATGATATCAAACAAGCACTCAATCAGTATGCGTTCGGTACTCTACTCCTATCAACACACGAGACAGGCCCGTAACTAAATTACGATTCGACTTAATCAGAATCCTTTACCTACATACATAGGTAATATCCCGATCCTCATCTCCTACGGGTTAACAGTCAGCACAGTTGAAATGTTACCAAAGGACTATGAATCCAGGTTTAATAAACATAGGAGCTTAGGAGTTGATAACAATGTAGTGGCAGGTTGCCAGCCTCTAGTCTAGCTACAAACGTATATAGAACGTATACAACTATGACCCGGATTGACTTTCCGACTTGCGCGAGATGGTAATGCAGTGAATATTTTTGCTCTATCCATTTCAGCTGCTCTGTATTGACGAGTCAACAACTCACATGAGGCAAACTGTAAATTCACAAATCGCTTGCAGCGGGCGACTATAATAGGAAGGCCAGAATTTAGCAGTGTACTACGACAGGTAGATTCATAAACAATTGATGTATGCGCTACACGGTAACATTATTAAAGTACGCAATGGAACATGGTGCGTCACGTGCAACCTGCAATGCAATTAAGCTGTCCAGACTCACATATTTTATTGCAATACAGCATTAATTACAGTGCATGTTGCACAAGTGCCTTAAAACAGTAAGTACTCACATGGTGCAGGACTTGGTGGTTCAGCACAGATCCCGATGGATTTGCTGGGGTCATCGATGAACCACTGCGCGAGGTGGTAGTCGCCAAGCTTGGTCTGGATCTGCTGGCTTACGCGATCCTGCCTGCCTGTCACCTGTCAGACCAAAAAAACTATTAGTTCTAGTCTTCAATAACGTGATCAGTAAGTATGTGGGTCAAAAGAACTCCACTTCCAATGTGGGTCAAGTTCATTAAGTGGATGTCGTTAGAAACGATTAAGATATTACAGTACAAGGCAAAGACGTCCTTTTATAAATTAACAGCATCCTTTTTCAAGGAAAATAAAATAAATCTCCAGAATGATCGAGTTAGAAAGATAATAAAGTAAGTAAAAGATCTATTTGGTCTGCAAAAGAAAGTTGACGATGAAAACGGGAATAGATATTACCGAGAATTAACAAGTTCAGGAAGTGTAAGTGTAGATGGTAGTATTTCAGTCTGCGATTCGTATATTTTAGTACCAAGGAACGATAAGATAGCAGAGATATCAACAAGCAAGGCCAATAAAACAGTTGACAAAGCTCAGTTTGCTTTAAAGGTTTAAACCGATTCCCTCACATTTACTAACACGCCAAATTTTTGACCTCGTTCTATAACCTAGTTTCCCAGCCTTGAAAATGTCTAGGCATCTGTCTCTACAGTGCCAGGTTTGTATGCTTTAATTGAATTGACTTTAATTTCGCAAATGTGCTTCAAATATGAGCATTTATCAAAACCTTAACATCATCAATATAAAATAGAGTCGCTTCATCAATTTCAACTTTTAATTCAAGTTTTGTCTTAAAAGGAAATATTCTTTGGAATCCAAATACATATTAATTGTTATTAATTACATCTAAGCTATCAATGATGTCATCATCGTCATCCCAAATAGGTGTTATTAAATGTTTATAACAAAAAGTCTGTTCCAATATCTCCTGTTGTATTGCGCTTAGGTTGTCAGTTCATCGTATGATACATCGTTTAAAACGTTTGTTTACGTTATACTCAACTCCATCTGTCATTGTGTAGCTGATTTCATCTTTAGCGTTGGCAATGGATACCATATTATTTCACTGATATGAATAATGATTGGTGACTTATTTAAATCGTTGTTTATATTATTATTTCCAAAAAAACACAACAACATTGTAATTAATAATCTTAGGTTTTGTTTTGAGTTTTTCGACTTCTTCAACAAAGTATTTAAAGATGATAGCTGTCACTGCTGTTAAACTTTTTGCAAAGTTGACCAATACTTCAGGAGCATTATTTTTCTTACCCAAGTTAAACACTTAAGAGTCATAAAGAGTCGGTTTAAGAAAAGCTTGACGCTGTATTAACTCACGCTCTGACACGTGCCCTTTGTATTGAATGCCCATACTTCAAGTGCGGACAAAAGTCAAAAAGAAGCAAAAGCACTGCATCTTATAGAAAGAGAACTGGTAAGCTTATAAATGGTAATACAATCGTAAATAGCGTATGTATCATCGGGAGGCCGCGGCCGTGTGGCCGGCATGTGTCGTCTCGGCCTAAATAAACCGGCTCACTGTCGACCAACGTGATTCACAGCGCACGCTTATTGGGGATACATGCAAATAATACCACTATTTCTGCCATAATCTCCCGTTATTGAGCGTTTCGGCAGAGCAGGTTTTTATGGTTTTATTATAGGGTTAAGCCCCTACCCGCTAAGTGCTTTCAAGACTTATGGGATGACACGAGATGAATTTCAAAACTGCTATTATGCAGAAACTGATGGCAAATTGTTGGTCTATAATTCCTCTTGTCTCGTATATTTCCCAATATTTTTGGATATACAAAATATTGGTAGGAATGGAATTCACTGAATGCGGCTCAATAAATACAGGCTGAAATATATCAAACCAATTTCGTTGCGATGATTTATTGATTGAAAATGGGAACGGCAAATTGATAACGCCAGTTTTGTTACTATAACAAGAATATGATTAATTAAATCGCTCCACGAAATGGGTCTGCCGGAACCGCTCACAATGATTGTTTAAGCTTTATTTAATAATCGGACTCTAGACTCTGTTGATTTAAATATTATTGCGAGTTTTGGAAAGGGGAATTTTGATTAGATGCAATAATCAAAAGAGGGCGAACATTTGGGACAAGGTCGGAAGAGGAAGAGAGCAATTTCAATACTGAAAGTTGATGCTTTCTACAACGCTACATACACGTCATATACGTAAGAGACGATAATGCAATTTTTAAATGTTTACTAACTATAAATATTTATAAAGAGAACCAATATCTAGCAATGAGTGTATCCAGAAGTTGTAGGGAGCTATCTAGTATCTTAAAAAAACAATATCAACAGTTTCCGGGAAGCTCTACCACAACTGACCACACAAATTGTTCGATCTTCACAAACGAGTTCACATCAAAATAATCTAAGCATCTGATTCAATTTCAGAACACACCGGTATAAAAAAAAAACAAATCCATATAGTTTTTAACACAATGGGAACAGAGTTCGAAATTGAATAAAGTAAACGTATTCGAGTTTGCCGTTGAATGTGCAGAGATTTGATTGAAACGGCAAATCATTTACGGGGCCTGTTTCACTGGGGTATTTTCCGCACGGCTATTTACTAAAGTACCTTTTACGTCCCTTTTATTTATGTATTGTATTCACATAATCCTAGAGTGTACCGTCGAAGACTAATCTTTATTTTAGCTGTACGTTTCCACGTTTCACTCGTGTATGTCTTTGTAAGGAATGATTCGATTTCGGATCTAATATAATCTCCGATAAAGGTCTTTGGAATTCAGTAAGCGTATGTTACGCTTTCTTCCTAAAGTGACCTTTTTCGAGTAAGAATTCTAACGTTAACCCTCAAGGATCCGGGCTCAGGGTATCAATAAAGTGCTTCATATTGTTGATAACATCGATGGTCTTGATAATGATCGTTAACTACAACGTTGCGTCTGTTATTAACAGACATAAAAAGGTCGTCATGTTTTTCCATTATACACTTGTACATAAAATTGATATATTAACTTGGATGTGTAAGGCTTTAGGCAAACATGGACGAAATTTTAATTGAATATTTTTGTTATTTGCTTAGGAAATTCAAATAATGGTAATAGGATGTGTTCTCAAACGTAGAAGTCAACATTTTCCAAACACGTTCGGTACCAATATCACGAACTCCAAATATGTACGAATGGCTAATACGTCTGTGTTTAAATTTATAAAACTGTTTACTCTCTCGTTTGGTACGATGTTCACAGATGGAGTGAGATGTGGGTCAATAGGCGCATAAAAACAATCATACTGACAACTACGGAAATACATAGTATGTGTTGTGACTGCAAATGTAAGTAAGAATTATATAAAGTACTCTATGGAAGTAATAGAAGCGTAATTTTAGTTTCGGATCTTTCTTGTCGATATCGCTTCTAATTTCGAGCTCTGCGCTCAATATACAATGTGGAGACAAGACAACATTACGTCGCGCTTAAGAATATTTGAAACTCTCAAATAGATTTTAACATTGAATTTGAAAAATATTTATTAATCAAACATATGTTTTTTAGATACTTTTACTAATAATATTCCTCTTTTTTATTGTTTAGAACGCTAGTCTTAAAATTTACCAAATTGTCTCATTGTGTATCTGTGGAGAATGAGATTGATTTCACATTTGTATCTTTTCTGTATCCTGTCTTTTTGAAATCTTAATGTGTAATTGTTTGTTTTTCCGAATAAATAAAATAAAATAAACAAACTAAATAGTAGTGATGGGCTGACTATCGGTTTTGCCTTGATTGATAAGCAAAACCCATACTCGGGCTGACTATGGGTTTTGCCTATCAATCAAGGAAAAACCCATAGTGAGCTCATCACTAGTGACTATACTATTGGATATTTTTGATTAAATTCTTATATTATTCAGGCAGGGAACGTAGATATGCAACATTTAAATGATTGCCGTATCGTACCTTTTAAATAACAATCCAGTGCAAAGGAGCTTAAAGCTGTATAAACGTGACCAAGATTATACAGGGTGTCAGGAGAACGCTTCCGAAGCCAGAACGTAGATTATATACAACCTTTATGCAAACGGATACCAATAACCTTTCGCCTGAAATTGATTATTTTCGCGCGTCACGTGGACTTGGGGTCGTCAGCCGCACAGCTGTCGGCGAGCGCGCGCGCACTTTGAACTTGAGGTCACGCGCAAGCGTCAGATGATATTTATTTACGAATACATTGCTTGTTAGAGTTGTAAAGAAAAAAAATGTGTTTAATAGCAAATAATGGTTTAATTTAACTGTTCTCACAGCATAGTGTACGAAAAATGCTAAAAAAAATAGGTAAAATTGTTCATTTTTTTTTCTCATTTTTTTATGGTATCGTATCGAGAATCAGTAGCCCTATCACCTGTCTTCGTTTTCGGAAGCGTTTCCCTGCCACCCTGTATACTATCTTTCGACGCCAAATCTAAATTGCTCGAAGCAACAAGTCGATCCGTCTCGCACACTCCTTCCGATAGCACATCATCGCACGGAATTAACAATCTAGAACGCCTCGCACCTCGTCATATAAATCTTCCCATTAAGGTGAACAAGTGAATTTCACCACGTGTTATTCGTATCTGTGACTATCATAAATCCCGTACGTGCGGTGGTACGGGTGGTATTGCGGAGTCAACGCCCCGCGACTGCTGTGGGGCGGCCGGCGCCGCCCGCGCCCGCCCGGACGAAAGGACGTACTTCAGGGGCCGGTTACATCAAGTAACCACGAGTGAGCCATGCCTCTGAATAAGTTTGGCTATCTTTAATTTTGTCTATCTATTCTTGGGAGAAGTAAACCTCACTTAGGTATGGTGGGAGTTATGAAAATGGGGACGAATTTTTATGAGATATGGTTGCATGATGAATTGGTGTTAATAAATATCATCCATTCCATTGATGCATCTGTTTGCCATTCAAAGTTTATCGGCTAGACAAGGTCACAAAAACAGAACGAGGAAATAGAATTATCGCCTATCGGAACATTTATCTCCTTTGGCAATCTAGAACGACAAATAATTACGAAATAACTCGATATCTTTCGAAATTCCGCCCTTGACATGATAAAATATAAATTAGTGTGTCAATAGCGAGAACGAAACACAACCGGATTGGTCTCAATATAGATATTAATCTTATTAAGGATAGTGGAAATAATTATGCAGTTTGCATTCTCGGATGTGTCCTGTACCTTGAAATTACCGAAGAAACAGCGATCATTTCCTCGAGGAAAGATGACGCACGCACATATCTACAATTTGGCATCCACACTAAGGAAAATACCAGCACGTCGTCAACATAATAGGAAGACATTTTTTCTCTTTATTGCTATCTTGCATATTATTTGATTTGCACCAAAATAATATGAATGTGATTGTGCCTTTAATCATAAGAGTATATTGGCCGAAACATCACAATTACACAAGCAACAACTGAGTACAGCAACAATAAACTAAGTACTCAGCCAAATAACAAAATTATTAATCAGTAAAACAGAATTTCATTACATAAATTCTAAGTATTTCTATGAAGTAAAAGAGGAATCATTACAGGTAACAACAATAGTAGATACTCAGAGATTTTACGACACAATAAAGAAAAATATTCGGGGAGTCAACGGCCTAGAGTTCACAAGAAGGGTGCAAAATAAGTACAAAAAGGACGCGCTCAGAGGGGTCGGCGTTTTATTACTTACATTAGTACAAGATGGGGTAGGCACAGGCAATAGCCGACATACAAATATGTACCACCTGGCTTGACAGGATCCCAGTGAATATCGTCCTAAATTGTGTTACTATGACAAGTCATCGACCCAAATCGAGTCAACGACATTAGCTGGTAATCGTGCCTAATTTATCTACATATAACTGTAAGATGATAGGCCTCCAAAACTACGAACAATTCTTCTGAACTTGGAACGAGTTTCCATATCATTCCCACGTTACGCAACGAGGATCTACGGGGGATAATCTGTTTACCAGATTTATGGATATTGAAGCGTTTGTTAACAGATAAATGTTGGTTTTATTTCGTGGTTTAGTAGAAATGCGTGTATTCGTATGATTAAAAAGGCATATTTTCATTAGATATTTGTAGGGTGGGATGGGGCGCGCGCCGGAGATGGGCGGCGGGTTGTAATGAGGCCGTCTAGACGCTCCGCAATACTACATTGTATTTGTACCGAGCTCCTATTGTACTCCACAACATTGTACACTACCACTTAACTTATCGTTTACATTAATGAATAATGAGAGAACGAATTAGGTTAGGTCACAGGTGTAATTCTGGCATTCTCCGCCGAGATGGTTAATATAATTTCATTTCAAAAGAGGGATTATTTATTCATAGTCGAGATGTGTCCGAGCGGTCGACGACTTGTCCTTATTGAACTGCGGGTGTGCGGCTCGCCGATGATTAACTACGTTTACATTGTCAACCGAACGTTATTGAAACGAAACCTGCTAGTTAAATGATTTATTATTGTGTTATATGGGCTCGAAGATTGAAGGCGAACACTACATTATTGATTGCTCGTGTTTTACTTCTAACGTGACTTCTTTTGACTTGTCTCCAAAGAAGGACACTTCAAGATTTCACTTTTGATTAAGTTACTTCTAAATCATTTGAAGTTGTTTCTTTAATACTGCTTCTGAATGCGGAAAATTGGTTCCTACCTCCGATTCGTTTACTCAATCATTTGAAAAGAGCTTACAAAATGCCAGACAGATTCAAGCTCTATGTGAAAATAACAAGCCACTTATCAGAAACAATTTCAGCAAAGCTTTTAAAACTTGAAACAGAGATAAACACAGAACATCTCGTGTTAATGCATGTGCTGATGATAAATGAGTTTCCACATGTGTGCGCTGTTGACAGGCTGTATTCGAGCGTCACGTTGGACCTAAACCACCGGGCGCCGCACAACGTGACTTTAGAGAACGAGGCACGAGCCCCGATCGACACTAAAGCTCCATTGATTTTACTGGAGAAATGTGTTCAATACAGGATAAACTCACGTTTCTATAGAAATATTCCACTTTTCCTTTGTTGTGGGTTTAACTACATTTATATAATTTTTTATACGCCATATTAGTATTGTGGTTGCCGAAAAGGTGACCTCAAGGTTTACGGAGAATTGGCAGGTACGTTTTCCTTTGTTCTACAGACATCATAGCTATTGGATTTCTCGACCCTCCTGACAATGAAGGTTTATTATAATATGTAGAACAACACCAAGGACTGTTCATTGTGGCGGATCGCGTTGGAGATTAAAATACAACAGGGCAACAACAACCAGAAACATTCGCGGGTTAATATTCTAATGATGCTAAACCACTCACCGAACTAATCAATTAAATTACAACAACAAAGAAGCAAAAGAATGGTAAGAAATCAAACGAAGAAACTGCCAATAACAATGAAAGCATATTTCGGCGAAAAGGAAACAAATCACATTAACATCCTCAACGTAATATAACAAACTTTACACACAAAGAAATGAGAATCCACGAACGTATAAAAATAAGGAGGTACGGAAATAGATATGTTACTTTGAAAGTAACCTCTATCTCGCGCGTTTACAGTTGGAGTGGGATGAGTTATGGAGAAATGTGCTATCATACAGTCACGTTCAGCACCTCGCAATTTATATTTACATTTGCGGCCTTGACAATGCGACATCAAAGCTATTTACAGAATAAATTATAGAAACTGTTGGTATATTTAATTTACAGTTCACGAAGCAAACTTCCGAACAGGTACATTTATTTTTAAAGTTCCTGACCTATTTCCAAGGTCTACCTTGCTTTAAGGATCTGCTTGCTGCGCTCATTACCGACCACGATCAGCTGAGAGTCAATCAAATTTTTCTCATTAAAACTTCCCTGATTGAAATTACTACGAGCGCGGTAAACATGCCGATAAAAATAATGATGTAAACAAAAAACAAATTGATAAATACATCGCTACGAAAGTGAAATTAAAATAAGTCAACGTTGCCAATAGCAATAATGACGTCGGCATTTGAATAAACTGTTCATTCCGCAAGTATTATCGTGTGTAAACATATGATGCTGCGATGCATATCGATACTGGAAATATGAAATAACGTAAGGGACAAAACTAAGGTTTTCAGGAGAGCAAAAATAAGATATTTTTCTTACAAAACTGGCTATAATTTTTTAACTATATGTTTTATGTAAAAAGTGTCTAGGACAAAGTTTCTTAGATTTCTTCATTCTTTGAAGCTAAAATAGTAAAAAATCAATAAAGCCTACAGTTTCAAAGATAGCATGTCCCTTACGTTAAATAATAATGAATACGAGTGATATACGTTTACAAAATTTTAGATGTAAATAAAGGGCATTGATGTATGGGACATTTAAGGAAATAAACATTTAGAGTTTTTCAAAGTAAAGGTCTCTTAATGGTACAGTCTATAATGTTAATGCTGTTAACAAATATAAAAAATAGAATTTTATACATTCGTGACCTACTATGCCTATGCCATACAGTTTAAAACTACTTGCTGACTCATAGGGATAAAAAATAAACGAATAAAAGAGATCAAAACTTTTATTTGTGCTCACTAATCCTCTTTTATAAACGCAATTTAGGTACTCTCATAAATTATGTTAAGTATAACATTATTAAATTCTGTTTTAAACACAATAAAAATAGCTATTTTGGATTACTAAAATTAGACTCATTGTCCCAAAAGAAAAATACATTCACTTAAAAAATAAACAAATCAGTTTTCTTAAGTAAATAGTATCTAATCATTAAACATAAAAAAAAACAAATTAACTTCTTCCTTAATAGAAAGCCTACAGATAAATTGAAAAAGTCTCAAAAATTAGTCATTATCTTTGTCAGTCTCATCATCGTCGGTGTCATTGAGCCTATCTTTAATTATACTCTTATTATGAAGATTTAAATATTCATTGTGAAACTTATTTGGAATTATACCATTGTCACATAATTTTTTGAGATCTTTAAACTTTGGAACTGAAATTGGCACATCGGCGTCGAGGCAACGATGAGGGACGACCTGGGTCTCGTCCTCGACAGCCGGTGGAACTTCGTCGAGCATTTCCGACGTGTGGCCCCCAAACTGGAACGGGCCGGGGCTGCCTTAAAGCGGCTCCTGCCCAACCTGAGGGGGCCAAACGCCTCCTGCCGGAGGCTTTACGCGGGGGTCGTGCGGTCCATGGCCCTATATGGGGCCTCCTTGCCGGACTGCCACCATGGGATCTGGAGGTGATAGTCCTCGCGCGCCTGCATGACTGGCGCGCGGAGGCACTACGCCGGGGGGAAACTCTGCACCCGTGGCAAATCGGTGTGGAGCGGACGGACCTCCGGCGCGATCTCATGGCGGAATGGAAGGCGCGGCTATCGCAACCCAGCGCAGGGCACGCCACGATAGTGGCGATAAGACCCCTCTTTGAGGAGTGGCTAGAGAGGCGTCACGGTATTCTCACGTACCGCCTGACGCAGGTCCTCTCCGGACACGGGTGTTTCGGGAGGTTCCTGCACATAATCAGGCGGGAGGAGACGCCTGGGTGTCACCACTGCCAGGATCGCCCAGAGGACACGGTGGAGCATACGGTGGAGGTCTGCCCTGCTTGGGCGGAGCCCCGCCGTGTCCTCGTAGAGGCGATCGGCAACGGCGGCGACCTCTCGCGTCCGGCCCTGGTGCAAGCCATGGTCCGGGGCGAGAGGGAGTGGGAGGCAGTCACCTCCTTCTGCGAAGCAGTCATGCTAGCGAAGGAGGTGGCGGGGAGGCTGAGGGAAAACACCTCACGCCTCAACGGCCGCGGGAGACGCTCCGGGCGTCGGGAGCCGCGTAACGACTCCCGGCCACCGTAGGCGCGGGCCTGCGGGGGCGGTAAGTAATGGGTAACTCACCGTCCGATCAGGACCAGGCCTGTGCCGGACGGCGCGTTGTGTTCCACGCGTGCCTCAAAGAGATGTCAGCAGAGGACGGGGCCCGATAGGGCCGAAGCCTACCAGGGCGGCGGGATCTTCCGAAAGGGTTACCGCTGCCCTGGAAAAGAAAGGACTAAGGAAGGAACACGGGTGGGTTTTAGTCAGTAAGAGTCTGACACTCCCTTACGCTCCACCCAGAGCGGGAGGGGTCATTTGATGATTTCCCATCCACAAAAACAAAAAAAAGGGTCAATATAATTATGATAATTTGAGTCACAATTTAATGTAAGGGACATAGTATTTGTACCTTCGCAGGGAACACTAATGTATAAGACAATAATAAAACATCTCAAATTATGGAGTAACTTATGTGACCTGTTGTAAAATGTACTCGATTTTTATTTAATGTAAATACCAAATACTGTGAGTAAAGAGACTTACATTAGTTTTTATAAAAATATTAATTTATAATGTCATATACAGCCAGTTTCTAGAAAAAAAATGGTCTAGGCCTACGGAAAATATGTGATGTAAAGGGCATTTTTTTTAAGATATCGAGATTTTAAATATCGATACTGGAAATATGAAATAACGTAAGGGACATTTGGTCGAAAATGAGTTATATATATCGTTGGATTCGGAATTTTTTGCTCTATCGATTGGTATATTTAAAATCTCGATATCTTGAAAAAAATGTCCTTTACATCACATATTTTCCGTAGGCCTAGACCATTTTTTTTCTAGAAACTGGCTGTATATGACATTATAAATTAATATTTTTATAAAAACTAATGTAAGTCTCTTTACTCACAGTATTTGGTATTTACATTAAATAAAAATCGAGTACATTTTACAACAGGTCACATAAGTTACTCCATAATTTGAGATGTTTTATTATTGTCTTATACATTAGTGTTCCCTGAGAAGGTACAAATACTATGTCCCTTACATTAAATTGTGACTCAAATTATCATAATTATATTGACCCTTTTTTTTTTTTTTTGTGGATGGGAAATCATCAAATGACCCCTCCCGCTCTGGGTGGAGCCTAAGGGAGTGTCAGACTCTTACTGACTAAAACCCACCCGTGTTCCTTCCTTAGTCCTTTCTTTTCCAGGGCAGCGGTAACCCTTTCGGAAGATCCCGCCGCCCTGGCAGGCTTCGGCCCTATCGGGCCCCGTCCTCTGCTGACATCTCTTTGAGGCGCGCGTGGAACACAACGCGCCGTCCGGCACAGGCCTGGTCCTGATCGGACGGTGAGTTACCCATTACTTACCGCCCCCGCAGGCCCGCGCCTACGGTGGCCGGGAGTCGTTACGCGGCTCCCGACGCCCGGAGCGTCTCCCGCGGCCGTTGAGGCGTGAGGTGTTTTCCCTCAGCCTCCCCGCCACCTCCTTCGCTAGCATGACTGCTTCGCAGAAGGAGGTGACTGCCTCCCACTCCCTCTCGCCCCGGACCATGGCTTGCACCAGGGCCGGACGCGAGAGGTCGCCGCCGTTGCCGATCGCCTCTACGAGGACACGGCGGGGCTCCGCCCAAGCAGGGCAGACCTCCACCGTATGCTCCACCGTGTCCTCTGGGCGATCCTGGCAGTGGTGACACCCAGGCGTCTCCTCCCGCCTGATTATGTGCAGGAACCTCCCGAAACACCCGTGTCCGGAGAGGACCTGCGTCAGGCGGTACGTGAGAATGCCGTGACGCCTCTCTAGCCACTCCTCAAAGAGGGGTCTTATCGCCACTATCGTGGCGTGCCCTGCGCTGGGTTGCGATAGTCGCGCCTTCCATTCCGCCATGAGATCGCGCCGGAGGTCCGTCCGCTCCAAACCGATTTGCCACGGGTGCAGAGTTTCCCCCCGGCGTAGTACCTCCGCGCGCCAGTCATGCAGGCGCGCGAGGACTATCACCTCCAGACCCCATGGCGGCAGTCCGGCAAGGAGGCTTGCCGCCTCGCGCGAGATCGTGCGATAGCCCCGGATCAGCCTTGTGGCTACCACCTTCTGGGGCGCGTTCAGATAGTGTGCGGCTCGAAGCCGCAGTGAACGCGCCCACGCCGGTGCCCCATATAGGGCCATGGACCGCACGACCCCCGCGTAAAGCCTCCGGCAGGAGGCGTTTGGCCCCCTCAGGTTGGGCAGGAGCCGCTTTAAGGCGGCCCCGGCCCGTTCCAGTTTGGGGGCAAAACGTCGGAAATGCTCGACGAAGTACCACCGGCTGTCGAGGACGAGACCCAGGTCGTCCCTCATCGTTGCCTCGACGCCGATGTGCCAATTTCAGTTCCAAAGTTTAAAGATCTCAAAAAATTATGTGACAATGGTATAATTCCAAATAAGTTTCACAATGAATATTTGAATCTTCATAATAAGAGTATAATAATTAAAGATAGGCTCAATGACACCGACGATGATGAGACTGACAAAGATAATGACTAATTTTTGAGACTTTTTCAATTTATCTGTAGGCTTTCTATTAAGGAAGAAGTTAATTTGTTTTTTTTTATGTTTAATGATTACTATTTACTTAAGAAAACTGATTTGTTTATTTTTTAAGTGAATTTTATTTTACTTTTGGGACAATGAGTCTAATTTTAGTAAGCCAAAATAGCTATTTTTATTGTGATTTAAAACAGAATTTAATAATGTTATACTTAACATAATTTATGAGAGTACCTAAATTGCGTTTATAAAAGAGGATTAGTGAGCACAAATAAAAGTTTTGATCAGCTCTTTTATTCGTTTATTTTTTATCCCTATGAGTCAGCAAGTAGTTTTAAACTGTATGGCATAGGCATAGTAGGTCACGAATGTATAAAATTCCATTTTTTATATTTGTTAACAGCATTAACATTATAGACTGTACCATTAAGAGACCTTTACTTTGAAAAACTCTAAATGTTTATTTCCTTAAGTGTCCCATACATCAATGCCGTTTATTTACATCTAAAATTTTGTAAACGTATATCACTCGTATTAATTATTATTTAACGTAAGGGACATGCTATCTTTGAAACTGTAGGCTTTATTGATTTTTTACTATTTTAGCTTCAAAGAATGAAGAAATCTAAGAAACTTTGTCCTAGACACTTTTTACATAAAACATATAGTTAAAAAATTATAGCCAGTTTTGTAAGAAAAATATCTTATTTTTGCTCTCCTGAAAACCTTAGTTTTGTCCCTTACGTTATTTCATATTTCCAGTATCGATATACCAATCGATAGAGCAAAAAATTCCGAATCCAACGATATATATAACTCATTTTCGACCAAATGTCCCTTACGTTATTTCATATTTCCAGTATCGATATATGTTTTCATGTATTCCACACATGTGAGTTAGTTCCACATGTCCAGAAACACGGGTGCCTAGCGTCGGCCCCCTATCGGCTCCATTTCCTAGGGTGAGCGGGAGGCGAGGGAGCTTTAATTACAGTTGTATTTGTGTTTATGCACATATGTGCGGCTGTATGCCATAAAGTGGGTCGTGCGAGTGCACCCGCCGGCTCAGATAAGCCGGCCGCTTTTAAAAAGTTATTATAACTCTACTTCGTTTTGGCGTTGTTTCGACGACCCTTTACGTCAAACTCTTAAACATGATCAAAGTGTTCATGGGGACTGTGAAAAGTTTAAAATCAGGAATAATTTACGTTCCGCTATAGTATCGAGGCCCAGGTGCGATGGAAGATGATTAAACAGTACCTCAGGCGTCAAGTTATTAAGTGAAATCGATAGATACGATTGAGAACCGCGCGGCCAGCACAAGTTACGGACGGAGTATTAAAGAAAATCCAGAAAAGGAATTGTATTTGCTGAGCGTTTTTCATGAAGTATGATTACAGTGTGCATATTCAGAACATTAGTTTAAATTACTTTAGAATTGCTACAAATACTTCGGGACTACGCTTGCTTTATAAACGTTCCGTTTGTTTTACAACGACCGACACGACTATTTCAGACATAGTTTACAGTTCGTTCATTCTGCATTCCAGGGAAACTACTTCTAAAGTCAAATATATATCATCCTTTATTACGTAATCTTTATTGAACCAGATTTCGTAATCATTGAAAATTGAGCAGCAACATGCAAAGAGTTAGGAAGTTCAAACATTTTAAAACACAAATTACGTGTCCAAAAGAACTTCTTACCAACTTTAGACAACTAAACATAAGTTTTATAGGCGAACAACGGCCATTATCTTAATTCTGTTGTTCCATTTGAGCACTTTAAAATCATTTTGGCAGCAATTTACATAGAGCTCCAACAGAACATATCAACGTAATTACCGAACTCGACGCGTAAACAGCGGACGACCTCGAACCCGCTTGACACTGGTCGCGTCCAAACACACTTGATCTCCCTCGACCCGATGCCCATTTAACACCACTAATGAGTGCCGAGGGGTGTTTGCGCGTTATCAGGGACCTAGTCCAAGTGGCCGAGCGCCGTCTATCAGTTTAGGGTAGGTAGTCGGCAGTCAGTATCTACGACGACTAGATCCGAACACGGCACGTGCGGCTGGCAATAAAACCACATACTTCACTTTTACTGCGGCCGATCACGCGATCTGTGGAGACACTCATATCGCAAGAAGTAGATAGGCTTCGTGGAAACTGTTATTTGTGCAACCGCTTTGAGTATTTAAAGTTACATGTCTTCAGTTTGCATGCGTGGCGTGCATTATCTCTGTTCGTTTCAATGATCTAACGCTCAGACGGTAAAACGACAGTAAGTTTAAAGTGAAAACTTTTGTTTGCGGTATCGTCGTGACTGGCCGCGTCTGCTCAGACTGCACTTATACTATTGTTCCTTGCCAAACTCGTTTAAAAGGTACCGTCTGTGCTATGTGCCTGCCTGCTCAAACTAGTTTGGCAACTGATCTAGATTGAGAACATTTTCACTATTTGAGTATTTGAAATCAAGACTATAAAATTCACGCCCAGATTTATACGAATATCGATCTGGAAAGTTAAGTTACGTATCTCTTCTCTTAGGAACAACCTTCTGTATTCACCTAACTCTGAGTTTATTGGCCCTAAATCAATTAACTACAGACGATGCTCCGAATCTATCGTTACAACTGATTACATTTAAATTGATCAAACAAGTAGTAACCGAATAAAGTATATCTTTTCACGGGCATACCTGGATCTGTGGAATTTTCGTACTATGACATTGTAATGTGACACGCGCAAGCACAATATCGACACGTGATTGCGGCGCGCATGCTTCGACGAGAACAAAGGAATGCACTAACCAGACACACTATAGATTGGACTCACCTACCTCAATGTATGCACATGTATTTTCTATATCCGAATAACAACTGACCGATTAACATTGGCGGTTTTTCCGGAAAGTTCTACATTGTGAATGAAAATGAGCTGTTTGTTTTATCATCTTATAATCGCATATTGATAAAAAGAAAAAAGTTGACCCAGTTCATGAATGAAAGCAGAAGGTTTGTGATAAAACATCGGTATGTTTGCTGTATTTACATAAGAAGTTCGGCCATATTTGTTTCGCTTCACGAATCGTGTGTAACATTTGAATTCAAACACACGATTCGCAGAAGCAAACATCGCCTCAAGTTCTTAATGTAAATAAAACATAACTTTGTTCAATCGCAAACGTGCGTTTTTGGGTCTGTACAACACATCCTTTCCAAGTAACTTTCCTAATGTAATCAGTATTGGATTTATATTGACATATTGCGACTCCTATATCAGTACATGCCGTTGCTAAACCCCCGAATACATTCAGCGGCTGTGATTCGCAGAACGCAGAGCGATCCGGGACACTCAATTTAAATGTATTTTTGTATACATTTGACGACGTCGCTGAATACTAATGTTGGCAAAAATTTCAACAGCGTTGTATTCTGTTCAAGGCTGGTATATAAAGTAATTGTCGTTTAATGAATAAACCCCTAATTAGAATCAGTCTCAATTCTGCAAATTAAGTTCCCGCTGAGATTTGTGACGGTTTGACTTTAAATTTCCTCTTTCACTGAATAAATAGCAGACGTGTACGTCATGAAACGTGTTCTCTTTTGCTTTATTTACTTTATAGTACATAGAAGAGCTGTAGGTAGCAGTATGATATTAATTTCAATGTGTGTGCAATAGTGCACAAACGTTGAAGGTTGTGCGTGGGTAGCGTCCTTCGCGCTTCGGAATACATATCCTTCGGGCCGCTCTTCACAACTGGAGCAAAATGTATATAAAGAAAGATATATATAACCATTTTAGTGGCCTTGTGACGTTGTTATTCAAGATTGGTAAGTAAAAATCTACTTGCAGTTTATTTATTTTCCTTCTAGCGTGTTCGGCCATATTGCCAGAGTATATTCGTTAGGGAGCTGACCAGGATTGTGACATGATTAGTTCCCACGGTAACTAAGATTTCAAGGTGTTGTATTAATTTACAGGATGTTGTCTTTCCACCTAATTTAATCCTTTAATCATCTCTCACGCAAGGAGCTCCAATCTAGACTCGGGTAATTTACTTTTTTATTTGTTTCTGCATTTTCGTTTGTCATTATGAAATTAAACGATAATTAAATAATAACTCATTTGCTTAATTAGTTGGTTTTTGTTGACTATATGGAAATAGTAGAAAAACACACTCTGCAATCATTATAAACTCTAATTAGTCATTAATTAGCATCGAATGACGACTAAAAAGGACATTTTAATTAATATTTTACATTCAGATCTGTTGCTAACCAGTTTGCACTCCTATTAAGCAGATTTAATTGGTTTTATAAGCATTTATATAATATAAACATCCAACTGTTATAATAATTCAGTTAAAATTAACTATGGTCAGATTTTTCTCCCATAGATATCAACCAAAGGTTTTACTGGACCTAAAAATGTAACTATTCCTTTTTTTGGCTGGTAAATCGTCAAATAACTTCTCCCGCTCTGGGCGGAGCGGGAGGGGTATATCAGACTTTTAATGACTAAAACCCACCCGTGTTCCTTCAGTTGCCTGTGCCAGAGGCCATGGTAACTCTTTCGAATAACCCACCCTGGGTTTTGTATTGTAAATATTCCTCTAACTTAAGGGTCCACTGTGCTATCCTGTGCGAAGGTCGGCACAAGCTAAACAGTGCTATACTTGCAAAAATGCCCAGAAAAACACAAAAGGATTCGCAGAACATAGGATTTGTGAACCACTAACAGTGTACGTATTGGTGTTCTATTTATTGTAATCCTTCGAAGAATTCGCTGGTGTAGGTGTACACGTTAACAAAAAAAACAAAATAAAAATATTTGTTGTATACACAGTCAGATTTGGAAGCAATATCTGTCAGCTATCCCCTATACAAACTGGTATCATCATTCAAAAATTTAAATCCGAAACGTTCGAAGTTTTAATCAGGATAATTGGATTTCCGTATTCAGATGCTGTGCTGGAGAACATAACGATGCGTGTTATTATAAAATGCCAACACCGGTCGAAAATGTGGACAAGTCTGATCGGAATATCATCCATGTATAGCAAGAACTCATCGTAAGCACGAAGGACTGACTTTAGGAATGCTCCATTAGCAAGGAAGATTCTTTCACGTGTGCCTGGCCTTACGTGTGACCGTGGCCATGTATTACACAAAGTGAATGTGCACGAGTGTGTGTGCAAACGTCAGTATGTCGGCGAACTCAGAATGCAGATCGAGCCAGAAGGCTCGTAAGCTCATAGAGCTGAAGTACCAGAAAGTAGTCTTTAAGGGTGTATTTTGACATTAGTTCGACCGTTTTCATAACAATCAGTCTTATTTTTATAGGTATTTATTTCTGCGTGTGACAGACAGAAAGGAGATTTTTTTCCCCTAATTATATTACATGGTCACGGGTGGATAGAGAAGCAGATCAAAGGAAGGGTGAATGGGCTATGTGAAAGATGATATGGCTAGGAAGGAAATGAATTCAAAGATGACGGCGAATATATGTATGTATGGAAGAATAAGACAAATTGTTCTGCGGCTGCTCAGCGCGTAAGGGGTCAAAGCCGCCTAAGTATATCAGTAATACCAATTTTGGGGACAGTGTGCGGCATGGAATTATCATATGCGCTTTCTGGTTTGTTCTGTATTCTATGTTAAAGTACTAACCCTGAACGGCGCCGGGAAGAGCGACGATGCGTCGGGCTCGGCGGCGTGCGCCTGCGACATCTGGTGCGCGCGCGCCTGCCGCTCGCGCTCGCGGTCGCGTTCGCGGTCGCGGCCGGCCCACGCGCCTGACCCGCCGCCTCCGCCGCCGCTCCCCCCGCCCCTGTCCCGGTCCCACTTGTCGTACCTGAAACAATTGAACATACACATTAGACACATCTTCAAAAATGTAGTTCTAATTGAGTTTCAGAAAAGTATGCTTAGGGTGAAGTCTCCTATGGCTATAACACATGGGTGGTATGCAGCGTCTTACAAACGCCGCGTCAAGCTAGATGCTTGCTATGGGGTTGTACGGATTATATACTGATGCAGTCACTGAAACGTTCACTGCAGCTATACCAATCCTTTATAAGTCTATAAATGAGGTTAACGGTGACGCCTTTCTTAGAGGCTTCACTATGTCAAAACAGTCCTAGAAGCTTCGTGACACCTAATTTATATCTGCAAGTACCACTAATTAACACAGCTGTAGCCTAACCTAAAAAGTGTACCGCTGCGAAATTAATCTAAACCGACATGTATCCCGCTCCTGACACAATTACAGAATTACTCACACTTGTAACGTTGAGCTGAGCAAAATTTATATTAAACCACGTACCACGTAACTCTTGACACAAAAGCTATACACGTTCAGGCTTATCCCCAAGAGATTCCTACATAGGTATTTTTCACAAATCTACTTGATCAATAGCGATATCGGGATATATCACGTACTACGCAAAATAAAGAATGAGGTATTCACGTAACGCTTTTTAATCCCTGGCCGGCCTGGCTGGCGGCTGGCAGGAGCTGGATCTACGCAGATCGCAAAGCTAAAATCGACTAACAAAAACGATATTTTTCAGAATAGTTCGAGCAATGCGGGGTTGGCAACCCCACCTACAAACACAACTAGCGAACCTTTCCCTCCGTCCGATGTTACAACCTGTATAAGAAGATAAACAGCTGACACACTGTTTTTCTTATATTCCCATACGTGTTTGAAAACAATAACATTGCCTATTATTACGAATAGACCATTGTGATTGCGGTGAACTAACTTCCACTGTCGTTGAACTTACTTTCCAAGAAATGTTTTCGTGGTGTAAAAATGACTTTTATGGGTTCAGATGACTGAAGAAATTCTAACGTTACAATCAAAACAAAACCATACAAATTGAAAATTGGGTCATTATTACCGTTTACAATGGAAAAGCTGTTGTGTAAATTGCTGGATCGAATGCATGGACAATTCCAGAAAGCTATTGGCCGATGATTCATGGAGTAAAACGAAATATGTTAAATTGAATGTCGATTTAGAGGTCCCGCAGACAGGCGCAACGCGACACTAGTAGAACAAATTCCACCAAGTTTTCATAGAAATTGTTCTATCAGTGTCGCGTCGCGCCTGTCTGTGGGAGCCTTAAAATGTCTGTTCTGGCAAATAAGATGACTAATCCGCACTGTTTATATCGATGCATAAGTTTCATAAAGCATCCACATATTTATAGCAGGGACCATTTTGGTTACCCATTGAAAGGGTTTTTGATAGGGTTTTGACAAAGTGTTGTTTTAAAACCCATTTCATATTTATTACACTCTTTTACGCAAACCCTCATCAATGGATAACATCTTCCAAACCCTATCGATTTGATTACCTGTATATTCAAAAACCCTTTCTTGGTGGGTTATACTTTTTAATGGTAAGACGTTTTGAACGGGTTACCCATTCAACGACTGTAACAGAGTTACCCATTCGGACTACAAGTATTGTAATTTTATCTCTCGTGCCTTTACTTTAAAGTACTAAACTGCCTGCATTCGGCAGGTTTGTTGTTGTTTCTTGTTGATTTCAAATTCTGGTGTAATAATTCTGGCAGTAACGGCACCTACTATTTGATCCTCTTACTTTATCATTTTAAATAATGATGTCGTTATTGAATAAATAAAAATCTTTAAAAAACATGGTACATATTTATTTTTTTAAAACACAATTTTTCAGAATTACTGCTTTTGTTTTGATTGTTGTTCATGAACACTTTGCATGACCATATGAACTATTTGATGCATACATTTGTTACGTCGTCCTTCCTTGAACTTGCTTAGATATTTTGCAATTAATAAAGAAAAATAATAACACGCATGAATATCATATTCCTTGCTATTGTCTGAGTTATCAGTATTTGTAGTCTTATCTTCCATTTCTTTAGAGTCATTTTCAAAAGCCAAATCGGGAGTAGACGCATTGTCTAATGTCGGTTGCAATGTCGGCATTGACACGCATGAAGCATCGGTTGTCCTTAATTCCTCAAAATATGTTGATTCACTTTCGTCTGAGCTTCTGTCGCTGTCTGAAATATATATGTGCTCTTATTATATATTATAAAACTAGTAGGTATTAAACAATTTAGTGGCATATTGCTCCTATTAAGACCCTGTCCTCCTCCTAGACCTATAACAATTTTATTGACAAGACAGATTTTGTCTATATAATTAGACTAGCTAGAAGCCCGCGGCTTCGCCCGCGTGGATGTCGGAAATATTTTCATAAAAAATTCCACGGAAACGTGCTACCAGGATAAAAAGTATGTCCTTCCCCAGGATGCTATCTATCTCTTTACCAAATTTTATGAAAAACCCTTAAAATAATTATATACTTTTCATTTTCTGTTTTAAGTATTAGTACCGAGTTTCAAGTTAATCCGTCCGAGGGGTTTAAATTTTTTTCTAAACTATTAATTTTTTCACTCCCTAAATCCTCTGTGAGGGCTTTTTTAAAACTAAAAAGTCACCATATTCTGTATTAATTACTAAATTATTATTTATTGGCAAATATTGCCAAGTATCAAGTTTATTAACCAAAGGAAAAAGGTTTTTCATATTAATTGTATCCCGTCTTTTCACCCCACAGGGGTAGAATTCAAAAAACAAATATTGGGATGTTTCCATAATTTGACTCAAAGATTATTTATACCCATTTTCGAGTTAATCAAGCCACGCATTATAATCCTCTTCTGTAAAATTAACTACCCATTTTCACCCTATTAGGGGTAGATTTTCGAAAAACCCTCATACGTGTTATTATATATTTTTAGTCTTAAGTATAAACACTGATTTTCGAGTTAATCGGACCGCGAGTTCAAATTCTTCCACATAAAGTTTAACACATAGCCCATGTGAGGGGTAGTTTTGAAAAACGAATAATGACAAACTTTATTGCTTGCGAGTATTCATGCCAATTTTCAAGATTATTAACCTAACGAATAAGATTGTTCATATAAAGTGTATGGGGATACACTTTATATGAAAATTTTTTTCACCCCCACAGGGGTGGAATTTTGAAAAATCATTTGGGATGTGTTCATAACTTGTCTCAAAGATTATTTATACCAATTTTCGAGTTAATCAAGCCACGCTGTAAAATCCTCCCCTGTAAAATTGACTACCCCTTTTCAGGCCGTCAGGGGTAGATTTTCGAAAAACCCTGATACACATTATTCTTTCCTTTCAATTTTAGGTATAAATCCTGAGTTTAGAGTAAATCGGACCGCGCGCTAAAATTCTTCCTCATAAACTTTGAAACCCTTCAATCTCCTTTTAGGGGGTAGTTTATAAAAACAAAAAATGGCCAACTTCATAATTTACTTAGATAAGTATTCTTGCCAAGTTTCAAGTTTATTAACTCAAGGAATAAGATTTTTCATACAAACAAAATCCCCCCATTTCACCCTCTTAAGGGTGGAATTTCGAAAAACCCTTTATTAGTGGATACCTACTCTTTACGAAGAATACACCCTTCAAATTTCATGTCTCTAGGACCAGCGGTTTAGGCTGTGCGTTGATGTCTCAGTCAGTCAGTCAGTCAGTCAGGATTTTGAATTTTATATATATAGATAGTAGAATAGATAGATAGAATATACTTTATTTGTACTTAATAAAGTATATTCTATCTATCTATTCTTCTATTCCATAAAATTACATAAACTTAAAGTAGAACAAGATAGGGTGACACAATGGGTGGCCTTATCACTTACAGCGATATTTTCAAGACAACCTTAGGATGATTTAACGAAGAAGGAAAACAATACTGCAGATAGTCAGTCCCCGGTGTACATTAAAAGAAAAATATACATACATACCTGCACAAAACCATATTAAAGTATATATATAAAACATATATACAATCTAGGGCAAATAACCATATAAATTAACTAGCTTCTTCCCGCGGCTTCGCCCGCGTGGATGTCGGAAGTTATCCCACGGGAACGTGCTACCAGGATAAAAAGTATGTTCTTCCTCAGGATGTCATCTATCTCTTTGCCAAATCAGAAGTTCAGTGGTTTAGGCGTGAAAATGTAACATACAGTTTCAAGTTCAAATCCTCCCCTGAAAACCGAATTACCCCTTTTTGCCCCGTCAGGGGTCGTCAATTTTCGACAACTTTACATACTTATTATTAATTATTTTCTGTCGAAAGTATCAATACTGAGTTTCGAGTTAATCGGACCGCGCATTCAATTTCTTCCACACAAACTTCAACACCCCTATATCCCCCTTTGAGGGGTAGTTTTGAAAAACGTATAATGATAAACTTTATTACTTACTTAGGCAAGTATTGTTGCCAAGTTTCAAGTTTATTAACTAAATTAATAAGATGTTTCATATAAACTGTATCCCCGCTTTTCACCCCCACAGAGGTGGAATTTAAAAAAATCGTTTGGGGTATATTCATAACTTGACTCAAAGATTATCATACCAATTTTCTAATTAATCAAGCCACTTATTATAATCCTCCCCTGTAAAATTAACTACCCCTTTTCAACCCGTTAGGGGTAGATTTTCGAAAAATCCTGATACATGTTATTCTTTATTTTTGGTCTTAAGTATAAACACTGAGTTTCGAGTTAATCGGACCGCGCGTTCAAATTCTTCCACACAAACTTTAACACCCCTATATCCCCTTTGAATAAAGATAAGATAAACTCTATTGCTTACTTAAGCGAGTATTCATGCCAATTTCCAAGATTATTAACCTAACGAATAAGATTTTTCACCCCCATAGGGGTGGAATTTTGAAAAATCATTTGGGATGTGTTCATCATCAGTTAATCAAGCCACACTGTAAAATCCTCCCCTGTAAAATGGAATACCCCTTTTCAGGCCGTCAGGGGTAGATTTTCGAAATCCCCTGATACACATTATTCTTTCCTTTCAATTTTAGGTATAAATACTGAGTTTCGATTAAATCGGACTGCGCGCTAAAATTCTTCGATACAAACTTTGAAACCTCCCAATCCTCTTTTAGGGGGTAGTTTATAAAAACAAAAAATGCCCAACTTCATAATTTACTTAGATAAATATTCGTGCCAAGTTTCAAGTTTATTAACTCAAGGAATAAGATTTTTCATACAAACAAAATCCCCCCATTTCACCCTCTTAGGGGTGGAATTTCGAAAAACCCTTTCTTAGTGGATACCTACTCTTCACGAAGAATACACCCTCCAAATTTCATGTCTCTAGGACCAGTGGTTTAAGCTGTGCGTTGATGTCTCAGTCAGTCAGTCAGTCAGGACTTTGAATTTTATATATATAGATAGATTTAAAATAGTCACTTTTCGATGTCTCATATTATTAGACAAAATCTGTAACTAATCCACGTCGGTATAGATCTGATATTTAATATGATATATAGTCTTAATAAGAGTAATAAAAACAAAAATTTTGTTTAGAATGTTTATCTGTCTGTCTCTATATTTATTAAAAAGTTACCTTAAATGTTCACCTGGATATTCAGCTATCACCATACCAAATTTAATCAAAATCCGTCGCGTACTTTTTGCGTGCACAAACAAACATACATACAGACAGACAAATTATTCAAAAATTGGTGATTTGGTATCTATATTGATTACTTATTACACCCCCATTAAAAGTTTAAAATATATTCAATGTACAGTCACAGGTTATTTACAGTTTTATTATATGTGATACTTAATTAAAATACTGTTCATCTTCAATATTCAGATGTTATTTATAACTTAAAAAAGAAAGCACGGCCGTCCTGTCAAACCGAGTAAGTTGTAAGAAACATTAATGGAACGATTCTATATGATTCCAAACTTCCAAGGTCAATACCTACGACGAGTATTCCTCCACTCCAACGTAATTTAAAATGATTTGATTTAAAACCCTTTGATAACCCCGACAAACCCTTTTAAAGGGTTATCTTCTTCAATTGGAAATCATACACGAGCAGGTAACATCTTGTACTAGTTAACTTATTGATAGGGTTACCCTAACGTTAGTGTTATGAAAGGGCTACCACTACCAAGAGGTAACCCTTTCCGTTACTGTAGGCGCACAATCTGTAACACTTTCGAAAGAATTAACTTATATTCGGGGTTGTACGGTCCCTGATTTATAGGGAAAACCTCTGATGATAATATTATGTAGGTATAATAAACTATTCAGGTAGAAGAACAAGTTGTAGGTATACAATTTTCTCTCATCAGGAAACACATTAGGTACGTTATTATGAAGTCCTGATTTCCTTTGTCTTCGCTCCTCATATTTATTGCTGTTTACAAGGAACATTTTTTGCCGTTTACATTTTGCTTTAGGAACATTGTTTTAGGATTTTATACAGGATAGCAAACAAGGACACCGAAGAGCAAACAGTATCCATGGATTCGGTACATGAATTTGAAACTTAAAAATTTTCGTTATAAAATAAGTAATTAGCTGTTCCATACATTTAGATCGCGTAGGTAGGTATTGCACTTTTATATGAAACAGCTGGTTTTTTTTTTCCATGATAGCAGATGATTTTCTACGCTCGGGGGACTAGGACTCGTGCGCTGAATTCACGGTTAGTTTGTGCGTCGATGTCCCCTGCCACCCTGGTAAGTATTTATGTTTATTTATTTACTATTACCACTTAAAGTTTTTATGGAACCCAATACAACAATGTAGTCAGAATCACAATTTCCACACTCGGAGATGTCACCAAAAACCAATTTGAAACCAACAAAAATGAACTGTTTTTAAACTGTCCTGTTACTCTTTAAACTGTGACTTATTGACAGTCAAAATATGACTGACAATGAGTTGGTAGTGGTCATGTGTTTAAGTAAGTTGGGGTACTAATCACTTACTTAATTATAAATAATAAACTAAACAAACAATCGATTTAGTAACTTGGCACAGACGGTGATATAGAAAAACATATCTAAATTAACAATAATAAATACGAAAGTCATTAGACAAACCGAGCGAATCCATTTTCCTCGTATTATCGAGCACTCGTTAACACAATGCTCAAAGTGAATATTTATAAAACACTATTTTAGATAACGTCCTTATTTATTTACCGATACAGTTCTATGAAGCGTTATCTGTTACATTACGGTTAGTTTAACAATAAAACAATAGTGATCGGCTCGTAAAACAACAATAATAATGATGGTTACCCGGCTGGGGCTTGTCCGTGCATTATGCGATACTGGATATTGCAGTTTTGAATATAAAGCGCAATGGAGCGGTACGGCAAAACACGTCAGCCATAAGATCCCCGTGGTCATTTTAATGGAACATACGCCCTTTTATGTATGTGACCGGGTTGTTTGTGCGTCTCAAGAGCGTCCTTGACGGATGCCTGTACCACGGAACGAGTTTTCACATCGATTTGTTATGATGACACCGTTTGAGGTATTACCGTGCGCCGGATCGAGTGCAATGAGTGTGCGAGCCCCTGCTATTGTTCATATTGTATTTTACATTGTCCTGTGTTCTGAAACCGGTTACATGTGCCGATAAGTGTCCTGCACTTACGTAACCGTGATCGACGTGCTATTGAACACTAACACGTAAACAGATCTGTGAATAGTGAATACTAAGCTTCATGTGGATAGATAAACTCATCATTATTATGCAATCGAAAAATGGGTTCCGTGTCTATTTAATTTCGTTTTTTTTTTTTGCGTTGTAATAATAACGCCTATTAAGGGGGAAGCGCCAGGGTAGCCCGCGAAATTCAAGTTTTCTTACCTTTTTGCAATTTGCATGTTCAACAAAATATGATTCGCGACGCGACCGTTACAAGTATGTATTTACAGAATTATAATCGTATTGAATGACTATTTCATGAAATATCAATGAATAGGATCATATGAACTTAGAGGGTTATATTGATGATTTTAACGATTACAATTCTGTAAAGTTATATTTGTTACTGTCGCGATTGTCGCGAAACATATTTTAATTAGCATACAACCTGAGACTGACCTGCAAATTACAAAAAAAAACGTAAGAAAAATTGAATTTCGCGGGCTACCTTAGCACACCCCCTTTAACAGTTAAATTGAGTGATAAATGTAATACACACGTAATTATAGACAGCTATGAAAACGTTAAAAAACGTTATAATGTTTTTATACAGGTATAATTTGTAGAACAAGTGAACAATTTCACTTTCGCCGTGTTCCCGGTGTCAGTAAGTTAGTTGAAAGATTTATTACCGCGGCCTCACTCGATTTAGCCCCAAGCGTCAATTAATATGTTCACTCAAATAAAAACAGAATATTATACACTTGCTTATAGTGGTAATTAAGTGCATGTATGCAAAGCCGACGATTTATACTGTAGGTACAGACGCCAACACATGAAACTACTACAATCTGTCAAATCAAATCAATCAAATCAAATTTATTTAATAGATTATCAACTTTATCAGTAAAGCATTAAGGTTCAATGTTGAAATTTTCCCAAATTTGACAGTTTCAGATCAGAGATCAGATTTTTTTTATAAACTTCACTGTTAAAATGTCACAATTTGAAGTTTCATATTATGTCAAGTTAAGTAAAAGTAACATGAGAAGTAAGAAAATGATGTCAGAGACGCTTATTGGGTAAGTTCCAACGTAATAATCTGAGATACTCTCGATTGAGGTGAAGAGTGTTGAGAGGTCCGATTAAGTTATCCTTTTTGTTTCAGTATCAAGTAAAAGAACAACATAAGCACAATATTCAGACTTAAACGATACCTATACTAATTATAAATTTCTTAGTTTGTTTGAACGCGCTTATCTCTGGAACTAATGGTAGGATTTGAAAAAATATTTTTGCATTTGCTAGCCTAATTCTTGAGGAAGCCTATACTAACATCACGCTAGCACCCTTAGGAGCCGAGCAAAAGAAAAGTCTGAAAAGTGCGGGCAGGCGATGCGATGCGACGGGTGGGTCAGGGGAACAAGAAATTTTTCGCGGACGAAGTCGCGGGCAGAAGCTAGTTGAAAATATTACTCATATAGGTACCCTATACATATACATTTTTTGATACAAGCTGTTTAATTTTCAGTTCGCATGAAATTCATTTATTAACCTGACGATAATGTAATGAGGGATATTCGCCACATTATAAACTAGCACGGATGACAATGAATAAATCATGATGACACATCGGACGTCCGTGCCGGAACACGACGAATAATTGAAATACGCTCTTAAAGATACAAATTACAATATTAATTACTAACAAGTTGGACTCAATCATTGTTAAATTTTCTGTAACACACTCGATCATGCCGATATCACCGATTAAGGAACTAGCCATGCACTAGTGAATTAAATAATTACTTCGCGAGTACACACGATAGTTAGGCGTAGCGGAATAATTGTGTACGAAAAGAAAATGCAGAACTTTACTGATAAAATAACTTCTTACAAGCAAAGCGGACTCAGGCCTCCCCCAAATTAAACCATACACACTTAATTAAATTAATTATTTATCAAACTGACACACATCAATTGGCCGTGTTAAACCCATTGCCTACAACCGGTCAAATAATGACAGTTGTGTTGCGATTTGAATATATGGAAAATTAAAGTTGGTAATCAATTTGGTTACAATAAATTTCTTTCACTTCCTTCCTTAATAAAACAGCGAACGCTTGTCGCCCAATGCAAAACAAAAATGACTACATTACAAGAAAAAAAAACACAAAACTATTACAACTAATCAACTAATATCTATAATTAGTGATTCGGCAGAATACCAGCCAAATATAATTAGAGACCATTAAATTGAGCACACACGCACTCATCATTTGGATACTCGTGAAAAACAAAAGATACCAGTCTCTATACTTATGAATGAAGGTGAGGTGACATACGACCACCCGGTATAGGTAACGAGGTGGCTCAACAATGCTCAATACAAACTAGCAAACATTTCGTTGAGTTTGTCTTTGTACACACTTAGGTTGTGGTACGGTCAGACTAGGGTCCCAGAAACAGCGAAGAGCGGAGCCTTAAAACAAAAGAGTGATAAAAAAAATGCACCGTACACGTGATAGATGTGAAACTTCTTAAAAAATAATGAATAAGAGAGATTTAGTGTAAGAGACAGAGAGATTTATATATTTCTTCTCTCTCATGTAACGAAATGTGCCTAAACGTGACGCGTCCTTGCAATTTCACTCTCAATTCTCGTCTAATCATCAAATCGCCGCCTAAGAAGTTGCACTTCATAAATACTAAGCCATTCAAGAAGTCAGAACCTATGAGCTATGGTGAATATGAGAGAAAACTTTGTACAAGATCAAATAGGAACAAACAAAATAGGGAAAGAATGACTTTAAAGGGAGAAGGCTTATCCTAGAAAAAAGCTGCGTATGATTGGATTAATGAAATGTATACTAATTACAATATGTCATTATTCAAACAGTCACAGAGGCAACAAAGGAAGAGTTCATTAAAACAGCTCCATTAAAAATAATTTCACAGTTCCTGCTGATAGTATTAAAGCTTAAAAACAAAATGAGACCTACAAAAAACATCTTTTTACATTTCAATAAATACTTTCCATTCGCACTCTTTTGTAACTCGGCATCGCAACGTAGGTAACCGTTCACATCATGAAATATCTGATAGGTATTAAATTAAAACAAGAAGTGTTTCCGTTGCGTTTTTGCAGTACCTACTTACTGGCTTATCAGGGTGAATGACCGATATATCGCATGTGGTGTTTTCATGAGTGCGGTGTTATCTAGGGTTGTTAAAGGTCTTCAGGATATATTGGCATAATTTATAATACCATGCTCACCCACCACCATGTGAGTTGTGTGTGGTCGATGTGTTGAATCGTAGCAAGTGGCGTTCTGTAGTTTTTGCCTACCCTCATGGGAAGAAGGCATGATTTTATGTATGTACTAGCTGCGCCCCGCGTTTTCACCCGCATAAGTTTCAATCCCGTGAGAATATCGGGATAAAAAGTCTTATGTGTTAACCCAGATCATGGTCTACTCATGTGCCAAATTTCATCCAAATCCGTTCAGTACTTTTTGCGTGAAAGAGTTACAAACATCCATCCATCCATCCATACAAACTTTCACATTTATAATATTATAGTAAGAGTAAAGTAGGATAACACCATGAATTGCCATCTAAACCAAAATAATTACTTGGTCTTTTGCTCAGCTACCAAAGTCCTAATGTGATGTTAAAGCCTTTAGCCTCTGTCAAGAATTGAGCTATCAAATGCAAAAATAATTTTTCAATTCCGACCTGTAAGTTCCAGAGATTAGCGCGTTCAAACAAACTCTTCAGCTTTATTATTAGTAAACATAGATAGATTAGTAAACTTATACTACTATAGTTATCTATTACTGATAACTCAGATTTTGAACCAAGACATTCAAAAGCCTGCGAATACTGACTAATATTCTATTACTCAAACAACCCTGTATAACACAAGAGACCGCTACCCGCGCACAGCGAAACCACCGAAGCGCCATTTAGTCGCCTGCCACCAAGATAAGAAGAACAAACAGTACATCAGAGCCAGTGCTTTTACCAGCCGACATACTTGCATATGTAATGGGAAAAGTCAACGTTGCACAAGCCTTTACAGATTATTTAGAAATATGTACGAGTATGAAGACGCTAGCTTATTATCGTCATAAACAAAAGAGGAATTCCATAAAATCTCACACGTAAGCTGTTTGTGTCTTGACTAATCCTAACTAATATTATAAATGCGAAATTAAGTTTGTTTGTTTGTTATGCTTTCACGCTAAAACGGCTGAACGGATTTGGATGAAATTCGGCACATGAGTAGACCATGATCTGGGTTAACACATAAGATACTTTTTATCCAGATATTCCCACGAGATCGAGACTTATATAAAACCACGGGGCGCAGCAAGTAAGTTATAAATATAACTGTTTTCCAATTATCTAACATGAACAGTAAAATCTATTTGCGTCAATTCATTAAGTAAAACCATTAGTTCTAGCGTTTCTAGTCAACTTTATTAAATTAAAGTCTAAATAAACCAGAAACGTTTATATAACGGAACCCACACCTTAAGCCTTGATGACGAAAGTTTGTCCAGAAGAGCCCTCGTCACACGAAAGGACAAACGATTTTTATTCCAACAGGACAGGTAGTTCCCTTGGGTTATATAACGAATTATTACTTCCTATTGTTGTCCAATCAGTCCCGAGAGGGCAATATTACTTAATAGAAATCTACACACGTGGAAAGGCATTTAATAGAACCAGTTCATAATAAGTATAACACGGAAATGATTTGCATTATAATCTACAGCTCGTTAATTCGATGATTCACGTCATAAAGATTTACAGTTCATTTTTTGCCGAACATAAAAACCTTATTACGCATTAAAAAGGCGTAAAAGTATGTCTACAAAAATCCTTTTTACCTTTCGGTGAAAAGATAATTCGATTAGTTATAACAAACCGGTGCCACGCCTAACGCGAGCGGCTCCGTGTCATAGGTTGCGAGGTGGCTAGGTCGTTGACACGATTATTTTTCAGAGGACATTTTTATCACTGGCCGATAAGTACTGACGCCATTGTTATTCTGACAAAGCTCAAAGGCAGAATTTTCTGCAAAACACGTAAATTGTCAGTAAACTAGCTCACCATCACCAGCCCACGCGGACGCTTAGCGGGAATTGAAATTCTCACAATAGAAAAATTCAGTGTTGCTATTCGTGGGCGTCATACAGACATTGTAGCGTTACTGAATGGGGATCCCGCCCTTGTGCACCCGCCATAGTAATTATAAAACCATTTGTATAGACTAGCCAATTAAAGTAGAGTGCGATCGTTTCGCAAATTGATACAAGAATCGTATGTTATATTTTCAAATGTTCTAGACGTTTTATTTTTAGATGAACTCATGTATGCGAGTCGAGTATTAATATTGGTTTAATATTGTATAGATTTGAAGATAATCCGGTCGCCTATTAATAGCTTCGTCTTGTTTAAGCTTCTTAGAATGTATTGGTTCAGTATTCTGTCTAATATAGAAGCTAACATACATCAATTTCTAAGTCACCCAAGGTAGTTGTAACACTAACGACGTTATACATTTTATAAATAGTAAGCATAACAATCTTGTAACGTAAATCCTTACAGCTATGTGAAAAAAGTGAGTCAGGTGCACCGTGTATAAAAAATCAATGCATTAATATGCTCCATACCTTACAAAAAAATATGTCAATCAAAAGACATTCGTCTATTCAATGATCACGCACATCACATTAATAAAATCGAAGGGAGAATAAGCTATAGCAAATTCCCACGGACTTTCCATAGAAAAATACTGTTAGTTTAACATGTAGGCATTACACCATTAAGATGAAAGATATCACGCATTCAGAAGCGGATTTGTAAAAAATACGAGGAAGCAACTAACCTCAATACTCGAAAAGTATTTTAGTTTCGCCGTTTGAAAGCTCAGAAACGTATGAACTAAGTCTGAGAACGAACTCTTAAAACTTACGGCGAACAATTCTAAACATACTAACACTGGCACATTTTATTTTATTGTTTCTTTAAATTTTTGACGAGTGAAGAAAACTTTTGAAGAATAAGAAGATTTACTGTATAGTCAAGGCGTTGTGGAGGATTCTGAAAATTTAAGGCGATTCGGACATCCATCATACTACCTGCCGGGAAATTCATAGAGCTTGGTCTTTTTCATAAGATAAAGAATCTTAGACACAGCAATGAATAAGAAAAGAAGGGATCTGTCATGCATGAGTCGTGACTTGATAAGTTACTAAGAATTTTGACAACAACAGCTGTGTTGTAAAAGGAAGCATTTACATACTTTGTAATCATTGCCAAAGAAATTGTTGACGTTAATTCTACTTTAAAGTCAATTTTGTTGTTAGAAAAATGTACACACAATTTTTAGGTACTGTATTAATGTTTTTTACAGTATATGAGAGTTCAACAATTACTTACTTTCCCAAGATAATTTAATAACAGAAAATAAAACTAGCGGTAATTTATGCTAAAATTGTTTTTCTATATAAAAGAAAAATATAAAAATTCGAAAAGGCAATTTATGAACAGTGAATTTCCATGAAGCCACGAAGGTGCCTGTAGGTAAATAGTTAAACACATTGAGCTTCAGGTTTCCACCATTTATCAACAAAGCTCAAAGAAAAATTAAAAGCAAATTGTACCGTCGCTTTTTATCATCATTCGTTACTTTTTGTGACAAGAGCTTAAGAACTTGCTCACTGTCACTCAGGGTTTTAATGTATATTCGTTCATTACCTGAACTATTCTATAAAGTAAATATTTTATGGTCCAGAATAATCTTCGTTTTATTACCCTTTAACTTTTAAGTGTAATGCACCAGCTCCATCGTCCGCTAGAGAAGGTGGGCGGCCAACTACATCGCAAGAGCAACTTTATTAAGAGACAAAATTTTATATCTGGCGATACTAATAAAACTGTCAAAGATAAAGAGAAATTCAGCTCAAAGGAAGCGCAGCCATCACAAACGTAAGCTGCTTTTTCCCGTTTCACATCGCAAATGTAAAGTAAATGAGCATTGCTAAGCATAGCTACATTTGTCAACAGCATAGTTAAGTGTTCGCTGGCAAATAATTAACGGCTGGTAGTAGCGTTGCGTAATAACCTGACAATTAAGTACCCGAGACAGCAGTAAACGAGGTAACAAGCACCGAATATACGAATATGGCCGAGCCGGTGTGAGCACGACTATATAAACAGGATGCATTAATTGTACTCATTTCACAATCTGTTTAGCGATTTTATTGGATAAGTTGGTCATGTGTGCGCCTAGGAGGCTAGCAGCCGACACTCGATACCTTATTATACAGATAACCTGAGTTAATGCCACATTCGGAACGGATAAAACAGCGCGAAATAAGATACATGCATTTAAATGTGGATATAAACGCGAAATGTTTAATATAGAAAATCTGTCGCGTGTAATTTATTGTGCCGACTGTTTATTGTAGCTGAAGCTTAGTTAAATGTCTGTCTGGTTGTTTATTCAAAACATTATAAATAACAAAACCTACTTGCTCATTTACTTCATACACAACTGTCATATTATCATGTTTTATAGACTTAGGTTTGTGTTATTCCTATAATGCGTCTTCTACCCTCTGAAGAAGCTTTTTAACATTTTGTGACATACTAACAAAAACATAAACCGTTACATAATCATCTAATTCAAGCGTACAAGCACTTGTGAAGCAATTTCACAGTAGGAGAATTATTACGTGTAACATTCATTCAGAAACGTGAACATAATCATCGGATTTGGAATACCTCGCATTGTTATTCCTAAAAAATTTGTGCAAATCACATAAGTAGATAAAATATGAATGGTGGCTCCTATGAAGATTTGTGTGTGTAAGTACATTTACTAAACAATGGTCCTAAGGCTACTGTTCCAAAAAGTTGTTCCCACTGATTCCGTTTCCCTTTTTCGTCATGAATATTGGAGTAGTCTTAAAAAATTTATTAAACGAAATGCTCCCCAGTTTCTTTGAACGTAAAATTTAATTTACCAAGGTAGAGGAACCTTATTGGTCTAAATATTTTGTTTTGGGAACGAGTTTGGGCAAATGGAAAGAGTGGAATAAACATTATGACAGATGTCAATTTGGTAGAACGTTATGAGGAGGAAAAGTTGTAAATTATGAATTCAGCATATTTCATTATCACACAAGTAATGTGGGAAACACTGGGTAAGGTAATTATGCTGCGGTTATGTGACACTGACAAACAAAATATTTAACCCAACGTTTTGTTTACGTCAGCAGTAGAATATACGAGTATTGTTGTAATAATTTCGCAGTTCCGCAATGCTCATGAATTCTCGAGAATAAAATCATATTAAAGCCAATATACACTAGCAATTACTGTGGGATGATGTCGTCTGTTGAGCTTATTCAACATGCTAACTAGTTTAAGTGCCTCCTCTGTTCCACAGATGATACTCGCAAAGATTTGCATAAATTAACTCTATACCATCGATTGATTCTTAATAGCTGGTTTATAAGAGATCCCAGGTCTTGAGACGACAAATTATAATTAAAGTTCTCTTGATGAGCTCAGTCTATTTTTAACAGTGTTTAACATACCTACACTGACAAGTTAAGTGGGATTGAATTAATGATTTCCAGACTAATAAGGTTCTATGCTATAGTTCTGGTTGAACTGAATTATATTTTGCTTATTATGAACTAAATGCTTAATATGCCAGATGGCCAATTCATTATCCACCGACAGTCATAGTTCTACCTATGTAGAACATGTCGAACTGAAAAAAGGTCTATACCTTTTTTCAGTTCGACCATTGCATTCGCATCAAAATTTCAATTTCGTTTCGATCAAACACATTATTTAACTTCCATATTTGCAGAAGCACCAAAATTCTTCAAAGCCTTGAATTTAATTGTTCCATTGATCCGATTCCTGTACAATTGTCGTGTGGCACTAACTCGCGTCAGTCCCACAATTGTTGGTATAGAGTTCTTAGCATTGAGTTACAGCGTATTCATATAGAACTAAGAAGGTTAATTCGAGCCACTTCCAATTCAGCTTATTGGATTATCGCGAGCTTACCGTCGCGTGTACAGGGTAGAGTTCGAGAACAAAGCGGCTGAATGCAGGCAGTTATAACTAAATACTGCATTCTGTTTTTGCTAAAAAGTGTAAAAACGTGTTTTATAAACTCTTTAGAAACTAATAAATAAGAATAAATGTATATAATTACTTAAGATGATAAACATACAGTTGAAAAATGTAATAATTACGACAAAAAGCAAAGTATCTCATCCCGTGGCTATCGCCTAAGGCGATTAAGAGATAACATCGGATGAACGAGTAGCATCATAAACCTGTGCGCTTATAATATCAGATTTCAAGAAAAATGGCCGGTCGCAATGCGTAACAGTAACGATCCAGTTAATTAATTCTTACAATCAGCCAAGTAAGATAAACGAGAACGTAACACACTTGATACACTTAAATAATTTACTCCTGCTTTGAAACTAACAAAAAGTAACTCCAACCAAGCACACAGAGATATATATATACTACAAGTGCAACGTTAACCGTGCTTATGCTAATCAGTTTGTAATTGATATCACAAGCCACTAACCTACGTGGCAGTCGGTGGCAGTCCCGAGAAACGCGAATAGGATGTTGTGTAAGATGATACGGGAGACAACAGAACTATCTATCGGGGCTGTACGTGATGGAAACATGTGAAGAAAATATAGAAAGCGAACCACTAGGCAGCGATATAGAAGCTAAAGCAAAAGCAAATGCGAAAGTACAAACTGATATAACATAAGAACAAACATCAGTAAAACCTCTTGCCAATCAACCACAACCTATCCCAACACAAATAATAATGAACTTCTAAATTGCTTCAGCGCTTACAAACAACAAACTCCCGAGCCAAACATTATCAACATGAGCAAAAGAAACCTTAGTCAAACAGTACTTAGCGGCGAGTAAATAAATACATGCAACACAAACTAAGTATGTATGTACATATGTTAATCAATTTGTCGGCAGTACGGCGTCTAGGTTGCGAGCTGTTTGCACAAGTCGCCACTGTTGACAGCGAACACCGAACGTCGTATTATGACTTATGACTAATATTCACGCTAATACGTAAGCCAAACGTTTAGACTACGTGACATTAGCGACAATAACATATACATAAATAATTGGCTCGAATCAACTCCACACAATGTTGGAATATTTTTCATTTGTTAAACTGCCTCAACAATCTAAAGGAGGTAAAGCAATGGAAAATTCTGTACTCATAATGATTGAAGTGTAGGTGTGACTGCCGGGAATTGACAAATTCGTGTGATATAGATTCAGAGAAATCTAAAAAGACTAAAGGTAACTTAGAACATAAACGAACACCTTTTCTCGAGTTCGAAAGATAAAGTTGGCGTAGGAGGCGTTAAACCGGAAATATCCGAAGATGTGAACAGTTTTACCTAGAGAGAGAAATTGCAAGAATACGCGATCGAGTAGAGAAAAAAGGATGTGAGAGAACATTCTACATCCTAAGACGATAGCGCGAATTGAGGAACTTTAAACAAATGGAAAATATATAATATGTAGAAAGAGTAAGGAGTACCTCCATCATATTCTACCTTACAAGCCGCTAATTACATCGTTAACATTCCAGCCACAGTTTCTTTGAACCTAAACATCAAAATTCAAATTAATATCCGTCCTCATTGAACTAAAGGTCAAATCGTAACGATATATCAACCTCAGACGATATTACCAGCAAAAAGGTAAACTTCACTTTAGACGCATCGCTAGGCATAAGCTAGCATATTTGATTTTCGTTTAATTGATTCCGTGGTACTTATCGCATGATACGGGTATATAAAACCGGATCTTAAGTTAATGCGTTGGGAACATGCATTGTTGCTTCTAGAACCCTCGCTATACGTATATTCTCTGGACAGTTATTAGTATTACTTAACGTCTGTTGTTGTACGTTACTGATAACAACTATTATTACGTATTCATTAGTGTTATCTATTAAATTAATTACTTCAACAACAAATCTGAGTAATTCAATTATTTTTCTCATTCATGGGCCAAAAATCTTCCTAGAGCAATCCAAATCACAATCCACACTTCGTAATTTATATAGTTTGGCAGAGATTACTGGCGTAGAAATGCTTGGAAATTCTCATTAGTAATGTACCGTAATAAATATGTCGTTCGTCACAAATTTACAAATTCTGTTTTAGGGATATGATAAACACGTTCAAACTTGACTGTTACAAGTTAATCTCTTTCATTTATAGCTATAAAGAAAGTAATTTTGTTAGTGACTTGTTTCAGACACAATCCAGAAGTTAACGCGTCTTAATTTTTAAAAGGGTTGGTATTGCTACTAAATTTGTCCTGCCATAAAAGTGAATTAAATCTCAAACTCGCGGTTTTACGTCTTGGTCTCGTATTAATTACGTGCATACTTTGTTGTGGAGACCCGCTGTTTTTAACAAACAATCATTACATATTTTAAACGAAATTCCTGCTTGTTTGGAATTATCTCTATTATCAGATGGATTTTGGTTAAGTAATTAAACTAGTAAAAGCGCTCTTTGATATAGCTTTTCATGTAAAATAATTTATAGCATCATACTTAATGAGATTTTCATCCTTGACAATATTCAGAGCCAACACTAAATGGCTATAAGCAACTTTAACCAAAATACATTGTGTAAAATATAACTGGCGCATAAGCACAGCCAGGGTGGGTTCCTAGCAAGTAATAAATAACGACAACACGACGAGTTCGCAGGAAATTAAAAAAATACAAAATGGTCGACCGTTGGTGACCCACCAGTATGTCGTCGTTTATATGTTAAACTTTAGACATTAGATATTGTAGTTAACACGACTCCTGATTATAGAAAAAGTTACCAAAATTAGTTGAAGTGGCTTCATAGCAATTCACGATTTTCTTAGATGGTCAAAAACATTCTATATTGGTGGAAGGAGCTTACCCAACGCTTCCGTTCAGGGCGGTGACAGGTGGCCGCTCATAGCACATATGCATACCAGCAATGTCTGCTGAACACTTATCAATGCTGATAGTATTTTATATCACTGTTTCACACTACACAACACAATGTTACCAATTAATCCACTCCACGAACGAACATTTTTGATTGAAAGTTTCATCCATCAATTCACACCGATAGTTTGGCTACTGCGAAACAAAATTATTAGTTACGCCGAATGTAGATCAGCACAGGTCCATTGCGATTTAATCGATTCATGTCATGTAACACTCGATTGCCGTAATCGATTGATATTTACAACGAATTAACAATTGCTAGGAACTCATTGAACGATTGCTGACGTTGGCAGCTATTTGATAGAAGTCAATCCAAAGGCCAAATAGTTGACAAAACAAATAAGGAGACAAGTCGCGACGAACAATCTTAATAGTCGATTATTCATTTTAATTATCTTGACACCGTCTATTAACTTATGGCGATAAGGAAAACATTGTATGGAAAGGAAAACTATGTATGTTACGACTAAGTACGTCGTATTATTTAGCTGACGTAGTTTAATAAAATACAGATGATATGGCTTTACAGTATAAAGCTTACATGTAACCTTGTCAAAGCTTATTTGACCTTGCAGAAATTGCTAATTACAAATCTAATTAGATACATGAAACGTCGTAATATTTTATACATGTAATGGAATTGGAGAATAATAGGCAAAACTTGCGACAGGCAATGAAAAATAGCTTATAGCCTTCAAGGATGTCGAAGAGTCTTCTAATTTATACAAAGTGAGACAGCCATCGTCTGTCAAAAGTGCGATATTAAGCGATAATGGATTACATTTTGCGGGACGTCCGGATAATCTTAATTTAAAGAAACGGTGATTACGGGAATTGCGTCCCGGTCAGATGATTAATTGGGAGGCAGCGTGGCGGATACTTTTTGCCTTATTTAGCGAACATCGGGTAAATAGAATGTGGCGGGTATTTTTTCGGCGAGGGTCATGAGGAGCCATTACGCGGGTGTTTTCTCGTGTGATTGATCTGCGTTCCGCCGCTCTAAAGGAACACTGGAGCTTCCACCCCTACTCCGGGAAACGGCGTGTTTATGGATAACGGTATCCACACCAATAAACCCGTATCTACATGAGCATAAGTCTATTCCTCATCCGTGAGAATATAGTTTATTCTAACGAAGCTTCGCGACATTTCAATGGCTTTGACACTCTATAATTGTAACGACATTATTATGCGAGTGTCACAAAATTTACATTTTACTTAATAGATTCGTGTTCAAACGACCCTTCCTCGGACAGGTCGTGGGAACAGCTAGGTTACGTACTCTTTTTCATATAGAAACGTAGATTTAACTTGATTTGAATGACAATAGAACAGACTGATGGTCAAATACTGACAATAAAAGGTAATGCCGGAGCTACCAATATGCGGGTGCATAACAATATTATACACACTGCTATGAATGTCTGTCAAGGTCGTGACAGCAAATATTTCGGCGGTTCAAAACTAGTTAATTTTCTATACGAGCCAAATAGTGAGTGTCCTACATCTGAGAAACATTAACCTAGTTTAAAGTCGAGGTCATAGTGTGGTCACTTCGTCACTGGGATTCGCTAGCGAAATAATCTACCGAGCAGACAATGAGGTGACAAAGTGTTCGCTCATCAGTCCCGCCACCAAAATTTTATGATATCGTTAAAAGTTAGGGGCAAAATATACAATTCCTTTATCTTTATCCGTTGGCCGTAATGCGGTGAAATAAGCGCCCCGAAAAGGGATAAATAATGTTGTAGAGCGGACACATTCTGCTGGATAGTTATTCAGCTTTTACAAGACTATTCAAGATAACCCTTGAGACGTTAGAACCCTCTTCGAGTCCCCGTGGGAAGGCCTCAGTTTATCTAAAGATAAGTGTCTCGCACACTGACCACCGGACTCATTTAGATTACACCCTATTAATATTCAGTCCTTGCCAAGTAAAGGATCTTAAATTGTATTGAAAAGCAATGAATAATTAATACCAACAAATTGATATTCATTTAAGACTGTTTTGATTCTGTTGGTGAAATATCCAAAGTTGAAACCGATACTTCTGGAAGCCATGTTTGTGTATTGAAGACATGATGTGAATAATTCACAATATTGATTGAATTTGACGATTTAAACTATAAATTAAAAGTAATTAAGGTGCAATATGTAGCTGATTTAGATATTGATATGCAGTTTAATATTTATGTTGCATTTATACAATTGGCAATTTGAATTCTCTTGATCGTGTAAAGTCAATGATATTATATTCAATGTTTCTTTTTAACAAGGTATAGAATAATGAGAAGGAAAAATATGTATTTACACAATAGGAGGAAAGAGCGTTGCTTATTCTGACCTAACCATCGCCAATATATTTGTTGACGTAGAGTAACAACAAAACTTCTGGCTGTATTTTTTTTTCGTCCGTCGTCCGGTCCGTTGTATAGTGAAAACATTAAAGTAATTAGGTGATTAAAGGGTGGTCAAATAAATACAAGTCTTTGTGAGGATGAGTAATGTCGTAAAGCGACATCGTGGCTCAATGTGGAACTAAAGTGGATAATATTGCGCTTACTGCTGTACCTACCTACATAATTGTATCTGAATTAACTAATGAACCGAGATACTCATTTTGTTTACTAACTTCGTGTTAAAAATTATGTTTGGAACGAGTAGTTGACGATAATGAGTAGTTTAGTAGTGCTAATTTGTATTCAATGATCATGCATATTGTTATCAAAAATGTAGGTATATGGAAAATGCATTTCACCTGGATTTTTTCAGCTACCTACTAGGTACTTACTGGCAAAGATATAAAATGGGAATTGCAAAAGATTTAACTATACGACAGTACTTATATTAAAATTCATACAGTTTTAACCTTGTCATTGACTTCAAGAGCGTGATTGTAATAAAAATACAAAGACAATTTAAATTGAACGCTAAAGTTGAACGCCAACATAAACAAAGCACTTTCCAACATCGTATGGACAACAGTTTCTAATTTATAATTGGTTACAGTTTTGAAAAGGTATCGTTAATCATAAATTCCCAGTTCCAGCAATCAAGTGCGTCATGCATGAGTCAACATCATGGACATAACATCCGTCGGGGCGGTTGATTTCTTACAAAAAGCTGATGCAGTTGCGTCGTCAAAGTCAATCCTACGATCCAACACTGCAATCCAAGTGATCACTGGTGGTCCTCGCCACAGATTTCACTGTGACGGCGCACAAACACACAGAGAGGAGGAGCGCGCTGACAACACGCACGCATTCCGTGTCCGAATGCAAAGCGCATCACGATCACCGCTCACGTCTGCGAAAACCCGCCAAAAGCGAGTTCCCCGAGTACCTTTTATGAGGTATCTGAGCAGAAGGCATACGCCGCACAAAGCGTACACGACCAAACGGCAGGCGAGGACGCGCGCGACTGCCGTTCAACGCGGGGCGGGACCGACCGACGACGCTCGCAGGTTATCGTGAGTCGACTACACAGATAATGATGTCAAAAGTGGATCGGACTAATGCTCTCTATTATATTGTAAACGCTCCGAATACCCAAAGCCGAGGCCCCGGTGCCGAATGTTGCACCTACGTCCGATTCCGAAAGATCGTCATTGATCAATAACGATTATTTGCCCTGAATTTTTAATAATCTGGCGCCGTTATCACTATTGTTATGTTAATAATCGGATCAATTATGTTTACTTCCTATCAATTAATGTCAATACCATTTTCCAGTTTAATTAACTGAGTATCAGTCCGATTATTGTTCGAAATAGTTTTGGATCGTTATCTTGTTTTATTAGCTTTTGGTCCTTTGAGACGAGCGCTTCGAGCGTTCTGATCCTTTGTGTCAGATAACTTTTCGTTCTGTATAAAATTTTTATACCAAAGATTACCGAAATAAACAAATATTTGTAGCGCTGCTGAAAAAAGTCTTGCCACGCCTCTGAAAATCACCAACAAAGAAGTATTAGCGGAGAATATCACTCATCGAAGTGAGCGCGCGCCCGGCGCAAAACACCGGCCGTAATTTTTATTGTCCCACGCTGACCGTCTCGTTAAACTAATCTGATTCTTGTCTCAAAACAACAAGACAAAAAATCGCTTAACACCATCGCATGCCCGCAAAGTATTAGTCAAATCGTATTATCGTATAATGTTGATATTTTGAACATCCTCCGAATGTGTACCGTATCGTTATTGTGTTGGAGTCTCTATCGGAATGCTCACATTAATGTAGATGACACAATTCGTATTAACTGGATTTCATCGGTTTACACTTAGCTTTTAAATCTAGCCGTATTGTTTGCGGTAATAAGGTTGGTTTCGAATCGGCCAGAAGGTGACCGCTGCCTTTTTCCATTTAGTTCTGTTCCTCTATATTTTGGTCGTATGAAGAAGTAAGCTTCATTTGATGGATGTTTTAGTCAGTTGGGGTTTTTGCGCAGGATTTCGTGAAACCGCCGTGACGTGGAGAATGGAAATTTGTGTTCTTACTTCTTGGTGCTTATCGATTATTTCGATAACCACATCCTGCGGTGGAGACATTTAAAATGAACATGAAAATAATCTACATGAGTTCAACAATTTAACTCCTACGCAACCAATTTCGTTCGAATCGACATCAAAGCTTCTAATTAACACGGCATTCGATACGTACCGTTTATTACTATACAGTACGGCAACTTTATACAAAAATAAACACTGACACCAATTAGCACATACTAGTACGGTCTCCAGCAAAACTATTCCATCGCGACCAATTATTAGTCACGTTCAAATAGCAGGGAGCGAGTTATGTGCTAACTGAAAATAGTACTATATTGACCATTAAGTGAATTGCACACGGATAACTAATTCGTTGTGACCCAATTTGGCGTGACAAGCGGAGCGCGCCTGCGACGGCCGTAGCACAACTAGGCGGATCATCCCGAGGGAGGGGGGGGAGAGGACACTTTAGGGCCGCACAGGGAACATACCCGTGGATCGCCTACCACTTTCTGCTCTTAGGTTTCTCGAACAAGTGTTTGTCAATTGCCAAGCCCAGCCGCGAAAGAGACGGAGGCTAACAGCTCAAAATTTATTCGAAACGGTTATTAAACATTACGACTTACTTAAGTCACTTTGTAGGAAAACATTTGCATAACAAAGCTAGCTTTGCGTCTAGGTTAAGCGTAGTGATCTAGTGTTACCTAGCCGAATATTGGAAAGGTTTAACGCTTTCGTCATATGTGTCACCTGTGACAATCGTTTAGTGTTTTATTGTCAACGTACGGTCGACCCATTTCTTGTGTCACTGGGATATTTATAACAGGAGAATTCAAAAAAGCTTTGTTATAACACGGATAAACACAAAGAGCTTTATGGTAAGATACATAATATGAATTTATTTGGCTTTCGTTTTTTGTCGCCTTTTATTAGGTAGTCTTAGTGATCTACACGTTTGGCAGTATCTTTTACAGTCGTTACGAGTAGTCAGAAGCCCACAAAATCAGACAACCAGTCTTACCAAGGAGTATCGTGATTCGTGTTACCCAGTAACTGGGATGTTGAGGTCAGATAGGCAGTCGCTCCACGTAACATACGGTTAAACTAGAAGCCGACTCCAACATAGTTGGAAAAGGCTGGGCAGATTGATTGAGGTTTGGCAGTATCTAAAGACCAATTTATTTCTTACTCGGACTGAAGGACCAAAACAGAATCAAAGGTATTTACTAGCAGAAATCACGACCATTATGCGAAACTAAATGAGAGAAAAACCTCTACCCCCTAGCCCCTCTAACGCTTAAGCTTAAGCTTTTGATAGGTCAAATTCGAGATTGTTCCAAACTCCGGTATGAAAGCCAGAGGTGGGTTTTCACCCTGGTTAAATATGCACGCAAACGGCCAACCGCTTCGGAAATTGGCACTCTAGTAAAGAACGATACTGAATGTAGTTCTCCTTAATGTAATTACATCGAGTACCAACACGTGGAGCTGTCTATTTACACTGAATACATAAACAACAGCTCGTTTGGAATCAAATGGCGTTTAAGTAAGTCTGGTGGCACACGGACTGCTAAGGATTTTGTAGGTGGTTGTCAGAGGGGGCTCCGGATTGGTCTTTTGAAAGGTAAACGGTGCCTTGCATGTGCAGATGGTGACCACCGGGGTGGTTTTAGTCAGGTAAAAATCCCACACTCCCTGGTTTTATCCCCAAAGACTGGGCGCCTTTTAAAGGCTTCCACCCGAAAACAATACAAAGTCATTTATTGCGTTTGGTTTTCTTTTGTGAAAAAATAAGAATACCAACCATGTCACTGAAGAAACACTTGCAGTTAGTTTAGTTAAATGAAAGAATAATAGTCTTAAAATTGCTTATTCACAGCTCAACGCACACCACCAAATACCCCAATTAGAATATTATGTTATAATCATAATACATACACTGAATGTTTACTATTACGTATAAAACATTTATTAAATTAGTTATACTGAAAATTCAACAATCACATCACAATTATTTTTGTCATGTAATATTTACGTAGTTTTAATTATTTTTGGGATACAAAAATACCTATTCCAAGTGACAGAAATCGTTTCAGTAAACGAATCTAAACAAACTACTTTCATAATGTGTTACACATTGTATAGGATATATATTTCACCAAAATAAAGCTGCAATAAAGAGAAATAACTCTCGGCTGGGTGGATGATGCCAATACCGTTTACCTAACTTAATGACAAAGAGCGCATCCCCGAACATTCGATAACATGAACGCCTGAGGCAGCTAAATTCCTTGGAGCATAAATCCTGACTATTTTTAATGATATTTATGATATGATTGTTTATATTCAAAGTGTCAATACTGAGTATGAAATATGTGGACTTGACATAAATGACAAAATGCATGCTAATTACAATTCGAATATGTTTATGACAACATCTGCGACTAGTACAGAGGGACAAAACTCGCAGTTTTTTCTGTAATACTTTATATATTCTTCACCAAAATATTGCCGGTTTGCTGAACAAATCGGACTTATTGACTATTCAATTAAAAAACCTCGAAAATCAAGGAACTATTGTAGACATTCTCTGTATAACTGAACATTTTATTACATCTGGCCATGAAAGTTTATTGTACCTTCCTGGTTTCCATCCAGCCGCCTTCTTTTGTCGCAAAACAAATCGCGGAGGGACTTGTATTCTAGTTAGAACTGGGCATCAATATAAATAACTACCAGATATTGCTAAGCACTCTGTGTCAGGCGTTTTTGAAATTTGTGGAATTGAATTGACAACTCATTCTATTATTGTAATTTGTGTTTATAGAATTCCTAAATATAATTATTTGACATTTTATGATAAGCTTGACATTGTTTTGAGTAAGTTATGTTTATTAAATAATAAAAAAATTGTTATTTGTGGCGATTTAAATATTGATACGTTAAAAAGGAATAGGACTACTCTGGAACTAGAGAATTTTCTACTGAGCTACAACTTGACATTACAAATAAATCAACCTACCAGGCTTAGTAGTAATACATGTATCGATCATTTCGCACATAACATACAAAGAGGATGTAAAGCTGAAATTATAGACCTCATCCTTTCTGATCACACGGCACAAATACTCAGGGTTCCCATAAATAGAACATGCCGATTAAAATTCTGGAAAATTTTAAGAAAAGACTACTCTACAGAGAACCTTAAAAAATTCCAAGAATGCATTCGAAGCTTAACTTTTAAGGATGTGTATGAAAGTAACGATGCCAATATAGCTTATAAAAGATTTTATGAAACGTTCTTCCTATTCTACAAACTTTGCTTCCCTGATAAAATTATAACTATTCATGCTAATAAAAACGTAAAATGGGTATCGCGTGGCATGAAAAGCTGTAGTAAAAAACAAAGAAAATTACTGTGGACATACAGACTAAATCCTGTATTAAAAAATAAAACTAATTTTAAAACATACTCTTTACAATATAAGAAAATAATAAGACTAACTCAAAAAGCTCAAAATGATTACTTTATAAAAACCTCGCAGAATAAGTCAAAAGCTACATGGCAAATAGTCAATAAACCTAAAAATAACTCTCCTAAAGAACAAATAATGACCATTAATAAATGTGACCTGACCTTTTCAAAACCCATTGACATTGCAAATGCATTTAATAATTATTTTATAGATGAAATTGAGAATAATATAAAAACTGATATAGAATTCGACAATAAATTAGACAATATGACAAGGCAATCCATGTTTATGCAGCCTGTTCTAACAAGTGATATTGTTACGGCTATAAAATCACTTAAAAATACAAGTACTGTAGGATTTGACGGTGTGTCAACAAAGGTGATAAAACTTGTAGCTGAACTTATAGCACCCGTATTGGTGCATATTATGAACCTCAGCATTATTGACGGAATTTATCCTGAAGACTTGAAGAAAGTTATTATTAAACCACTTCATAAAAAAGATAGCAAAACCGATATGAAGAACTATAGGCCAATAGCTAAAATTTCTATATTTTCTAAAATTTTCGAAAAAATCATTTATAAGTCTCTGTTTTATTATCTCAATAAATTTAACTTATTTTGCAAGGAACAAAATGGCTTTAGAAAGAATACCACGATCAACATGGCTATTTTTGATTTTTTGCGTAGCATTTTGTTAGCAGTAGACCAAAAAGCTCCTATTTGTGCTATCTACACAGATATGACCAAAGCCTTCGATTACGTAAAGCACGACGTCTTATTAGGCAAACTGCGTAGCTATGGTATCAGAGGTAACATTTTAAGACTACTCGAATCCTATCTCTCCAACAGAATGCAATGTACAGAGATTGAAAGAGTATGTGAAAAAACAAAATTTGAAAAGAGTTTTTTATCTCACTCTAGATTGATAAAGTTTGGTGTCCCACAGGGTAGCGTCCTTGGGCCACCTCTCTTCTTAATCTATATAAATGATCTGCCAAAGGTGACTCAACATCAAATGGTCATGTTTGCAGACGACAGTACTGTCATAGTGAAATGTATTGATCGCAATATTTATCAAGATGACATAAATAATACACTATCGGACATAATTAATTGGCTTAATAAAAATAATTTAGTTATAAACTTAAAGAAAACCAATATAATGCACTTTCACCAAAGAACTGTAGTACCAAAAGTAAATATCAGACATAGTAACTGTGAAATTGAAGAAGTTAAAGTAGCAAAATTCTTAGGTCTATTCCTTGATAACCAGCTTAACTGGAAGGCCCACATAGATGACCTGAGTAAGAAAATAAATAAATCAGCATACGCACTTTTCCAAATTGCTAGAAAAATAAATATGGATGCGCTACTAGTTGCATATCACGGCCTAGTAGCCTCAATTTTGCGATATGGTATTATTTTCTGGGGCAATTCTACTGATAAAGATATCATCTTTAAGGCACAAAAAAGGTGCATAAGATCAATGTGCGGTTTGAAAACTGATGTTAGCTGTGTACCATTCTTTAAATCGCTGAAAATACTTACCTTACCCTCATTATATATTTTTGAAATTAGTGTTTTCATCAAAACAAACATGAGGTTGTTCGAAAAAGTGTCAACGTTACGAGATGTTGAAATTCGTAGCCAATACGCAAACTCTTTAAGCAATCAGCGCTGTAAGACTGCCTTAGTGAGAAAGAGCGTTTTAGGTATGGCACCGCGCATTTACAATAAATTACCAGATGTCATAAAAAATTTGAATGTTACTCAATTTAAAAAAAAATTAAAACTGTTATTAATTGAAAAATGTTATTATACGACTGATGAATTTCTGAATGATAAATTAATGTAGACTTTTTTATTTATTTGACTGGAGAAACAAAGTTTTATTGAATATTGTGACTAATTTTATTGTAATTTATGTTATTTTATGCATTGACTGTAAAAATTATTCCATATTGTTTTTATTTAGCATGCAACCATATTTGTACGCCTCTTGGCATAACATAGCGACCTATGAACCTTAATATAAGAACTGTATTCACTACCTATGTTACACAAATAAAAAATGATTATGATTATGATTATTATGATTATGACTGCTCGTGTATTGAGAATTTGCATTAAAATTGCAGATTGAATGGCAGGCTGTATTCGAAATCGTCGATATTGACTGCAATAGCGTTCCGTGTGCTCCTATCTTAACTTAGGGGGAATGCGCTAGGTAGCCCGCGAAATTCAAGTTTTCTTACGTTTTTGCTTATGCAGGTCAGTGTCAGGATGTATGCTGAACAAAATATGATTTGCGAGCGTAAAAAGTGTTTATTAATCTATATATAAAATCATCAATACAACCCTCTAAGTTCATATAATCCTATTGATTGATATTTGAAATAGTCATTCAATAAGATTATAGGAACTAAGAAGGCTATATTGATGATTTTAATGATTATAATTCTGTAAAGTCATATTTGTTACGCTCGCTAATCATATTTTAATTAACATTCAACATGACACTGACTCGCAAAAACGTAAAAAATTTAATTAAATTGCAAAAAACGTATGATAATTTGAATTTTGCGGGCTGCCCTGCCGCTTCCCCCTTAACAAGGGGGGTATTGTAGATTGATAGTAGAAACTCTAGAAAGTGTTTAAAACCGCGTTATAATTCGAATAGCTTTATGAGTACGAAACTAGTTTAGCTACCGCTTCAAGGCTGAAGGAAATGCACCTTTCTTGTTATAAAGTGTGCAATATAATGAGAATGAAATCTCTGTTGCCTCGTGTCTATAAAACTGTACCTTGAGACAAACTTACAAAAGAAGACACTGTTTTCTGCAACACGAGTCTTTTACTTTAATTTAAAAATATATTCTCTACGGTAATAACGGTGTTAATAAATGCTATTCGTGCTATTCTGTGTTATTTCGTGAGTTAACCTAACTCAACAGTTGTCGAAGCGATATCGTTAAGAGCTTCTATGGAACCCGAGATCAAAAGGATCTCGAACAATTTTCACGTGAGGCAATGTTTTAGACTTCACATCGCACCCAAAATTTACCTTTTCTAATACCAAAGGAACGAATATAAATTAAACGAAATCCAAGGAGATTGAAATCAAATTATTTGGCGTCCCCGAAACGCGAAGTAAGCGCAAAAGAATATACATAATCAATTGTTGGTGTAAAATTCGCAATATCATTAGCGGTTGGAGAGTCCCAAACATTCGTCGGCTTTTATCGCTGTGCTCGTTATCTTGCCGGCTCGCGACGTTTAAACGAAACGTTTCCGAATGTATTACTATTAACGCGAATTTCAAGGCAATGGCGCCGATTCCCTTGTCCACAAACTAAACTAAATTTAAGATCAGTGCATCTTTTTCTTTCTATTTCATTAAGAAAAGGACAGAAGATAAATATTAGTTTAGTCCTGTCAAATTAGTCAGCCGCAAATTGATGTATTTTTAGTAGTCATGTTTTTAATCACGTCTAAACTTGGTAGGGAGTATCTAAATTTGACAGGACTAAAGTAATATTTTATATTCTGTCCTTTTCTTAATGAAATAGAAAGAAAAAGATGCACTGAACTTAAATTTAGTTTAGTTTGTGGACAAGGGAATCGGCGCCCATGTCTCGCTCTGTTTATAAACTTGCTTTATTTCAGACATGTGTTTCAATGGCCGGAGTCATCTGTTGTTTGGCCAATGTTTTGTAGCATTGGCGTATATTTGGTGATATTTCTGGTTATATACGTACGTTTTCGGGCCGGCCACCTGATCTAATCCTTCAGTTGTAGCTTGGCTTGCACCACCCTCGGAAAGGGGGGGGGCTACACTAACGCTCCAAACGCCAATAAATGGAAATGCAACGAGAAAAAGACCGCTGTGACAGCTGACTTACTGTATTTCGCAGATATTGGAATAAATAGGAAATAAAAAAACGATATCTATTACCGCACACAAATCGACACGCTATAATTCTTTGTAGCATATACTGACAGTACTTATCTGTTTTATCGCGGCGATATTGCCAATCTTGTAGATAACCGTTATTGTTTCCGATAATACTTATTAATTTAATATCTATGTATATACACGCACACTGGTCACGCCCAGATTGAATGTCAAAAGAAGCTTTACGAAACCCTTCATCTATGGCAGAATGTGCCCTGGTAAACAGAGTCCCCGAAACAAATTAAGTTGGGCGGTCAACCGGTCCAATACACTCAATATATGAAATTGATCCTGCTGAACTGGTCAATCACTTATTCCACAACACTATTCATTGTGTATGGTTTGGTTACGTTATCGGCATGTTTGTTAGATAAGGTTGATTTTAGCATGAACCGAATGAAATATTCATGACAGGATAAAAATTGCGTAGCATCGTACCCTAAAGTAACAGACAGATGGATAGATATCAATGTCATAATGTACCCGCGATATAGTAGAACAAGAACAAAGACGTATCAGGGGCTTGCATTTATCGAGAGAGCGAAGGAGAAAAAAATGCTTTTTCAACCCCATCTAGCCAGACGGAAAAATACGTCGTTGCCGATTGTTTCCCTGTCCGGAACGCGAAATGCAAAGTATGAAATAATTATGGCGGTGAGAGTGCGCGACATGTCGGTACCCCACCCCCGCCCCACGTCCTACGCCCCCCTTCAACCCATCAGCCGATCGTCCTCGTCTCCAATCTCCGACCCCCTAGACTAGTAGGTGGCGAGGCGTCGACAAAACGTCGCCACAAATGCGGTAAAAAGGGACTTGTTGCTTTATCAGTGTCAGGTTTTCGCGTGAAAATTTGTTGAATAAGTAATGCTGCGTTACACGACCTATATTCTACAATGTAGAACAGTTGTGACACTCATCCAGAATGTTCGGGGCCATCATTGTGTGCAAAATGGTTAGCACTTACAGCTTTAGAACTGAAGGAGTTAACTTAATTTCTCGGTTTATCTGCCTGTCTCGAATTCTCGACATCGCATAGCGATCGCGACAACGGAATAGCACAAAATGCATTAGTGTGAAGCGCACACAGAGTGGAGTAGTTTCCGCCGATGCATGACTAGGGTGACAAGGGCGAGATTCGAAAGAGGAATGTCCCGCAATCGATTCTTTAGAGCGCGCGGCTGGCCTGGCATCGCGTCCGACAGAACGTCGGATAATTGAAATACCTGACGGCAGTCACGGGAGACAGGATTGGGTTCGGGAGCGCCGCACTGCTATCTAACGCAAACATTTTGATGAATTGTTAGTCATGATTTAACGGTTTTCTCTACAACTACTAGGTTTCCTGTTCGGTGACGTATGTGGTTTATTTTATGACAGCCAATTTATAACTTGTTATTTTAGTAAATTTTGTGCATATCACTTCCGCTTACGGTCACGTTGTATGTCCTTCTGCTAATCCTACAATATTGCATTCGAAACAAGTTTTTTTTATTGCAAAGGTTAATTCAAATTGTTCTTCTTCGAAAGAATGATTAACTGTTTGAATTATAAACAACGGTAGTTTTAAAAAGTGCTATTCATCATAAATGCCTGTTATACAATTTCCATAAAAACTGGACTAATACGATTTAAAAGCAAAAATTAACTCCAAACAAGTCAACACAGTGACAGATGACAACATTGTGACCACATAAACCGAGTTGACACTTGACAATCAAAGCGATTAAGTTATTTGCCATGTATAGTGGTATAATTCACAATACAAATGATCGGACGACAGTGCAGTGAACGCTCCACTTTAACCGTATTAGAGTTGATAATAACCCATACTTACTATGACAACCGCTATGTGTATAAAACCTGATCATTCATCATAATTCGCGTCTTTAAGCCATTCAATACTGAACTACTGTCCTTTGTCCGTATTGTGACAGGACCAAGAACGAGATGATATTTCATATGAGACGACTTTTCAAACACTCGTTGTTTTTATTCCCCGTTCTATTCAACGCGGTTCGGAGCCAACGCAGCCCGAGCACGTATTGTACATAATATTGTATTGTAATTCGATATTGCCGCTATGATAATACTCGGAGTTATGTTTATGCTAAGAAATGTCACGTAATACCGAACGCAATTCATTCGTTTAATTGGACGTAATGACACGCAGTGGAAATGATTTTTTTTAAAACATCTTTATTAAAAGCACGTTTGTGAGATGCATTTTATCTGTTTTAAATATTATTAGTTGTAGCAACTAATTAAAATAATTCTGAATGAAATAACCCTTGGGGACTTGAAGAATCCGCACCGAACGAAGGGCCAAATTTTGAACAAAACCCAGACGTTACCAATAAAACCTGCATTTCTATTTGTCTACAGAAGCTTAGAGCTCTCCTTGAAAGATTCTACTAAAAGCAAGTCCCTACTCAAAATGGCGAAATAAAACAAGTTGTTTTAATAACGTTGCAATGAATACACGTCTAGACTAGACACATGTACAGCTGTTCAGCTCAATTCAACGTAAACATGAGCTATTAGACGGGTACATCTCTATTACAGGCAACGCTGTTATAGCTACTGCGAGGTCTAGATTAATCAACAACTGTCTACTGCTATGCAGACGTAAACCACTAATGTAAACCTGTTGATTCCTTAATGTTGTCCTATATTACACAGAATAACGAAACATTAAATTAATAATTGAAGATGCAAAAGGTCGTGATAACTTTGAAGATGTAATTGGAAATAAGACCGGTATTAATAATGGAAGGAATGAAGAACTTAAGGATAATATTGGATATACGTTTTGATAATGCAATTTTAAAACTATGGGCGGACACAAGGCATTTCTATAGTAATAGGTGTTCTAAAGAATCAAACCCGCTTAAATACAGCTTATCATATTCTTATATTAGCTTCGTAAGTTCTTATGTTAATGATAAATGACACTAGAAAAGAAGTTAAGGATCTCAAATAAAAATAAAAAATTCAAACGATTAAGCTAGCCAAAGCAAATAAAACTAATTCAGGATAAAACCAGCGCTACGGAAAATAATTTCACTATTGACCCGAAGCGGTTGAAGCGAAATAGAAAAGAGTAAAAGGAGTTTTATTTTGCCAAACCATTTTTAAATCTCATAGCATAGCTAGCAAAACAGTGTGTAGCCACTAGCTAAGCGGGTTACGATATACCAGCAAAGGTTATAAATACTGGATATTTTTTGTTGTTTTTATATGGGTTCACCGCGTCCTGAGGTGACAAAGGGGTGATATCGGATGGATTGGCAGGTACATCAAGCGGCGCTGAAAATGTTTTGTGGTTATGTATTTGGTCATTAATGAGGTTGTCAGTAGCTATTGTTATTATAGCGTCAGTTCGGACATGATCATCATTAACATTCTTGTAAAATTATTCATTTTCGTCATTCACACAAACATAAAGTACTAAGTTCTTATCATTATTTCATTACATCGTAGCAATGCTTATTATAAAATTAATAAGCATTCAATTTATACAAACTTCTGACCTTTAGTAAAAACATAAAACTCATAATATTAAATTCCTCAAATACAATCAAGTGGCGTTTTAAATTAGAAGCCATTCTACAGTTAATTAAATTGTGTATGTTATGTGAGACATCCAATATTTCAATTCCGTCGAAGATTTATGCAGCAATAAGACGGATTTATAGGGTATCATCGGTATACTGTAAGCGTAATTGGATTAACTTAACCTTTATTAAAACTTCGAGCTCCATAAATGAAAGCCTGAAAGTTTGTTTATGGGCTTTTATATGACCAGCCTTCCTTTTGAAAGTCAAACCATGCTCTGAATAACATTCAAAAAGATATTTAATCATATAATATGCCTAAAATCTTCAGGATAATTTCATTGCTCATGTTACCTGTCATAAAAAATAATTAACTTGTAGTTGACCTCTAGCTTCAGTTAAAGTCACCTTGTCAGAAGAACTAGAAGGTTATGAACTCACCACCACCTAATGATGAAAACCACACCGATAAGACCACTAACAATGCAATGATATAAGTACGTAGGTGTATGTATAAGACAGTGAATTCGGCGCGTGATGCATATTTGATGCGCACGCGATGCCGCTGGACATTCAATATTTACCTAAGACAACAAACAGACAATGACATCATCGGTTAAACTTACTGGATCATGTTTGCGTATATAATGCTCTAATTTGTATCTGCATGAACGCTTCATACGTTTAGGAGTGACAGACATGTACTTGTACAAAATTGTATGTCGTTTATACAACGTTGTCTAGACTTTTCATTAAAGGTAATACTTTTCAACTCTTTGTAGCAAAGAAGCGACAAGTTTCTTTGATATGATGTGAAATTATGGCTATGGACTACGTTCAGGGAAACAAATTGATAAAAAAGTATATTATGGGAAAAAAAATTGAGGCTTACAAGATTGATATTATAACTTAAATAATCAACTTAATTTATTTAAAAAAGTGATATCATACGTACTGAAAACGGAGAAATTAAGAATACTAATCAGCATTAATTTATGAATTTAGCAACCGATGCCACTAAAAGTGCGCCATTTAAAAAACGAGGAAAATATAGTAGATTTTCCAAATGATAATATTGATATCATAATAGTAACAACATAACACACAAAGAGTATCGTTATCGATATTACTATTAAAAGGAAAGACATATCAGGAGTACAGAATCGTTTTCCATAAGATACAGTATCTAATAAACAATCTAGAAACAAGATAAAAGAAAAGGGTTATTGTCACATCGCGATAAATGAAGTGCGGCCAGAGATGGCAAATAATGCAAGCATCGCAATCCTAATTTATTTATATGATACTCATTAGTTGATTACGAGACTTCGGATTGCAAATTGATGACGTGTCCAGTCAATCCAGTTTTATGGACGCATATATCCTTGCGCGTCATCCTTTAAAAGGAATGCCGCAAGGGACTATCTTCGGCCCGCCTTTAATTGTAAATAAGAAGTTTATGCGCTTGTCCTGGTAAATCTCAGTTTATTGTCATAGAGTCCGCTTATGAGATAAAATGGTAACAGCAAATGAACAATGAAGGTGTCAACGCCAACGGTTCAATATTTACTTCGTGCATTTAAATACAGCGCAAAGGAAAATTCTGTTACTTTTATAAGTTTAACGTAGTAAATTTAGTAGTTTCGGTAAAATTAAACCAAAACCTAGCTAGAAAATGCGTTTATTTCCCGGTCAGTCGTTATAATGTCAAATACAATTGTCCAATGTCAAGGAAAACAGGTATAGAATTTTGATTCCAGTTCAACTTGACCTTAGACACGACAAACTCCGTAAATATGCTACTATATTTATTATTCACTTGAAAAATAAAATACCCTGTCTGTGCTTACAAAAAAAAAACTACTTTTGTATTTAGAGAAAAAAAGACCATAGATTTCTCACCTTGAAGTATGGATATGCATATCATTGTGATCAACATTTACTTGAATACCGGTTTTGGCATCTACTTGAGCATACAATAACAACACAGGTAGGTAATGTACCTGGTGTACTTTACATAAAAATCACGACAAAATATATATCGGTATCTTTCAGGCGAATACATCAGAGATTACAGGGGTTCATACATTTTAATCAGTTTGCATGAGACACGTGCACTCGAGGCTAGATAAATGTGAAACGTATAGGAAAATAATCAAACTTTATCGCACGTGTTTTTTACATGAGACGTGGTACCGTATCGCGTTGTCTGATTTACATATTGTTTGATTTGAATCGGATATGTGACCATGTGAAACACAGTTAAGTCAACAGCTTTGTGTGTGTTCGTTTTACCAATACAACTGATTATTTTATTATCAATAATAATACAATTATTGAGTCCAATATAATAGCTTTCTTCATTAAAAAGTATTGGACTAGTTTCTGTTAATGATATGCCAAGTTTCCGTACTTAAGCGGAACTACTATTGCACCTCCGCAACCCTAAGTGTAACCAGGTCAACTATAATGACCTCTTATTTCCTTAACAACATAATGACCCGTTTTCCTCAAATGTCTTCAACCCAAAGACAAGCAACTAACACACTACATTTCTCCATTATTTCTACACGACCATGAATCAGCAAAACATATCATAATGGTATTCCTTAGTCCAAAATGAATTTGTCATCGTATTTAATAAGCCATGAACCATCCCCAGTCGACTATTTCAAGCTGCCTTTTAGACAATAACTTAATACTTATTATGTCATCATGGCGTCGACGTCACGAATACATTAGTAAGTGAAAGCGTTGAAATATTATTAAAATTTTCGTCAACATGGCGTATCTAAATGTCGGCGTGCAATGTAAACGTATTGAAACCATTGTTTAGGAGAACTACTCAATACTAAATGGAAAGTTGCTTAGGAGAACTATTGTTCCTTCTATGCCTTTTGATCACAACAAAAAATAAATTCGCTTAAGGGTAAATTAGGATAGGCTTTTAGGATTAGGCTTAATTGTCTCAACAGATTAGGCCCAAATTAATGTTTAAAGAGGTCGGTGTGTATTCAACGGTTGCGCGGTGTAAGCGTTATCGATGGGGCATTATCAACAAACTTGATTTATCTAATTAGTTAAACAATTTGATGAGCGAACGGTTCATTTGGCTGAGTCTTCTTTGCTGTGTTAAGCGGATCCAAGAACCGAAAGATTACCATTGTGATTTACGAGTGTTGATTTCATAGTGCTCTATGGTTTAGTTAGTTTAACATTAACTAGGTCAGAATCAGAAGTAATCAGTACGGAAACGGCACAAGGACAAGACAGTAGATTTAATCTTACAAATAAAATAGACAAACCACACAATATAAAAGATGGAAGAACAGTAGAACTAGAAAACGTGAAACTTTATGATATGCTCGGACGTGCAAATGAGGGCAATTTCATTAAAGGCGAACCGTAAATCAGCCAGTCCACGTTGTTAGACATAGACCAGGTACATTATTCTATCAGAGAAAAAAATTGTATCATCGAAGATTTAGTGCGATTTACTCACGCATTTCACCGCCATCTTGGGAAAACTCCGAATAAAAATATGAAGATACTCCACACACGTAAGGAGTCTCATTTGTTAAATGTCTGACGTGAGATGTGACACACATGTCGTTCTAATAAAATCATTAGTAATGTATGGTGATCACGATTTCCTTATCACATTACGTAGTATTAAGTGCGATGCTTTGCTTGCGCATATTGTTTCAAATTAACGAAGTGTAGTATTTATAATAAACATCGTGATCTATCCTCCCAACGATTACGCTAATGACAGGAATCAATATTGATTGTGCTATTTAAAAGAAATATGGTGTTAGTTGAGCACGGTTTTGCGTCCGATGACGAATAAACAAAAAACCCGTGTTATTGGTTTTTATACTATTATATTATTCAGTAAATCACAGAAAAACCAAATATAGGCATTAGGAGCGAGACTAGGAAACTGCAAAACGAATTTGGTTACAGAAACCTAGATCTGCATAATAAGATATGAGATTACAATATTGCCAGCTGAGAGGCTAAACCGTACAAAAATTCCTTCTCACGGCACAACGGTACCAACGCACGCGCACGTTGCTAAGGTCATTGCGACAAAATCGTTGTCTCTTTCCGTCTTTTCGTTTTTGTTAAAAGTGCAAGCGAGACAAACGTCAATGCAAATGAGCCGCCGGAAAAAACGACCATTTGACTCACTGTGGCGACTCGCAGTGATTGATTAGATGCACCTTCTTCTTCTGGAATCGGCGTTTACTCGGAATCGGACGAGTCTGCTCGCCCCCATTGTTTGTCCGTTTCGACATGGCTTCACATTATTACAATGGTTCTCCTTTTGCTGGACGATGGAGCAATAAATACATCGTAAACTTAGTGCGCGCACATAAATTCCTGTACCGGACTCATAATGCGAGTATTTGATGATAGCGCGCTGTCTGGATGCTACACCAGAAATTCTCAAGAAATATGGCCTATATCAACTATGTTATTCATAATTATGTCTGTGGTCAGAGTTATACGGATCTATCTAAATGGTAATTTACTTTAACTACAATTTTATTTTATGGCAATAAGTTGAAAACTCATTAGCATTAAAACAAACGTCTACACGTGGCTCCATCTATCATCCTAACAGAGCATGTCTTATGTTTACAGTTGTTTGGCAATGTCCATTTGCGATAGCAATATCAATGGTAGAAAAATTACAAATTCTAATGCAACACGTGACGTTTGTTTTTAGTTATATAAACAATTTGAGGAGAAATAAAAGAATATAGCTGTAAATAAATTAAACTCTATAATGCCCTATGTTTACTTTCACAGTTCACGGCCGCAATAAGTATCGGTACTCACGTACTCGCGTCGTCTCCTTCTTGCTTGTTACGGTTTCCATTTAGGACTTGTTACTCTGTCTCTGTCTGGTGGTGATTTATAGTGACTGAAGCTTTACATAACCGCGGCGGCTACTTACTACATGTTGTGCTAGTGCCAGTCCGTTTATCATGATTATGACGCTATAAAATAATTATTTTATCTCGTTTGCGTGGCTTATCGTGGACGAGTTTTCAAATTTTAGTTATTTAGTCTCGGATATATGATTGTACGGGTTAATTAGCGTATAATATGCCGTAATCTAATAGTCTTTGGGAAGAACGAAATAATTTTGTACTTTTAAACTTAAGTTTTCTTTAGACACCAGCTCCCTAATTGCGTAGGGTCTAAAGAAAACAATCTCAATTTGAATAATTTTGAAGGATATTGCTAATCCATTGCTTCATATGTTTGAAGAATGTGTCTGCTCAACAACGTAAATAACGCAATGAATGTTGTTGAACTGTCAAAATGAAAGCAATTGCTGCTGATATTGTGTTACGCAATTACCCCGCAGTTTGATGTTTTATATAAACTGCCAAACATAACAGCAACATTTATGAAAAGCCCGGTAACATGACTTGGAAATACAATAACATATTCTCATATTTGTAAAGATTTATTCAGATCTCTCAACAAATCGGAACTAGTGAAGGCTTCGTTTATCGCCGTAAAGATCAAAATAATGTTATAAATACGTCTACTTGCCCATAGTCCAGCCTGACAAGCCCCACAAATCGGTGCGAAGTATTAATTGCAAATGATCTAGTAAAGGTATAGCACGATCGTACATCGCAATTAAATTAGAAATTAGAAAACGCGGCAACTTTCACGTAATTGATGCTCCTATAGTACGCACCTGTGTCGGTGAGTGAATAAGCGAAACTAATTATGAGCCGACAACTGCACCAATACACGGACAATCTACGAAGAAATCTTTGCTATACAGTTCATTGATCGATACAGAAAACAATGTCGATGATGCCTTGAGAATCGAACAATTTAAAGGGACGCCAACTAAATTACCTAGACGAAATAAATCGCCTTCAAGGGCTAATAAAAAATATCGCCGTGGTCGCTGAGCCGTACTTTGTCCCGCCCAGGGATGACTGGGTGGAGGACCTTAGCGGCTCAGTGGCCATAATTTCGTCGGCTGCCGCCGGTACCCCGTCCCTCGAATGTGTCACGAAGGGACAGGGGTGCGTAGCAGCACGGTTCGGAGAGATTGTAGTAGTGGGAGTTTACTTCTCTCCGAGCCGAACTCTCGCCGAGCTCCAGAACTCTTTAACAGAGTTGAGTGTCGTCGTCGCCAGGAACCATCCCTTCTCCGTGCTAGTGCTCGGGGACTTCAACGCCAAGAACTTGGCCTGGGGTTCCCGGTGCACGGACGTGCGGGGCAGGATGGTGGAGGACTGGGCTCTGGAAACAGGCCTGGTCGTCCTAAATCGGGGTTCTGTTCCTACGTGTGTGCGGATGCGGGGCGAGTCGGTAGTGGACATCTCGTTCGCCAGCCCCGCTCTGACGCAGCAGGTCATTGACTGGCGCGTCATGGAGGAGGTGGAGACCTACTCCGATCACCGGTATATCCGGTTCGATGTCTCCGCCCAGACCTCCAGCGCGCTGGTCCAACAGGCCCCGAGTGGTCCGCGGTGGGCGCTGAAGCAGCTGGACCGGGAGCTTCTCCTGGAAGCCTCGATCGTGCAGGCCTGGGTGTATTCACCGGACAGGCCTGCTGATATCGACGATGAGGCGGAGTGGTTCCGGGAGGCCATGTCCGAGATTTGTGACGTGGCAATGCCCCGAGTCCGGCCAGGACGCGCCCGACGTCAGGTGTACTGGTGGTCGCAGGAGATCGCGGCGTTACGCAAGGCGTGCGTCGACGCGCGACACCGGTACACCAGGCACCGCAGGCGCCGCATCCGCCCTCCGGATGCGGAAGCCACGGAGGCGGAGCTGTACGGGGGGTACAGAGCGGCGAAGACCGCCCTCCGAGAGGCTGTCCAGCGGGCCAAGGACTTGGCCCGCGAGGAGATGCTGGAGACTCTGAACAGAGATCCATGGGGGCGCCCTTACAAGATGGTGCGGAATAAACTCCGCACCTGGGCCCCCCCGCTGACACAGAGTCTCCGCCCACAGCTGGTGGAGGAGGTGGTGAGCGCTCTGTTCCCTTCACGGGGGGAGCATACTCCCCCGCCTATGGCTCCGCCAATAGCGGTGTCCGAAGCGGACCACATGGACGACGACGACGACACACCCGAAGTGACCGGGGTAGAGCTGGGAGCGGCGGTAGGCAGGCTGAAGGCCAAAAATACCGCCCCAGGACCCGATGGCGTGCCGGGTAAAGCCTGGGTCCTGGCCTCGACGGCTCTTGGGCCTCGACTGGAGGCGCTCTTAAGCGCATGCATGGAGAGAGGCCAGTTTCCACTCCGTTGGAAGACAGGGAAGCTGGTCCTCATTCAGAAGCCAGGGCGCCCTGCGGACTCTCCGTCCGCATACCGGCCCATTGTGCTGCTCGACGAGGTTGGCAAGCTCTTCGAGAGAGTGATTGCGGGCCGCCTCGTCGGGCACCTGGTGGGGACAGGGCCGGATCTTGCGGATAGCCAGTTTGGCTTCCGCAAGGGGCGCTCGACGGTGGACGCCATCATGCGCGTTAGAGCCCTCACGACGGGGGATGCGGTGTCCCGGGGCGGGGCCGTCGTGGCGGTGTCACTCGACATCGCCAACGCGTTTAACACCCTGCCCTGGAGTTGCATTGGGGAGGCACTTCGGTATCACCGGGTGCCGACCTACCTCCGTCGAATAGTCGGGGCGTATCTGACGGATAGAGCCGTCATCTACCCCGGTCGCGACGGGAACTGGAGCCGGCGAGAGATGTCGTGCGGTGTCCCACAGGGATCGGTTCTGGGGCCGCTCCTGTGGGACATCGGTTACGACTGGGTGCTGCGGGCAGACCTCCCTGATGGCGTCAGTGTAGTTTGCTACGCTGACGACACGCTGGTCCTGGCGCAGGGGAGGTCGCATCAGGCGGCGGCCGACGCAATGACACGCGGGGTTGCGATAGTCGTGGATAGGATCCGGCAGTTGGGTCTCGAGGTGGCATTGCACAAGTCCGAGGCCATGTCCTTTCATGGGCCCCGGTACGGGCCACCTTCGGGATCTCAACTGATGGTAGGAGGGGTTCACATCGGCGTCGAGACAACGATGAGATACCTGGGTCTCGTCCTCGACAGCCGGTGGAACTTCGTCGAGCATTTCCGACGTTTGGCCCCCAAACTGGAACGGGCCGGGGCCGCCTTAAAGCGGCTCCTGCCCAACCTGAGGGGGCCAAACGCCTCCTGCCGGAGGCTTTACGCGGGGGTCGTGCGGTCCATGGCCCTATATGGGGCCCCGGTATGGGCGCGTTCACTGCGGCTTCGAGCCGCACACTATCTGAACGCGCCCCAGAAGGTGGTAGCCGTAAGGCTGATCCGGGGCTACCGCACGATCTCGCGCGAGGCGGCATGCCTCCTTGCCGGACTGCCGCCATGGGATCTGGAGGCGATAGTGCTTGCGCGCCTGCATGATAGGCGCGCGGAGGCACTACGCCGGGGGGAAACTCTGCACCCGCGGCAAATCGCTGCGGAGCGGACGGACCTCCGGCGCGATCTCATGGCGGAATGGAAGGCGCGACTATCGCAACCCAGCGCAGGGCACGCCGCGATAGCGGCGATAAGACCCCTCTTTGAGGAGTGGCTAGAGAGGCGTCACGGCGCTCTCACGTACCGCCTGACGCAGGTCCTCTCCGGACACGGATGTTTCGGGAGGTTCCTGCACATCATCAGGCGGGAGGAGACGCCCGGGTGTCACCACTGCCCGGATCGCCCAGAGGACACGGTGGAGCACACGGTGGAGGTCTGCCCTGCTTGGGCGGAGACCCGCCGTGTCCTCGTGGAGGCGATCGGCAACGGCGGCGACCTCTCGCGCCCGGCCCTGGTGCAAGCCATGGTCCGGGGCGAGAGAGAATGGGAGGCAGTCACCTCCTTCTGCGAAGCAGTCATGCTAGCGAAGGAGGTGGCGGGGAGGCTGAGGGAGAACACCTCACGCCTCAGCCGCCGCGGGAGACGCTCCGGGCGTCGGGAGCCGCGTGACGACTCCCGGCCACCGTAGGCGCGGGCCTGCGGGCGGTGAGTAATGGGTAGCTCACCGTCCGATCAGGACCAGGCCCGTGCCGGACGGCGCGTTGTGTTCCACGCGCGCCTCAAAGAGATGTCAGCAGAGGACGGGGCCCCACAGGGCCGAAGCCTGCCGGGGCGGTGGGATTTTCCGAAAGGTTAACCGCTGCCCTGGAACAGAAAGGGCTAAGGACGGAACACGGGTGGGTTTTAGTCAGTAAAAGTCTGACACTCCCTTCCGCTCCACCCAGAGCGGGAGGGGTCATTTGATGATTTCCCATCCACAAAAAAAAAAAAAAAAAAAAAAAAAAAAAAGGGCTAATAAAATAGGAAAAGTTGTTTAACATCATCCAATAGTTTGACGGGTCAACAGCCACAGAAAAACGGACAAATGTGCCAATGAAACGTGTTTTAATCATGTAACGCTGATTGATGTGAACGAATTACGTTAAACAGATATTGGTGGCGGAGTTGACTTACCGGCTCGACTCGAGCATCATTTTGTGTGGCCTGTAAACAGAAAAATAAACACTTTAACAAAGGGAGACAATTACCAACTAAATTACATACACTGGCACACATTCGTATGTAAATAATGAGAATATGCACACTTGGATGCGTAACCGTATTGGAACGTGAGCATTGAGCATGTGTGCGAAAACAATAGATCATTAACAAAAGTAAATCATGTTTTATGAAAGTGTTAGTACGACGACCTAGCGATCGGTAATAATCTGGAAAAGGTTGCAGACATTGAGAGTGAGACGTTTAACCATCAGGTATTAAGGGATCAGCTCGGGGAGAATATTTATTACATTTTGTATAACCCAAAGTGTATTTTATAGAGGCAATCTTTCAGATGGATTATTTTATGATGGCATGTCTTATTTTGAAAGTGCGTTTGCTTTGTGAGGGGTTTCAGTTTCTTGGAAACGTGTTTAGCAAATCATCTTCGTGGTAGGGTAAACAAGGCTGAATTCCCTGGTACGCTAATTATGTGGTTAGTCCAAGGTTGACGCGATATGAACTAAGCGGTGCGCTATGAAAACCTCGTTTCAACGTCTTCACTAAAGCTGTCGACCTAAATAATACTTTGTTTTTATACAATTCCTTCAAGGCTGCTAGTAGCAGTTATTAATATTTGCTTGAACTATTTGTTTGTACCTTACTAAGAAACCTGAAACCTAAACTTTCATTAATTCGCTTTTCAACTTGTCACGAGAATTAAAGTAAACATGCTTTAAATAAAGGTACTCGATCGCTACAAAACAACATTTATTTCCAATTCAGTTCAGTTACCAAAGAAACTAAAATATCATCAACATAAATACCAAATCATTATAGTAACTTTTGAACTACAAGCCTACAACAGTAACAAACAAAATGTTATCCCACACTACAATAGATAAGACGCAAACGAAACAAATAATCCATAAAAAGTAGCAATCAATATGAGAAACCCGACACTGCGGGAAAGTAACACGCATATCTGTCAATCATGACACGCAAGGGATATTCCACTCACCATGTATAACCTCGCGAACGTCGTCAAGGTCGCCAAGGTCATTGTATTGTTGACTCCAATGGCAACGCCTGTCCCGTTCCATACACAGCCTTATCTTTTATCAATCGGCGATAATTTTGGAGGCTTAACCTCTGCAGTTTGATAATGTTATCTGATATTACATGATTATTTTCTTTCAGTTCCGAAATTACTGGTGTTATATGTACTGCTACGGCAACGCAGAAAGTAGACTGACCATAAATAAATTACAGTTTTCCGGTGATTATCTCTTTCATTATTGCTTCCTTCGAAGCCGATGTTTTAGACGTCTAGGCTTTAATAAATAATGTTAATAAGCGCACTAGATCGGCAATATTGATTGCTGCAAGCCGAGTCAACGGCGTAAATTCTCAAAGGCAAACTCCATAAAACCACTGCGGGAAATATGTATGACAGCACAGGAACAATTGGTTCCTGGGGACTGGGAACCAGTTGCTACCGTCATAGCACCTATCAGTTTTAACCGCATCCTGTCATCCAGTTGTGAGGTCGAGTCTACGCCACACGAAATATTCACTTTCAAATCACAAAAGTCATCTAAACTTCCAACATTTTTCACTCAACGGCTGCCGGTAACTATAAAATCGCATATGAGCCATAAAACAGAAATAATAAAAAGTACCCATGAAACACAATTGGGCATTTTTGGGTTGAGAATATAATAAAAATATTTGAAGCATTATTCAGTGATTGGCGCGTCTGTTGTCATATGAGGGTTAAGTATAATATTTCATAAGCTTCGTCAAATGAACGTAAGAGTCGTAGCACTCAATCATAACATTTACCTCATAAACACTAATTGCAGAACTGCACTACAATAAATCAGGTTGGCAATAGAAAAGGCAACAATCACCGAGCCATCGGTGGCTATCTGACATCCTGTTAGGCGTAGAGCAGGTAAAATAGTAAAATGGCAATTGTCTGAACTCTCTTCGGACAAGTTGCTCCTAAAAGGTTCAAGCAATTTTCGACCTTCTCAGTACCGCCATAACTTAGCATCGCCCATCTAAAAACATATAGTGGCCAAGCTAATCTGCACTATACGGCCCAAAACGATAAAGAGTGTTGTGCATTGCTAGCTGGCCGGATTATGAATGAGGATGTCGGTATTTCACAAAGAACAGTCGAGGGAAAAAATTGTTTGAAAGGCAAAATTGAGATCTGCAAAAAATCTGAACATCATTGAGAGATTATTATTTTGTAAATGAATGTCTAATATTGTACAGAACTATCAACAGCCGCTGTTACGGAAAGAAAAACTATTCTCATAAAAATGTTCCATTGTTTCGTTCTATTGTCAGGTTATAAAAAAAATGTAAGCGCCAAGGCCGTTGAAGAAGGTGCAATTGAATTAACATTCGCATATGAATTGCAAATGAACGATTTATAACGAACTGACATAAAATACACTGAATTCAGCCGCGGAGTTCACTGAAATATACAGGTGAACAGGTGATACGTACGTAGTACAATGAAAGTAACAAAGGGTTTAAATGAACTCCGTGTGAATTGTTTTCATTATGATGAAATGTTTGGTCTATAATTTCACGCGACAATAGCCACAAAATCGATTTCGGTTAGACCATCCGGAAAAAATTATTATTTGAAGAAGCTCGCAACTACCTTGAATCTGGTGATTCTACGGGCATGTCGCATCGCTTATAGTTATTTAATTCAAGATATAAGAATGTTTACATCTCGTGCTTTCAATTACTAAAAAAACCTTTGCCTTTCCTCCGAATTATCTCAATTCACAATTCCCATTTTACTCAAGTGAAGAGCCTTTTTACATCGTCAGTCGGCTCAATGGTCTGTAATTTTGTTTTGATGAATTAGCCAAACGACGGGATACTAATAATTGAGGATGGACAGACATCGCCGAAACCGTTCGAGCTTCGAGCCCTCCAATTTATAGCGGATGTATCGAAAGCTTTTTGCAAATAAAAATATGGAATTTTCGGAAGAGGGAGTTCATCGTTCGCTTGATCGCGTTCCCGACCTTGACGTTTAGATGTCGAAGAACTGCGTATAGTAACTGACAACGAACTTTTGTCTGAAAGTTTTCAGGACACAACCAGGACTTCACTCAACTTTTTATTCGTCTTTTATTGCATGGCTTTCTCTCTCAGTTCTTCTAGTAATGTAGATCTAACATACAAACAAGGAACGAATGGTCACAGTAAAAGCACTTTTTGAAATGTTACTAGTGCCACTCAAACCTTTTCACAGCGGCAAGGAAGAAAATAAGCAAAATCAACAGATCAATTAAGAATGAGGTCAATGACAAGAGAGTAAAAAATGCAGTTGTAAATGTGGTATGGTCGACGTCGTCGGCGCAATAGAAACTCTGCAATGGCAATGGAAAGAATATCTCTAGGGTCTCATTAGCAAAGCGAGCGAGGCATGCTGCGGTTAGGGAGACAGTCGCACCGAACAGCACTTCTCGTAAGAAGGGCCTTATTAGTAAGCGGATGGGTGTTTTGTCTATTTGTTAATGTTGGAGTGGTCTACACTACAAAACTACCTACCGTCGCGAATTACATATCAGCACTTTGTTCAAGTTAATATACTTTAGAAAATGCTATTCTAAGGTAGACAGTAACATTTTACTAATCAAACTAAGGAAGATAGACGAAGTCGTCCTGTAACGACCATGTAATAAAATCAACGTAGTAAACGAGTAGCTGAAAAGAAGCCGGGCAAACTTTTGAACATGAACGCACCGTCTTAGAACAAATAGCACGGAGACGGAGAGCCCGCTGAATTCTGAACGAGCTTTTTACCCAACATTGCTTCGAATGCGGAAAGCAGTTGTGTACAAATAGGTAATCATAATAATTATTCTGTAATTGTGTGTGTGTGTTGTTCAGCGTAGCGTATCAAAGCGATGCCTGCACGCGTCGTAGGAGCAGGGGGGTTGTACTCTGTCGGCACAATTTATGACAAACTTCGCTAATTCTATATCGGAATGGAGTAGCATAATTAGTGTGTGTGCGGGCAACCGATCGGTTCCAAACATATAACCCGGCTTCAGACACACAGTCGTCATGTAAATCAAAGAGCAAACAGTAATGACTCGTCGAGATTACCAGTTGGATGCGTGCGCTCAGGCTTTAATGTGTGCTAACGTGTGAAGCCGTCCTAGATAACAATGTACTTGTCACTGCACCAGCTCTAGATAAACTAGTTTTCTATTGTATATTTTGTTTAAAAAAAGGTGAGTTTAACGTTGTATGGGAGCATCGAAACAAGTGTAAAGCTACATATTTATAGCTCAACTTGCGCCAGCTGCTGCGTCAAATTGTAAAGAATAAGTAGATACAAAGATCGATCATATCATGTTGGAATAACCGTAATATAAAAAATTTCTAAGTCCTCCAATATTCAAAACGCGATGAATGATATCAAACACGCACATAATTATGAATGAAACTAGATACAGTGAGAAAATCACAACAATATTTAAATATTAATTAATCAGTTTGGACGTGCGCGTGCAAGCGTTGTTGGAACTGGTAGCGCGAGCGACCACCCGGTCCCACCAGACTGGTTGCCTTCGTCGACCTTGCAGCTTTCGATTCTGCACACTATCGATTAACTACCATTATACATTTTGCTACCAATTCGTTTTTATGCTAAATCAACTTTCGCTGGGAGTCAGCTGATGTATATCAATCAGTCAGTTTGATTTGTTCATACGAACGACAATTTCCTAAAAGGTCTCAAAAAATACTGCTGCCTATATGGAGCACTAACGAGAAAATAATTGCCATCACTGTCGTGATTTGCAAACGGATTGGATTTGTCGATCGCATTTTGTTGTTATGTGTCACCAAGAAGATGCTCGTATGCATTATATTCAACAATTTTATGATTAGCCTCAACCTTTTTTCTACCTCCATTGTATTCAGTATCGTTTCCCATATCGTTTACAATTTTAATATCTTACTGTAATACAATTCTGAGACATCAAACGGCGCAATTACGCTGTGATTGAATTCCATTATGGACGCGATTATATTTGAAATAACTTTAACCAATGATGATTACATTTGTTATAATAATATGAAAATTGTAAGGAATATACGATTACGAAAATAGTTTAGATTAGAGTTTGAGAATTTTAGGATTACGTACGCAACTAGCACGCAAAGGTTTTTGACCTAAATACAACACTATATTCTTTTCTTGTCCAACTTTAGTGTTTATTATATTAATCAAGTTCTTATTTTACAAACACCGCGCTGTTCAAAAATTTGGTCAGCTCAATGCAATTTATATTATTACTCTCAGCGGAATGCAGTTTCTTCTTGTCTAAGTATGTATGTTATTGAAATTACTACATTATGGATACTGATACAAGTGGTGAATTCTTAGATTATGGGGCACGAATAATAAATCCAGAGACAAAGCTAGTTTATGTAGTAAAGTAATATTGTTTGTCCAGTTCCAAGCGCATCCCCAGACATTACATCTAAAAGCAATTCCAGAAATAAGATCCAATGGATTTACGATCGATTAAAGTGTACATTTACATAACTATAGCGTTTCGATTTGTTTTTATTAAGCGAAATACTTTTAAGTTGAATAAATGTGCGGCTGCGAGGCGGTGAAATACTGCTCAGTGTTAATACGAGTTGCTTATTTACTTGTATTTTGTAATTAAATATGTGTTTTGTAAGTAAAGCTTATGAAGAGGGTAGTGAAAATGATAGCACCAATGATAAATGACCATTGACCACTGTACCCATTACAAGAGATGAATCTCATACGAACAAAGGAATTCATCGTGAGTTTAACGACGGATAATTTGTAGCAAGTGTTGATCCAATGTTGGCAACAGAAGTTATACAACAACACATAATTACGGAACGGATAAGGATACAAGTTGAGCGGCATCAGGCACGTCATTGTTGCCAAGTCACATTACACCTTTTGTGCGCAAAGCTATCGATTCCCTACTTCGTTACCGTGTCCCAACTGTGAATTAACTTTTCCCGACCCACCACACGAGCACAATCGAGGAGCAGATTCATAGAATTTCCAATCAAAATGTAAATTTCAACCCAACTATTTTACATTCATCCATTCATTTATCGGCAGAAACGGAGTGAGGTGAAACGTATTGTATCGGTCTCTTCATTACAATATTTCTTTATTGCAGGGTAGGCGACAATCGCGACTACACTCTGTATACGGACATTTTTTACTCGGTAAGTAAGTTCTGAAACAGTTATTGCCATAACAGAGGCGATTTGTCAAATTTATTGCGCTTCCGCACTCACAACAGTAAGTTACTACCTATTTAATAGCCTGTTTTATATATCGTTTTTGCAATCAAATTTTCGAGTCTGAAAATTTACAAAATAAGTGGGATTAAAGGTTGGCTATGGTCCTTCAGTTGAAGTTGATATTTTACCCCTTTATTTATAAGCGTTGCTTAAATTTAAGTAATGATGAGCGACTGTTTAACCTTACTTTTTTGACGTATAAACGTCTCGAACATTAAACAACGATTAGAAATAAACCCCATAAGTATTAGCGAAATGAATTCATAATTTAAAAAACGTCTTAGCTAAATTGGAGCACTAATACGATTTGATAAATGGCCTGTTTACAATGTAGTCACTCACTGTGATGCACATACCTGACGACAATTACTAGGAAGCTCCAACGATCTGTTTGTTTGAAAAATTACGTGTAAATTACAAGTTAAACTAGCCGTAATATCAGCTCACATACCCATGACTCCATGACACATCAGACGCAATCATAACGTAAATCTGCGACGAGCGACGTCCACTTGTCATCGGCGCAGACGACATATTCCTTCCTTTATTATCATATCATTTGTGCCCACTACCATAAATACCGTACAAACTGACAGAAATTACTCAGCTAATAAAACTATAAGCCCACAGAGTAAAAATATCTCTATTGACATTTGAACAGACTGTAGAAAAAGTGGTTAAGTCCAATTATAATTTTTACTCTGGTGATCATAGACCATACGATTATTTGCACTGTAGCGGTCGTTGAACTGTGGAGCTTATGCAGTATGTGTCTTTGAGTTGAGCAGTGCCAATGTACTCACGAATAGTGTTGGCACGGCTTGAAGTTCTGATGACACAGGAAGAGATAAGAACTTGACGATTCTTCCTGCTTTTATACTATTTTCTACGTTTATATTTTCTTCTTAGTATCTGACTGGTATGTTGAAATTGAATTGAAAACTTCATCAGTTAATTTAAGTCTGTGGCATCATAGAACGAGTGCCGAGTGGACCGCGAATTCGAGTTCCTTATCGTCAACAATATTTGTTTGAAATCAGGTCAACCGTATCAAAATCCGCATCAGCTTTCACGTGTCGACTTTTTAAAATCTTGTAAGAACAAAATAATCATGGTCGTTTGAATTGGGTTATTCAAATCATGTCCTTATTGACAGCCGATATGGTAATTCTCATTCACACAAGGAAAATAAAATATAGGTCGATGACGAATAAAATGGCATAAAAGTTCATGTGACATTTTAATGACATTATAAATCTAAATTCCAAGGCAAGGAGGCCTAGGCAGGTTATCGTATGGACTGAATATTTGTCTTGTAACGAAAATAGCAATTATCTTGAGCATAACGATTGGAGCGTGAAGTCCATCAATCATGGCGATCGGCGGCCATGACAATAATGGAGTTTATTAAACATGTAACAAATTCGCAACGCTTTCAAATTTCGTGGAGAACGCGTCTCGCAGGCCGCTCAGGGCGCCCTGGACATGAGCCAACAACTCTACCTACTTCAATCTTTAATGCATTTCAACTATTTTATTAAAGCAATGTATACAAACACGCAATATAAACTCATTCCTCGATTAACTGACATGATAAGATGTCATTTGACGCTACGTTATGTAGACTATAAAAACGCGATATTGAGCAAGCCTATTGCGAAAGTTTCATAATTATAATTTTACTAATCATATACAATGCTGCCTATGTACCTATTTGTAATATATTTGTTCTAACAATAGTTACTTGTACGCCTTATATCGGTAACCAGCGATGATGTCACCTCGATACTATAGCGAATCAAGCGTGCACTATAAAAGTCAGTGTTGCCATAAAGCCGACACAAAAGCAACCGCTAAATATGGTATTTTAATAATTATCATTCCGACTTAGATTATTATTGTCAGTTGTACGGCCCGGCTGCGTTCCCAGTAAAACGTTACGCAACTGCGGCAGTAAAATAACTTGCTCGAGATTGGCAGAATTAAAACCCACTCCTTAGGTGGACTTGAAATTAAAAGATTTATTGTTATAATTAAAATTTGTCATAAAAATGGCGTGGCATTCGTTGATGGTTAAATAAAATTAATGGTTGTAAACGCTAACAATTTTCCACGGGCGGCGGGTCTGTCGCGACTCGTGCTGTCAGCGGCGATATTTCAAGATAAGCTACTTGGTCGTACGCTTCGCTCCTGTGTTCCGTTCCCACGCGGCCACGCAACAAATAACAACACACAACATTACCGAATCATTTATAAAATGAGCCACTTCAAAATGGAGGACGTGCGCGTGAATTTATCGTACATTAAACTACGGCGGAGTAAACAAAGTAACGCAATGGAGCGACTTGTCCATTCCATCAAAGTTGACCTACAAACATTGATTAAGTGATTTAACAGTTTGTTCAGAACGGTAGAACACTCGTTAATCTTTATCAGAATCGTATAGTACAACGTACTTATTCATTGAATTACTTTAGTGAGGCAAGGGTATAATTTCAAATTGTAGGTACCAGGATAATATCGCAGTGAGGAGTAACGGAACCCAGTGTGAGTGGCGGGCGGCGCGTCGCGGTCCTCGACCCGCGCCAGCGGCGGCGGCGGCGACGGCGGCGCAAACCGCCTTGACCTGCGAACTCTTGCTGGCTTCCTATTGCCCACTGCAAGCCTAGTACTAGAACCCGATTATACACGAACAAAGCCGATTAAATACGAAGTGGCCTTCTCGCAACTCATACGTCTTTGAAGGCGCACTTATCGTTTGGAGGGAGACTATCTTTTAGTTGAGTCAATAGCTAGTGTGTGCAGTTTTATTGAGGCCATTTTAACCATCCATCATAATATTACTCTACTCAATTCAATCGTACGGTTGGGCTCAGAAGTTGATAACTATAAAAGTGAACCGAACGATTAATATTTCGAGTATTCCATAAATGAGGCCCAAGACTTAGTACATTAGCATCATAATTGATGTTTATTAACGCGGGTGAGAATCGTGAGCAACATTAAATGAGTCGATCGATCACTAAGTTACTTGATACATGACTGCGCACGGACATTGCTTGTGAAACAATAGTCTCACTACCGCTTTTGAACTACGAGTCTCGACAGCAAATGATAAACAGATGTCGAAACAAATTGTGAATTCATGACGGCGGAGACGAATTGTTAACTACCTTTATTTTGTTTTATAATTGAAATATTCCACTTAAATGTGCTAAGATTTTAGTTTAATCTTAATTATAAATTCGATTCAGGAGTTTTTGAACGATGAATGAAACGTAATAACATCTTCTTAAAGTCGTTGAGTTGAGGAAAATAAAAAGAACATTCATTATTTGACCATGAATAATCAGCAGCCAAACTTTAATTGAAAGCCTTCAGCCTTCACCATATCAAATTATCAATGATCGCGTTTGTTTTCTTGCAGGCCGAGTAGTACTCCAAAGCAAGCTAATGGCTGCGAAGCAGTTCTCACCGCCTGGAGCCAATTACAGCACATACTGGGTTCAAAAACCGCATTAGTAGGTACTCCAACTCGCTAGTCGCCTACGAGCACCATAGTAACCTATTTTATAGTCAGTCACATTTGCGCGGGACGATAATCAGCTGATCGAGGACATCCTGTTTTTTTCTCATAGCAACACAATTATATTGTAGTTAGAACAAAATTACAGGAATCTGGTAGCGTGTCGACAAGGGGAGGAGTGTTCCCAGCTGTGGGACATCGTCGACATCGATAAGATTAGATTTGTAACCCAGTTACCACCGCAAACGGGTTTTAGTGATATCCAATTACAACTTGAATTTGTAGGTAATAATTCTCGCCCATATAGGGTCTGACGATCTGACAAAGGTGGATGCGGAAGGCCCAAAATGGCAACACCTGATATGCTTTTGAACAGACCTTGATAAAGCATTGAATTAGATAGAGGACATAACGATTATCCTCAACCTTATTGACCTTGTTGTGAACTCCGATGATTACAATTTCTGCAGACATATCCGAAAAGGGAAGTGGACATTATTTTCATTCCAGTTCTCCTTAAATTTATCAAACATGAAAACCATCAATCAGTTCCTTGAACCACGTCCATGATATATATAGGTTATCAGAAGTCATAGTGTTATATCCAGTTTCAAAAAAGTCATCCATAAACAAAAACAATGAAGAAGCTCCCAAGCATTAGCCTACAATCGCGCTACACAACGTTGCGTACACGCAAGCGCATAACGGTACGCGTGCATCGCCGGATACGGTGCGCGTCATCCGGCCTCGTACGAACTTGTACGTCACACTCACACGACAACATCAATCATCGCGGCCAATTGCGAAGCGTGCCGATGCTGAATGATCTCATTCTTCCTGGACAATACTGATTTTCTGAGACTAGTTTTCTTTAAGAGGATGCTCTACTGTAGTCCTCGATAGGCAAGATTTATTATATTTTTTTGCTAATTCCAGCGCTGTATTAGGACGTGTATAAACGTTTTCCTCTTCCATTCGTTTTCACCCCTGTCTACCGTCACGCTATCATTCATATCATCCATCTTTGGTTTTAAGAAACATCTATCAAGTCATCAACATCCAAATTCACTGCTCTTTTAGTCACATGGGTTCCATTCCTAAACACTCTTCTCCTAATTATATATTTCAGCACAGAATACAAATACAATCATCAAAACAGTTCTCTAGCATATTATTTAATAGGTGACGTCAAGCTTTTACGAAATAGCCATATATATCTTATCAAATATAACTTTGAATCATAATTATGTATTTCGATGATTTCTCTGATTATTTATTAATCAGTAAATTCGCCAGCATTCGCCTTAAGTGCTGTTCAGTTTCGTTCTTCTTCCGGCACAGATTCTGTAACAGTGGTTTTTGTAGAACCGGAATCGATGAATGAAAGTAGTATGTCAGCTGTTTGGGGGTCACTAACCGGTTTTGCTCATGGGTGGTGATTATATTTTTGTTAAAACAAAACTGGAATGTTTCTACTATTCGAGAGATGATCTACGAAAGAAAGCATTTCAGCAATTCCAATATGGCGGATCTATGGAACGTGATGATTAGTGCAGCAAACTTCCGTTATACGATATTATCATTATGAAGCATGATTGTTTTTAGTTCCGTGACGATCTATGAATAAAAGCAAGTCATTAAGTTTGTGGGATCTCAAACCGGTCTCGGGCTTGGTGATTATGGCAACATTCTTATTATATGAGGAAGTTCTTCGTTCAAACGTGACTCGACTTTCTTTTGCCTGACATGATACTGACAATCAGCTGTTTTTGATCAGCTGCAAGTTCTTAGTGATTGTGGTAGAATAGTTCATTAGCACAGACGTTTTATGTTACCTACTAGTTATTCGGCTTTCAGTGCAATGCAGGAAAAGTTTTCAATTTTCAGTCCTCTTGGTGGTAAAGAGAAAACAATATATTGGAATCCTGTTGAAACGGTTTATCCGATTATTACAATCGCTCTCAGATTGTTGGATAAGCATCGTTACAGCTCTGTCCTGAGATTCCTACCCGGAATAGTCGCCACAATTTTCATTTCCAATTTCTAGATTCCTTTAGAAATGGAAATGCAGCGGGTGAATAGCAAGGCAAACTTCCGAACTCTGATAATATTGTTTACACTGACCGGCCAGGTTGATAGTTAGGGCATTTAACGACAAAGTGTCCAAGTTAGCCCTCCGCTTTGTTATGACGTCAACATTCACCTACGTCATAAATTCTAGACGTAAAAACTTGAGTATATGAAGCTTCTCTACGCAACTTACGTAACATTTATTCCAGGATTTTCTGTGTCGAGTGGTAAAAATAAGTATGGTGGCTGTCCAATGCCACATACTTACACATTGTGGTAGGATAAAGGCCGCTTTCGAGTACCGGCGCTGACCCATATCTCATGTGAAGCAAGATCTGCCGATACGCTCTATTTTACTTCCATTCTTCAGATTAACATGAGACGTCATCAATTGAATTGCGGGTTTAATAGAAATCGTTTCTTTGAAACCTCGCTTAATGTCGCGTAATCTCATTTAAAATCCAAGAAGAAAACTACATTTGTACAGTAGAATTTTCCTGGAAATTCCGGCCATTATAAACAGAATCGCTAACCAATGTTATGTAAGCCAAGACGCTCGTCAGAAATGATCTCGTCATGATTGTGGACAAAGAACATTACTGGCGTAGTAAAGGTAACCAATAAAACAAATGATTACGACCGATATAAAGCTACCGACAGACAGGCGTTTATTGACACAAGTCTGCTAGACAATGTGTCTAATGTGTTTCCGGCGTTTTTACAATTCACGTCACAATACGAGCTTTCGTAATACATTTTGGAAACGACTCCAATGTTTGTTTTTAATCAGCTTTATTTCATCAAAACCAGTTTTATAGTTAAAAAGGTATATAAACACCCAGCAGATATAAAAGTAGTAATTTATCAATCCCGAATAAAGTTGTCGAATAGACGACAAAGTAATCTTCATATTTACTTAACGACCGCTGAGTAATTCCCGAAAATTGAGTACAAGAATAAGTTGAGACATTTAACAAAACAGACACGCGACACCATCTAACGTATTTCTCAAGAACTAAACAAGTTTCCGAGTCGGTGCTCGCGACAAGTCGTGGAATGAAATCCGAGAGAGCACCTCAATAAATGGGCAAACATTTATCTTTGGTTGAGCAGTTAATACTAGACTGGGCGTCGCCTACATCTACATTACTTATCTGGATATCCACTAATTACTAAAAACGAAAGCCTGTGTGCTTAGCCCACATTTTGAACATATTCTACACATTTCTATGTTAATAAGCCCAGTTTTCAAACATAAATCTAAATAAGTAAATATGCAATGTTGACATAGCATAACCATAAAGTAATGATCAAGTTATTATGACATCGGAAACCGAGGGACGTAACTATGTCGTGACATCCTCAGGTTTGTTCCCAGAATTAAGTGTAGTTGCGGAAGTGGTCATTTGTAACTGATCTTACTGTTTGTAATAGCCGATCGACTGAGGATTCTTCCGGGGCAAAAGTTTGATCAGAAATAACTTTGTTGACATTCAAAAGCTTCTTTATCTATTCGGCTTAAAGAAGAATAAGAAAGAGTATATGTGTATTCAAAGGAGACGTTATTTATACACTCGTGTATTTATCGTGTGTGTCGACAAGGTTTACTCAGAACTCGTAACGTGGCCGATGCTTCGACTGAGCCCGAGATCCCGCGATATATTGCCGAGCGAGATTCTAACACAGAAGTTAAGCCTTTCCGAGAAACTTGCCAGACTGTGGGCATTCTTTCATTAAACGCATTTTCACATACCGTGCTTTTATGTTAGCGTTATGTACTGTTTAGAATTGTAAAGTGGGAATTAATTTCACTTTATGGCTGTGAATGACTCTTAAATTTCGGAACGGTGTGTAACTGGCTTCTTTTATTAGTTCAGATTTATGTAACAAACTTAGCATAGACTAAACTAAACGGTTACAAAATTTGCTTTCTTTTGACAAAGGAAGTAAAGAACTCTTTCGAAAGCTTTTGCGTACCCATTCTTGAAAATATTGAACGCTCACACTACATCAAGAAAGTTAATTTATTGAAGTGTGAATTGGGAAAAACAGATTTGCTATTAATGGTTCTGTTAATATTTCGATTATATTGTCCAAGTTCATATCATATCATTACCAGGAGCCTAAGCAGCCACATCGCAAATCTTACACGCGTTCGTGGGCGCGACGAGTGGGTGATTGGTAGCAATTGGATGTTAAAACATACGAGAATATCCTATTATTACCTTTAATACATGTTTATTTAATCCGTTAACTAGGTATCCTTAATATCACATTTCAGGAGCAAATACCTGCCAAGGTATCATTTGAAATCGTGACGTTATGTTTCTGAGGTGTTCCAGCAGCAACTTCTTATTTGTTCACTACACTGTGGAGTGGAGGATGTGCAGATAGCTTTTCTACTTCATTTGGTGCACTTTGTATTTTATCAACGTTTTCCTCCTCTTCAATTGCATCACTTTTAATTTATGCCTCAACATTTTATGTAGTACAAAGCAATTTTGTGCTCATATTTCAAGTTTGAGCAGTAAAACACCCATATCCAAGGGCTTTATTATTCGAAAATCCCCCATCAGAGTTCCGGTCGCAAAATTCCTCAATAAGCTTAAAATTCCCCGATGTTTGTGGAATTCCCCACAGACTGGCAAAGCGACCATTGCAGTTGATAACTTGGACACCTTAAATTACTGAAAGATTATCCAATAGCACAAAATATTTGTGTTCCTTGACGAATTAAGGAGTTTTAATTGAAATTTTATTTTGTATTAAGCCATATTTGATATACAGAGTTTAACAGTAGAGAAAATATTAAGTTATGTGGCGGCAAGACAAAATATGATGACTTCCCTATTTTTCGGTGGGTTTTAAGAATGCATAGAGAAATCATTTTACAGATTTTGTCAACTTTAAAGATTCAAAGATAATATCCAATCCAAATCCCAATTAATAGCAGCAGTATCTAAAGTACTAAATAGAATGAAGAGTTGATGATTTAAAGGTTTCATAGGCACTATGGAGCCTTTATCTAATCAATCAGTTGGACCCATCCACTTATTTATAGCTTCATCTTCTAAATGAAGAGATAAGGTAGGTGGCTTACCAACGGAGACCACACAAGGGACAGCCAGACCTAAATCTCTTTAATCTTCTAGTCTGATACCGTTGAAGACTATCATTTATAATAATCGAAATTTCTGGAGTTCTATAATTGGTCTAGACAAAATAAATTCACACAAACCTTAACAGCTTTTTTGCAAATATACTCTCGCGTAACTTATTTTCTCTGTCAACTTTTGAGTCTATTCAGAGGTCCCAGACACGTTTAATAGATTTAGTTTTGATAGCAATTCCATGATGTCATATTTTAAGTAGACAAAATGTCCCATCTGTATTTGTGGATGGTTTAAACAGAGTTGTAGTTTGTACACACTCGTTTCGCCTCTCAAATGTATGGCACAGAAAAATATGAATGGAATGTCTATAAGTAGGTGGATTAGATTAAAGCGAAACCTTTTACCAAATACAAGTTTAACCCAAAACACTTAGCTTATTTCATCGTAGGAATTTTTTGTATTGTTTAATATAAGAGGTTGTTCAAATGTGTATAAAAACGGTCACAGGAAACAATGGCCAGCTTTCAAAGAAGTGTGCTGTGTATACTATCTTATCGGAACGAAAAGTAAACCCGTTTTTCTTCTAACTAGACGAGGCTTACGAGATAGCGTGATGATTATGCCAACAAAGCGCACGGATTTCTAAACAATCCCTTATCTAGTAATCTTACGATAATATTTTATACTAAAGCTGACGATTGAAATATGTGCGAACGTTGGCACTCATGAATTTTGGCCGTTGGGCTAAATGGAATTCATACCTTTGGCTCTACTAATTTGCGATTCATCCTACTAAAATCCACTCACAGTATTAACATACTATGTATTAAGATAATCGTCTGCTCTAGAGATTAACCCCTGAATAAATTGGGAACAAAATATGCAGACGCCCAGTCTAGTCAATCTTAACATCATCAAGCGGACAAAATGTCGCATTTTTTTCTCCTGCTTTAATACCTGCATACTGATTTATTTATCCAACTATGAAAATGCACTTGTGCACGAAACTTGGTCTCGACACAGTATGCATTCAACGATCCAGCCTACACAGGGAGATATTAAAGTGAGGGGGTGGAATGGGAGCTTGCAATCTGAACACCCTCGCCACCCCTCCCGGCGACTAATTTCCGACAGACTAGTATACTCCTTCGGTATATTCTGTTTTACACTATTTCATATTTTATTGGCTACAGAATAAGATAGTACGACAGCCACAACTGGCGTTAATACTCCTACAAACACAGCCAGACGTAAAGTTGTATACTATTTTTGTTTCTTCGATAGAATAGAATAGAATACTGATGAACTAACTACGTACGTACTAGTACTAAACGTACTGATGTACTGTTTTTGTTTCTTCGATGATACTGTTGTGCGACGTTTACATACCTGTAACAAAAAGAAAAAAGCATTTAATATTTCAATCGAATCATAATCACACACTTCCCTTAAATGGAAAACCAAATACCCACCGCCCGATCCCAATTTAAAACGGCAATAATTTTAGACCAAAAGCTGACGTTTTATCGCAATTTCATCGTCTTCACTTCGTACCAAGCGGCGATAAGTTCCTTTCCAACGGCCTTGCCTGTTTGACCTTTTTGTTTTAACTCACAATACATATACATTGCACTACTGTTACCAATGAGTTCATTAAGCATTATTATATATATATATTGACGAGTGATATATTTTAGCACGTTTTAAATGTCTTCGGATTGCTTAAGATATGTTATTCATCAAGTGTTGTAACTTACTAGTCTAGTCACAAACAAAGCATTATGAATAAGACGTACATAGTAGTTATAAGTATTCAAATCATGACCCAAATAAAGCTTTCCTCTGGAGAAATAAAGTTCAATTTCGTCGAGCAGCCGCAGCTTCCTAACTTCCTAAGTAATAAATCCATTGGAACTAATATCGACACATAGATGCCAAGCCAGTGCTTGCCAATTCGTCTGCAGTATCTGGTTCCCAAGACAACAACTAGCTACTATAATCGGCAAGTTATAAACATTTCCTGACTATTGTTCGGAGTTTCGGCCTTTAGATTTGTGCAAAGAGTTGTTGTACGTGACTTGTCAACTGTCAGAGGTTCCACATGTTATGTGTTATCAAAATGCGTATCCACAAGTTCTGTGTGAAAATTTCTAGTACGAATAAAAATAAAACGTAGATACGCGACGTGTCGTTAAGTTGAAAAAGGGTTACAATGTTTCATATACGAGGTCCTAGCAACACGTTATTACATGGTGCACTATTGCAATGTTTTATGTGCTCGAACATTTTCTTGGACTGGCAACAGGAAATCCTGGCTTAACTCTTTTATGGAAATATTATTGTTATTCTGCTTGTGTAAATTGCTACCCGAGATCTGTTTTCTTATCAGAACTGTTATTGTGCGGAGCTTATCTGGCGCGCGCACATTTAAATGATCATCGGGTGTAGTTTTCATATCACATATTGTGAACATAGGTGTATTTCTACTGACACAAATGTGGATGGGGGAGTCTGTTACACACTTACTTCATGTAGTAAATGCTGAGAACTTACCATGGCACTTCTCCGAGGCGTTGGATTACTGATTTAACGAGATACCACTGAAGATTTTAAAAGAGTACTTTGTTTGCAAATACCCTAATGTTAATTTTAAACGTTTAGGATTTCAAACGGTGCCACTGTGTTTACAGCACATTAAAGTGTTGCTTTTAAAAGCCGTAACAATGTAACACAATTGAGTAGCAGTGTAACCCATTGCCAAAGAGTTCTAAAGTTCTCGTTTATGTCAACTGACTTCAGAAACTTTTGGACAATTAATAAAAGCGCTTCTTAGCAATAGAACAAAGTTCTCATTCGTGTTTATCTTATCTTCTAAAAGATAAGCCAATATTATCAAGAAGATCAAAGTACTATTTGCAGCACACAACCTTATGATCTTCGAAGAAGGTTTTAATGTATTATTTAATTCTTAGCATGAAGCCGCTTGTCGGCTCCGGCTTTAATAATTTAATCCTGTTTGTCTTTCATTTGGGTCATGCATGAGCATTGCAAGAGCTACGAGAGGGATATTGTTTTTCCAAACAAAATCGCTTATTTGCACTGCGTGTGAGCCTGCAAATTATTTCAACACTTGACATTTGCCATCCGCTAAAGCGTCCCAAATGTCCATCCACCTGCATCCTCGACGATCTGAAAAACACCTCTGACGCTGCAAAAAACGTGGCCACCTGGGCCCAAACAGTAAAAGCAATATAGATGTGCCGTCGAAACGAAAAGAAGAAAGTGACTTGACATTTCACAAAAACGTAAATAACTATTAGTCTATTCTCTCAAAGCGTAGGTGTATGATCAATATGATCATTCATACACAAGCAGACACATAGTTCTATACATGCAAACAAGTACGCAGACCGCACCGGTGGGCAAGCGAGCTATCGATTCAGGTCTAAACTGTTCACTAACGTGATGATTACATAATTACTCGCCGATAAATTAATTAATCGCTCAGCGCCAGCCAATCATTGCGATGATAAATTTCTAGTTCAATTTGCATGAGTTGGCTTGGCATGGCTTTGAGATTTTAGAAGGATGCTTAATTAAAATAGTTCATTTACATAGAAACTAATCCAGTGGATAAAAATCGTGGGTGTCGTAAGAGGCGATGAAGAGATTAGATCAGGTGAATGAGCAGTAGCATCCATCCGTGATAATTAATACTGCATGCATGCGTGAACTAATATTATGTACATCGAAAGTGTCGAAGAAACGGAGAAGGTACATAAAAGACTAATCAGAAGAAGACCAATCAGAAGACTAATCTCAGCGTTAGTTGATGCAGAGAATCATCCGGCAAGGAGAAGATGAAACGACAATTTATTTTATGTAAAGGCCACTCAAATATTTTTGGTCTTTTGCGAAGCTTTTGTAGCCATGATGTTGGCAGCTATTACGTAAATAAAAATAATTGAGTGTTGATGCCAGTATTTCTACTAAAACAGAAGTAATAAGCTTAAGAGCTTTCTGGCTAAAGTACTTATTCGAAAATGCATGAACTTATTACACATTGGTACAGGTGCTCCAGATATTAGAATGTTTCTCGTGGTTTTTTGCGATGTAAAATTTTGAACAAAAATGAGTACGTGGGAAGATGGGACACGTGGACTCTACTCTACAAGACATACCCAGCAGCTGATGGAAATTGATTTAAAATTAAATGGAAGACTGAATAAGTAATTAATATTGGAAACCTATGTTACAAAATTATCTGGTAATATGCACTTAGGATGGCAGGGACATTGACGCACAAATTGATGAAATCAGCACATGATTCTAGACCACCCAACACCATTGCGTAGAAATTTTTCATAGGTTATAAAAAAAAAAATCACCTGTTTCATAGAAAAGTTTAACCTTTAACTACGCGGTCAAAATGTATGGAACAGCATTTTTTTTTAAATCTATAAATTTCAACGCGGTGGTGTTCAGAATCATGTACTGAATCCAAGTAATAGATTGCGCTTCGATATCCCTGCCACCCTGTACAGCCACCAAATGATTCTTGATAGTTTAAATGCGTCTTCGGAACTCTTGAGTTATTTTTGTTTTTCTTTGTCTACATTTACATGTTCGTTGGGTGGCACAACACACATTTTTTTGTTGATATTTAAAATTGTTTATTTTTCATTGTTCTCTAATTTCGTTCTAACGCGTAGCACCTTGAGAAGTTGAGATGTTGGTACAACTACAGTATCATTAATAGACACGTCCATCTAATTATTTTAGTCGTTACGGGTCGTCAGAAGCCCGAAAGTCTGACAACCAATCTTACTAAGGAGTATCGTATTACCCAGTAACTGGGTTGTGGAGGTCACATAGGCAGTCGCTCCATGTAAACTACTGGTATTCAGCTGCATCCGGTTAGACTGGAAGCCGACCCCAACATAGTTGTGAAAAGACTAGGCAGATGATGAAATGTAAACAATTAAAAAAAGATTTACATTTCGATAACGTCTCTAGGGTTTCCGCTCCCAAGCGCCTTGTTGAGAATACTTTCTTAGTACGGGATTGTGATACAAATGATACAATTCTCCCAGCGACATCCCTTCAGTTTGTAATAACCACATCTTATGATTTCGAAATACAATAATTTGGCAAAGGAATCTTTGCTGTATAAAAACTTGAGTGAGTGAGACGTCGAGCTTTCAGCTGACTGACAGGTATTTTTCATCCTTTGTAAATAATGTGGAGAAAGGCATTCATTTACTTAAAATTAAGTTAGTTTCCACCTTTAAAGGGCAACTGTATATCTCATTAGTGCGTTACGTGGGTTTTCCCCTTAAAGGTTATCAGCTATCAACCGAAGAGAAGCTGTCTACAATCGACTACGCTTCCCAAGTTAGACTTCTAGTAATTATTTGTTCGTAGTAGTATTATAGTATCGTCTGCGTCATACATTATACTTGTAGAATTCTTTAAAAGATTAAATTAACTGGAAAGGGAGTAATGAATAGCATTAACCATTTCTCGCGGGCTACGTTTGCGTAGTAAAAGTAGTACAGACGTACTTTCTCGGAATAAAAAGTAGGCTACGGCTATGTCCTTAACCCATATTCTGAAATATTTATTATTACGATACGTTATTCAGTTAATTTTCAACTTTTTATGCCATGGCGAACTATACAAATAAATAAAATTTAAATGTCAGTTTGTAATGAAATACTAACAGCTTTTTACTAAATGCATATGAAACTATATACGGTACTTATAACAAAAAAAAAACACTTAATGAAATTTTTGTCTTTCTGTCTGTTTGCTCCTGCTAATCTCCGAAACGGCTGACCCGATATTGACGGAACTTTCACTGGCAGATAGCTGATGTTATAATAGGCACTTTTGAACGTCCAAGTTTACATGAAAATAGAATTGATTCTAGTTGCCCCTTCCAAAAGGTAGTTTCGTATGGAGAAGAATGGACAAGAAACCCCACCGTGTTCTAAATTCTTCTCCTATTACTGTTGACGCATCTTCTTCGGTAAATATTTATTTATTTAAATTACAATTATATGTAAGTATATTTGACCACAGCTAGTTTCTCGGTATCCTTGCTCTGATGAACTTTATTTATGAAATAGCCAAAGTTCCACGTCTTGAAACTGTGGGACAGCTCACGACAGGCAGGATGCTCTACTGCCAGTCTTAAGTAATTACTTAACTCGGTTAGTATTCACTTTGTATGTAGATCAGTACGTTTTAAATAACGGAAGCAACGATTTCCATAACAAAACATTCATAATATTTATCCACATTCGGTAAAAAAATCCTAATGCATCCGAAATGTACCAGAATACGTTTGAGCCAGTGACTTGAATAAAAATGAGGTCAAATTGGATCACATTGAGATAAAATCTATGAGAGGCGTATATATATGGGACCATGGGACTTTGTTTTTGTCGCTTTTGTAAAAACATAATCTGCATACGGTACCAATTTGTTTTTATATCAAATAATATATTATTTTCGAAGTCATTGCCTGTAAAAATATATAGTAGGATGACAATAAAATATAGTAAGTATTTTTTTAATGCATATTTTTTACTGCTTTGATCCTTTATTAAAATATTTTTTTTTAATGTTTCTTATTTTTTTATTGTTTTTTAATGCAAGGGCAGGAGAATGATGATGTCTCAAAATAATGGTTATAAAATCGCATTAATATTCAGCTTTTATATGAAATAAAAATATAGTAATTTGCCTACTATTTATTTTGTTTAAATATAGAAGTTAGGCCTCTGATATAGTAGGATACTATATTATATAGTAGGTTTATAGCGGTACGAGGAACAGGGTGTAAAGTTCACTCAACCTCCATAGAAAAGAGAGGATCCTCCGATCAGACGGGTGTTGTGTCTGGCGGGCAATTGCCCAACGATTGGTGTTGGGAGGTTTGTATATATGCTAATTGCGCGGTAAACTCTGCTTGCGAGATGCAGGATTTGCGTGACGTCAGTACGACGCGTTGTTAGCATGTGGCGTTGTAGATACCACTACAGGTTTGGCAACCCTAGTAGGTAGGATAGGAGGTACCAAGCATGGTTGACAGACAGTACCTACAATAGGTCAAGTGATAATAACTGTCAATTAAAGTACCTACTTAGCTTTTCGCAACTTCCACTAATAACAACGTTGAGATAACTAACATCCAGGTAGTGATTTAATAATTTCCCAGCGCATTATTAAGTGTCAAGTTTTTATTTCATTATCTATTCTTATCGCGAACAATCACACCTTCACACTGATCTCACGCAAGTTAAGAACAGAATTACTCGTAACTTCTCCCTGTTTAATCAAATTACTTGTTGTTCATCCATCAATCTTCACCTCACGCACACAGATCCAAATCAAACGAACAATGTTATCTCCAAGCGCCATCGACATCGTCTAATTAAAGGACAGTCGGCCATTCCACCTATGATGCGAGCCTACAATAATAGTGCACTAAAATGTCTGTCAGTCTGCGAATCCAAAGTCAAGGCAACAAAAAAATAATCACCGATTCCGAAGTATGGCAGAAATTTGTGCCGACACGCACGCCCAAGTGAGCGGCCCCTTTATTTGACAGCAAATTAATAATCACACGGGAGACCGGAACGCCTTAACTGACACCCGCAACGATTCAACATCGACTTTATAATGTAAGCAATAAAGTCTAAGGTAAACATTTAACATCAAATAAATGTTCTTATGCAATTTCAATCCTTACGGTGTGAGACATTAAAGCTTAAATCGAGCACCGGAACGAAGTTAATAGGATGTAATTTATCCGGGTTGAAGCGCGTGGTTGCCGCTCCGGGTGCGGTGCGAGGGAGACGGGCGGCGGCCGGTCGCGGGGCCCGACGAAGACGGAGATGTTTTTGTTGTTGCGCGCAGTAGTCATTAGTCGCCGGGCAGGCAGCTCGCGGCCGCGCCACCGTCGCCGTATTGTGGAAACGAGGTGCGAGCACTAAACGTCGTAAGCGACATTCTCATTAATTTTCAGGAAGACGTGAAATTCCCTCTCATTGCTTTCGCCCTTCGTTAAATAGCTTCCAGCCTGTTTCACGCTTTCGAACGCTGCACGTCCGATTCAATGACATTTAATTCGACGTTTCAAGATTAATTATGCCGATTTCCGGGGCTTGTGTTATAATTAATTTACTAAAACAACAATTATAACAAACCTTGGATATTGAGTGAATAATATTCGTTGATTTTAATTATAAAGAACCTAACTTAAATGTTAAAACACTTAAACACACATACACAAACGCTCTTAATGAGATGATAATATAATTTCAAACAAATAGCAAAAAAGAAAACACGGGCAAAAAGCTGTTCAACGATCTTACACAACCTGCACAATTTAAAAAAGCGTATGAATATTCATAAAGTATCTCTAATAGCGTACTAAATATTAACGTCAACGCGACAAAAAAAAAGTTTGAGGGCAAAGGCGATAACCCGAGCGCGGTTTTTGTGGCGGGACTGAGGTCACTGGAAGATTTACATTCAGCCAATACACTGCCACTGCCGCTCACAATTAATAAATATTTTAACTGATGAGCTCTGACATAGACGTATGTTAGTTATGTATCTGTTAATCTACGCCGTGTCTGCTACGCACCTAATATGAATGTAAAGTAGCCAGTTGAGGAGTCTAAATGTTATTGCATATCAATTGATTATATTATAGTGACATATTACCAGTATTAAGTAATGAAACGTATTCATTTCAAAAGATATCATCGCAAGATTTTCCATGACTTGTGTTAGTCATGATTGCAATGAATCACTTTCGGAAATTGTAGTAGCGTCCATGCTATGGAAATGTACTAAAAAATTCAAAATTCCCATAAAATAGCACAATAGGACATTAATGTGATTCCAATCACATAGTTCCTCCATAACTCATTTCGGTTTATCAGTGCGTTGTATGGTAGGAAACAATGGCATAACCTTGCGGGTTCGGTTCATCTGTCCATTCGTCCGTGACAACTGTTGCTGAGGGTCTCCGCTTATCACCACACTTATCTACCTTACACTAGTTTCACATAAAAGCATTCTTCACACCCGTCACACCAACCTATCCAATATTAAGAAGTTTACTACCACTCAAACTTTAACTACAACAAATACAGAAGAAATTTTCAAAGATTCAATCTTTAGTTGTTGAAAAAGTTTATCGCCAGATTACTCAGTAAAATCAACGTTCCAGAGTGGCTGCGGCGGCAAATAATTATAATTATTGTAATTGCATTAAAAGCTTCTTGTAAACCCAAATGAATAAAACTAACCCGAATGTGACGTTGAAGCATAATCGAATGGGTCTGCGGTGGGTCTGGGTAAACCCAGCTTTAGTAATATCTTCACGTCATGCCGGTCAAACGTATGATAGTTTGAGGTCGGCTATACAAGTCTAGTGTATTGTTACCAAGCAAACAGTTCATCGACATAAAGAAAAAAAATGTAACATCAACATAAATAAAAATGTAGACTGAAAATATTATAACTTAACATCTAAGCTATTTCCAATGAAAACACTACAGTGCTTATCTTACAATATTATCATTTTATAAAGCTTAGACATCGTTATTTGTACCCCAGTAAATCTTCAATCGCCGCATGCGCAAACCAAACAATCTGTAAAGTCAGCGTCAACAAACACACGTGGTGAACTCGTTCATAACTCTGCATGATCCAGAGATGGTCCATTCCACTTCCGACAACCGAGGTCCTGCGCCCACGCTTTGGGACGACGCCAGTGTGAGATATACATGTCGTGTCTCTTGTCACACAAAAATACTGTTAAATGCCACTTTATAGCAGGAAATGAATTTAAATGCAAGCGATATCCTGTCACACCCGCTTTGCACCTTACGAAATTAGAATACATCGTCTCTTGAAATCACTTGCAGATAAGATATTGCAAAGAATGTAGGTATTCAATTTGTAATCTGCGAAATCACTATCGCATTTCGCTTGCGCAATCTCATAGATAAGCAGGTAAACGGACGAGAAAGATAATATAAATCTACATGACATTAAAAGATGCAGCTATAAAGCCAATTCATGCAAGCTATTGCATTCACAAAGAGTACTTAGCGAGAATTGTCAACCTTTCGCCCACTCACTGACATTATAGAACATCTCTCTTCTTAATTCGTATAAAAGCGGACAGAGCACTTGTAATACAAGAACTCTCTAAAGTGAATCAAAAGTTTTATATTAAAATGCAGCAGTAAAGCCGTCGTCACACGAGGCAGTCACGTTTGCATTTCGCATTCACAATGGCGCGCTGGGCGGGATGCGCCCAGCCACTTCCGACAACGGGGGCCAGCTCACGCACTGCCTGATGCCCAACGCTGTTCCATTCAGAAAATAACATCACAACTACTCCACAAATATCCAATAAAAACTAGGTCAAAGATTTATGCCGGAAAACTAAGGACTTTAGTTTTCCAATGGCTTTAAAATTTCACTCTGGAATGCAATCGGATTTTAATGCTGATCTGAAGATCGAAAAAAGTTGTCCTTTCATGCAAACTTAAAGCGTCCAAAGGTAATTAATCATTATGGTGGCCGACTGGCCGCAAGCTATATGACTCAGCAATAGGTCAGGCTTAGTTAAAGCTTTTGAATTGTCGCTACCTTTCATACCACAATGTAGCTGTTGTGATATGTGATTCCAAAACCACAATTATTATCTGTTTCGAGGACATAGGCCCGGGTTCTAGAACGATACCCAAGCATATGGAAACAGAATCTATACTGTCAGACCTTTTTACTCGTTTGAATATAATATGTGAACTGTTTTATGAGGTCTCGACTTCGATTTTGTAGCAGTTATCTGCTACACTTCCACAACGTCGTCTACTATACTCTACATATCGATTAAAATCTATCCCTAAGGGAAGCGCCAGGGTAGCCCGCGAAATTCAAATATTCTTACGTTTTCGAATTTGCAGGTTAGTGACCGGTTATATGTTGAACAAAATGTGATTCACGACCGTAACAAGTATGTATTTACAGAATTATAATCATTAAAATCATCAATACAACCCTCTAAGTTCATATAGTCCTATTGAATGACTATTTCATGAAATATCAATACATACAACCTGACACTGGCCTGCAATGGCAAAAAAACCTAAGATAATTCGAATTTCGCGGGCTTCCCTGACGTTTCCCCCTTAAAAGAACATCTAACCCCCCATCATACATCGTCACCTCAGGCATCTACATGATCCTTTGTCTTGGCTATAAGCAAAACACATCACATAGGTGTTGTGTAGAGCAAAGTCCCAGATATTAATAGGGCGGTACCTAGTCTCTTCCCGTGGGAGTCTTAATAGGCGATTAAGGAATTATATCAGGTGAATGAATAGCAGCATCCGCCTACATAATGCGAACTCACTAAAGGTTATTTGAAGGTAGTAAATGACAGAGGTAAATGGCACACACTTAGGGCCGATTTTTTTTATCCGTGGTTATACTCAACCAATTGTTAAAAATAGTAACGAGGGATAAATTTTAGCAAAATGTGTTTTTTGATCAATTTTTAGTTTATCTAATGGTCACTAATGGTTTTTTTTAAGCTAATAGTTAATTATTTGACCATTAGTGACCATTAGATAAACTAAAAATTGATCAAAAAACACATTTTGCAAAAATTTAACGATTATTTACTATTTTTAACAATTGGTTGAGTTTAACTACGGACCATAAAATCGACCCATGTAGACCAAAAACTAGACAAATGATTAAAAGCCACAGCACACTAAAGTTTTGCACCGTTTTGTTTTGTTTTTTATAGAAAAATGGAACACAGTAACAGTAACAAGTAAGCTTAGAAGGTGGTGTGTAAAAATGAAACAATAAAAGAAAACAACGATAAGTTAAACGTTTCTATAGTTGGTAATGTTGCTGTACAATAAATTAATACTCTTTATGATTACGCAAGTGTAACAATGGGGTAATTATTTAGTTATTATATATGGGAAATGATTGGTTTCACTTATGGCTTACTCTTTGTTAGTTGCTGCTTTTGTTCAAAGTTTTATGTAACTGTTAAGTAGCAATATCGCAAGTTGAGAGACCTTTAAGTTTTAACGTCTTTTATGAAGTATCAAGGTAACCAACTCTTGAAAGAGGTTTCAAGCCACTATTGTATAATTTTGTAGAGCCTAACTTAGAAATAATACTTCTACTTACTATATTCTGTCTAATAACTTTTATTTGAACAAAATACAATCTATTTTAAGTTTCAGACTCTAAAATAATATCATCACTATAGACAGAAAATTTACACTTGCAGGAAACAAGCCGTATCTAGATAACTCAACACAAAATACAAAGTAATAGGGTCAATGTGTGTGAAAATTTTCCCATGGGCATGCAACCCTTGTCGATAATAATGCGGGACAAAAAACAATCCACTCATAACCAACTGTATTAAAAGCTTTCTTTTATTAATATTGCCTAATGCAGCAAGAGCTGTGACGTAAGCAATAATGCCCAAAGAATAATGGTAATGCGATATACAGAACCGGTGTAATGACATCATACGATAAACAATGCCCACTAAGTATAGTGGATATTATTACCGATCCTACAGAACTCAATAGAAGAGTTATGAACAAAACAGTAGTCCGGACATAATAGGTTCCTCTAAGTGATTCTTTTGTGGGTAATGTAGGAGTTCTAGCCAGTAATTGGTGGCGTGCCACATACTTATAAAGTCATCGTGGGAAAATCTTCAGCGATACGGAAAAGCATGGGAAACGTATCGAGTCAGACTGCGGAACATTCAAATCGATAAATCGAATGTTGTTTCGTGTTATTTTCCTAGCCGTGAATATTCGTGCAAGTTAAAATGAAGAAGTTCTTGACCGCATTATTTTAATACTTAAGAAATAGCTTGGCTGAAGTCTGTGAGACTCAATTAGACTGAATAAACGCAGGTAAGAAACCCTTTTCTCGATAATTACTGTTACTATTAAAGGATTCAAAGGACTTCTAGCCCGAGTTTAAGAGGCCCTAATCTGGGAATAATCTCTCATCAATCAAGGCAAACTCTTTATCAAAAAGGCAATATTGAAGACCAAGAGCGATAAAATAAAACCTGTGAGTTTTCTCAAGATCTTAACCGTGGTACCGCAGAGAGTACCATGTTACAGCTTTAATACGCTTTACAATAAAACACCTTAGCCGTATATGGATATAGAATTTATGGTTTGTTTGGCGGCACCCGATTCAGCAGGAATCTCAATTAAGAAACGAGACAGTATCTGAACGCTATGTCTAATCGTCGTGCTTTTACGATGTTTCTTTAAAAGTTCAACGCACAAGATAGTTTTCACCGTATCTACATATTTATAAATTGATCATAAAAGGACTAGATCCTATTGGTACGACAAAATATGAGAAACCAAATACGTATACGTAAGGATATTTTAATTAATTTACCCTGCCATAATTTGCGGTCCAAAAATAAACACGTTATGTACCACCACAGTTAATATAATCAAGGTTCGTCTTGAAATGCGATGTGAGTGCACGAACGTATTAAATTAATACAGTGACCAGTAATGTCTGCACAATAAGGTGCTAATTCGGAAGTGGCAGGTTAACGTTTAAACACAGTTCATTAACATGGGTCTGGAAGCAAGGTCATTCAGTACATATAAGCGAAGTTATTTCATGTCGTGGTGACGTGCACAATTTGCAAATTGTCAATCTTCCTTAAAAGTCTTACGGAGTTCGAACTGAATTCATTTGTTGATTCTAAAACGTGAAACTATTGCGTTTCAGTTACGAGTTAGGCACTTAGTCTATTTGTTAGGGTTTCTAGGGTGAATTTTGTTTTTTTGATTAATGGTAAGCTTAGGGTAAAAACTTGTTGTACTGCAAATATTTGTAGTCCGGACATTGACATAAGTGGTATACCAATTGAAGCAGCGTAAAGTGTTTAACGTATTCAAGTGTATTATTATGTTTGGCAACTCTCCAAGTTTAATTTCAGCCATTATTCCATTTAAAATTAATGGTAGAATAACATTCGAGTTTGTGTAAAAAGTTTTCAATGTATGTTAGGCTGCGACGTTCAAGTTTCTCATCAATATCGTCGAAGGAGATGAGAAGACCATCTGTTGTGTTGTTGGCGTGACTTACAGTTTGTAGGACAACGACAGGTGGCGTTGCATCGCGTAACCATAACTACCCAAATACGGCGTGACTTAGTACAGAACCTTGAACGGTTGACTTGATATTGATGCTAAATTGAATCGCAAATTATGAAACGGATTCATAAACAACGCTACAAACAAATGAGTAAAGTTCCTATAGCAAGTTACACTAATTAATAGAACACAAAAGTGTATTGTGTTACTGCGATAATAAACAAATGGGTCGATATAACAACTGTTTGTATTCATTAATCTACATATGTACAAGAGTATGTAGCGCACACAAGATCATAATTTTAAATAGCAACACATGATATGATAAGATACAACTATAGTAGGTACTATAGTTGATGAAGGCTAGTGAGTGTTTTGTATTTACAATTTTTATTATATATCTCTTTGATAACACGTCGCTGTCGTCTTGTTATCGACCTTGTGATAAAAGGCTTTAGGAGCATATTACTGTAGCACGGAAGGAGAATCTTTACAAGGTCGTTTGAATAGGTAATTATCAAGTTTTATGATAATTACTTTAAAAGTCTGAACGACCTCTGTTGAACTGCAAGAATTGTCTTGAAAATGTGTTCTCTTTTTGTGTTGGGGTTGGATTTTGCAAAGCTTTTTTTAAGGTGATTTTGATTGAATGCATGAACATAACAAAAGCCATGCTAGTTGGGCGATATTGGATTTAGCTCTAGGATCAATCGAGGAGCTACTTCAATTTGTTTTTTGTTCAGCAGCACTTTAGTCATTCAAATTATTTATTAGCTTTTTATTACTACTAAAAATGAGCCTAGTAGGCATACTAGGCGTTAAATTAATGGATCGCGCTCGAAACAGAATACTGCAAAACAAAGTTAGCTGACGTAGCTCAAACGTCTGCTCTTCACTTAAATGGGACTGGGCAGGGCATGTCTGCTGCATGACAAACTGTGGGCCCAAATAGCACAGAATTGGTGCCCTGAGACAGTGAGGCGAGGTCGCGGCAGACCACGTTGGATATGACGAGCTGGATAGGTTCCGTCAAAACTGAAAGGAGGACGCGCGGGGGTCGCGAAAGATGAAAGCAGTGGAGGGAGACCTTTGCCCAGGAGCGGGAAAGAGTTGACGAGTAAAAAAAAAATTTGCGGTTATATCAAGAGTTTCCGAAATACTTATATTCGTAAAATTGTTGTTTGACGTTACAACTTCATTTAAATTAATTTATTGTGATGCTAAAAAGCTACAATTTAAACTTTGTGTAAACTTGTAAACTCCGATGATTAATAGACATGGAATAAAGGTAAATTATTTCCAAGATTAGCTAGATATACAAAAAAATAATTATTTTTCCTCATACATTCTAAAAATTATTATGTTTAGACGAATCAATTTGATTCAAATTTTTACTTTAATATGAAAAACCCATGACCTGTTTCTGCTTTTCTACTTAAAAGCTACTGACGTCAGAAGGATACACCACATCCACTTGTTTGACACAATTAGTGAACGTAGACAAATATGGTGAATAAGGAAATTAATTCATTAAATTAATTCCCTTCAGACACGTCATAGCAATTAAAGTTTTGGTAAGAATACAAATATAAATTAATGTATACAATTATCAATTACTTATGGCTATGGGTTAATTCAGTAAAAACCAATGACTAAAAACGATCCAACTACTTGAGTCATTAATTAATTAAAATTATTTCAATAGGACATATTCGTAAGTACCTAAGGTACAGACGCCAGCAGGTCAAGCTACCCGAACCTTAATACTTAAGCGATAAAGTTGAAAATCTATTACAGAAATTTGACAGATTGTAATAGCTTGATGTGCCGGCGTCAGTACGCAGACACAGGCCCCTCTTTTTTTACATTGGGCACTCTGGGCAAGTGCCCAGGGCCCCGTGATCGACCCCGACCTGTTCTCATAAAAAAACATTATTTGCAGCCACTTCCATTCTACTCATTACTAGTACCCGATTCAATGACAAAATTTGCAGTGCGATTTATAAGTTTCTCAGTTATGAAATATTAGTATGTTTATTTTATTGTCTCTTATCTACACAGTGGGGGGGGGGGGGGGGTCCTAATGTGCCCAGGGCCTCCAATAGGTTAAAGACGGCCCTGCGCAGTTAGTAGGTGCAAGTCGGTCATATCATCAATGAATGTAGGTGACGGTGACGGTACATATTCATCCAAGTCAATTTTATTCATTGAGGTTACGAAAGCCGTAAGTTTAAAATAATACATATTGCAGGTGGAATGTGTTTTTTTTCGTGTTTCTTGTTAATTTTTATGAAAAGCCTGTTTTCAATTACAAATCTGTTATTTTCGTCGAATTGTGTATCATCACATGGAGAGCAGTGGTGGCCCAGGGGTAATGGCCCCGACTTCGTAGGAGGAGGAGTCGTAGGTCGTGGGTTCGAACCCAGGCAGGCGGTTGACTTTGTGTCAATAATTTCATCACCACTGCTCAAAACGGTGAAGGAGAACATCGCGAGAAAACCGGCATGCCCTAGAACCAAACATTCGAAGACATGTGACATCTACCAACCCCCTGCACTGGGCCCGCGTGGCCCACTCCCTCTCACCAAGAGGAGACCTGTGTCCCAGCAGTGGGAAGTGGGAACATTATAGGCTGATTATGTGTGTCATCTGTTTAATTGCGTGTCGTGGGTTCGATTCCCGCACGGAACAAATATTTGTATTGCCTACAGGTAGTTGTTCCGGGTCTGGCTGTTTGTGTATGTGAGTTTAAATGTTTGTAAACGCACCCACGATACAGGATAAATTCCTAGAGTGGGGCAAAGTTTAAAAAAAAAAAGTTGAATCTGGACTTCTTCGTTAACGATGGAATGATATATTATCTCGATTTAATATTATTTACTAGCTGACCCTACAGACGCTGTCCTGTCCAAATTTCAATAATTCATACAAAATTCTAATAAGACATGCACTTTCAGTTTTCCAATTTTCCCGCAAACTTTTCAAATATTCTTTCCGTAAGTACCTGCACCCCAATTGCGTAACACACAATCAATCGAAATCTGAATCATTTCGAAGCAAATTGCTAATCCATTGCTTCATAAGTTCGAAAACTTTGTCTGCTCAACACGTAAATAACGCAATGAATGTTGTTGAACTGTCAAAATTAAACCGATTCCGATTGATCGTGTGTTACGCAATTAGGGTGATGATTCGTATTATTACAAACATTTTATAACATAATTTGCCAAATTGGTCCAGCCGTTCGGAAGTGATGCGCTTAACAACGAACAGCGTTTCATTTTTTTCTTATACAGACTAGAGACGCACAGAACAGGGAAGTATGGCAGAAGAAAGGGGAGGCTTTTACCTAGCCGTGGGTGATTCCAGGCTGAAATGATGATGTTGATGTTACAGACTAGGTTCTGCCCGCGTCTACCTCCGCGTGAAATATCATCTTGTTCCCCTACCCACCCAGTCGCATCGTATCTCCTACTCGCGCTATATTGTTTTTACTCGGCTTCCAAGTGCCTTAAAAAGTGCGTAAAAAGATTTTTTCAATTCCGTCTGGTAGTTCCAGAGATTAGCGCGTCCAAACAAACTCTTCATCTTTATTATTAGTATAGAGTAGATAGATTAAATCCCCTTCCGTTCTGTTTTCTCCTGTCTACTCTTGAGAAAATATGATCGTCAATAGGCTAGATGCCTAAAAAAATCTAATTAGTCCGTCAGTTAGATTATCAAAAAATATTGGAACCGTATTTTTTCTTTTGTCAATTATATTATAGAAAATGATGAAGATATCGCCCGTTAAAGTTCCGCGTGACGTGAAGCCTTGCTACACTTTTTAGCATGGCGTGACGTCACGACCTCCCACTCCCAAATTTAGACGCGCTTTATCTTTGTCAGTTTTTGTTTGATTGGCAAAAGAAAAAATACGTGTCCACTATTTTTCGATAATCTAACTGACGGACTAAATATAATTATTATTTTTTTACCCAGGCATCTACCCTATTGTTCTGCTGATCGTGGTAATAGTTCACTAATTAATTAATGACATAAACAAATAAAAAATCCCCTTATCTGGAGAACTAGATACGAGCAATGGACTTTACAGACTGATAATAATAATATGATGCATAAATTATGTAATCATAACTGTGTTTGATATAAATAATGCATTAAATAAGCCGTTTATGAGAATATTTTTTGGGCAATTTAAATCCACACATAACTAAATATAAAACATTATCTCACATACAATCAGTATCACCGGAATATGCCAATGTAATAATTATATCATTTTAATATAATAATCGATCATTTTGTTTTCGTAGTCCCGTGTCTTATCTAAAACCAGAGGGGCAATTCTGGTACATTTAAGAACGTTCAGTCTGATCTCAGTCTCAATCTGTCAAAAATACGGCAAATTTCCCTACATTTTGACGTCTGTCGCCGAGATGAGACTGCAACTAGATTTTGATCGTTTTAAATTACGAGAATTGGCTTGCAGATATAAAATGAAATAATATAGCAATTTGAATAGTATTAAAGGATTGGTCATTCAATATCACTACATCACGACAATACATTACTTTGCCAGTGTGCCCAGTTGGATAAAATAATCTATTATCGCAGCCTCAATCAGGGTTGCCAACCTACTTCATGCGCACGGGCATCATTCGCTCTTGTTTGGCGAATGTCGGGCTACTTCAATGGAAACAGGTATCGTCCAAAGATAAATATTTACAAAGCATCTTCCCCTAAAATGGGGCCTTTTATCAAAATTCAAACCGAACATATTACGTTTCGTAAACTTGTTTCTTAAACACTTTTACAATTGGCAACCCTAGTCGCAATACACGCGCCGATACCGCGAGCCGGCGCGTACGCATAATGTAGTTAGGGGATTATTTTTTAATCCAATTACACAGAAAGATCTCAAAATAAATGGCAGTGGCAATAAATACGTCGTGACCGACAAATTGTGGCCTACATCACAAGGATAAGACTAGACGGGTTTATTGAGAAGGCTAATATCTATTCTACTGGTATTACAACTATTTAGTAATCTGTGGTATTACTGTATCTTTAAGCTATATTTTATTTATGGTACACCTGCAGACCTGCAGAACAGTAGGAGGTATTATAAAGGTGTTCTATCAGACTGCGTATAGGAATATGCTTCAGCGGTTGACGTACATGGAGAGAACATTCTGGCTCCAAATTATAAAGGGCAGATAATCAGCCAGCCTTGCCACGAGAACCTTCAGCATTGTAGGTGTAATTCTGACATGTCTATAAAGCCCAATAAAGATCACAAGCATTGATTACTCGGAAGACTGACTCATTTCAATACTGTTGACTCATTCATATGCGCTCTTCTCATCATGCGCGAAATAAACGCGATGTGATCCACATCTTTGATAGTCGCAATCGTAATGAATCTATTAATACTCTTGAAGAGGAAAGTTTTGTTAGATCATACCATGATAAGTATCCTGCATTCGCAATCAAGGTTCCAAAAATGTAAACAAATAAGTACCTAGGTACTTCTGTGTTTTTAAAAAAATAACATTGATAGCCATAGATAAACTTTAGTTTACGCTAACTTAAGCCATTATTATGACTTTTTCAATAGTAGGTCTAGTAATTCTGAAATCAATTTAAGTATGTTGATAATTGTTTACGAGGAAGTAACGTCAATTGGAAACAACGATTTGAATATGGAATACATATCTCCCCATTTGACGTTTACAAGCAGATGCTTGTAAACGTCAAATGGGGGTAAATATATATATTCACACCGCTCTGCAAAAAATACAAGAAGAATCGAAGAATGACGTCCTTTAGTGAAGGTAATTTCTTTGTACAGGAGATGCAAAGAAAATTTGTTACCAAGAATCCACACAGCGCATTCATTCGAAGGATGTTAATCCAAATCCACTAGATCTAAAGCTTTCAATACAGTGTCCAGAACAAAATGTAGTGTAGTAACCTAGCGAAGTGATTGTGAAAGGAAACTGGACATGAAACGTCCGAGCTCAGGTCCTGATGAATATGAATTTAACATCAATTCCATGCATTCCGCATATCGGAGCTAATCCGGTAACTCGCCGGTAGCTAGACAACCGTTCATAGTCGGAAACAGGATCTATTGTTTGTCTATTACGATCGCTACTTGATCGGTGACCAACACACTGATCCCTTTGTTCATTTTCTACTGCATTACTAGGCCAATTTGTATAGTAATTGAATCCTGTTGTGTTTCATTGTTGTCCGAACACGTTGATAAGAAAATAAAGGTGATGAAATCACACTTTGAGAAGATTGGGAACAATTACCTAATTCCATAATCAGCCGAAAATGGTTCCATTGCTGGGACACAGGCGTCCTCTCGGTAAGAGAGTGGGATATAGTCCACCACGCGAGCCCAGTGCGGGTTGGTGGACCTACTTAGAATAATGTTATCCACTATGTTTTTCTGTTAGAGACAAGCTAGAATATGATAGATAATTATATCTTAATTATGTCTTTATTTTGTATAATATACTCGTATGTATGAATTACAAATATAAAAGTGGAAATTTTACATAGGGTATTACAATGGGCGGTCTTATCGTGAACAGCGATCTTTTAAACACAACCTTTGGATAGATTTAAAGGGAATAAGATATTATTCCCTTTAATTACTTTCTGCGATATAAGCCTAGCCTAATGCAGGTCGTCTTTGGAAATAATAAGAAATCAAAACATATTTCTTGTTACACTTGATTTTCTTTTCTGCCACTCTGCGAAAATTCCAAACGAAACTTTTCTCTCTACAATCTTTTATTAAAAACACAAAATTGTTCCCAGTTACGTCACAATAATTTATGAAGAGGCAACCAACTTTAATAAGCTCAAAAGAAAAAGTTCATTACATCGGATACCAATTTAAGTAATATCCAATTTGGACCAAATATTCTTTAGAAAATTATGTTAGGCAGACCGAATTTAAAAGTTATCATCTCTATTCACGAAGTTATAACGCACTGATGAAGAATGTAAGTAATTCGACAACTTAATAAGATGTAGAACAGATGATATTAAAAAAAATGGATGACAATGCGAGTAACTCGCAATACATACGAACGAAGCAAGCTAATATAAACCTTGTAAAAAATCCGGCTCATAAGAAACCGTAAGACAATCTACTAGCATTCCATAAGTGCCTGACAACGCAACGCTAGTAATAGCTAATGAATGACACGCAAGGGGTAACACAGACAAATTAAATACACCACGTATTTTTATAAATGATCATCAATAATTGGGTACACATAAAATAGTCGTATTATACATCACGGACGGAGGAAGGAGTACGACCTTTCACTTTCTCTAGAGAAATATGCGACCGCTCAGGTTTTTGCAATGTCAAAATACGCAATGAAAAAATGATCGTAAAAATGCCGTTAGCAACAGATACCTGGGATAAAATATTTGAGACATCTTGCAAATTGCAATGATACGGTCCTCAATAGGATTAAGAAAGATGCTAAAAAAACTGTTACATCAAGTAACAGTTTTTTTAGCATCTTTCTTAAACCAAAGTGGCAAAATGGCGTAATAAAAAGTTGGCCATATCGTTTCACAATGGACGGATATAAATGGATTAATAAAAGTTGTATTGCTTAAAATTAAACACATGTTACATTACAATCATTCCCTATCCCCATAATTATAAAAGTCTACGTATCCATAAAAAAAAACATGCTCGCGGTTCAGCCATATAAAGCTAACACACGAAGAACGATTCCATCTCAAACTACATTTTAATTTACTTCTCTTCCTGCCACTATAATTGACAGGACTTCACATGGCATACAATAACGCATGTTTAATTAGAAGGAAAGTAGAGGTAAATAATTTAACCATTCCTATTGCAGTGACATCCTTTGTTATTTCAAACACGTCGCATCATTATGTAGGCAAGATCGAATAATTGAGTGAAATAATCGGTTAATTCTTAAGTGGTTTTCGTCGTAACATGGAGTTAAGAGTTAGGTTTGAAAGGGAATTAGGACGCAGCATTTGTATAGTAGCGAAACACATATGGGGAGACAAATTCCCGGTTTGTTTATTTTAAGACGAGTCTGTCACTAAACGCGTGTCAAAGAACGGTCCCTCAGTTCCACGCCCGTCGACATCCTGAAACTATTAATTCAACCTTCCACCGATAAATCAGCCGCGACGAGCGAGGAATATAATTTATTCCCAACTAACCAACAATTTATAGGGCGTAAAGTGTTAACAGCTTCTTTAATATTTCCACATTTCTAGTAACTAAGCTATGCAGGTAAAGTTTAAGTGTTATCACAATAATAGCTTCCGGCATTCGTTCACTCAAGGATTAAGATACAACCCTCATCTCGGTTTTAAATAAATGCGGATAAAAACTAGGTCAGCGTTTATTTAAAAAATGATCAATTCTCTTGTTTTCCCTGCCTTTGTGAGGTTTAATTATTTTTACGTAGAATCCGTTTTGTTGCATACAAAAGTTTTTCTTACAATTAAGAGTTGGTACAAAGTCGTGACAAGACTTAATTGCAAGTTACGTTTATGTGCGTCAATAGAAAAGTGAAATCGAAGGCGCTTAGACGTGCAAAGTACAAAATAGAGCACTTTGTTTCCCAACATGAGTTATCAAACACAATATGGTTACATAATGACGCTATAAGTAAGGGCAAAGGGTAGAGACCAGACAGTATTGTATTAAAATAGGGTCATTATTAAAACTCAGATGCTTTAATACAGACATTTATTAATGTAACCTTCATTAAGACAATACTCGCAATTAGTGAACGTAGCACTGTTAATGAAGACTGTTATAAAAAAATAGCACACCCATTTAGCGTAGTAAGACCTCACGTCGATAAAAAACTTAATCATTGTGATGGAAACGGACAGGTTTAACAACAAACCAGTGAACAAAGGTCAATACAGTGTGTTATAGTGTTAGACTCATTCGAGCACTAGAAAAACAGCCAACCGGACGCACGAGACGACCGGCTCTAAAGCCTAGTACAGATTACACTAGTTTATTATTCGAGTGGCGGATACTCTAGCAACTAAACCCCGGACCGGCTACAATGTGCCGGATATAGTACGAAAGAAAATGCATAGCACTTTCTATTGTAACATCCGACACTTTTAAGGTGGGATCTTATTTCTATTCAAGGAACATCTTGGGACGGTTTCGGGTTTCTTCGGTGGTCATTCAACATGCAGGAGTGACTAAATAAAATATTGGCAGTAGTATTTCAACAGCACCGTTCTGAACTAGGCTTAAATCCTTCCGTGGAAACCGATGCGACTCAAAGAATTTTACTTTCACTGAGGTGTTACGAGTCGTACCTCGGTTGCGGATCCATAATCCAAAGAGATAACAAAGCAACAGGGGGGGGGTTCACACTGCGCTTACTATAGACTAGAGGGGCATGACCTAGATCAAAAGGACCACGACACGCTCAAGTTAAGCGACAAGGAAAAATAGGACCAGATATATTTTAACAATAAGTAGCAGAATGCAAGTGGCTCGTGGTTAAATAATAATAGCCGCACGTGTCGGTTAAGCAACGCTTGCCGAGGACGGTCCGTGAATGGGTGACCACCCATTACATACCGAGACCCGTCCGTGGCTCGGAAAGGAAAGCACGTTAAGAAGTTGGTCCCAGCTGTCATTGTTAGATCTTTGGCAGTCGTTACGGGTAGTCAGAAGCCCGAAAGTCTGACAACCAGTTCTGCCAAGGGATATGGTTTCCAAGTTACTGAGTTGTGCAGGTTAGATGGGCATTTGCTCCATTACAACACTGATTAACGGTTAGACTGGAAGCCGACCCCAACATAGTTGGGAAAAGACTAGGCAGATTGGTTGGAGTAGCGTAAGCAGTGGCTATCTATGACGACTATCAGACAAGTATAAAGGGAATTATCAGAAGACGAAAGAGAGACATCTAAAATTGAAACTAAATTCAGAACCATCCACAGGCTACCGTATCGAAAATGACACATTTCGATAACCTGATTTGCCAGCTGTCGGAAGAATAGCGGCTATTTGATTTAGTGTTGATTTTGACAGATTTTGTACGGAAGAACTGTCAAAAATTCGAAGTTATCAGATAAAATTATCAGGCGTTGGAAAAATCAGCACAGGGTTGATTTTTCCAACGCCAGATAATTTTATCCGAGAAATAATTTTGAATTTTTGACAGTTCTCCTATACAAAAACTGTCAGACGACAATTTCATTCCACGAATAAAAATTAACTGTCGATTGGAAAATTAGCCCTTAAACTGACAAAATTTTCGGGTTTTGAACTTGTGAACAGCGCCAGCGTTTAGAGGACTCCTACGATAACATTGATTGATGTTCGATACGGTAAGGAAGCGTATCGAGTGGTTGTGATTATCTATGCAGGGTTAAGATGATCCTACAACAAAAGCACATATTCAAAATTAATTATGTAAATTCCCGTAATCTCCAGATGAAAATGTCCGTAAACAAACAATGTACTTAACATACTTGTTTCTGTTCTAAACTTGATAACCTGTGCTTGAGTTCAAGGTTAATACGCAAGCAAGATAAATTAACTGAATCCGTTATTCATAAGTATACCTAGCAAAATAATTGATACAAGGAATCACTGGGAATACACTTGAAGCTTTGACTAAGTAACCATTGAAAATTAAGGAACTGTTTCATCAACGATGTATTCATATCTTGTTTAATTAATTGTATCAACAGCTCGGAAAATGTTCTAGGGATATATTATCATAGTATTCCAGACCGAATTTCTGCCATGGCATCCAATCTCAGCGGAGTCTAGCCACGCGGGGGATGGTATAGTGCACAAGTGAGTGCGCAGACAATCCGACACGTTCGGGGAGAGATCAGGCGCAGGACACACCACCACCTTCCAAACTCCAGTTACTGAACATTTTTTAATGGAACATGGGATACAACAACATAACATAAGATCATCACGCCTGTAGTCCCCGAAGGTTGGGCAGACCCATAGAAAAAAAAAAAAAAACTTCTTATATCTGGGTGTATCTACTTATAGTAACACCCACATTTCGTCAGTTATGTTTTAAGTCCCATGTAATAGAGGGCGCGGCTATTACCTCCAACCGGGTACAAATACAGACTCCTGGCTGCTACTGAGAGATTCCTGATAGAGAAACCTAATAACACTTTGCCCAACCTGGGAATGGAACGCAGGACCTCATGTTCAGCAGTAGCGCTTGCGACTACTTAAGCAATGAGGGAACGAGGAGGATATTTTAATAAAAAAGTACAGTTTGCAGTTTGTTTGTTTGAGTTTGTAAAAAATAAAATTATTTAATTTATAACTTAATAAAAGATCGTAAGTAAACATGACAACCAAGAAAAGTGTTATGAAGACAAAGTAAGAAAACTCATATTTTTATCAGAAAGGAGTTCTTGAACATTCCAAAAATAACTTGCTGTTTCCAACACAATTCCTTTTATTATCACGGGGAACGCCCTAACTTCTGAATTTAGAACCATTGTTGTAATTGTATGACAATAGAAAATTATCCTTCATTTGTTGATAACTTAGCGAAGTAGAGGGTTCATTAAAATAACCTCCATGTGTCAATCCTCGTGACTAAATAATAACAGCTGTATGGGTCGATCTTCAAAGTTCGACGCTTGCCAAGATCGGTATGTGGATGGGTAACATCACGAGAAACCCTCTGTGCCAAGGAAAGCACGTAAAGCAAATGTCCCGGCTGTCATTCCTAGATCTTTGACAGTAGTTGAGGGTAGTCGGAAGCCCACAATCGTTGGGAAAAGGCAAGTTAGATACGTACTTTAATTAATGTAGGCGCAACCTAGTCAGTCACTAGTATTACCGGCCTGGTTTTACCACCTTGCTGAGCAACTGATTTACATTGATCCAGCATCTGATTCCAGAGCTAGAATACAGTGAGACTGGATCAATATTTAACCAGAGCTCTTCTCAATCCAGTATAGAGCGCTGGTTTTGAATAGAGCAGCCACTAATATGTTTACCACAGCGTGTTAAGCTTTTCTCATGTGCGTTACGAAACGAGAAAAGGACACTTTATACCCAGTTTCTAAATTGAGAATTTGAATTCTTGTCAAACTACTATGGCATACTTTAAGGTGACGCCCACAAAAATCAAAGTATGGTTGCATTTCTTTTTAAGAAATTTTATGTTATAACAGCCGCACTGGTCGGTTGATCAGGTCAAGCTACCCTTGCCGCAGTTGGTCCGTAGATGGGTGGCCATCTTTACATACGAAGACCCCTCCGTGCCTCGGAAAGCACGTTAAATCGTTGGTCCCGGCTGTCATTCGTTGATCTTTGGCAGTCGTTACGGGTCGTCAGAAGCCCGAAAATCTGTCAACCAGTGTTACCAAGGGGGATCGTATTACCCAGTAACTGGGTTGTGGTGAAAAGGTAGGCAGTCGCTCTATGTGGTATTCAGCTGCATCCGGTTAAACTGGAAGCCGTCCCCAACATAGTTGGGAAAAGGCTAGGCAGATGATATTGATGACTTTTATGGTGTACATAAAGAGTATTCTATTCTTCTATTCTATTGATGTTTGCGGGCTACATTGAAGGAATCACCTTAATCATACCTTCACCACTTTATAGATAATTTAATTATTTATCTTTTTAGAATACGTGTTTTACATAACTAGGCTAAGCTGTATTTACTTTATGTTAGTAGTTAAGCATTAGTATTAAATCATAATAATACCTATGTTAAAAACAACTGTACGCGTATATTGCTAATTGTAACTTGTTTGTAGACGCCTTGGGTTGACCTGTTAAGTCTACAAAATACATCTAATAAATAAATAAATAAATAAAATAAATAAATCACAAGGGTTCCGTACAATTACAATTTACGATTTATGACGTATTAAAAAAAAACTACTTACTAGATCTCGTTCAAACCAATTTTCGGTGGAAGTTTACATGATAATGTACATCATATATTTTTTTTAGTTTTATCATTCTCTTATTTTAGAAGTTGCAGGGGGGGGGGGGGGGTACACATTTTACTACTTTGGAAGTGTCTCTCGCGCAATCTATTCAATTTAGAAAAAAAATATATTAGAAACAATATCATTTTTGAAGACCTACCCAAGTAGCACAGAACTGCATTATAAACTTTCACGTAAGGCCCACAGCGTTAATCTAAGCATTTATACCGACTTATTTGAGTTCACCCAGGCAGCAACAGCTGTTTAGAAAAAGGCGAGGCTCACTCTAACGCTTTCTTCTGTACTGTAAATCTATTAAGCACCACAAACACGCCACAGATGTCACTGTTATTCAGCATTTAGTAGTGCAGTACCCTATCAGCTGCATGAGCGCATGGTTGTGAACACAAATAATGCAGTATTCTGAATAAAAACCCAACCGTGTACTATAAAACCGTTGCATTTTAAGAGAGAACATATCAACTTCTATAACGTAAGCAGTTACTTTGTAAAGTTATTTAACAAAGATTTAATGCTTTATGCTGCATACAGATAAACTTTTACCCCATTAGCCAGGTTTCGAATAACAGCATTTATTTAGGCCAAGACAGAACTTAAAGTGGACTTTTAAGCAGTTACATAGCAGCAAACCTGTCAGCCATTCTGTCTTGGGCTGAATAATTTAACTTTCGTAGGCATTTAATTTGCTGATTGAATTATACAGTATGTAACAAAAACCCTGTTGTTCCAAGTAGGGACGTTTTCAGAATCGATATCCGATGGTAATTACGTAAGTCAATTAAAAAAATATTGAAAAAAAAAAAATCAAAATTAATATTTTATAATAAATATTTGAAAAGTAACACTGATTGCTCACCCCTGCAAAGAGAAATAGGTAGCAACCGGTCGCTTTGTCGCCGCCCGCCGCGCCGCACACTACCGTACTACACTAAGGTCATGAACTCGTCACGTGTCGTTCACATCACTCAGCTGTTTGACTGATAGATAACACTTTGGGAACGTTAGTTTGAATTTTTCAAAAAGTTGCCTTATCAAGTTTGACGATTGATAATTACAATAAACACATAACCAGGCCTCCGTCACTCCATGTACTTGCACGTTATAATTACCTACCGCCCGGCCGAGCGGTCCGGGCCGTTTGCGGCCCAAATTCAGTGCTGTGGGATCGCGCGGTGTGAAGCAATCACAACTGTACGTTTGAGTATTTAGGCACATTTTAGCATGCAGCGGTTGCTGACGAGACGGAGTAGGCTTTTATAGCAGTAGTTAATTTTCTACTAAGTGAAGTATCTGTTACGTAGTAACTATTTAGTCATTTGTGGACATAACTAACACTTTAAAATTAATTTGTTTACCCACAAAGCACGTACTTCCGTAGGGTCTTCTTCAAACATCACGAGGATTTCTTCCTCACTGTCATGGTCTCGAGTCCTCGGTTATCCTGCGATACGATGTTGGTCTCGACCGTGCACAGACCCAATGTTGAACGTCCGTATGTGGAGACGTTGGGAAGCCATAGTCGACGCAAAGTTATGTTCCTTGGAGTTGCGAAACGTTCTTGGTACACTACAATATTCCTCATTTGAATAAGACATTTTGGAAAAAACGCACACACAGAATTCACTCACAAAATCACAATAGTTTGGTTCTTTTTCTGTCAACGTACGATACATCCGTCCGGACGTAAGTTGCGCGGGCGACTGAGGGACAGTGAGGGGGACAATCGGCTTGTGGCGGTCGTACTCAAAGGGAGTTTGTGCGTGCCGCCTGCTTTGTGTTTTGGCGGTTGGCGCCAACCTGTCTAGCTATCGCGAATCAAAGGGGCCGCCGCCGGCGGCGGCAATCTTTATCGACCGTAGGCCAGATCCATTAGTACTTGTAAGTTCAGATGTTATAAACATTTTGTAACAATGTATCGAATTTAAAAATTATCTGATTATGGACAATGTTCGGCCACCATTGTTTTTTTTTAAATTATAACTTCAATAATGGTAAGCCTATAGGTATATATATACGCTCCTACAAGGAACAACAGGGTTTTTGTTACTTACTGTATGTAACCATGAAATTAATATTTCTACACCAGGCCATTTTGACAGTTTCTTGACGTAATATTGGAAAGGAATATTGGACAAGACGGGTTCCGTATGTAATACTTATCCATTCATAAGAAGTTTCCAAAGAAGAAGTGTTTGCCTATCCAATAAAACCATCCCGATTTGGAATATATATATCTAATAGAATAAAACATTGCGATACCTACTAGTGTGGTTGTGTTAAATCATAAAGATATAAAATGTAAATTTATGTGTATTCCTCATAAAGAATACCACTATTTCATACCGCTAGGACATACTGTTTGAAAATAATATACACCATTGCATACTAATTGTTTTAACTTTTATTTTCTTTCCTCATTAAAAAAATATTTTGCACATTGCACATTGTGTTTAATCATTCCTGACACATAATAATATAAAATACATTTAAAAAATCTTCCGCAAATACTGAAAATACCTGGCATAGATAAATTCGTGTAAGTAACGCCTCAGTAGAGCTTGCAAAATAGTACGGGCTATTCGCTGTTATCATCTTCATAGGTCCGAATGTTTTTTTCTTTTTAAAGTAGGTACATTTTAGGGTATCCCACTATGGTCCAGGTCTTGAATTCTCATCTTTTAATAATTTCATGGGGTATTTAGTACTTCTCGGTGGCCACCGTAGAAGTCCCTTAGTTTCCCACTGTGCAGGAACGACTGACAGAGTGGCAACACCTCCCTCTAATCTCTATAGTCTGAACGATTATGTAAGGCATGTTCTGTAAAAAAACAACAAAATCATACTTAGGTATTAAATAGTTCATGTATTTTCTATTTAATTAAATTATATTAATAGGTAGCTATTTAAATTACAATTTTAATTAAGTACTTTCATCGAGTAATTACTAAAAAGGGAATAAAATGGTTTTAGCAGAACCACAGCGGGACCCTAAAAGCTTGGATCCATAAAGGTTATCTGGATAACTGGCGCAAAATGTGAACCACTACTACTCGTCATATCGATCCATGGCTGATTTGTTTCTCACAAGTGCTTAACTATTTTACTATTTACTGAATTATAGGCCACATGAGAACACCCGTACAGACCTTAGCATTAAATTAAGATTAGAACTTTTCACTTGCCATCCGCCATTTTTCACTGCGTGACTGTGAATTATTGTAAAATTGTATCTTCTTATTTTGCTTTTATTTTAGAAGATATCGATTGGAATTGATTTGGTTTACAAATTATTTACATGTAACCAGCTTTTTATCAATTTCTTTGTAAAAAACCATAATATTTACTTCGTTTACTGTCTATTTAAGTTAAGTTTTTTTTTGTATTTAGTGGTATTATGAGAGCGCGTGAAAATTTTGAACTAAACATGTATGGTATTTCACAGTAAAGTTAACTCCCCAATAAGATTTCAAACATATTAGAAAGAAATCGAAGTTTTGCTTACCTTATATTATATTCACAAATGACACTTGAGATCTTGCACACAAAACGTACACATCATGTTTAACAAATTGACAGTTCATATTAAAGAAAAATAAATAATAATGTTAATGCATTCCACAATTTCGCTCAGAGTGTACTTTCAAATGTGTAGAAGCATATAAAATGTACACATTCGTCTTTCGTGCTGTATTATAGATAACACGTGGCTTGTTAATCAGGCAAATTTTAGCTCTTGGGGTGATTGTTACACACATAAATGCTAATATAATGTTGATATAATTCAATTATTTGATAATGGGAATTCTTATACAGCTATGTGCTGAATTATTTGTGCCCAAATTAGAGTTATATCAGCAGAGGATGCGCTGTCTACGCTGTTATACAGCATGTTTATGCAGCCAATGTTTTCACGGTGCTCTGTGAAAATGCTGTTATAAAGCACTTTTGTGCTACTTGGGTATCCATATATACACACCACACACCCACACGTATGGGTTTGATGAAAAAAAAAAATTGAGTTTCAGTTCTAAGTACGGGGAACCCCCCGTTATCGTTTTTTATCGTTTTTTTACTATTTTTGTGTGAAAATCTTAATGCGGACAGACAGACAGACATGACGAATCCATAACGGTTCCGTTTTTTGCCATTGGGCTACGGAACCCTAAAAAGAGTTACACAAGTTCTAAATTCAGAAACCAGAAGGCGAATTCTCGTAATTTAAAACGTTCAAAATCTAGACGCAGTCTCATCTCGTCAAAATGTAGGGAAATTAGAGGTATTTTCGACAGATTGAGACTGAGATCAGAATGTGAACGTTCTTAAATTTACGAGAATTGCCCCTCAGTTCTTAAGCTGTAGTTGAATAATTGTGGCATTGATCATGAAATGAGAAGGCCTCAACAAGTTGCCACAAGTACAATGTTGTTTGGTAAGACAGAAATAATTGAAGTTCTTTCCAAAAGAGCCTTTGTTCCCGGCGGTAACTTACTTAGTTTATTAATTAAGTTGTTCGCGATGTGGACTGCTTACTTCTCTGTTTAACTCCAAGTTTCGTTCTATGCCTGGCTATATTATTATTTCATATCTTTATACTTTACCTAACTTAGTTTTATAGTCTCAATTGTAATAAATTTTAAGTTATAATAACAATTTAAGGATTTTCCTTCTCCTTTGTTATATGTAGAATTTTGCGTGTGTTACCAAGTCAAAAACAGAAACGCCATTTTTAATTTATTCCCGCGCAAATTGTGTCATTCGTCATCTTTAGCCCTAAATATTAATAAGCTGATATGTGTAGCCTTAAAAAGTATTATTTGCTTACAAAGAACCAACTTTGTCTAAAATCAACTTACGGAGTTTAAAAATGACAGACACACGACAGCTAACGGGTCTACAAAAAAAACATTTTGTAGTCATAAAAATACCGTAATAATGTTTTGACATAGCCAATATTTCACGTGAGCTTTACTGCAATCACGTGCTTTGAAACAGAGGAAGAAATGTCAACTTTTTAATCTTCGGGGGGTGAAAAAACAGAGGGGTTCAAGAAACCCTGCTGCCACGAAGTTGAAGCTTCCATTCAGAAATAACAAATAAAATGTACCGTCAAACAATCAATGGACCGAAATAGAATGCAATTATATAAATAGGGCTTCTGCTAGGTTACCGAGGGTGAAAATAGCTCCGCTCGTTAGTTAAAAGATTTTAAAAATAAAACAGAGTTAAAAGGAAGAGATAACTTATAAGAGTATCTTGTTAGCAAGTATCGTTTAGGGAAATTTTGTTCCTTTAAAAATATCTTTAGCATTTTTTAGCTTTACAACGAAGTTATTTATTTACGGCAAAAAATATCCGTCTTTACTACCAAGAAAACTATAGAGATCTATAGTACTTGTGACTACAAGTCTCAACTTTGAACTATATTCAGGAACTATTCAACAAAAGTGACCAATATGGCCGACATTATTTAGATTCGTGCAATAAAATGAAGTTAGCAACAAAGTGGGTCGTAATTCCCGGAAATGTTAGGAGGGTTACTCGATAGGAATGGATATATAGAATATTGATTAATAATATCGGTGCTGTTAAAATGTTATAGCACCACTTACCGTTAAATAAGTGGAATGGTTCTATTTGAACGGGAACTAACTTTAGGGGGCCGAAACCACATTCGATAGTTTGTAGATGTAGTTGTTTCATAATCGCATAGGCGTCAGCATAAGCAGATAATATTGCATTTAGAGTCATCTTGGATAGAAAAAAACTACTGTTCTAAGAGTACAAACAGACGCGACGCGACTCTAGAAGAACAATTTCTTCGAAAACTTCATAGAAATTGTTCTACTAGGATTTGCTCGCGCCTGTCTTTGTGAGCCATTAGGCATTTTCATACGACCTGTTCAATTATTTACTTACATAATTAATAAATTGAAACATTTGTTACAAATGTGGACATAGTTAAGGTCATATTTTAAGCAAAGTGAATAAATTATAGGAACTAGTAACCATTAAAGATAAGAGAGATAAAAACTAATCACGTCGGCACTTACGACTCTTTAAGTATGTAAATATTTAACGAACTTAATGATAAACAGACTCCGGCCAAATTAACACGCTTTTATGAATAGTTTAAATCTCACGTGACTACGATAAAGTGCGTGGAAAATCAATTACAACCGTGGAGACTTAATAAAAAATTTCTAAGCTATTTAAGGGACAAATAAAGAACTTCATTCATCATTTTCCTGCCCTTATCCCATGTTACTTGCATGTTACTCCCATACTACTTCCATTCTCCCCTGTCAACCGTCACGCTAGCATTCACTCCCTTCTCTTTCATATCATTCCTCACACAATCCATCCATCTTTTCTTCGGCCTTCCTCTCCCTCTCTATCCATCAACATGTATATTCATCACTCTTTTAGTCACATGCGTTTCGTCCCTTCTCATCACATGCCCATACCAAGCTAAACGATTTCCTTTCAACTTTTCTGTCACTGGCGCCACTTTCAAACTTCCTCTTATATACTCATTTCTTACTTTATCCATTCTCGTCACTCCACACATCCATCTCAACATTCTCATCTCCGCTGCATGCAATCTTCTTTCATCCGTCTTCTTCACAGCCCAGCATTCAGACCCATAAAGTACGACAGGCCTTATCACAGACTTATAAATTTTCCCCTTTAACTTGAGGGGCAAATAAAGAACTTATTTGGCAAATAAAACGTTTTCCTTCCACGTGTTTAACTTGACAAACATGTACGTCAACGTGACAGCAGTAAAGTTCAAATGTCAACACATTTTTCTGCTATTTTCGCTGAAACGTGTCCGACTTATTTATTCCCCTTTACAAAAACTTGGTGAGACCCCACGGTGAGGCGTGGGCGCTCAAATACACGAACGATACCAAATATTTTATAAAATTCGACCTATAAATTTATACAAATATTACAAATACCAAAGTAAATCTGTCTGTATGTAACCTTTTCACGACTTAACGGAAATTTGGCACATGGAGAGACCATGACCTGGGTTAGGGGTGTTAGGACGTAGGGTAATCTTTATCTCCGTAGTCTATTCCCGACCTCCACGCGAACGAAGCCGCGGACAAAAGCTAGTATTATAATGAGCCCGATTTGTCTCACGGTAGGGCTTCTCCTGATTTTCTTTATCTTGCGCTACTAAAGACCAGTCTTTATTTTAGAAGGTTTATTAGGAATATTTTTTTGTAAAACCGAGGAAAAATTTCTGCGCTATTCTAGAATCATGTGCTATGTTTATGGTTACAGTTTTCGCGTCGATGTTCCTGCCTCCCTGTATGATACATAGTCTATAATATCGTTATCTTCACATAGTAATAACTAGGCTCCTGTACACAGTGAACACTAAACAAAGTGATATCTCATGCAATCAGCTGCTGGTACTAAAAATACTCTAAGTAAAATAAAGGGTGGAGTAGACCTTACATTTATTGTGGCATGTCATACTAATCGCAAGCGCATGGCGACTGCTTTTTTATTAAATATCCCTCTCAGATCAGATGATTTGAACAGCTGCTGATGCTTCGATCAAATAAAATTGAGCAATCGCATTGTAGTATTTGAGCACTGGTGGCCCAGTGGTAAAGGCCGCGATTTACTTATCGTAGGTCGTGGGTTCGAACCCATTACTTTGAGTATTTTATTTCAACACCACTGCTTTCAAAAACGGTGAAGGAAAACATCGTGAGGAAACCGGCATATCCTAGAACCAAAAATTTCAGGACATGTGACATCCGCCAACCCGCACTGTCTTACGTGGTGGATATATATTATATATGTATATACATATACGTCCACTCCCCTCACAGAGAGGACCCCTATGTCCCACCAGTGGGAAACGTTATAGGCTCATTATTGTAGTAATTGAAACAGGAGAGGCCCATGTCCAGCTGTGGAATCCAGCAGTTGCTATAGGCGAAGTTTTTAGATAAGACTGAATATAGTTTGAACATAGTACTTTCGAGTTTATTTATTTGCATCAACCTTTATAACCATCTATACTAATTTTATAAATTCGAAAGTAACTTTAGACAGAGTTACTACAAATACCTTGTCACGGCTGAACGGATGTGGATGAAATTTGGCATACCTACGGATAGAACATCATCATCAACACCAACATCCCAGCAGTTCGTTTCCGAGGGACTCAACAAAAGGCAAAAGCTAGTTTTATAAATAGGTGAGTATTTTGTTTCAGAGCAAACATTTGCAGCTAGTACTCGTTGCTCAGTCTATTGTAACAGGTAACCTACTAAATCCTTAATTAATTACATTCCACCTACTTATTAACATTTAAATCACAGAGTAACGTAGGGATTTATAAGTATTAATTTATTTCTGACGACATAACCAGAGTGTTAAGATTCGAGATGCGGTAAGGTCTGATGATTAAATGCACGATGTAAAAATAACAAATAGGTATTTTTTATTAAGTGGAGACTTCTGACGTAGAGTCACAAAAACAACAACAATCAAATGTTAAATTAATAGATAGTACCCTGTTTACTTTTTAGGGTTGACAAGTATTAAAATTTTATTAAATACATTTAGACAAATTAATTGTGTATCAAATTGACACATTATGCCAATTTACATCACAACTGACAAAGAATGATAGTTATGATTTTAAAAGTTCTGAATTGAGCTACACGATTACTGACAAATGCTTGCACTAACTGGACTGGTCCACTCTGTGTGATGCTTTACTCAAAACCGCATTTCAGACATCGATCTATACGGTCTTCACATGATCGCCGACCTCATCTAGTTTTGAAAATATGATTGACGTGTATAAGTGCTTGCACAAACCTACTGACAGAAATAAAATCATTTACAACTTGCTAAACAATCTTATATTATGAACCCTGTCAGGGCAAAGGTTCTTCAAGAATAAATAGTAAATAAGAGCATTTATTTTCTTGGTAATAAGTATTATGAAGCGTGCTGTAATTAAATGATTTATCAAGTGCTTCCAGTAACAAGGCGCTTGAGATAATTACACCGAATCCAACAACGGAGCGCTGCCTGGCTGACTGCAAAGTGCAAAAGATTAAAAGCATAACACTACTTACATTTCATGAGCTTAATTAATCAAATTATACATATTATACGTCATTTAAAATCAACCGCGAATTGCCAAAATTAATTTCCTTGTTTGTTTTCCCAAAAAACGACTTGTTAACTGCCTTTTTTCCAACTGGTAATCTTGTAATTACGTCGAAAATTTCAAAGCAAAGTATTTAGCAAGAAGGCACCCCCTAAAAACGGGAGGCTCCCATGGCGTGCACCCAGCGAGGGTTAATGAATTGGTTACCCTTTCTATTATTAGTTTTAGTTACTCGTTTAAGAAGACGAGACTAATTTAAGGGAAGTAATGAATGTCGCTGCAGCGTTCATTGACATATCCGTTGCAATCTGTGAGTCTGATACTTTCGCTAGACGAAGGATCGATTCAGCAGGGATTAGACACGATTCGATGGTTCGGTCAATTTAATTTGTCTGAGCACGTATTACTGCTTATTCGAGCTATAGACAAAATATTTTGCACATGACTAAGACAGTGATAAATCGTTTGCGTTGCTCATGCGAAAACATAACAAGAATGCTGTGACTGAAAACAACAATCGAATTATAGATTTTAAGTAAGCTATGCAAATCGGATATTTCCTAATTCACGAAAAAGTCACAATAGCCATGCGACCTAAGAAAGGTGCGCGCTTAAAAATTCTAATAGCATTTAAATGAGCTGAAGATATTTACATACTTAGTTCAATTATCAGTTCAGAGAATTCTCAATAATGACAGGGCCGATAACCCCTCAGGTTTGTTTCTTAATCCAAGCTTTCCAGGTAAGATCCCGTTCGGGAAATTCGTAGAAACTCTCACCCATTTTGTTCGTTTTAACTAAATAGTTGTTCTGAACCGGCTTTAAATCTGTTCAAATTTCGTCTCTGACACTCTTTTTGCGACATTAATTAACCGACGTCGTTTATATAAGTAGAGTTAGGCATTAACGGCGCTGTTGTTGGGCGTCGTGCCAGCAATCTTAGAGTGAAGATCTTACTCCATGTTCGCTATTTATTGCAATTATTCGCGAATCCCCAGAATGCTTCCCTCTGAACTTGAATGGACTGCCACAATAATACTGTCAAAACTCCGCACACAGTGTTTGGCTTGATCGTTTGCCTTCATCCGAATTATCAAGCGAGATTCGTTCTAATACTCGACGACATTACTTTGAACGACTTTAAATTGAGAGCAGCAAATATAGGATTAAATTAATTAGAACAGCTAGGTACTATTCGTATGTAAATAATTATCTGTGTTAGTAATTTACATTAACGCCACAAGCATAACAATTTTGGCGTGTTTGATAGTAAATTAAATTACATGTCTACAGCGTACATCCTGTATTCGATGGAGTACTAAGTAGATATTAAGTTTTTTAATTATACTACAAGAACATCATTATTCACGTTAGCCTAATTGCTTTTCAAGTCAGTTAGGCACAAGTGAACGGTGGCAACCTTAATTACCACCAGACCTTATAATTGTGCTTTTTTTTTGCAACTAACCATAATGTACTGAACTTTATGACAGTTGACAATTGACACGAAGAGGACAAAAATTGCCAGCGCTAAAAATATAGTTTAACGACCCCAAACATTAAAAGGTCGAATAAAAAGTATTTCACCCTAGTGAAGTGGATAGTTTTAAAGTGTCAGTTTCAACGACCGATATATGTTGAGACGTGGCGGATGATCGATGTCCCCTCTCGCGGCTGCGATGGCTGAGGGGTCGGGAGGGTGTGGTAGATCTTTTAATACAGCTAGTTAGGTAGTAACAAAAACAAACAAAGCTGGGTGGTCCGATGTCCGCTGCCGACTAGTTATGCGCTTACGTAAGAGTAGAGTATTTCCCTTATTGTTCACTCAACTTCGTGGATTAATACTTTAATGGCAGTTTGTGATATTCAATTTTCATGTCCACTTGGCCAGTTCATTAATATCTCTTTGTAAACCTTATTTGAGACTTGTCTGTATTTATATGCAACAAAGGTTTTGTTGAGTCACATTTAAATACACGTGTTATGCAAACAAATTTGGCCCTTATAGTTCATAACGCAAAATGAATATTCTACACAACACTATTTTGTTCATATTACACAAGAATCCCTTGTATGATTGACCTATGAATTCTATGATAGCGCAGAATTTTATCTCGAATAGAAACATACACATCACTACATACAGTACATAGTTTTTAGAAGCAGGAATTAAGAGTCGACCAATCGTAAAAGTCCGATAGCGAGGTTGTTACAAGATCGACGCGTGCGCTGCTGCGATTAATATAATTGCTCGCCATTATTGGCTATCGACTGCAAAACGTTACTCGATAGTTACCCTAGCTTTAAACACATGTTTTAACAATACTAGGAAATCTTTAGTAACTGCCCATTTGTTGTTAGGAAAGTTGTTAATGATTGCTTCATGGTTTGTTTCAATTCATCCTCAGTAAAGAGTTACATGAATTGAGAATGTGTTAACTTCTCTGAATGTTCACGTCATCACGTCAACGCCGGCTGTCGCTGAAAACCAGCGCTGGGGCTCTGTCTCGTATAGGGTCTTAGCATCATGCTAAGCGATGGCCGTTTTGCGTGGATGTGACGCATCCCAACTTGTTTTTTTGTGTTCTTTTTATGCGTCATGTTTGCCGCAAATAAATGTAGGATTTTCTTTCTTTTTTTTCTCTTTCTATCAAATCTTATAGAATTTGCGAATATGAGAGGCATAGGTTTATGGCACAATTAGGTTTAAATACTGACAGGAAAAACGATGAAATAGGCAAGTAAATAATGAATTAATGACCCAATGTGTATTTACTTACATAATTCCAAATAGGATGACCTATTTGGAATTATGTAAGTAAACACACATTGGGTAAAATGTAGAACTAAATTTGTTTAAGTAGTGGATTGGGAATTATAATTTAAGTAGATAGTACACAGAATACAAACATTTCGCTTCAGATATTTTGTTTAATAACGATAATATTATTAAACATAAGTTATAAAATTGTAAATTTACACTTTTAAATACTTACAAATTGAGTATCTGAATAATAATGTAAATGAAAGTATTTATGAAAACACCTTATTTATGTTTAGATGGATCAATTGATTTTGAAGTAACAAGTAATGGACACATACTTAGTTAATATTATAAATTCGAAAGTAACTCTCGTCTATACATATGTTACCTTTTCAAGCCTAAACTACTGAACGGATTTCGCTAAAATTTACCAAGGATATAGACGGCATTCTAAGGAAGGACATAGGCTATACTTTTGTCCCGGTAGCACGTTCCCGCCGGATAATTTCCGACATCCACGCGGGCGAAGCGAAGAGGATAAAACCAGGAATGAAATTATCCGGAAAAGAACCGGAGTTACCGACATAGCTTGCAGAGTAAGCAAACTGAAGTGGCAGTGGGCTGGCCATGTTTCTCGAAGGACCGATGGCCGGTGGAGCAGACAAGCCGAGAAGTGTGGGACGCCCCCCAGCTAGATGGACGGACGACCTAAAGAAGGTTGCTGGGACGGACTGGTTGCGGAAGGCGGAGAACAGGGTGTTGTGGCGCAGCCTGAGAGAGACCTATGTCCAGCAGCGGACTGCGATAGGCTGAGTTGATTGACGCGGGCGAAGCCAAGGGCAGAAGCTAGTTTTTTATATAATCAAAAAGTTCTTGCATTTTGTTTCAATACACAATACATGTTGCACCACTTTAACATCAACAAGCCACCTTACATAAATAGCAACAAAAAAAAAGTCACCTTGGCAACAAAAAATGTGAATGCATAACACCTTGCAAAAATACTACAGAAACCAGTAATCCATAGGAAATAATAACCCCATACTTCAACCGGTTGGTATTCACAAAAAGACAAGTCTTTCCCCTTAAGGAAGCGGTTGGCCCTTGACACAGTGCCACTTGCGGGGGTCAAGGCAACCCACTTGTCCAAATTATTCATACTGGCTTCACTGAACTTCAATGCAGCATGGAATTTCTATAGAGCAAGGAAATCTGGGGAACACTGATTACTCAACACTTTATTTTTGTACTGCATTTACCTTGTAGCCTTTTCAAGTCATTGATGCACTTTTAGGGAGATGATGCATCAAGTTTTTTGTCATACTATTATTATTTACTTGTTCCTGAAAGGATTTGGGGAGGCCTTTGCCCAGCAGTGGGACAGTACAGGTTAACAAAAAAAAAAAAAACATTCTCCAATCTCTCCTTAAACATCATCATTAATTCATTACATCATATAGTTTCTTGGTCTTGTTTCATGTTTATTATTGTAGATAAGTATATTATGTTTTATGTATTTATTGTCACCTCGTTTCTTAGGTATTTTATTAAGTTCGGTAACAATAGAAAAGTAATTATGTTTAATTAGTGACAGTTGAGCTCTTATGTAAATGGTACATAACTGACTATCTCCAGTAGTGTCGCTCCTTCTACCTTTAATCCATCCAAAGGTTGTTCATAAAAGATCGCTTTTAGTGATAAGACCATTCATTGTCACCCTATGTATGACGTGAACTTAAAATTTCTACATTTATATCTGTAATGTTTTATGGTTTACATAATAAAGAGTACTCTATCGACCTATTTTATCCATTAAGTAAACAAAATTGTGTTGTTTAGAAGACTGATAACAGCCCCTTGTTATGACTTTTAAAGGTTTTTTTTACTACTATTATTTCAATAATAATGAGGAAAATAGGAAAAAAGGTATGTAGGTAAATATAATAGGTAATAGATTTTCCCATTTCCTATCTACCTTGTATAGGTAGGTAGGCAAATGGGTAATTTCGCACAGAGGATTTTAATGAGAGCAAAAAGCATATGTGGCAATCATGCATAATACGGATTGAGGATATAAGAATCACAACCAGCACCCTAATTGCGTGACACACTATCAATCGGAATCTGAATCATTTTGATGCATATTGCTAATCCATTACTTCATATGTAAGAAAAATTAGTCTGTTCAACAACGTAAATACCGCAATGAATGTTGTTGAACTGTCAAAATGAAAACCATTCCTACTGTAATTAGTGCGTTACGCAATTAACCCGACGTTTTAGATTTCAGCTGGTTTAGCAGCATAAAACAAAAATAGTTGTCTCTAACACAGGTCAGTACCTATATTAACTTAAGTAAATATACCTTACCTTACCTTTATTTGAATACTCTTACATAGGAGGTATTTAACATACCTATTTAAATAGTAACATAGGATAATTTAATGATGAATGGATGTATTAATAACAATATACTCCTTTAGTGCCAGTCTAAAACCCATGAGGCATGGTCAAAACACTAGTCACCTATTTAGTCAATACTTATAATGAATTCTAATAATATTATCAACTCCACAATTTGTGAGGATGGATGTGGATGGATGGATGTTTGTTACTCTTTCATGCAAAAACTACTGAACGGACTTTGATGAAACTGTACAGTAATATAGCTTATACATCAGAATTTCACATAGGATTTTTATCCCGATATTCCCAAGGGATCGACACTTGTGTGGGTGAAACCGCAGGGCAATGCTAGTCTAAAATATATTTTAAAAAGTCCATTTAATAACAGCGAAAATCAAAATTCTTTCATATTCAATATATTAGATAAGATTTTAACACCTCTATTCCAGATAATGTCATTTGTTTGAATAATTGCTATCAATAAATACTTTAGCGATAATCTGATAACATATTAATATAATAAATTGAGTGTTTTGATAAGCTTTTAAATTGTATATAAGAATGTTTGAAGTAGTAGCTTTAGCTTAGCCCTTTTATTAATTCTTGCCTTCTAATTATCACTAAGCAAACTTCTCCAAATGAATATGGCTATTAGAGGCAAGCAAATTAGCAGCTTATCACAAATGAATAGTATATATTTCTAATGTAGGTCACCTGTTAATGTATAGTCTGTTCCAAAACTATCTGTTTAAAGTGTAAACAAACCCTGTTCAGGTTAATTTTTTACACTATCACTTACTGAAAGGAATTTGTAAAACATTCTTAAATTTTATATCTCCCAACTTTATCCAACAATTATTGTTTGAATAACATGATTAAATTGTAATTGAAAAATCTTTGATGAAAATGGGGTTATACAAATTAACCTTCATTGTCAAACATCTTCATGGTAATATAAAGTTAGAATTTCGGGTTTAGGTATACCAATAATCAAATCAAAGCACTCAATTTGTAAGTGGCACACTACAAATTGGCATCCACACCACAAGGTAAGTTTTTAGATGTATTAGTTTACATTTTCATCAGATACATTTAGAACAGAATATAAAACAGGAGAGTTACCAAAAAAATACATGAAGAAGATGTCAATTCCATCCTACTGTGTGACAGCAAATCATGATCATTGATCACCTATTTGTCTGTTAAAAGTGTGAAGTAGATTGAACAATTATGATAATATTTTCCTTTAATTGTTATATTTCATGGTTACTTTTTTAACTGAGACAAGAGAAGGCTGTTTAGTAAGAACTTGCCAGTAACAAAAAAATAAAAAAAAATAACTGCTCACTTAGGTTGGTGTAATACCTAGTAATTTATATAGCAAAAAGTTTGTTGTTTTTATTTTCCTACTAAATAAATACAAAGTCAATGTCTATTGAATATACACGTGTGTTCAAAGGTGTTTTTAATGGGACAAAAAGCTATTATTAGTAATTAAGTCGTAAATCTTATAATAGCATGCAAGTGATATTGACAACTGCTTTCAAAGCGTGCGAGGGATTTAATGATGTTGTAATTAATATTATGTTCGAAACTAAGAGATTAATGCCAAACTGGTTGAGAAATGAAGAAGAATTTAATAAAAAATATTGTTGGTAAAATGTATACACCTATTATTCTGTCAAAAGCAATTAACCAATGTTTCACTTAACTAATAACAGTCCTATGAAACTAAGTAGTGTTATAAATATAGCCGTCTATAGTCTATACAAACAAACAAAATTAAAGTGTCTGTTTGTATGTCAATATAACAGCTTTTGACTTAATGCATATGAAAGTATATGCGGTATTTAAAACAAAAATAAAACGTCTGTTTGTTCCGGCTAATAAATCTCCAAAACGGCTGGACCGATTTTGATGAAATTTGCTATGGATACTTTGAACTCTGGGGAAGGACATAGGCTGCTTTTTATGAAGGGCGGAAGCTAGTTATTAGAATATTTTTTATCCATAAAAATTAAAGAATTCTCTATAGAGACTTACTTTATAATAATAATACTTCTACTAACTGCTCGAACCAAGCTAAACGAGCTTGTTTGCATCGGGGTTGCCATTTAAAAGTTTGTATTAAAATTTCCCCTTTTTGTGTGCTTATCACACCCTAATATTTACTTAAATAAATATGGGGGAAGGTACTGTTTTCATGTCAAGGAAAACTGATAAATATTGTGGTAGCAGTGGTTAATGATATGGTAAATTAGACCTAATTAAATACTATCAGTAACTGATAGTTTCTTGCAGTAACATACATTTTAGAATTGATTGAATTTTTTGTTCTATCAAAGACAAATTTTCTTTTACCATGAGTTAAATAGGTACAGCTACAGTAAATTACTTGATGCAATAAGTTAGTGTGTCTGAATTATATGTTGCCATTGTGACACAATAAACATTGTTCTATGAATGATGACAAAGGTTTTCAATTTTAATGCCATGAAGTCAGTTTATTCTGCAAACATAATGATCATATATAATCAAGTGTTCAACATGTTATTAGAGGAAGAATGAGTAAGTTTAATAGCTTGATGTGATCTGTCAGCATGGGGCGTGGAGTTTCAATTGAATGATTTTGATCATGTAGTGTGAAGTTTGACAAATAGAGAATTTTATTGGAACATTGATTGTTGTTTTAAAAGTCGTTTTGACTTCTTTTACTAATGTAGTTTCAGTTAATATGGTGATATTCATAATAAAAATGAGTGTGACCTGTTTACTAGTTTTTTTTGCTTGTGAGAACTCAAAATTAATAAACAATACCTAAAAAAAAAAAAGGCCCAAATGGATTGAACTTAACCAATTTGCCTGCAATATTATACAAGATAGATGCCTTTCAATTTTTTTTTCCAATAAGTATAAAGCATATTTTCTTTCTTTCTTTCATTCTTATTTTGCTCACCAACCACTTTCGAGTTTTTTTCTAGAGATCCCCCCCCCCCCCATGTTTTTATAATATTGTCAGTTGCTAACCTCAAACAGCTATTGCCACAAGTATATTTAAACATGTAATATTATACAGTCGTAAGATAGGATAGTTAATTTTCTCTAGGTCTTCTACTTCCTGAAAGTTTCAAACGCCCATGAGGGGGCGTTATCACCCTTGTTGAGACCCTATGGTAGTAAAGAAACTTTATTCACACTACAACTTAGCCTAGTAGCTAATAAGTAATTTAAATATACCTTAAACTGCTTAGTAACCATAATCATGTAGTTTATCCCTGGTCAAGTTATTTTCTGTCTCTTTTTGCATTGTCTCTAAACATTTTTATCAGTATTTGTGTATTATTCAGTGCTTGCTTGTACTGTTGTCATTTCATAATGAGAAGCAAATAACACAATAATAATAATTTTTTCAATGTTATTTTTATCAAAGCTTTAGATATCAGTTCTGCTATTTACAGTTTCCAAACCACAGTCCACAAAAAATATATTGCAGTTGATAAATAATACATACATTTTGGCATGCATTATGGATTACACCCCACTCCCTATCACAGAGAGGAGGCCTGTGTCCCAGCAGTGGGAACATTATAGGCTGATTATACTCATGCTTATGCATTTGCAATGTTGCCAGTATACCATATATAAATAATGGCATCCATATTCCCATTCTTATTGGAGCAATTATTTATTCAAAAATGCTATGCAGTGTCAATAATAAATTCATAATTATCATTACTTAAGCACTTGATATAATACAGCTGCAATGATCATGAATAATTTTGTTTTTATTTACATTATGATATGATGTAAGTATGTACTTAAGAACAAGTTAGTAGCAGATGCAAACATAGACCAGAGGGGTATTTAAAAGCCTAATCAAGTCTTTAATCAGTTAATCTGCTGTTAAATTTAAATGCTTGTTGCAGGGATTGGTTGAGCAAGCAGGCGTGTAGGTTAAAATGATTTCTTTGAGTATTTTTTTTAGGAAGAATGGTCTGTCAGCCTTGCATTTCCTTGAAGGTGGCAGGAGTTGGGTGAAAAATATTATAAATATTTTAAAATAAAAGACTTTTAATTCAGTCAGCCAGGAATACTAGAACAGTTCAGACTGGACTGAATACAAACAAAACTAGCATTTAATTATGCTAAAATGGATATATTCATAAATTGTAAGAATTGTATAAATATTACACACGTTTTTGCAACTTTATTTATGTAAGTATATTATTGCAAAATAACTTTTAATTGTTATAATCTTTACCTAATGTTAAGTGATGCCACAACATTTTCATGCAATGCTATGCTGTCTAAGACAGTGGTAATGAAATGACAAATTCTCATTGACAATAACACTAACTGTACCTGTTTTATGAGTTAACAAATTAGCAATTTAAATAAATCCAGCTTATGCTAAGACATGACCAGTATTAACACATGCTTAATACCAATGTTGTATTCAACCGCAACATTCGAAGCTCTTTGCAACCTTCCATCATATTAATTAGTGTTATAATTTTTACAACCAAAGTAAAACAGCAAAAGTAAACTTTTCATGTTACTATTGGATATCTAAACATGGCCATACAACTTGCTCTGTAGAGCGCCGTCTCTCTCACACACCGCATACCGGCTATATGTCTGTCTCCCTCACTCCCTTCACTCCATGGATAAGAGAAAGTAACAAAAGAAAAATAATACATCCCAGCCTCAATACATAGTAGTAACTGCATCCGCATTTATGGTAACTAATTTAAACGTTAGAAATCATTACCAAAACAAATTATATAATTAGGGGTCTGTGAGTCAACAAACAACTACTGTGCCTTATAACCTATACCCCTACAATAATTATACATCCAACTTTCGCAACGATGCTGTAATTAAGATATTAATAGACGTTACATGTATAATCACAGATGTGTACGATATATAAAGTAAACATAAACAGGTAAACTAACCCTTTCTTCATGAGCCACCTCTGTTGGCCCCAGTTGATAAAACAACGTTCCAATGAAGAAGACACTCATCCATGTTACGATCACTCATCTATCTACACGATTTATATAATTTATGTTTGCACTACTTGTCACAATCAAACTAAAATTCCACTTTTTGCTGCGCTAAACGCAGACGTCATTGACAAACAACCGAAGTGACGAGTTATTGCACGGGATCACATAGTAGATGAAAACACTGCGTATTTTAAGAGCCATTGCATCGATATATCACAAATCTTATCACTTGAGGTTATTACATTACTAATCACTTCGTCTACATCAGTTATTTATAAAAATAAAAAGGTAAAAAGCAAAAATTACTCGTAGACAGCACTCACGACGTCGCACACTCACATAACGTAACGTGCGATTTCGTTCACACACACACACAACTAAAGTCAAGGTGACAGTTGGGCGCTAGCGTCGTAAAAGTCGGTCCGAATCCGACTCTATTCTTTTAGCTATTGCAACACTGAGCATAGTTTCTAAAGGGTACTGACTTCTGAGTGCGAATCGGACCGATATTGTTCCACGATTCCAAATAAATAAAATAACTTTGAAAAAGACTTTTGGTACATTACTTTTGAATATTTATTTCAAAAATCATATTTAATTAAATCCTTTTTTATTTTATTTTGAAACGACCGGGTTTGTAAACTTTTTTGTCAGCGACCACAACAGCTTGGGATGGTTTAGACGTTATGAAAGTACAGTGCAAAGCATGTAAAACCACCAAAATACCAAAACTTGGATGTATTAAAATTACCTCTTATCACGTTTTTAATGGGAAAGTTCATTTTGACAATATTATTGATTTCCTATTTATAATTTTATTGTAGGAAATGATAAACCGACAAGTCAAGCCAACGATCCGTAGGTATTTCAAGTCTTCCCATTCTGGAAAGACTTTGCCACACTTCCTTTAGGTACCTATTTAATTATTAGGGACTGAAAATTTGCCACTTTGTGAAACACAGTCTTTCCCATCGAGCTAAGTTTGAAAATGCATGGGCGCATTTTAAATAACCCTTGGAGAAAGGCTACTAAAAATCGTTTGGGCCTACTGTTAATAGGCCAACCTGTGTTTATTGTTTTTGGTTTTACTTACGACTCAAAACTTGAAGAACAAGAGTTCTGTTTAAGTTCGATTTTCCACTTTGTGTGGTATCATAGGCGTACCCGCTTTTGACCTAAGAGGGGCCAGATCAACGAAAACAAGAATTTCCTGTATTATTGGGGGAGAGCCCCCCCCCCCCCCCCGCCCCCCCAGCACGTTCATGTATGGTATAAAAGACAAAGAAAGGAACTTTAGTGACACTTTCTTTCGTAGTAAGTGGGTCTTAATTATGAACTAATTAATTTCTATGGATTCCGAGATTCCAGCCGATTTAGGGACGCCAACTGTCACAAATATAACTTGTAGGGATGTGATCGATAGATTGTTTACAAGAAAAACTATCAAATATTCTACGGAATAAGTGAGCGTTACGAAGAACATGGTATCGTAGCTGTAGCCGGTAATAGAAACTTAGCGACTGCGAGCAAGAGAGTTTGTTTGGTTGGAAGAAAACACGCCACCGCGCCCTACCCCTTTTGTGAGACACTATTATTAGTATTTATTATAATTATCTCAACTTTACTTGACTATTTTTTGCTTACTAATTCGCTTTCATCATCATCATCATCCATAGCTGGACATAAGCCTCGCTTTTCTCATGCCATAGTATATTTATTATGGCGATATTATAACCTCATCAGTTGTCTTTGGTTCCGCTTGGCTTATCACTCCGCATCCACACTACCGCCATTTACTTGAAGTTAACTTTTGGCGCAAGTTATATTCGATTCAAGTTATTTTACCGTTTTTTTTTTAATATTCTTAATCATAGCGTGTCGATAGCAATCTAAATAGACTCGGCCCAGAATTCGGTTACTTGTTTGGCGCCAGTACCAGCGTCCATCAGTTCCTGTAACGTACAGCTGACAGGCTACAATATTAAGTGTACCATCGTTTGCGGAACACTACCACATCTACACTCACAAGGCGGAGTCGTCAATGAATTTCCACCTGAACAGATTTTCCTTGCTTCGGCCAACCTGGGTCCGGAGTGTATTTAAAGAAGCACAGTCTCTCGCCACAGTTTCAGCGTTTCTTGCGATTACATTTTTGAAGTATTTTTTTTAAACTGTTGCTGTCTGGAGCGTATTGTGGTGTTGCGAATTTGGTCGGCGAGTTTAATTTTCAAGATACTACGCCCCATCGCTCTCTGGCAACCTGAAGACAAGCGTCGCTGGCGTGACGATTTGGACTCGTTCCTGACCAATTGAACGGAGAAGGCCAGAAGTGGTTTGCCCAGAAGTGGAACAACATAGGCTAATGGAAAAAAAAATTTTTGCTGAGGTTCGTGGGTGTTTGCTTCTAGTATTAGTATACCGGTAACAATAAAACAAACCTTCATTAAATACATAGTTTTATTAGAAAATGAAAACAAAATCCCTTACACTACCTAAATAAGGCACGACGTGTTCAAACGAATCGTGTGGCATAGGCGCACCGCACACAGCGCGGTCGCTCCGTCACACGATAGGGGGAACAGAGATTTAGCACACATATGCACGTAGACTTTCACATAAATCAAACAACCCTGTACATACATATGCTGTTTACAAAATATACAATTATAATGCCACTGCGCAACTATTTAATGCTGATTACACGAAACTTGCACACAATACTGTAATTTGGCCGGACAACATCGATGTATAAACACTAACATTTCTTTAACAAAAACACATATAAAGCATTTGAAACAAGGACGAAGTACGTCAGTTATACAACTTATACACAAGTCTCATAACGTCGATATGTTATAGTTTAAATATTTATTTATTTGATTGATATACAAGTGGTAGGAAGCAGAGGTTCGATATCACTTTCGAAGCTTTACAAACAAGTACACTAAGACTGAATTTTACACAATGTACAACAGAATATTTATAAATACATAAAATTTGTGCTATCAATGTGAAGGTGAGATATAAAAATGGCGCAAAATTTCGATAATATATTTTTGTAAGTTTACTATTTTATTAAAAATATGGTGTCAAACGTGCCGTGTCCACAACTTTCTATATTACAATAAGTTAGTATACAAAGGAGCGTAATATTAATAATCGTATGTAATTTTATATCTAAAGCGTGATTAAATTACATGTCCCTATATGAATACAATCTCTAAGTTGAAACGAAATGCAAAATTCTTACTATGAAATAAATTACTAAACCAACATTTGATACACTACTCACTAAATTTGTAAATAATAATATAGGAATAATATCTTAATTTGTATGTCTTTGTACCAAATCATGATTTAGATAGAAATTTTACAATTTTGAGCTTCATTGACATGAGAATGGTGCGAGAGAGCATTGAACGATAAGAGATACATACAGTACACAACAGCTAGAGGTTGAAAATGTCCAACTTTTCATCGGCTGAAAAGGTAATTTCGCACCCCTATTGAAAGACATTAGCAAAATTTTCACGAGAAAAATTTTGAATGCCGAAAATAAAATACAAAGTTTTTTTAATTAAAATTAACGCAGACATCACAACATTCAAAAATGAAATGATCATGAAAAACGTGAAATTGAAATGACGAATAATAACTTACAGAATTTCAGATATCAATGTCTAAAAAGTTTAACAAATTATTGTCTCCGCATTACTGATACGCGCCGACACTGTTCGCTCTCCGAATTGGTCAATACCTTCTACATTAACGTTAGGGTAATAATCAGTGTCTAATACTGAGGTAAAATATTACCAAAAAAATGGTTAAAAACGTTTTTAGTAAAAGCCAAAAAATTCTTTATTGGATTTTCTACATTGTCTAAGTAGTACAAAAATTTGAAAGACACCGTGTTTTTAGTTCATCAGTCATGTTACGTGTACTATAATTTAGTCGATGCTAGGGTCTCCGCCCCAGCAGGTTGGCACAGCAGGCTAAATGTCAGTAGTGGTCGATGTCAGCTGTCGGCGCGACTGAGTATACTGACGGTGGTCTGTGGAATAAAAATTGTGTTAGTATTGTTAGCACGTCATAATAAAAGCTATTACGTAAGTAATCAGCATTTTCTGATGTTTATTAACGTGTGGTGATTATAAAGCTGACTATAATACCCAACCATATAAATAGTTATTGTTGTAGTGGGTTTAATTTGGTTACATAATTATAAATTAGATTGTGATATTAGCTTTTTTATGCCTTATCATAATATAACAGCAAAATGAACCCATTTGGTTTTTTAAATAATTATATGTAGTAAAATTTTCCAATAATCCAATAGGAACTCGAATTTTGATTGGTAACAATTTATTTTCTTTTCTAGACATCTTTGTGACACGTCTCTTTCTAGCGCGATGTCGTATTAACGACTGGGTACTGTAGCTGCATCTGCTGTACTAAATAACTGAAGGCCAATTCCCGTAATTAAAAATGTTCAAAATCAAGTCGCAATCTCATCTCAGCGGTAATCAATGCCAAAAACTTATCAAAAATATAGGGTAATTAGAGGTATTTTTGACAGATTGACACTCGGATCAGACTGTAAACGTTCTTAAAATAACGAGAATTACCCCTCTGGTTTGGTGTTCACCACAATGAATTAGGGATACATTTCTGACACCTGTCAGTTATTACAGTTCTATCACAGTTATTTGACATTTGACTGCAAACGCGGAGAACAAAATAACACTGGTTATTCGAATTTAAACTTTATTAGTTCCTAATCGTGTCCAACTGACAGGTGTCAGGACGTATTCCCTCGGTGGCCAGACTATAGTATGTAGTGATTACCGCAGCGCACGTCGTGGTGCAGGCAGGCGGGATGGGCGCGGTAACGCAGACACGCGCGTTTCGTTGCTTGACGCTGGACGTGGCTGGTCTATTACCGGTGCTGGGAAGAAAAAAAAGGGTTAGAGATCTTACAGATTTTCCATTAAAGTATACAAGTCAAAACCATCTCATTTTTTTTTTATTGGAATCCAGATCGAGGTTTTATGCCATGAGCAGTAGACCAAAATGGGTAATGAGCTCTGACCTCCACGCGAAGCCGCGTGCAAAAGCTTGTAATATTATAAATGTGAAAGTTTGTTACTAAATCACGCAAAAACGGCTGAACAGATTTGGATAGAATTTGGCACATAGGTATGACCATGACCTCGGTTATGTTAGCTTTTGGTTTTAATGTAATTAAATGTTTGTGTAAATTATTTGAGACTTTTTGCAACTGACTTCTGGTGCTCAAAATACCGTCTCCGATTAGTTAACGGAAGTCGTTGTTTGTTATTAAAATAATATTTAATATTGTATTTCCGGAAGTTGCTTAGCACGCCAACTAGTGACCGTTTTTTAAATGTAAAAGGGTATAAAAGCACATGGCGGTGCATTTTAAAAGTTAGTTCCGTATACAATAAAAAGCTATAACGTTACGCTGCTCGTTTTCTTGTCCCAATCCGTTCTGGTTTCTCATAGTTAGGACATAGGATGCTTTTTGAGGGCGAAGCCGCGGGCAAAAGTTAGTTTATAATAATAAGATCCTACCATCACCTTCCAGCTCCGTCTACCCAATTAGGCAATTCAGGCGTGACGTTCTATTATAAAATAATATGTTCGTTACTAACGTGGTGGTTTACTCTGCATTGGTCCGGAAGCAGGCCGGGAGATGTTACGTTGGAGCTGTGACGGCGCCGCTATCGAGTACGGCCGTGTCGTGGGCGGCTGTAAAACGTCACACTGACATATAGCATGGGTTGATTAATATTACTCGGTTTTGTTAGGAGTTAGCCCTTATACCACACATAATACTTTAGTTACCTGGACCACTTTGTTAGACATAGATTTTGAAGATGAGACAATTGAAAATCATTTTTGGTAGACTGTGAAAATATGAAGATAGATAGAAGTATGTAGATACCAAAACTGGAACATTTGTTTTGTTTAGGGCTGATTTCTCAATCGACCGATAATTTTTATTCGTGGAATAAATTTGACGTTCGGCAGTGTTTGTATGGAAGAACGGTAAAAAATTCAAAATTATTCCTCCGATAAAGTTATTTGGCGTTGGAAAAAACAGCCCTTAGTTAAAGAAGAAGAGATTTTTTCAAAATGCAGGTTGCCTTAATAATAAATAGGTGTAGTTAGATAGAAGCCATAAAAAAGTTTTGCTAGTATTGTAATATCTACCTAGTACAAAAATATCTAAAGACATTGCCTTTACATAAAACCAATGAGCAGGAAACACTGATGCCGAATGACACATTATTTGTGTATTCAAAATTATCAAACTAGTATCATTAACTAGTTTCATATCTGTCATTTCAGCTTCAAATAAATAATCGTAGCCACCATTATGTAACTTTGGTAAAAAATATTGTTTTTAGTACGTAGTGACGTATTATTTTTATCGATAGACATGGGTCCCAGCTCTAGCGACTCTTAGTGTTCATATACACGTGCGGCACGTTACCAACGGCAGAGGCAACTGCAGTCGACACTTGTCGACGGCAGCCGTAGACGCGTCAACGACAAAGGCAACTTCGGCGGCTGCGTCGACAATGTGCCGCTCGTGTATTGACATCTGTTTTAAGGTTTAAAATAAACCTGAAAATCGAGGGTTACCTCGACAGAAGTAGTACAAAGCTGTATCACAAAAAGTGTGGGTTGGAGTTCATGCCAAATTCATTCCCATCCATCCAAAATTCGGTCGAGAGGTAAGCCTGACCAGTAATTGACATAAAGTGAAAACGCATTTCGTAAAGCTGATAACATGAAGCATGAAGAAGCTGACTCAAAACCGTCAAAGCGCATTCGCGTGTGTATTCGGCATCAGTATACCAACACGAGTTACATACGATTACAGCATCTCTTGTACACAATGGCCAATTTTTAATCATTTTAAATAAGCAAGTAACTTCATGACTATAGCAGACAAGAACACATTTTATTTTTCCTATGCATCATTTTCACTAATGAGTTGCCTTTGTAAGCCCCCTTTCACACACTCGGATTGCCCTGTAGCGAAGTGTATGAGGTAGTATGAAGCTTTAATCCTTACCGGCACAATATACCCGGTTGACGCATAAATTCTCCATCCCATAACCCACTGACTTCCCGGCAACCTTTGATTCCGCCCGGAATCACCCACTGCTAGGTATTTTTTGCGTAACATACCAACAGTAGCAACGGCTCTCATTTTGACAGTTCACAGACAACATTCATTGCGTTATTTACGTTGTTGAGCAGACAATCTTTTAGAACATATGAAGCAATGGATTAGCAATATCCTTCAAAATGGTTTGCGATTGAAAGTGTGTTACGCAATAAGGGTGCTGATGTTTCCCGCTACTTTGATGATATCATTAACCCAACGCGCTTTTGGGTGACCCTGGTTTCTTTGGCCTAACCTTGGCCACCGTTCGATCAAAGCCTTTACATGTGAAAGGGGGTTATTGCAGCGTTTGATGGCAAGAAAATGTATCCCAACATTGGCCACTGTGTACACGAGTGTCAAATAAACAGTGGACACTCACAGGTAAGTGATGGCTTCGCATGGAGACGGGCACGCCGCTGCCCGCAGCCGCGCGTAGCTGCGTCATGAGTTAGTGACGCCGTTAGTGCGTTGTGACGTGGGGTTAACACGTTCAAAGTGGACCCGGAGTTAGGGTAGTGGGTTAACAAGTAGCAAGATGACATTTTTAAGGGGATATAAAAGTAATATTTGCTTATTATTGTTTTTCTTTCATAGGGAAGTCTATTTTAGTCCAGATGTAACCACTACAATTAGATGCTGTTATTTGTGTTTAGACACGTGACATTTAACGGCAATATTCTCATTAGAGACTTGATTAGTATTTTAAGGCCCGGAGGTAATAAGCTACTGGAATTAACAGCAGACAGTACGATAAATTGGGCAGCAATGTCCAGAACCTGCCATTAGAGTCCTGTCTTCCGAATTAAGTTACAGACAGGACATAATAAAAAAATTATTTAGCAAACAGTTGCCGTGAATATCGTGAAAAGTTTTAAGAATTGCTGGTAGCATTTGAAGGTATGCAAAATTACAGACAAGATCAACGAGGCAGTATTGATTCAATATTATTATAATTAATAAACCACAGCCGAACCCACAGGGCCGCGTTGAACGGGTTAACCATATTTTTAGATTAGGTATATGATAATATTAGATTATTCAAGTTTAATAAATGTATGATTGACACCATTAGGGACACATTTTAGACACAATTGAAATGACATACACATTTAATTATTAGAACCAAATAATAATTATTATTGCTATTTTACCAACACCAATTATTAGACATGTAAACAAAAAAGAAAATTTTAGCTTTATCACATTATCTCTTGTAGAGAACATCTTTCGTAGATAATTATAAATTGAAAAAAAAAACGGACTCTATATCATGAAATAAAAAAAGATTCTCTAGTCTCTTCAAATACCTATAGAATTTGTTTGTTCATAGGTATTTTTGGATCATACAAAAAATCCTTACTAAAGTATCCTAAAAGTTTCAAAAATAAACGTTTCGTAAAATCCTAACTTTCAAAATCCCATCATCTGCCTAGCCTTTTCCCAACTATGTTGGGGTCGGCTTCCAGTCTAACCGGATGCAGCTGAATACCAGTATTTTACATGAAGCGACTGCCTATCTGACCTCCACAACCCAGTTACTGGGTAATACGATACCCCTTGGTAAGACTGGTTGTCAGACTTTCGGGCTACTGACGACCCGTAACGACTGTCAAAGATCCACGAATGACAGCCGGGACCAACGGCTTAACGTGCTTTCCGAGGCACGGAGGGGACTTGGTATGTGAAAATGGTCACCCATCCACGGACCAACCGCGGCAAGCGTAGCTTAACCTGATCGATCGACCCGTGCGGCTGTTATTACTTAGCCACAAGCCCCCTGACTTTCAAAATCCCATAAGCCCAAAAAAAAAACAAAATTTGGTTCGTAAAACCCTCATAAGTATGGGTTTCCTACGACAGCGATGGCCGCCACATAACGGGTGTCACACCGTAAAGTCAAACCCACCGGAGTTTCACTTTACTGTGTCAAAAAACGCTCAAGGGAAACACACCAACTTACTTTCAGAAATAACGTTTCAGTGACGGTAAATCGCGGACGCTGTATGGCAGCCGCCGCAGTCTTACGAAACCCTCTTCAAACTCATTTTCAAAAGCAGTGTTACCCGTATAATTTAATCAAAGCATGTCTAAAGCAGTATTCATAACGTATTCGACTTACATCTCTCGGTGCCACCAGCTGACTTTGCGGTCGTTCCCTCCTTAGAGTCTCTGTACCTTGTCGAACTAACGGAGGCGTGGGAGGAATCTCTGGTTTTGAGGCTTCTTTCTGAAATGTTCACGTAAAGGGTGTGACAGGGAAGTGCACACATTCAGCATCAAAGAGTAGCCTTTTGGAATTCGGCCTCATGCGCTGCATGCTTCAGAAAAATTGCGCAAACGGGGAAGATTGGCACAAACAGGAAAACTTGCGTAGTCAAAGAAGAATAACGTAAAAGAAATAAGGCTTTATGCATTGGATTGAAAAAAGATCGTAGATGTCGAATGTCGATTCTCGAGCTGTGGGAGGAGTCTGTTCTGGCAATTGATGACGCCTGCTGGGGAGTCGCGGGTGAATAATCTTGCACAAACAACCGTAGTCACTGCTAGATGAACCGACAACCTTTCCTTCGTATTAAGGCGAAAGCGTCGGGATAACCAGCGAAATTCAAATTTTTTACGTTTTTTGAAATTTGCAGATCAGTCTCAGGTTGTATTACCGATTCTAATGATAATAATTCTGTAAAGTCATATTTGATACGCTCACGAATCATATTTTAACCAACATACAGCCTGACATTGCCTGCAAATTGCAAAAACACGTAAGAAAATTTTAATTTCGCGAGCTACTTTAGCGCTTCCCCCTTGAAGGGCAGTTGATTGTTATAATGTATGGTGTCTGGTGTTATATTAGGTACCTGATGGTTAACATTGATGATATAGGACTCGGTGGACACGGGCAGGCCGGGCGGCGCGCTGGCGGTGGGGCTGAGCGCCGGGTTGGACGCGTACACGCCGCGCCGGGCCAGCGTGCGGCCGCCCGGCGGCAGGCCGCGGCTCGCCATGGCCACGCCTGCTGCTGCGGGTGGAGCTGGAATAGTATAATGGTTAATAATGCGCATTTAAAAAAAATAATGAGGTTTTTTTACATTTCTGGCCTTTTCTCTTCTTTGTCTTACCCGACCAAACGCGCAGTTGGTTATTTAGTTACTTGGCTATTTAGTATTTCTGGGACCCTAAACTAGGAATTATTTGAGGTTCACAAAAAGAGTGTATTATCAATCATGATAATATATTGGTGTTCGATAATATTTTTATAAAATAAGGGGTATTTTTTGCGGTTAAATTCCTTGTATTAATAAGTATACATATGGTATGTTACATTAGTAACTGATGAAAATGTAAACAAACGGATCAGAAAACGTACTTGTGGCTGCCATATGCATGTATTTTTGTAGTGCCACTTACAAATGTAGTGCTTTGATTTGATTATTTAAATACTTAAACCCGAATTTCTTATTTTAAATCATATAAAAGATGTTTGCCTTTTGATAATTATTGAGATTAATTTTATAACCTCAATTTTTCTCGAGGATTTTTCAATTAATTTTTATATTACAAACAATAATTCTTGGAAGTTGTAACCTTCTAAATACAGATGAATGTGTTACAAATTCCCTTCAGCGAGTTATTGCGTAAAAAACTAACCTGAACAGGGTTTGTTTACACTTTGATCAGATAGTTTTGGAACAGACTTCAGTTATCAGGCACGCTGTGTTCGGATCAGCTAGCGTGAGAATTCTGGCTTCAGTAGGATTGCCATTAAACCCTTTGCCTGATATAGTATTTCTGTCTTACGAAGCGCCGCGCGGTTTACTTGTGGTTACCAAGTGTCCAAACACGCTGTGAATGTGCGTGTAAGCGCAGAAGCTCTCGGTGCCGCCCGAGACAATGGCGAAGCGGAAAGTGTGTGTGTTATGTGCTGACGCTATTCGTCTTCACGCAGAAATTCACATCGTGTTTGTGAAAAAGGTTAACCCTTTTTCTGTATTCAGGTACAGTATTTTCATCTCACGAAACTATGCGCGCTTTACTTGTGGTACCCAAGTGTACAAACACGCTGTCAATGTGTGCGTGAAGACGAGTAGCGTCAGGGGACGTTATGATAGCCATCAATTTTTTTTTTGGAAACATGTTTTATTCGCAAATCACAATCATGAAAGTATTTGAATTTAAAACAGATTGCAATTATATTTATTTAGTAGTACACAACTTGCAATCTGGTGACTTCATTAATTCAGATATATATTTCTTCAAAGAACTTGGATGCCTCTCGATCATTTTACAATTTACTTGAGAATCTGTTTGTTGACTACAAAGTATGGCTTGCCCTACATGAATCAATAGTACATTTTAATACTGACAAATTAACTGAAATAACTTTTTATAGACTCTTACAATAAAAACAGGGTGGCAGGGTCATCGACGCGCAAACTGTAACCATGAATTCAGCACATGATTCTGAAACCACCTGTTAAATTTTTCGTCTGTTAATTTTATTTAAATCTGCTGTTTCATACAAAAGTGCTAAACTTACGCGGTCAAAATGTCCAACATTTTTTTAAAATTACTTACGAAAAAAACAAGAATTGGACATTTGACCGCGACCGAACTTTACTCTAAACTAAACCCGCCTGGGTTCAGAGTCAAGTTCTGAATTCATGGTTGACGCGTCGACATTCCTGCCACCTTGTAGAGAAAAAAATCACAACAAAAAGTACAAAAAAAAACATGAATAAATAATAATAACGAGATAAAAAGCATGTGCTACTTACCATTACCAGGTATCCTGCTAAGTTCCCTATGTGAACTGTATTGCCTTAGTTTTGACGTTGGCAAACTTGTTTTCCTTGGAACGGCCACCGGCGGAACCATATTACTGTATGATGCTAAAATAACATAAAATATGGGGAAAATAAAACAATTGATTATGGCGAGGCGATATTGTTTGAAAAAGAAAGTATGATAATTGTTTGAATGTAAATGGGTAACGCGTTGTGCTTCTAAAAAAATATAAAGAAATAAAAATCTCCATTTTTTTGTCTGTTAAAACCATTTTATAACTTTTTTATTCCCGTTGTAAGATTTTTGAAAAAAGATAAAAAAAGGAGAATCATACAAATATATAAAGATACGAATTCGTGATCATCCGTCATACTTATTGTTTCCTAATTAAGGCCGATTCACACAGGAACGGCAACGCACGAGCACTTTCAGTGTGAAATAATTATAAACTTTATCTACATAATTAAAAGACCAGTATCGCTTGAAAAGGTCGCGCGGGCACGCGCGTCTGTCCGCGGCCGCTGTCGGTGACACGAACATCATTATGGTGCATTCTGGCGTCGCTGTCGGCCGTTCCGGTGTGAATCGGCCCTTAATTACGAATTGATCACACGTACATCCAACTACACTCAATAAGGATAATAATATAAAGTATGTTTACGGTCAATGCAACGCGATCGTCGCATGTTTGTGCGATCAATTGCCAATTAGGACAGTGTCTATTTGCGTTGATAGAGTATGGTTTAGATTATTTATAGTATTGTCAGCGTATGCCTTATAAGACAGTGATAGTCCAGTAATACTTTTAAAAAGAACTCGGACCGTGATAGCCGTTTTGTTGGGCCCCAGTTATTGGCTAACAACTGGGGCCAGACAAAACGTTAGCATACGAGAAAGAGATAGAGAAATTATATTTCTGTCTCGTTTGCTGTTACTACTGGTTTTAATAAGTTTGTTACTGTTGGTACACTTGACTTATGCTAGTTAACAAAGCAGGTAGATGTTGCAACTAGCACCCTCACTAAGTTATAAAATAACTTGTATTAAGGGCAAGGGTATTTATACGTTAAATCAGTCAGGGTTTCACCGGTAAAAGTGAATAACTCAAATCTCCCCACACATACCTCCAGAACTCGTAGGTATCACCCTAGTCGGCTTCGGCATCACACTCGGCGCAAACATCTTCTTCTCAGGACTAGCTTTCCCCGCCATTATATCCCTCTTAGCCGACGTCTTCTTAACCATCGTCGCACTATTTATAACCGTTGCATTGTGCATGTCATAAGTCCGCTCCATTCCCGAGGAATTTGCTTTAGTAATAGTTGTGACGGTGTAGGACTTATCGTCAATCATATCGTAGATAGGGGATATCGTGTTGTGCAAGTTTAGCAAGTCGTTTTTAGCTCCTTTCCGAAGTGACATAAGCGGTGTTGAGGCGACTTGGTGGCCTGCAATGTGAGAATGTGTGGTGTTGTACCGTGTTTTAAGCGTTTAGAAGCGCCGTTTGTTTTATCTATTAACCTTATCAACCAATATCCCAAAGTCAACTGAATATTTAACTGCCAAAACACGAATAATTTTTGGGGCAACCATTATAAAAAAAAAACTTTGCCATTGTGCATTGTCCTTTTCCCCCCATTATGCCAAATCATGATGAATAATGATTGATATCCTTATTGCTCATATTCCCCTGCCCCCCCTGTGACCAATTCTACCCTCTTCCTTCCCCTTGTGACCAACCCGTTACCCGTTTGTGTTACTAAAAAGTTCGTAGTACTTACGTGGGTCATGCGTAGGCGCAGAGTCAGGTACGCTGTCTGGCGGACTGGACGAACTGAAGGTACCTGTGTCTGTGCTTTCGCTTGAACCGACCATCGCTCGCTCTTGAGAACCCCACTCCTGCAAATTAAAGGTAACATATTGTAAAAATATCAGTACAGCAGTGTTTTCAAAAAGATAGCTTTTGCCTGCGCCTTGCTTGCGTGTATGAGATTGTTCCAGCTTAAAAGTAGCGTATGCCACTCCCCAGGCCATAAATTATTTCTGTGCAAATCACATCACATGGATCCGTCGCGCCACGGTCGTGTGGAAGAAGGACAAATTAACACACAAACAAACACACTTTTGCATTTATAATGTAAGGATTTGTTATGATTTTGGAGTTTTTATTGTTGTATTCTATGACTAGAAGGTGGGTACTTGCACTACTACAATATTACTTCCATGCACTGTAGTGACTATGGCAATGGGAAACTAAAGTGGATACAACTATGATTCTACAACTATAGGCCAACCGCTTAACTGAGACGTTGCCTGAGGTAGCAGCGCGTCACCTCACCACAGATTACTAAATAGTTACTACGTAACAGATACTTCACTCAGTAGAAGAGTTCCAATACCTACTGCTATAATAGTCTACTCCGGCGCGTCATCAACCGCTGCATGCTAAAATGTGCCTAAATGCTCAAACGTACAGTTGTGATTGCTTGATTTCACTGAATTTGGTCCGCAAACGGCCCGAGACCGCTCGGCCGTTCGGTAGGTAATTATAGCAAGTACATGGAGTGACTGAGGCCTGACCTCACGGAAGTTTCCGCGGGAGAGGTGCACCACAGTGACGTGATGCGAGAGTGATACGTCAACGTGTGACAACTATCACCCCTTCCGCACCGCGCTGCTACGTCAGGCAACGTCTCAGTTAAGCGGTCGGCCTATATAAGTTGATAAAAAAATACATACCCGATGCTCTTGCTGCAGCGTCCTATCCCCAACATCTATTAGATTAAGCGTAGCCGAATTAATATCTATAATTTGATTATCATCTGTCTTCATATAAACAACCGTTGTGTCCATAGCGCTCGCTTTAGGCGAGAGCTTCTTAAACGTAGCATTTCTTTTAGGAGTCTCTCTCGTGGGCGGTTCTTCTTGTCTGTCAAAACCATTGCCGTTCAACACTCTCCGTCTTGATAGCAACTCTGAGGCGTTCTCCATACTTTGTCGCGGTACTGTTATCACGGTTTGATTCGGTAACTGAATCGTTTTTATAGGCGAAGTGTCTACAGGAGCTGGAACGGCCTTTTCCGGTTCTGTTGGCAAAGCTTTCCTAGCTAAAGACAACTTCTGGCGAGCTTGAATTATCTCATTCAACTCCTGCTTCCCCAAAGTTACATTTAAGCTATTCCTACCAACATCTTCAGGTTTCGGTAACCCCATATCTTTATAAAAAGCGTCGTCAGTTTCAAAGTTTTCTTTCTCAGCGTCATTATCTCTTCTACTAAACCTATTATTAGAGTAGTGTAAGGTGATCGGTTCAGCCATTTCAGCCGTCGGTACGTTACGAGGAACCACTTTCGGCGAGTCTTTTTTATCCGAGTTTTCGTTTAGAATTTTCGCTGTGTCGATTTGGCATGCTTCTTCCCGGGATTTAGTGTAGGATTCTGAGTTTCGTATGGCGGATTCTCGTTTCGTGTAGCTGTTGAAGAGTTGGCATCTTGGTCGGGCGGAAAGGAGTTTTTCCGAAGTTTCTAGATGAGTGAACGTTGCTGATGAGAATATGTTGGAGTCGTTGCTTTCTTTTTGAGGTTTGGAAGTGTTTGAGATGACGTATGAAGAGTTGACGGAGCTGACGAGGGATGGCGGTAAGGAGTCCATCAGGCTGTCGTTGTCAGGGTATGTTGTTTGCGAGAGGAAACTTGTGCTCATGTCTTTTTCGTCGAGGATGCTGAGCGTCATGCTCGTCATCATCGGGTCGATGCTGTCGCGACCTGACATTGGTAGACCTGGAAATGTAATGAAAAAATATGTAAAAATAACGTAGTGCCGTGAGAAAGTTCGGAACGCGTTTGTGCTTGCGATTTGGGTCATAAAGTTTACATTAAAATGTCAAAAGTTACGACTACGTTGGCTTGCCTTTTTTTTATAATCAAGGTGCTATTTTACGCACTGGGTTAGCTGCTGTCACTTTAAAGCATTTTGTTTTTACTGCTTTATAGATACAATACTATGTGTGCGTGATATGGGTCAAACCCGGTATCAAAACAGGCATACAGAAGCCAGGGTAGATGATCTTCATCACCTGCCTAGCCATTTCCCAACCATGTTGGGGTCGGCTTCCTGTTGCTGGCTGGCTTAGCCGGATGCAGCTGAGTACAAGTATTTTACATGGAGCGACCGCCTATCTGACCTCCACAACCCAGTTACTGGGTAATACGAAACCCCTTGGTAAGACTGGTTGTCACTTTCGGGCTTCTGACGACCCGTAACGACTTTCAAAGATCCAGGAATGACAGCCGGGACCAATGGGTTAACGTGCTTTCCGAGGCACGGAGGGTTCGTGGTATGTAAAGATGGTCACCCATCCACGGACCAACCGCAGCAAGCGTAGCTTAACCTGATCAATCGACCCGTGCCGCTGTTATTACTTAGCCACAAGCCAAGGGTAGATGATCAATGACGTTTAATTTCACAAAAAGCGCGTACTTATTACCAGACGTAATAATTATCGTAGTGTATTGATATTCTATAGTATAAATACCGACAGAGTACTTCCCTATGCGCACAGGTTATGTGAGTACTGTATTCAGTGAGCCGGTAACTTGACGGATGCTTGCGTAACAGCCCTGTATGCATAACGTAAATATGTAAAGTAGACCATGGCTGCAATCCTCGCTACGTAACGTTACTTAATAATGTAGGTGATTGATCGTTATAAGGAGTTCGGGGGACATTACAAAGATTTATTGATAGATGAGGGATATAATCCGGAATGAGATGATTCGGCAAAAAACCAAAGTTGTCGACATAGCTCACAGAATAAGCAAGCTGAAGTGGCAATGGGCCGGCCATATTAGCCGTAGAACCGATGAACGATGGGGTAGACATGTTTTTGAGTGGAGACCGCGAATCGGCTAGCGTAAGGTAGGACGCACTCAGGCTAGGTGGACTGATGATCTTTGCAGGGTGGCTGGTAGCAGCTACATGAGCGTTGCCGCGAATAGAGCAGAATGGCGTGCAATTGGATGATAATGCTGATGATGTGAACGAATCTTAGGATTCCCCCTAACTTACAATGAGCTCAAAAATATCAGACAGAAATACTGGATGGTTTAGAATCAGACCCTAAAATACAATACAATATGAAAGAGTTTATTCCCTTACCTGAATCCTTATGTGAAGGTATCGACTTCCGACTTTCAATAGACTCGGCGTTGAACGTTCCAGAACTCTCCATGAGCAGTGACGACACGAGGCTGGGTGGAGACATGCGCATAAGCGACTCGCCGCTCTGGTACATGTTCAGACTTGGACGCTCGTTCATCATATTTGATATGCCCCTGGAAAATTAACCAAATAAATTGTTAATTTCAAGTTGACTTTAGAAAACACAGCCCATTTTGGGCTATTGTAGAAAAATTCGATGACATAAAAAAGGCTGAAGCCTGTTCTTTATTTGAGGTAAGTATATTAGATGCTGTGAAAATCAGAAAGAATTTAAACAAGACATGACTGAAGCGCTTTGAGCAAAGACCTTGTTTCTGAAATTGGTTGCCAATCAAAGTTCTGATACGTAATCTGTTGTCAAATCTGCATAAAAGTGATTATGATAGAGATAGTGTTTCAATAACGAGTAGTAATCGTTTGATATGAGAACAGACTAAACTGAATTCGATTGGAGGAACCGGGGCTAAAGTCCAAGTGGCATTGATAGAAATATATCTTTCTTTAAATAAGTTGATATACAGACGCGCCGTCTATACATCAGCTCAAATATGATGCCGAGCATCAAATATGATAAATAGATTTTCAACTTTATCACTAAAGCATTAAGGTTCAAGGTTGACTGGAAAAAATTGACAGTTTCGGGTAGCTTGATCTGCTGGCGTCTGTACAATATCATAACAGAGAGAAGCATCTAAGTATCCTCAAATAAAGTGTAGGCTTATTTGATAAAAGCGAGAGACCACAACCTAAGCCAATAACATCCCAAACCCTTATAAGAAGCCAAGCAACATCAGCACAAAAACCGGACGCTCCCGACATTAGAAAGCATAATAAATATAACCTAAAACAGTGCAGCGCCAGATTCTGCGCGGACGCAACACCGTAACACCTCCTTTGCGCGAGCGCCAAATTGAGGTATAAACTGAATATCCACCTGGATAAACACATCATGCAATTTTGTCAATAGAACTAGTCAGTTGAGTGTTGATGGTGAATAAATTATAATTGAGATTTTTTTCACTATGTTGGCGGAATTAAAAACATTGTTTCACATTCCTGCTAATTTCTTACATCGGGTTTTAAACTTTTTTATTTGATTTTTATTTATTTTTTACCTGATGTATGTATCTGGTGTACTGTGTGTCTTTTAGTCTGTGCTAAATAAATTTATTTCCTTTCTTTCTTTTCTTTCTGAATCCTGAAGTTTGAAGCTTAATGGAACCTATACATTTAATTTATCGTATGATTGGTACCTCGCGTTTACACTAAGGTGTAAAAAATGTATTATATATGTTGTGTCTACTAGTTTCGTCTATGGTTTACACCTAAAATAAGTTGTACAGACTGTTTACAAAACTTGTCAAAAAGTTGAACAAAAATAATAATTCAACCGTAGACCGGGAAAAGTGGAAGGAGGCAGGGGTCCCACTGTAGGGCCTTTGCCCTACAGTGGGACCCCACGCACATAAACATATGAAGTACTTCTTAATTGTTCTGTTAAGACCACGTTTTTGGCTATTGTATTATAGAGCAATTCAAACACAACAATCTTAGCACTGCTACTACTTCCTGGGTAGCATGCATTGTCCTAAATAAAGAACAAAAGAAATATAGCAGGAAAGAGTTCTACTGGCAATTAATTCGTTAGGTTAAATAAAGTTTCTCGTGCTAGACAGTAATAAAATATTAAATTATCTGAATGAGTGTCACTTCTTTCTTTCTGGAGAAGAAATTATAACTTTGATGACTCAACTTAGTTTATCATCGGCCGTCATACTTTTGTCATATACAGGGTGGCAGGGTCCTCGATGCGCAATCTGTTTCCATGGATTCAGTACATGATTCTGAACACCTCTGCGTTGAAATGTTTCGACGGTTATTAATTTGCTGTTCCGTACATTTTGACCGCGTAGGTATCACACTTTTCTATAAAACAGCTGTTTTTTTTTTATAACCGAAGAGAAATCATCAAATTTTTTAACCGAAGAGAAATCATCAAATTTTGTCTTATTTTGACCAATTTTGTTTCACTTCATTTAATTTCATCAAAATTTGTTCAGTTTTATTATTACTTATTTTATGATTGTATGACACGTGTAATTACTAACATTGACTAATAACTTGTATGTGTGGTGCAAACTGTTACTATAAGTTGGTTATTAAGAAATAAATACATATATATTATGTGCTGAATTCATGGTTTTGATTTTGCGCGTCGATGCCCCTGCCATTCTGTATTAAAATCTACTATAGCCCGCCAGACTTTTATTAACACAGCTGTCCAATCAGACATTAATTGTCAAGTTACCTCCACAATACATCATCACCTTGATTGTCTTAACATCAAAAGTAAAAGTAACGTGTCATCAGTCTCAGTTCCATAGCAACAAAAAACAAAGATTTGCACTTGCTTTCTACCCGCCTTTCCCTTTCCGATATGTACAGTCAGCAACAAAAAGGTGTGTATATGTCGCAGCCAACAGAAGGTCAATTCTCGTAATTTAAAACGTTCAAAATCTAGTCGCAGTTTACTCGGCGACAAACAAATGTAAAAAAGGAAGAGAAGTTAGACGTATTTTTTGACAGATTGAGACTGAGATCAGACTGTGAACGTTCTTAAAATTGCGAGAATTACCCCTATGGTTAAATTAGCCCTCGGCTCGCACGCGGTTGATCACAGTTCTAACCTAACCCATTTGGTCGGGGTGCCCTGGCTTAGTTACTGCGACCAATTCGGCTCGCACGTGATTGGTTACAGTTTCAACCTAAACTTTAATTGATTGAATATCATTCAGGCCGTTAGTTGAACGGCCGCTGTTTAGTTAAAAGGCTAGGCGATTAACTAAACGGCTAATTAAAGTAGTTGGCTGAGACATATACATCGACAAGAATGGATTTAATTGTCTACAATTTGTGTTCCATAATGCAATGTATCGCAATTCGCAACCTTGCGACTTGTATCGTGACCTTGTGAAGGCCGCAGGACTCCGCTGGAGGCGAGAAGTACAGAACCGGTCGAAGTCGCAGTGTTTAGGGGAGGTATATGTCTAGCAGTGGTCGTCAGCTTTCGTAGCTACAATTTTATTAAGTACCCAATCCATAATAATATTTTGATTCGAAAGTAACTCTGTATGTTACCTTTTCACGCCTAAACCGCTGAACGGATTTCGATAAAATTTAACAAAGAGATAGATGGCATCCTGGGGAAGGATACCTAATTTCTATCCCGGTAGTACGTTCCCGTGGGATAATTTCCGGACATCCACGCGGGCGAAGCCGCTGGCAAAAGGTAGTGTGTAATATATTTTGTGGCTACACATTGATACAATATTATGGAACAAAGATTGTAGACAATAAAATGAATTCTTGACGATGTTTAAATTTTTAAGGCCGACTGTACCTACTGGAATCAATGCTTATGCTTAGTCATGCACGGTAATTAATTAGAAGAATAAGGAGCTAAGCTTTTGTTTTTGTCTCTTTAGGCTGTTGAATTTATGATCTTTGCCTTATTAGAAGGTTTAACGGTTGATTTTTTCAGTTTTGGGTATGTGACGTCATTTGATATTGATTGGCGAAATTGAGAATTTTCTACTTTCTTGTGATATTTTGTTCTACTAAACTTAATACTGTTTTGATTGTATGTATGTTTGAGTGACCGAGAACCAGATTTTTTTAAGCCAGTATTTTTTATGTTAGTTGCAGTTTAGCATTTTATTTCGATTAAAAGTAACCTATGTCCTTCTCCAGGGGTTAAAGTATCCCCACACAACATTTAATCAAAATCGGTCCAGCCGTTTCGGAGATTAGCCGAAACAGACAGACATACAGACAGACATACAGACGGACAATTTTTTTAAATAATGTTTGTTTGTTATAAGTACCGTATAATACTTATGCATTTAATAAAAAAGCTGTTATTTTGACATTACAAACAGATACTTCAATTTTATTTATTTATATGTATGTGGGTAGTATGTATACATTAATAATAAAAAACTAAACATTTTTTCCTAAAATAAAGATATAATAGAGAAAGTAACTTTACAAAGCTTGTTTATACGATTCTATTCATCAGCTTTCCTATTAATTCCCAAACTAAATGAACTTAATCCAGCTTGATGAAGACTGGCCTTTAGCTCATAACAATAATAAAGCCCTGCGCTCATTAGTGATGTAACACTATTTAGTCTCAATACACAATATAGTGCCACTCCCACACTGACACCGCTCATTATTTTTAGAACTGAGTTGTCTTAGTATCGAGAGTGAATAGTACCATTGTTTTACTTTTAATTAATCAGGCACGTTTTTATCAGAGCGAGAACTAATCTCGCAATTGTAATCCGATATTGATTAACCCTTATTAATAAATGATTGTATTTCTGTAAGGTTTGCACAAACACTTTTACACGTCGATCATATTTTAAAAACTAGATGAGGTCGACGTTTCCTGTCTGACTCTGAGAAGAAAGGCCGAAACAAACTCAGATGTCGTAGTATCTTTAAAGTCCAGACATAATCTTGGTCAGATCATGTGAGGACCACGTAGATTTGTGCCTGAAATGGTCTTTTGAGGAAAGAACTACACAGATTAAGTGGACCTGTCCAGTCAGGGCACGCATTTGTCAGTAATCAATAATCATGCAGCTCAAGTCAGAACTTAAGGAGCTCAACGATTCGACGAACAAAAACAAAAAAAATACATTTGAGTAGGCCGCATAAATTACTCAAACTGCCTAACCACGGTTAAAACTAACTGATAAAAAAACGAGCTTAATAGAGGTGTAGGGGTTGAGCTTGAGCTGCATTTGATCTTATCAAGCTATTATTGAAAGCTTATATTGTGTTGTAAGTTGGCACGTGTGGCGTAGTCGAGAAAAAGCTTTGGATTAGATTAAGAGTAGGTAGCGTGTCTGAGCTCTTTAGCCCGTCGTCATCTGACACTGACCTTAGATAACATTAAAAACTGATGTGTTCAGACCTTACAATGTCTATGGGTTTCTTAATTTACTGCTTCAGCGTTTGAAAACCAGATTAGCAATGTCTGATTTGAGGTCAAAGTTAGACGTTGCAGCGTATTGTCTTAATAGTAGATAGTGAGCTTAATCTTTATGTATATAATTCTTCTGTACGTGTGTATGTCACTGAGCTCCCCCTAGAAGGCGGGACCGACTTTGATGAAATTTATTATAAACGTGTGCTTGAGTGGGTTCTGGATGGCGTAGATTTCCAATTGGACCCGTTAGGTGGCACTGCGATCGAAACAGGACAACGTGTGTCCGGTCAGTTAGTAAATAAATAAATAATTAAATGTATAAATTACAGAAACAACAGATTTAGATGCTATGCGGACGTCAGAATTCATTGCGTTCGCCTTAATATTAAAGCTTAGAAAATAATGCATGCAGAAGATTTTATCAACTCTCGTCTCAACTAAAACATGACAAATAAATAAGTATGTAATATACTTACTTGTTGAATGTGTTGTGTAGATTGTGTGCGGGCTGCGAGAGGTCGATGTTGATCGGCTTGGAAAGCGTGTTGTTCATCGACGAGCGACCTGACACCTCCGATGCGAGAGTCAGGTCCAAGTCTTCCAACTGTAAAGTGCAATTAAAGATCGTCAGACTCAGTTGAGAGAGAGAGAGAAGACCCATGTTGTTGTATCTATAGTTATGTTCTTTATCCTACTAGTTTAGTTAGAGCAGTGGTGGCCCGGTGATATCGGTCCTAATTTATTGAGTTCGAAGACAAGGAAAGCAAGGCAGGCAATTTTCTTTGTGTATTTAATTTCACCAATACTGCTCTCAAAACGGTGAAGGAAAACATCGTGCGGAAAGTGGCATGTCCACGAGCCAAACATTCAAAAATATGCGACATTTCCAACCCACACTGGGCCCGCGCGGTTGATTATGGTCTACTCCCTCTCACAGATAGGAGGCCTGAGTCCCAGCAGTGGGAAAGTTATAGGCTGATTATAACCTACTAGTTTTGAACTTGAACGGAGGTTTTCCGCACGAGCTAAGATTAGTCAGAAAACATATTATGAACTAACTGACCCGGCAAACGTTGTTTTGCCATATAAATTATTTCTAGCTGCCCGGCGCTACTTCGTTCACGTGGTGTCCTACTCCCTACCCTACTCCTACACTACTCCTACCCTATTCCTACCCTATTCCTACCCTACTCCTACACTACTCCTACCCTACTCCTACCCTAGTTCTATCCTAATCCTACCCTATTTTTTAATTTTTTCTCTGCGTTAGAACCATCCTCGTACTTCAAGGAATATTCTAAAAAAAGAAATAGCGAAATCGGTTCAGCTGTTCTCGAGATTTGCGCTTAGCAACACATTCAGCGATACATTCTTACATTATAGATGAAACCATTAAAATAAATAAATATAGACAACGTGTAGACATGAATATCTATGTCTGCATGTTCCCTAAAGTATTAATGAGGCTCGAGTAGGGTATTCCCATCACAAAAGTTAGCTTTAACTTTTACAAACTCCTAAAGTGAAAAACAAAAGGCTGTCACATTAATGATGATAAATAATTGATGAGAACTTTTCGTCCAACTCATCATCTGCCCAGCCTTTTCCCAACTATGTTAGGGTCGGCTTCCAATGTAACTGGATGCAGCTGAATACCAGTATTTTACATGGAGCGACTGCCAACTTTTCATGTTCAGCATCCCATATTATACATAGATCATCTGAAACCTAATAACACAACAAAGATATAACGACCTCAAACCTGACCAAAAAGCGTTAGTTTATTTACATTTTTTATCCCAATTGTTTATAGTAGTACTACGAACAAGGCAAAAAAGCCTTGACAATGAGTAAACATGGTACATAAATAATAGAGTTTCAATTTGTTATCCGTTTCACACCTGTGATCACGTAATACACTTCCCGCTAGAAGATATTTTAAGTATATTTTAGCTCGACACGCCATGCGGCGCGTCATTGGATTACGTCACGCGAATGCACTTATTTTATAAACGTTGAAATCTCCCCTGCTTTCTAAGTTTAGATACGAGGATTACGACATTGAAGGTCTTCGATGTATGTTGATGGCGGAAAAATCTATTTGATATCGCTTAATATTAACTTTTGGTAGCTTCATATGATGAGGAGAAAGATAGTGTTCGTAATGTTTTAGCTAATGTTATCTTATATATGTATGTATATCCATTATATGTCTGAGATTAAAGCTCAGAAGAAAGCCAGTATGTAGGGGAGAAAAAAAGAGTTCTTAGCTGTTGTAATATATCCTTTAAATATATAAGAATTAAGCCTAGAACGATGCTAAATTATAAAATACAAAACCAGTTTTTTTTAACCAGAATTAGATTTAAAGCTATTTCAACGCGAAGAATTTGCGTCGGAAGGCTGCGTGACCCATGAAAAATTACAAGCCAAGCCTAAATACTATTTTATGTAATAGAAATTGTAATTATGAAAGTGGCTATTTTACAAGAACAAGGTCACAAGTCCATAGCTTAATAATAATAACAGAAAGTATTTCATGCCAATCACGACTACATATGAGGCACCGTTAGATTAGAATTCCTACATCAAATATGGTCAAAACTTTATTAGGTATGTGTTTAGACAATGGCGCCGATTCCCTTGTTCACAAACTAAACTAAATTAAAGTTCAATCTTTTTCTTTCTATTTAATTAAGAATAATATTTAGCTTCTGTCCTTTTCTTAATGAAGTAAAAAGATGCACTGAACTTAAATTTAGTTTAGTTTGTAAACAAGGGAATAGACGCCACTGTCACTTTCGTTCTAGGTGTGGTAGATATGAAATAAACACTGAACTGGGGGATCACATTCGCCGGTTTTACTGCGGTGATGTTATACTAGGGAGACGTTTCTGCTCCGATTGTTGCAAGAGCTTATTATAAGAAGACGGTACATGTAGAACTTGAGATGAAGACCGCGAATCGGCAAACGTCAGGTAGGACGCGCTCAGGCTCGGTGGAGCGACGATCTTCATAGGGTGGCTGGTTGCAGCTAGATAAGAGTTGCCGAGAATTGAGCTAAATGGTGTGCAATTGGAGAGGCCAGCAATATGGTGGCACTATGACTGACGTGGTGGATTACGGCCTATTCCCTCTCACACAGAGAAAACCCTATTTTACAATTTCGACAGCCAGTATTATGACTTATTCAAACTAAAACCTACTAAATCCTCGTCTTCAATCGAAGACGTAGCATAAGCCAACTCAAGACAGACATGCAGCTTAAATCCGGAGTGCCGAGTTCCGGACACAAGCTGTCAGTGTGTAGTATCTACAAGACAGGTCTTATGTAGGCCGCGCAGGCTAAGCCTAGCTAGTTTAATTATATAGCGGCTATCGACCGCGATATGAAAGCCTGTGTAGGATTAGTACTTATCCTTAATGGTATTTGTAGGACGTGTAACATAAACATGGAACAGGGGAAGTTGACGTCACAGTTTTCTTATTGAATTTTCTGACTGGGTCCTTTACGCATTTTTCTTAGATCTCGGAAACGAAGGCAGGAAAGATGGCTGTAGTTATGTAGCGCTAAATGATAAATGATTTTATTTATGTAAGTGGGTTTGTAAAAACACGTTCGGCGTTTCCTATTTGAATACTCTTAAAAGATTGGTCGAAACAAACTCAGATGTCAGAGACTCTTATAAAGTCCAAACATTATCTTGATGAAGATTTGTAGATTGATGTCTGAAAAGGTTTTTTGAAGAAAGAATCACACAGATTAGGTGGACGTGATCAGTCAGGGTAGGCATTTGTCAGTAATCATGCAGCTCAACTCCGATCTTAAGAAATGATTTGAATAATTACAAATATTACCAGTTATCCACCCGTCGGTTTCGCAAAAAAGGGAACCCTTCTGAAATAACGACTCAGGCAGCCAACGTCAGCATTAGATATTTATGGATTAAAAAGTTGGGGGATAATAGCTTTTATGTTTTCGTTCTGAATCAGAGTACATATCCAAGTTTCTATTAAGCAGCCATTCTCTTGGCATGTTCTCAGCTTCTCCCAACAACCACGTCTGATTCAGAATCTATGAGACAGCTGATTACTCACAACACATTAAGAACTCAGTCACCGCTTTTCAAAGCCCCCCAAGGTCGTCTCCCGCCAGTAAATGAGCTTTACAAGTTTGCATACACAGTAGCTGTAATGTATGTTAATACTGTGAGGAGTGACTTAATGCACGTCTAGTTTAGTACCCTATTTGAATGACATTACCCTAATTAGTGCTGCACGACATGCATGGTAATTGGTTGTGACCACTTCTTTCTTGTATAGGCAAGTTGAAGCATAGAAAATATAAAAAAAAATCCGGTCAAGTGCGTGTCAGGCCACGCGCAGTGTAGGGTTCCGTAGTTTTTGTAACAGCCAAGTGCGGGTCGTAGGTATTCGCTGACTGAAAGTTTCAAACTTGACTACCTACCTAATTTGACTTCCTCACCTGGTCCCTAATATTCTTGAAAGACCTATCCAACAATACCCCACACTATGGGAAGGACGAAAAAAAAATTATCATCCCCACTTTACATGTAGGTACCCCTAAATAATTGTTTTTTTCAAAATTTTATTTTACCACTTTTTCGGCGGTTGTTCGTTCTTTAACGTGAATGCCAAATTACAACTTCCTAGTACCAATATTTTTTGAGGTAAGCCGCGGACAGACAGACAGACAGACAGACAGACGGACATGGCGAAACTATAAGGGTTCCTGGTTGACTACGGAACCCTAAAAACGGGCGCGGTCGGGGAACCCCCGTCATGCGATACAATACATACGATACTTTCTACAATATACACTCGTATATTATAGAAAGAGATAGAGAGAGAAAGTCGCATGGAGCGGGGCATAACGTCTTTTGCTTACGTGACGATTTCGACCAGTCAACTACCGCAAGGCGCGTTAAGGAACTTCGTTCCAATAAAACTTCGTATAGAATCGAAACTGGGCGTTAATTATTTTCTCTGTACGTATCATCATAAGCAGCCTATATTGTTCCCACTGCTGGGGCATAGGCTTCCTCTCGGTGTGAGGGACTGGGCTGTAATCCACCACCCAGGCCCAGTGCGGGTTGGTATAATATGTTGATATAGTCTTCAATATTTACGTAGGGTGTAACGTAAAAAATAAAGTAAGTACCTAGTTTTTAGTTTATCTCGATCTTTATGAAAATCTCCGAAACCCGGGTTTTGTTTGCAAAAAGAACTTTTGTAGGAGTTAATATGCTAAAAGTAGTCTATAAAAACAAAGTTTGACTTTGATGCAGCATGGTACGGGATTCCATACATCCATGAGCATTGTCCTTTCTTCCAAATCCGTTCAGTAGTTTTGGCGTGATAGAGTAACAAACATCCATACAAACTTTCACGTTTATAATATTAAGTAGGATTGCAACTTTCTTTAGTTGGGAATCTAGTAACAAGAGTTGTGAAGTAAAAATAAATTGAAGTAAGCTCTAGCAATGTTATATCAGACATTGTTGACGAAACAGTTTCTGAAAAGACATTAAACAGAAAGCCGCGAAATTTAAATTTTCTTACGATTATTGCAATTTGTAGGTCATCAGGTTGTATGTTGATCTAAATTTTTCATGACATATCAACCAATAGCATTATATTATTATATTTATTATGAACTTAGAGGTTTTTTAATTTTAATAATTATAATTCTGTAAACGTAGTCATATTTGTTACGCTCGCAAATCATATTTTAATCAACAAACCACCTCACACTGACCTGCAAATTGCAAAAAAACGTAAGAAAATTTGAATTTTGCAGGTTACCTAGCGCATCCCCCTAAGGAGGTAGGATCCTGAACAGCCTTTTGTTTATACTCCTCCTACATTGACGGAACGGCAGTAGGGTGTGATTGTGGAGCTGTGTCACAAAAAAATGCAGTCAAAGTGACCTCAGCGCTGCCACCGAAAACGCCGTGGAAGTGGCTAAGTTTTAGGAAAATAACATTTGAAATTCAGTCGTGCCAGCCACACGAAGAGAAGATCTTCTTGCCCTTATATTTGGAGTCAGCGCAACAAGACCACTTCCTCCATACTTCTCTATTAGTTGTCATCTCGGTTGTCACCCCCATTCTAGCCATATTATCATCTTTCACACAATCCTTCCATCGTTTCATACTTTCATAATCAAATTATTATGGTAGTGAAGTCCTTACATTTCTATGCCTTTATAAGTCCATTGTTATGTTTAATTATAAAACTTTTACATCACGTATTATACCATAACATACTTGTGGTATTTGCGCAGCTGCGCCTTGAGCTTATTATTTATATAGTGAGTCAATATTACCACTTGTTTCTAGTTTCAGTAGTCAGGGAGTTTATTGCTGCTGGTTTGTTATGAAAAATGTCTAAAATGTGTCCAAAATTTAGTATCTTTGGACTAAGACTAAAACGCCGTAGGATTCTTGTCTCGAATCGTGTATTAGGAACCGGTTAGTATGGATTTTTATAGTGTTTTCAAAACGCTAAGCATTGACAATTTTTGTCATATTATTCAGGTGATTCGGACATTGACACGCAACCTGTTTCCATGAATTCAGTTGATGAAGCTGGAAATTTTTCGTCGGTGATAAAAATAAAATCTGTTATTTCCTATAAAAATTCAATACCTACGCGGTCAAAGCATTTTCTACCAGTCGACCCTAAAAGCCCTTAATCCCCCTAATAATAAAATAATTCCTTCCCTTCCCTAAATGGTTAAAGATTTCTAACATTAAAAAGCAAAGGTCAGATAAAGACTACATTTTCACCGTACGCCAAGTTATACTGGGTTAATAGGTGCAGCAACAAGCAACAATACGTGTTTGTCACCGCCAGTTTTGTAAGCGATGCTGCGTGCAGTCATCTGTATCGAACGGTTTCCTTTATGAATTAGTTGCAACTCGATAAAGGTATAACTATTGATAGACTTCGTCTAGATTGCTGTCGGTCGTGACGGATTTATTTGGGAAATTCAATAGCATGTCCTAACTGTCTTTTGGGCCATATAAATAGATGATATTTGGTGTCCTGCAAGTCTTGCTGTGATTGTATTTTGGGCCACGAGAAATGGATGATACTTATTATTAGGTGGTGTCCCAGAGCCTTATGCTATGAATCGCGGCACACACACACAAACATACAGTCACGCCCTCTTCCCATGGGGATAGGCAGGAAGTACAGAACGCCACCTACTATGATCCTTAGCCTTACATACACCTTTTGCCTTTTTTACGTTCAATGTTCATTCATGTAGTCATACACACACGCCGTTTGCGAATACTGACCTACCTGAACCGGGCAGAAAACCAGTTAATCCATCGAGAAAAAAATTGAATGCATACGGATCATCTATCATTGTCCAGGAATGTCTCCAAAACCACAACGACAACAACAATGATTCACCAGGTTATAGGCTATTCAAAACTAGACACTATCGTCTTAATTCTCCTGGAGACACTTATCTATCAATTCAACTTTAAACAGATTCGTCAAGCTTTAACCAAATTGGCTTGAAGATCTGACATTTAATAGATTTGAGTCTACGAAACGATTTAATGATTTTGTACTATTTTTGGGTTGCCGGCTAGTATTAAGCGCAGTTACTCGTAATCAGCCGTGAAACAGGTACCTACGGTATTAAGCACGGTCATCAATTTTAAGACTTAGACGGAGGAATTTTTTATAGGCTTTTTTATGGATTTTACAAGACAGGGTGGATGTACTACCGTCCAAACCTATATCTGACCATTTTGAAAACAAAATCCCGTGCACATGATGACCACAGCTGCGCCCGTAAGTAAAACAAAAGAGGATGCTTTTTAGGTCGACTAATAATATGCGCTGCAAGCAGGAATAGTCCTTACGGTGGTCAGATATAGATTTTGGCGATAGTACATTAGTAGTTATAATGCCCATTAATACGTAAAAAAAAACGTAAGTATAAATTAAATTAGCTTTTATATTTCAGCCAATCTGTTAAGAACTTCTAAGTATTTATAAGTTTGTAAATGTATTGCTTTGTAAAAAGGACCTCAATATTTTTTTTAATTGAAAAATGTTAGGTTTCACAAAAGAGACATACACATCTATTAAACTAGCTTCTCCCCGCGACTTTGTCCGCATGAAATTTCTTTTTACCCTGACCAACCTCGTCGCATCACATCGCCTGCTCGCGTTGTGCTTATTACTTCGCTTTCGCTCAGCACACTTTCTGATTTTTTTTTTGTTTCTGTTCGGCTCCAAAGAGTCCTAGCGTGATGTTAAGAAGCCTAATAGCCTTCCTCAAGAATTGGGCTATCAAATCCAACTGATAGTTCCAGAGTAGTGCGTTCAAACAAACAAACAAACTCTTCAGCTTTATAGATTAGTATCTAAGATGAAGAGCTTTCATCAGCAGAACTGGAAGGCGAATAAGGTCTTAACATTATTTTTCCACTTCTGAGAATTAACAGATTGACCTCCTTTCTGGAAGCCTAATCAAATCTGGGATCAATAAATCTGCTGTCTTTCCTTTCGAAAATCACAAGAACAAATTTAATAAATTGACAACAGCCGTTCAGAAACAGATCTGTATCCAAATGAAAAGCGCGGGAATCCATTTGAAAATAACGCACGACATCCATACATGATTTACAATTCAATTTCATCCAAGGTCGTATTCTGCGTGCTTCGCTTATTCCATGAATAACGAGTATACGACACACTCCTGCATTTTTAAAACAGTGTCGTTAAGTGTACACGATGATTTTAAACCAGCCGTGATCTCATTTATTATGTAAGTTCAGTGTCACGGCCGGCCATCGAGACTGTCCACTGATGAAGATTCGGAATAATACCGTTATTGCAGAATGAAGAGGTTAAGGACCTTTAGGTCTATATTTATTGCATCGATAATATGCACACTATGAGTGTATCTAAGTCAATCAATCTGCCCAGCCTTCACCCAACTACATAGTTGGGTTCAGCTTCTAGTCTAACCGAATGCAGCTGAATACCAGCGTTTTACATGGAGCGACTGCCTATCTGACCACCACAACACAGTTAAGTACTGGGTAACACGACCGTAACGACTGTCAAAGACCTACGAATGACAGCCGGGACCAACGGCTTAGCGCGCTTTCCGAGGCACGGAGGGATCTCGACATGTAATGGATGGTCACCCATCCACGAACCGACCGCGGCAAGCGTACTTTAACTTCGATAAACTAGTGCGGCTGTTTTTATTTAGACACGAGCCCCTAACTGTACCTAAGTATAGACTGCAAATATGAGATTAGTGAATGAAGTCGACCGTAAAGGAGACTCCATTTGTGTTTATATTGTACGCGTTTAGATTGGAAACAGACGTACATAAACAAGGCATTCTAAAAATATAAAACAGAATCCGATTTTAATATTGACTATCAAAGCTTTTGTTACACCCATATTCTTTCGTTTTTCAGGGGCATTAACATTTTTCAAGTGCAATTCGGAGTTTATGGGTAAACTTTAATGTTTCTGGTTGCTTAGAGCCAAACTTCAAACGCAAGGAAACCACAATTTACCTACATTTTATGTTTCTTTACTTCCAAGTTAGACTGCCATTAAGAATACCTCCTGTTTTACATTCAGAGCTATTAAAACGAGGTGCTAACTTGCATAACATGATAAAATATGACTGGGCAACGCACGCAATCATACCCACGTCTCACATCTCATAGTTTATGTCCGTCGTTGTTATTACATTCCGATGTGCTTAAAAGAATTGATAAACCGTTCAGCGCAGCGCATAAACCACTATAATATGGGAAGCATGCATCAGCTTTGAAACCGAACGACCTCTAGCAAGTTTCGACCTGTATATCGTCAATAAAGTAGTCCAAAGTAGGCCAGTAGAGCTAGATAACTTGGTAAATATTCTAGCATCTACTAGGAGGTCAATAGAGTTTAGTGCACCCCAGCTACAGAGGTATCGAATGCATTGTATAAGAGAAGATACGTTGCTCTAAGGAAGGTGTGATGTCTTGTGGACGAGACTCTGTAAAATATCAATTTTGCACCGCTCTTTGGCTCGTCCAAACAATTTACGGAGAGAACGTCGTTAATGATAAAGAATGCCGTTAATAATTACATCATTCTGACTCACCTGCGGATCATCATCCTGCACCAAACTCCTCCTCTTCATCGCGTACTCTTTGACCACATGACTGTTCTCTGAGTTCACATCCACATTGAAAGTCTTCAGCCTCAACATCGGACTGATCGCACCCAACGGGTTGTTGTACTTGTTGTACGTCAGGTACTTATTCGCAGACTGGTGGGCCAGGTTGGCCATGTTGGTCGACATGTGGGGAGACTGGTGGATTGTGGCAAGCGAATGGATTGGCGACATAGAAGGAGGATTGGACCCAGCTTCAACTATGTTCTGTATGCTCGGCCTATGCATCCGTTTCTTTGGTTTCACGTATGTTCTCGAGTCGAACTTGTGTTTGTCTGGCATTGAGAGGATTTCATCTGAAAAAGGAATGTTTATTTAGAAATACAGTTTAACTTCAACTCTTCATTAATGACTTTCTCAATTTTTTTGTTCTTAAAAAAAAAGACGTGAAATCGGCACCAGAATTTTGCCAATATCACGTAGGTATAATGATAGACCATCAACCAATGGTAATGGGGATGATCACTGTCAAATTAGTTTCTTGTAGTTGTTACATTTATCCAGAGCTGCCAAATGGAGCTTCTTGTTGAAAACTTCGTCGCGACATGGCGCTAAGTGTTTTGATTTGTCACTGATTGGTCGAAGGTAATTTTAACAAGTGACACACATTCAGCATACCCTCGCGGCGAAGGTCCCAGAAAGCATGGACTTGGAGGTGTCGATTTGGTTTTTCCCAAGTTCAGGAACAGGTCATAGTATCAATTTTGACGAGGCAACTTTGGACGACCCCATTTAGTTATCAACATAGTTGGGAAAAGGCATCATCAATTGATTAAATTTCTTATAGCTATCTAATGTTATTAATAATATCATCATTGTATCGGTCGTAATTTTCATATCAAGATACTACCCATTCATAACGGGCGCGGGAATAAAACAAAAGGCTACGAAAGTTGGGATACAATACAATGTATGCAGGCTTGCTTTGCATACAGCTAACAATAGTGTGAAAGGTTTTAATCGAAATGGTCAAGCCAAATTAGAATCACGATTGGCAACGGTCACAGTTTGTACAAAAATAATGTCTCCAATTAATTCAGAATTAAGTTCTAATTTATCAATAGATCAGGTAAACGCGGAAGATGTGAGTAGGAAGTTCAACAAACCCATTAAAAATCGCATCTCAAAGCTTAGTATTCGTTAAGGCCTGCTAAACCATACAATTATAAATCTTACACCTACACATTAAGGTATACTCTCGCTTGATTTGTGTTTAGCGTTAAGTGGTAACAAAATAAAAGCGTCGAAATTCAGTTCGCAACGCACTGCCGTCGTAGAAACGTAGTTTAATTGGCACCAAAATTGGTGGACAATTTGCATTCGGTGTGCTAGAGAGGACGTGGTCAGGAAATGGCGGTGACAGCTGTTCTAATGTTATGACTGGAATGCGTGAGACGACTTCGAATGGCAGGGCTCCTTAGAATTGAAGCCGTGAAAGGGTAGGTGGAAGAAAGCTATACGATACATCCTGTGACTGTTACTTGGCAGAATGGCCGTGTTTGCAGAATACCAACTGATACGTGGATTTCTGGAGAGAGATCAGTAAGTAGGTCAAAATGCCCACAAGAGAGCATACGCAAATAGACATTGGCTATTTCAGGGGAGGATCTTGTAACATTCTTGACAAGAAACAACATAGGTTATGTAGACCCTACTTCATTTCAACTTTATTGCCCGTAAATCAAGTTGCTATGCAAACAGCCAAAAGTAGTCTGCAACAGTGCATAAAAAAAATCAAACGGAAAACTGCACAGATGTAATCGCGAGCGGATACTAATTGAATGTGTACAAACGAATCATAAGAGTGTTGACATATATAATATTGACACACAGACGCGAGGCTAACCTCAAGTCGACATGACGCATCGAAAACGAGCCAGAAGATCGTACGATATAGCGTATATTGATAAGTGATCTGCTAGAAAACGCTGTAACAGTTTTATAAACCATGGATAATTGGGTAACATGAAATTCGAGCTATTGTCAAGGACGAATAAAAACCTTTCATGATTATATAATTTAACATTTTTTGATATTGACCGTTCGGAGCTTCCGTATATTTCTGACCAAATTCATCGCCTATTGACGAGGAAAAATGTTGTGTTATTAATACTTTCCCCTATGAACATAACAATGACTGACAGGATGGCATCATGTTGTTTCCTTAACGTATCGATGCGGAAGAAGCTAAACAATGCCATTGCATAAACTCCACCCACACAACCGACCATTAGTTCCAAGTTTCAATCGATTTAGAGTGAGGCCACACGGGCGTTGCTGGTGCGTTGCGTCGTCGCAACTATGATTTCAATGCACTGAATGCCACACGAGCACTGCGGTGTCGCAACGCTACGCCACTTACTACGACGTCGCAGTCGCAGCGTCTCGGTGTTGGGTGTGTCAGTCTTTTGTATAGTACAAGCTCCGCTGCGATGCCACTCCAATCCTCGGCGTCGCACCCTCCCCGCTTTGTCTCTCTAGTCCCCTTGTCCGTGGAGAGTGCGTTGCGTCGCCGCAACGTTCAGTGTGGCATGTCACTGTGGTTTGTATGAAGGATGACGTAGCGTCACGGCTCCGGCATCGCACCGGCGCCGCATCGTGTGGCTTCGCTCTTAAACGCGAAGGATTTAATCCGACAAGAAAAACGCCACATTCATTTTCGTTACAGAAAAAAACGTCCCAGTTACGTCATACAAGAGTTATTAAATACTCGTAATCTATTAATTCATCTCGATCCAGCATATGCGTAGAAAGTGAAACTTTTATTGTACAAGTTTCGAATATTAATTGTCGTGTGGGCCGCAATGCCATCGCTATATGGATTGTGTTCGCTACAATACTGACTGGGGGATTGAGTGTATGTAAATGTCCTACCGACTTGGTTGGGTACTAAACATGCAAGAAATATTATGCCCATTTAGGACTAGACGGCCTCCTTACTCTGTTGTATATTGAGTATTCTAAACCTTTTTTCTTGTCTGTCTACTATTTTCGACCTACTAATATAGCCTGCCATGCCTTCTGAATGTTTTGGCCATAATTAATCAAGCCTGTTTGGCATGAAAACAAATCTACATACAGGATATTATCATAAACGTAAATGTTTCCAAAGCCTACTATAGATAATGCGTGGGAAGATGGCCAACTCGCGAAAATAATGACAGTTCAGTTTACAATATCCGCCAATACAGACCGACCCATTTCCTTGAATTTACTCGCATTCGTAAAGCGTAAACAGGAACCAACTTATAACTTTAGTTTCATTTTGAATTCTCGTATCACATTGAAAACAGGCAAGACCAGAGAAAAATGGTGGATTACTAGTGTCTTCACGGTCTTGGTTGACGATACAGACCATATCGGGTGCAAGCTGCAAAGTCAGGCATCCCATGACATCATCATCATCTGGCTAGCCTTTTCCTACCTGTGTCGACTTCCAGTCTAATTGGTTGCAGATGAATACCAGTATAGCTTGTCTAGACACAAGCGAAGAAGCGTAATTTGAGTAGTAAATTAGCTTGCGTATACTACAAAAGAGCAAATTATGTTGCGATGTATTTAATTAAATTCGTAATTTCGAAAGCTAGTTAGTGGTCTATAAAGATGCATTCAAAGCTAAGAGTATAGTCGTAAAGGTAGTTGAAATCCATCAGTGCGTAGTGTTATATATGTACATATATTACGTAAATGGAGAATATAAATTACAAATAGGTACAGGAGTTATGACACAAAACTGACCAGTACACTTTAGACACTATCTAGGTAAACACGTAGGCAAATTATAAAGCCAAGTAAGTCTAGCTATTTATCTCAGCCCACAGACGATGCAAGATAAGAGGCAGGGAATGCTCGAGTCGCATGTGTGAGGACGCATCTCATATGGGAAATCATTGACAACTTGTTCTAGCCTACGTTATTACTTCCTGCGCGTATCAATTCATCAATTAGCTTGCAATCTTGAGTTTTTGCGACGTCTCTCGTAGGTAACTGGCGGTAGCTTTTTGTTTCCGTTCTGTGCAGATTTCTCTAGCTTTAATGTAGAGGATTACAATGGATTAAGATGAAATTCCCAATAAAATAGATACGATAGGATTTTTCGAACACAAATATTACAAGGGAGCAACCGTGCTTAGTTTTAAAACTGAAAGTTTACCTAAAACAAGGCAAATACGTTTTATTTTTTGCACTAAAGCGAAAGCTGGTGCGTAAAGAATATAACGCCCACGTGCGATTTTGCCGAATCGTTTGAAGAAGGCCGGAGTCGTTGCAAATATCTTGCCCCTTTTTAGAGGCTTCAGAGAAACAGACCGACATTTTTTTCAGATAAAATTATTATATTTAAACAGCAATTACAGGGTGGCCGGTACATCGCCGCGCAAACAGTAACCAAGAATTCAGCACAGGATTCATCTCCTAGCATAGAAGTGTGTAGTGAATACCTACGGCTACGCAGACAAAATGTATAGAACAGCTATATTTAATAACCGACGAAAAAATTAAATTATTTACTGAATCCATGGTAACAGGTTGCGCGTCGATTTCCCTGCCACACTGTATATGCGATTAGGAAAGACTTGCTTTTAAATAAGAAACAACACAGATTATGAGACCTGAACAACTAATGAGATTTCCGAAGACTATGGTATTCAACTAGTATTTCTCCAGAACACAAAACAACAAAACATTTTTCGCCGAAATTGATCGGCAACTGATTCCGAATGATTCATTTCTGGGTTAGCTGACGCAACTCATGCGCCAGGGATTCCGGGTTCATGCAGTCGTGGACCTTTTCTCTTGTTTATTATTAAGTACATTATAATTGGGGATCTGATGAAGACTTTTACTTCAAAGATTTCTATGCCCAATCTGTGCATTTACAAAGGAAAAAGGAACGGTAAAGGCAAACGCTCATGTTCAAAGGTTTCCGTAATGTATGTCAAATCTCATAACTCTATCTAACTCTTCGAATTTTCTGGTCTACCATTCGTTCTGTTTTGGGCATATTACAATTTGCATAAGTACTGCATTGTCATTATTTAATGTCAATACATAAAATTATGTTTCCGACAGTATTTTCCTGTGCAAAATCTATTTAGAGGATCCAATCCAAAAAGGAATTTAGCTCTAGGATATAGAGTGCAGTTTTCCATGGCAGATGTGGAGCAACAAAGTGATCTCAATGTAATTGGATGATTGCTTTAGTGACATTGAACGGTACAGGAATTATCTAAGTGTGTAAGTGTACTAGTATACCAATAATACGAAATGGTATTGTATACCGTTAAGAAAAATAATCGGTCTCATGTTCTTGCAATGACTTGTGATTTGCCAGCCAAACAGAAAGATAATACTCTCAAGAAACAAAAATGCAATGCTAAGGAATAGACTCTGTCGGGCAATTTGGGCCTATTAGCGTTATTTGGGACTTAAAGGAGCTTGAATGTACATTCAAGCGTGGTCAGAGGTCAGGGGTGAACGACTTTAGGTTCACTTCCGAGGCAACGCCTTTATAGTCATTTCGACTAGATTATGTGTGCTATTGTAACTCACACTGTTATTTAAACAGTTGCGAATTTTTGAACATACCTCTGTGGACCAAAAAATGCCACTGTGGGACACCTACTGGGCCCAACTCGTTTGAGTCTGGTTATGTTATGTATGGTTTCCACCGATTCGATAAGTAGAAGATTTGTATTTATTTAAATTGTGTCATTATCATTAATGTCATCCCGGATTTTACAGTCTAATTTCCCCTTTAATTACGTTATTATTTCAAGGATAATTATAATTATCATTGTGAATTAAAGCACACTGTTTTGTCTGTAGCCTCACATCACAATAATATTGAACCTTTTAGACTGAGTTGTAAGGTAAACAAACAAACATTGATCGAAAGTGTTGATAAAACTACATCATTAACTAAGCCCGGTATTTCTTTGAGAATCTCAGTTCCTACTGACGAAGCATTCGATGTAACTGACGCACGCGAAACCCGAATGCGAAATTTGACACTGATCTTATACGACTGCATTATAAACTTGATATTATATTAATGCCATCGCTGCTCAGGGTTTATTTGCAACGTCTGCAGGGTTGACCAAAAACAGCATAATCGATAATCATGTAATTAGCAACCCACGCGACGGTAGAATTGCAGGTAAAGGAATACTTCTAAAAGTTTGGCCAACATACGGAAGTTTTGAGTCTTAAAATTGGTACAAGCTGTGGCAATTTTACCACCCACAGCCTGCAAATGCCATAGACCTGTTTTATCTAGTCGTTTCGTACAACTAAGGTGAATTTATGGTCTGCTACACTCGTAATTACACAACCCTTTTGCTGATACAGTAAATTGTTGCGAATTACCGTCATCGAGCTTAAATTAAACTACTCTGTTGTACGCTTTGAGAGTTACAAACTAAAATACCAGATAGTTTTAAATCGAAACAGCATTGGATCAAGTAACATAGTGCACTGCACTATGCAAGGCCGAGATGGAGATGACAGGATGAAATGGACTCTAATCTAAAGAATTGGTTCTAGCTAAACGGTATAGTAGAGCACCCACTTTTGGAGCAAAACCAATTTATGTCTAAAAACCTGGAAAGCACTGGGAAGCTTCCGACTTTCCGCTGTATCAAGGTATCTTTGAGACAAAATCCTAAAGAAAAAACTAAACTTTCTTCCGTCACTCCAAAGGAATTGACGGAATTAACCCATTATTTCTTTCTCGTACTTACATAACAATGTACAGACCCTGATTGCATACAGTGAGATATCAGATCTTTGTCTTGAACCCATGAGCCGTGTCGAATGTCATTAGATCAGCTACCAATTGTTCATGATCATATCCTTTGTTTAACGGCCGTTCCATAAAAAACGAAAACCATTCCATAGCTCTTAATTTAATTGCCATTTTGTTTTTAAACGTGTGACGAAATGATGTTTTATCCTCCATTAAGTTTTGTGTTATTTTAAAGAGAGAGAGGAAGGTTTCCAAAACAGTTTGAGCAGCCATTGTTGAGAGGATGCTGTGTTATTTTTATGGGAACTATCTCGGTGTTGATCTCCCCTGATAGACGGTAGTGCAGTCAGAAGATGCCCATTCACTCTTACTTTGGAGGTAAGGAGAACGCAAACGCAGGCAGGAAGTTCAACGCTTTGCCTACGCGCACAATGAAGATTGAAATTATTAGGACTACTTGGAACTGCCTCTGGCGTCATATTAGGTTACTGGGTTAGTAGTTAAATAATTAACAGGTTGCGAGAATATCGTCAGTTCATTTTGAAAACATAAAATAGTGCATTCGGAATACACATACATGGTACATCGTTTGAGATTGAGATACAGTGGCCCAACGAAAGTTAAAAATCGGCCGAGTCGGACTGGCGCACCGAGGGTTCCGTACAATTTAAAATTATTAAAAATATTTTTATTTTATGATGTAACTAAAAAGGTAAATTGCGGTTTACGATTTATGACGTATTAAAAAAAACTACTTACTAGATCTCGTTCAAACCAATTTTCGGTGGAAGTTTACATGGTAATGTACATCATATATATTTTTTTTTCTTCCATATTTGTGTGAAAATCTTAATGTGGTTCACAGAATCCTAACCAAGTTTCAACAGTATAGTTCTTATAGTTTTGGAAAAAAGAGGCTGTGACATACGGACGGACAGACAGACAAGACAGACATGACGAATCCATAAGGGCTCCGTTTTTTGCCATTTGGTTACGGAACCCTAAAAATAGACACGCCTGGTGAGACGAGGGCAGTACAATACTAATTTTCTTGTTAACCTCATCATCTGCCTAACCTTTTCCTAACTATGCTGGGCTGGCGGTTGTAATAACAGCTGCAAGGATCGAGATTAAGCTACGCTTGCCGCGGTTGGTCCGTGGATGGGTCTTTACATACCGAGACCCCTCCGTGCCTCGGAAAGAACGTTGATCCTGGCTGTCATTTGTGGATCTTTGACAGTCGTTAACTCGTTACGTGTCGTGAGATAACCGAAAGTATGACAGCCAGTCTTGGCAGATGATGATGTTAGGGTCAGCTTCCAGTCTTACCAGATGCTGCTGAACACCAGTATTTTACATGGAGCGACTGCCTGTCAGACATGATATCCTTTGGTAAGATATAAACTCTCCTAACAAGCGAAAACCGCAAATTATTAAAAACTATTATCATTAATGAATTATCATTGCTTTCCAAATGGCGCCAACACTCATTAGTAATACTGTTTTCCCTAAGATGACATCTGCTAATTTACAAAGTAAATATAAACAATTGGTAATTTTATAAATACATAAATAGGTTTAAATATGATAATTATGCAGCTGATTAAAGTACTTCCTACTTATGTCGAATGATAATGTATGACTGTACTAAGTAAATATGGCTGGATGAGAGGAGTATGTATGTATGTAATTTGTCATGTCATTTTGGCCTGAGACGAAATAGGGAACAGCAGGGAACTTAACCTGTGTCCCATAATGTGGACGTTGTCCTTTGCAAGCAATGCCACCATTAACTGCCAACTAAGGGTTTCCAGTATCAACCTTACGCACGTCGAAATAAGGTCGCTGTGCTGAGCTTCAACAGGTGCACACTGGGATGAATACTGGTCCCACTCTATGTAATTTGCAGGTGCAAGTAGGATTAATGAATACTTCTTATATCAGCTGTTTTTAACTTGAATTGATGACTATGGTACTATGATAGACATCTTGATCTTCATATTAAAGTGGAGCCATTGTGTTTGACTTGGAAAAGAAGCAAATAGATCTGAAGGCCAATTCTTGTAATTTAAAACGTTCAAAATCTAGTCGCAGTCTCATCTCGGCGACAAACAAATGTCAAAAACTTGTCAAAATTAGAAGTATTTTTTGACAGATTGAGACCGAGATCAGACTGTGAACGTTCCTAAAATTACGAGAATTGCCCCTCTGATTAGTCTATGTTTGCAATGGTTGATCAGATCTATACTAAGAAGAGGTAAAAGAGGGAACACGAAGTGATAGCGCGGGCGGGCGGGCGATGCGATGCGACGGGGGAAACAAGAAATTTTGGCAGAAGTTAGTTATTGATATTTGAAAACATTAACTTAAACTTTAAATCCTCCCTATAGAACACCCACAGAAGTTTAATTCTCCTCAATTACAACTGTTCCAGAAAAACAAGGAGATGGTTTTCAATAATTACATGAAGTTTTAATAAACTTTACATAGTCAACACATTTACAGAATAGGAATGTGTGTAGACTGTAGGTAGAACTTACATAATTTCTTGTTTTTGCAACGCTTTGAACCATTACAAAAATGACTTCATAATGGAGCCAATTAAACAGTTGTTTCATAATTTATTAGATCACATTAATCTGTAATGTGAGCTAATATTTATGAAACACTTTTTGTCACAGAAAACTGCAGTAAACTAACTAAATCCATCGATAACATCAAGTTCTCTTCAATAAAAGAATAAGAATTACGAAGTTTGTTTGTTTCTCATTACATAACAGCTGTATGCATATTTGGGCTATTTGTATGAATATTACATTACTTGCAATAATTAGTAAGACTATAGAATGCAAAGTCAAACAAAAAATAATAATAGATGTAAGTATGTGTAGTCAAAATCTAGTTCAATGCCTAGCCCACTCATCAAATGCATAACCTCCTTGTTTGAAGTCCGTTGTCAAGAGTATAATATTGAGGAAAAAAACGTTGACCTCTCACATAGGTCAATATTTAAATTAATGCACACATGTTACACAAGTTGGAACATGTTCTCTTATCTATGTCCTAATTTAGTTTATGATGTAAGAGATACTTGAAATCAAAAAGAGAGCTGTTTGAGGGGCTTGTAGCTACGTAATAACGGCAACAAGGGTCTATCGACCAGGTTAAGCTACGCTTGCCGCGGTTGGTCCGTGGATGGGTGACCACCTTTACATACCAAGACCCGTCCGTGCTTCGGAAAACACGTGAAGCCGGTGGTTTTACCAAGTCATACCAAGGGGTATTGTAATACCCAGTAACTGGGTTGTAAATAGGCAGTCGCTTCATTTAAAATACTGGTATTTAGCTGCGTCCGGTAAGACTGGAAGCCGACACCAACGTAGTTGGAATAGGCTAGCTAGGCAGATGACGGGGAGAGCTGTTTGTGAAGGACTTTTTCTGGGATATTACTACCGTCATCATGACTTTTTATGCCGCCGTGCTATGCTGCACTGTTCGTTTGAATGGTACGAGAGCTGGTGTAATTACAGCCACAAGAGACATTTCTGCTTAGTCTCTTTATAGCAAAGCATCAGCGATTCGAGGCAGTGGCAGCATGTATAGACAGCAGTGACATCAAAATGTTGGCTTGTTTGCCTGCCAGCAACTAATATTATAAATGCGAAAGTAGTTCTGTCTGTCTGTCCAACCTTTTCATGACTTAACGGCTGAACGAGTTTCAATAAAATTTGACCATGACCTGGGTTATGACATTAAATAACTTTAATCCTGGTAGTACGCTCCTGTAGGATAATTCTCGACCTCCATGAGGAGGCAGAAGGTTTAAAGAGGAACTTACTTTTAAGTATATCGTCGAGTATTGTGTAGAGTGTCTTCTCCAGCTGAAGGTAATCATGATCCTCTTTGATGGGCCAGTCACAGGATAAGTTCCAGTCCACAATGTCAACATTCTGCCCCGAGTCGTCTGGAACTGTGTACAACCTGGGTGCAAAAGAAATACAACATAAAGGCTTTTATGTACACATCTAGACATTATATTTTACAAGCTGTGTGCCTGATGGGATCTTATCGGTAAAATATTGAACTTCCATACAAACTTTCATCCCCTATTTAACTTTAGGCGAAGAATTTTCCAAAATCTCTTAGTGCATACTTTCGTTATATGTACAAGTAACTATTGTACAAATTGTCATGCTTTTAGACCGTGCTGTGTGTTGTGTGTCAGGAAATTTAAGATCTTTATTAAGTAGATGTAGGCTGTTTTGTCCTACTGAAGGGCAAAAGCCAGCCTCTCGTTTGCCATGCCTTAAAACCATTTTAGGGGTGAACGGAAAGTGCGGAAGTGGAAAAACCTATTATCACTGACCACAAGCCCCAAGTTTGGTAAGCCGCAAATTTGTTCAATAGATCAATGAAGAAATCAATTATTACAAGAACATTTGATGAATCATTTTCTAATTAGATTTTATTAGAGAAAACGGGTTTGCATGCAGTTAATTGTGTACTGGAGGATTGATGCAATTTTTTCAGAAGTGACTCAGAGGATTACACTGTTTGTTTTAGGTAATGGCCTGGCAGTCTACGTCATTAATGGTAAGTGTTCACCACTGAGACATCTACTATAAGTGTATTACAGGTATGTTGCATATCTATTGATTTGTAGTGTACAGACGCCAGCACATCAAGCTACTACAATCTGTCAAATTTCTTTAATAGATTTTAAACTTTATTGCTCAAGCATTAAGGTTCAAGGTCGATTGGATAATTTTGACGGTTTCGGGTAGCTTGACCTGCTGGCGTCTGTACATCAATATTACAGATTATACATCATGACTTATCATTATAATTAGCTATTTTTTTCAGGCTTTGATTTTAGATAGTTTGACATAGTTGACTACGAGAAGTTGTCAAGAAGTCCTAGGTCCCTAGTAATACAAAGTGGCAGGGACATCACAAACAACCTGTTGGATTCAGTTCATGATTCTGGAGCCGCTGCATTAAAAATTTTCATTAGTAATTTTTTTTAAACACAATAGTTTAATAAGTATGCAGTCAAAATGTATGGAACATGTGCATTGTGCATTGGTGTCCCTGCCACCCTGCATAGCACAGAATATTGTCATTTACTGGCCTAATAATCAAATTGACCATTTCACATTTGGCAGCCATGCTTTAGACTATTAAATGGCAGTAATGAGGATTGTAGTCTAGATAAATAAACAGTATCATCCTATGTTAGAGCCCTTGCCAAGACAGATAATATGTTAACATTTCATTCATAATATTACTTTAGGAAATACTGTGGAAGGATGAATGATGACTATAGAGTTATGTGTCAAAGAAATATAAAAACAAGCGCCATTTGTTCTGCTTAAAAAAATAATAACAATAGTTGTGTTTAGTTGGAATATTTAAAGTTTCAAACATTTCTTTTAATTCATAAAAAGTGATAGATATTATTATGTATCACTTTTTATAAATAAAAAGAATTCTTCAAGAACTTCATGATGATGAAGGCTTTATATAGCCTTCATCATCACTCTCCTGTCCATATCCCAGTTTATTTAGGGTTGGCGTAACATGTCTTTTTCTTAAATATTTCTCTATTAGTGGTCATGTCTGTAGTCAGTACCTTTCTAACCATATCATATTTCACACAGCAACAATTATAATAGAGACATATTTAGTTTTATTATCAATACCTATAATCAAGCACAATTTATTAATTTGTAAGGACTGTAAGGAGGTATTACATTATCACAAAACTTATCATAATAATTCAAGTACAATATTAATCAAATGGATTTGAACAATAAATACAATCTTATCAGTTTGGTAATTTACGCAAAGCACTTGTTAAAACTAAAAACAAGGGAGACATACTTGAAAGATGTCTGTACTGTGTATCAAAATATGTTTTTTACTTTTCATAGACATGTTGGGGGTAGATTAGCAAAACACACTGAAGATCACTTAGAATAACTGTGGTATTCTGGTTCAAATAATAACATTGGAATTAAAAACATTTATGGAAGTTTACAGTAGTTACTACTAATACAATTCATCAATAACTGAAGCAGTGTAGGTGTGGTGAACACATCTGAGCCGAGTGGGTTGCAAATCTTTTATGAATAAGCATGCCTTTGTATAATTTTATACCTGATCTCATGATAACTTTGAAAGTTTAGCACTTTCAGATTTCGTAAAAAAAATGTAAGTTCATTCAAAACAAAATAAAAACACCTGAGTGAAGGTGAATCATCTTACTTAGCAAAAACACCGCAGGCACCAGACCTGTGCAAGGTGGCTATGTTAAAATACTGGTTAGAGTGGTTCGACTGGAAATAAATAACTCAACGATTAATTGGAACGAGCTAAATATCCAGCGAGACTCGACAACACTCGACAGATAGACTGACATTACGACCGGACACAAGACATGCATGACCCCGTAAATACTCGCCACCACTTACTGCGACTTATTCTCTTACATAAATACTCTTCAAAAGTACTCACCACGTTTGATCATCGGAATAATCCAAAGATTCCACGTCAATCAGATCAGAATCAAACATATCTTTGTTTATATTTTGATCAACCTGATTCATGATACCAATAATAACGAGACATCAATTTGGCACTTTAAACAAATCACATATAAATTTCACACAAGAACTACATTTACTATAAGGAATACTGTAAATATAATAAAGAAAAAAGATATATTAAGAACCAACACGAATTGTCCCAGACAAGTTTTAGTTTGGAATTTGACATATCACCATAAGCAAAATGCCAAAAAAAGGATCAAGAAAATGAAAGAAGTCAACGGTAAAATTCATAGAGAATTGTAGGAAGATGGAAGTGTTAATAGTTTAATAACTTTCTTATTTTTAAATAAAATGATTTAAAGCAATACATATTTTCTATGATTTTTGTAGGGATTTCAATAATTACTATTGGTTTTAAGAACTTAATAAAATGGCCTGCGCACAAAGGTTCATACTTTCGCAAATTGGCTCTGGTTCAACCTTAGTGTGGCCAAGCTTAAAAAATAAAATTTGGGTAGTGGGTAAATATATTCGTCCATCGCATTTTGTTTTTATTTTAGAAACCTTTTTTAGTTTAATAAGTTCTAAATGATTTTTGAATTACTATGGTAAATATTATTAAGCGATGATAATAAGAACTACGTATATATATATATATATATATATATATATAATTACTAAGAACTGCATTGCATTTGTAAATATGATTCTTTAATGCAGTATGACGAGGAGAAGGAGTAAGGACCGACAAAAATGTTGATTTTTCGTTCTTATGAATATTTTTAGATTAGTTATAATGATTTTTTTATTGAAACTTTTCTCTCTTTAACACAATTTTCAAAACAAACATAGCTGACGTGCTCAAAAGGCTGCCAAACTTAACTGGGAATGGGCAGGACATGTCTGCCGTATGCCGGACAAACTGTGGGCCCAAATAGCACAAAATTGGTGCCCTGAGACAGCGAGGCGAGGTCGGCAGACCGTAGGAGATGGCAGGACGAGCTGGATAAGTTCCGTCAAAACTGGAAGGAGAACGCGCGGGCTCGCGAAAGATGGAAGGAGTGGAGGGAAGCCTTTGCCCAGGAGTGGGACAGCGTAGGTTAACATAAAAAAAACACAATTTTACGACTTTGAAAGCACCCAAGTCATCATCATTCGATTCATTTCATACTTAAATTGCATTTCAGATAGCACAAAAAAAAGGTGTGACACAACTGTCACAACTTTTTTGTAATTATCTCAATTATCGATTATTATCTAAACGTATTATTATCTAAATAACCTACCATGACACATAAGAAGACATGTTAACCCGACAGAAAACAAATTGGACACACTACAAAAAAAGATATAATAACAATAAAAGAATACAAAAACAACAAAAGAACAAAAGCTCTAGCTAAAATCTCGGTAGTAGAGAGAATACCCTCATCGACATAAACATTGACTAATATATATTATTTGGTTTTAATGTCTGCAGACTTCCCCGTCATTTATAATCTTAGATCTAAAACGCGTGGGTGGTCGTGGAAGTTATCCAAATCATAAATATTCCAAAAATTGTTGTTGCGTGGACGTTAGCCTTGCCATCGGAGCGTTCATGCCTAAGTTGGTTTTTTGACGAGGGACATTGAAAAAGGACGTGCATTTTCTCCGAGCATTAAGCTTAGGCACGTTTATGCGCTCGAGAAGTCCGTCAGATTTAAAAGAACCGTCAACAATACTCTGCAAGCATAGCAACTAGCAAGTCTATCTAGTCTAGTCATGCGTCGGCGTAGCTGTAAGCTTGACATATGGAAGAAACGCAGTCGTTCGTTATACGAGCATCTCGTCAATCATCAATTTACAGGGATAGAAATATTCATACTTCTGGTATACTTTTGGAAAGCACCTTGTGTTCTCTAATTTAATCACTCATTTTATAGTAAATAAAAATTGACGGTATCGTCTTTCAGATCTAGGGCAACATTAACTTTGACAGCAAGGTTTGACGTTAGCGAAAGCATAGACAAACTTCTTCCTTCTTTTTGTCTACGGACACGTTGTGAGCACGTTGTATTTGGTGTAGTTTTTAGAATAAAACTGCAAAAATGTCGTCGCATCTTAACTGGATGATCATCCGCAACAACAACGCCTTCCTAGTGAAGAAGCGTAACATCAGGAAGCCGTTCAGCAAGGAGCCGAACAATGTGACTAACCTCAACTCGTACAGATACAATGGTCTGATCCAGAAGAAGGCTGTCGGCGTCGTCGAGAATCCCGACAGGAAAGGTTTCACAGTTGTGTACAAGAAGGCAAAGGCAACAAACAAACCCGTCAAGAACGTAGTGCGCCGCCAATTCAAAGCCGGCGCGAGGAGATCCCTGTTCAAGGTAAAGAGGTTGTTGAAAGCCAACCATTACCGCACTGACCTGTCCAAGGCTACCCTTCGTCGTGCATCAGCCATCCTCCGCTCTCAGAGGCCCATCAAGGCGAAGAAGCCTAAAGCAGCGGCCGCTAAGACCGAATAACTTTTGTATGTAAGCTGACAATAAAAAAAACTAAAACCTTGCATAGCCTCTTATTTCCTATGTTTAAAATACCTCCCAGAGTTGTTTCCTATTGTAAACTTTTATTTTACACCAGTATCAAGGTGTATTTTGTGTTGTGTATAGCATTCATTTTTGATGTGCTGGTGCTGTCAAGTGAATTAGCAGCATGCTGAAGTACTCATTGCAAGCAACTGTAATGTAATTTTATTTAAATGTATTTCAATTTACCTAATAATCTCACTTAAAGATAGCTTATAGAAACAAAATTACATCAAGATCACTTATAGGATATGGATGAAGTTCTCGGAGGGAACTTCCCGATATTATCATTTACACAATAACACATACTTATGAACTATCTTTCCATACATTAGGTAATTGTATTGAAGAGGGAATTGATAATCATCAGCATCTGCCTAGCCATATCATATCCCAACTACATAATAATTATGTTGGCATCGGCTTCTATTCTAACTGGATGCAAGAGAACTGCAAACAATTGCAATTGCAATTTTTGTTGAATTGAATTGATTTGAAGATTGCATCAGAGCTTATTAAAAAAAAAAAAATTGTAATAATTTATATGGAGATCATCATCATCAGCCCAGCCTTTTTCAACTATGTTGGGATCGGCTTCCAGTCTAACCAGATGCAGCTAGATAAGTAACTGCCTATCTGACCATATTCCAGATACAGTGTAACACAATACCCCTTGGTAAGACTGGTTGTCAGACTACCCACAATAACTATACAACATAATTATATCCATTTGTCTGTTAGCCAAGCTTAGCAAGTTCCGTAACAATAGAAAAAGTAATTTACAGTTGAGCTTTTACGAGATATACTTTATTTATAGAGGGGCTTGTGGCTAAGAAAAAACAGCCGCACGGATCGATCGATCAGGTTAAGCTAGGTTGGCCTGTGGACGGGTGACCAATGTGACAATCTTTACATACCAAGATACCTCCGTGCGTGTGTGAAAGCACGTTAAGTCATTTGTGGATCTTTGACAGTTGTGGGGTTGTTATGGGTCCTCAGAGGCTCAGAAGCCCAAGTCTGACAACCAGTCTTACCAAGGGGTTTTGTATTACCCAGTAACTGGGTCGTGGAGGTCAGATAGGCATTTGCTCCATGTAAAATACTTTTACTCAGCTGCATCCGGTTAGACAGGAAGCCGACCCCAACATAGTTGGGAAAAGGCTAGGCAGATGATGACTTTATTGAGATATCAGCATTCAAAATATTAAGGTATTTCGGTTAACTATCATGGAAGTAGGAAAATAAATAAAAGATTTAAAATGTTGCACCATTACAATTTATTGATAAAAAAACCATGATTTTTGTACCACAAACAAGGAATGTTGAACAATTCATCAATGGAATAATAATAACATTATGTCATGATTATAAGTTACAAACGTCATAATCTTTCACAAGAACCAAAAAATTATATCAAAGACAAAAAAAAATATTTTAATGGACATTCAACACAGTGCTTCACTAGTTACACAAATAAATTACAAGTCATTGCTTAGAAATAATTGTGTTCAATATTTCAGTTTAACATCACTATTTTATTTACAATAGATATCACAAATATTTTATACATCAAAAAATGTAAAGAATAATTTACATCAATAATGTTAAATTCATATTTCAAATACTTTAGAGACATGATTGGGTAAGTATTATTAATAATAATATTATGTCAATTGAAATAAAATTTGCCTATACTATTGTAGAAATAAATGGCAAAATAATTGGCGTTTTCTACCATCAAGGTCAAGAATTTTAACATTTATTGTAGTAAGCAGGTTTCAAGTTATTTTTAGAACATTTAACTATACACAAACTGCACAATTACTATGAGCAAAAAATTAAATAAATTCACAAGTCAATTAAATGGACATTCTCATGAATTTTTACAAAAAGACTATTATTTTTATTAATTTACACAATTTCAATTATTTTACGGAACATTCATTCACTACTACGACAATAATTTATTCTAACTCTAAAGGCAGCTTTTCTTGTAAAAGTTGCCTTAAATAAATAATCTAACATCTTCAAGGTGTAAAAAGCGATTTGTCATCTAGTAAAGGGGGGGGGGGGGGTGTAGTTCTGTGCCTACGAAAAGCTTCAGGTACAAAATACATAGTAAACATGAAAATAAAAGGCACCAACATTTAACCTATCGTTACCAAAGGCACAATACACCAAAATTCATACTTTAGTATTTACAATTCTACCAAATGAAGTTGTCATTTTATATGTAAATGCCTAACTAAAAAAAAAATTGATACCTTTACTTGCTGCCAAACTCCATGTACAGCCCGATTCAAACTGGCAGCTCGGAACATGAGGCGAGTCGCTGCGCAGTAACAAATTCACCTGTCAGCGGGGGTGAGGGGTGAGGTACTGCGCAACGAGTAGAGCACTTCAGAACTGCTAAAGTTTTAATCGGGCTGTACAGAAACGTAGTCTATACTTTGGTGGTAACACTTTAACCTTTAGCTGGCCTAGCGAAGTACGGAGGTGCAATAAAATTCGTGGCCAGCTTATACTGGGTTTATTACCACTGAGGTGTGGGCTAATGTTCGAGTCGATAATACCGATATGCCACGTAATTGGTACTCACTGGCAGAGACCAGTGAGTACCAATTACGTGACACAGAGGTGTATGACCTGCCTACACCATTCCATCAATGAGGTTGGTGTATACTTAAGACTGGCCAATCGAAAGAACAGCAAACATGATTGGCAAAATTACTTAACTTCACATTACTCAACAAAGCTAATCAGGAATTTGATAATGGATGCCATAGGCCTCATCATTATCAAGTCTCAATTTGGGGACGAACAGAAATGCAACTTCAGCTAATTTACTCAACTTTATCTCATTCTGGCAGTGTTACGGCAGTCAAAGCAGATTGTTGCCTGCTGAAGTTGAGACCATTGTATTTGAGGCAATTTGGAGACAGAGTAGGTACAGATTAGATTAAGTACTTACTATAAGTACCTGCTTGAAGTTTCAGCTGAGGATAGGCTGTAGAAGGAGAGACTAAAAAGTGAAGAATCCAAAATCATAAACAATTTTAAAGGTGGCAATTCATAGATTGAACTTTTTTGTTTAAGTATACCATAAACAAAAAAGTTCTATAAATTTTATAGAACATATTTAAGTTTGAAAGTGACAATGAGAATACTAGAACAAGTCATTATATTTAACACGAACAACTACAAGAAGCTCATGGTATTATGACGCGTTGACATTTTATTCATTAATTATTTTACAAATTTCATTTAAGTTTTTTTTCCCATTTAGCTATCTAAACACGTAACCTAATTACAGGCACATTTATTTATTCTAATAGTCAATTTTATAAACATTTGTTTGATAAAACAAATGTATTTTTTTTATTCAAAATTTTCAGGGAGAAGGCAGTGGATACAATGTACAATATTATTGTCAGATCTATAAATAAATGGTTCAAATAATATTAAAAATAATACTGGTGTGGTTTAACTACTGGCTAACTTTAATCCCCAATGAATATTCATTGGGGATTAAAGTAAAATATTGTGATTTACTTACATGATTCCTAAAGATTTTTATCAAGTAAAGAACGTTACAGTTGGGACTTAAAAAATCATTGTTCATTGGTTGCATAACATCCAAAATAATGTAGGAAGCATCAACAAAAAATCAATTCATGTGTTACAACAGCAGAATTTAAACATTTGTACATTATTTTATGACACCAAATCTTCGATCAACAAGTACTAGATTTCCGATGAGCGAAAATAAGGCCACAAATAATGTTGTGGTCTCATTTTGCAACTGTTTTTTCAACCTTATTCCTTAGAAATTAAGTTTTATTTCTCCATAAATATTTTTGGTCTTATTAAAAAAATACGTTTACTTTTCAATCAAGCTAGCAAGCTAGCTATGGCAAACGATAATAAACTTTATGACTGAAAGTAAAGGTTTATAATTATTATACATGCAATCGCGGCCACTTGAACGATGTGTTTTTGTTAAAAAAACCCACCTGTACCTTGAATCTAGTGCCACAGTTGATCGAAGCACCAAATAATTAAAGTACAGACTTAAAAATAATTTGTGCATTAAAATCATGAATATTAGTGCTAAAATTAAATTAACTAAACGCTAAGTTGACTAGTATACAAAACTAACGCTATGTGATACTTAAGAATAGTTTGTACATAATAATTGTTGATTGGTTAAGAATATTATGGCAATAGACTTTATTGGCCATGCGAGTATATGACGTCATGTTATGTCAATAGTCCAAGAGCTGGTAACCAATTATGGGAACGTATTTAAGTCAAGGTACTCTAAAATATTGCGTAGTATTCAATAATTTTTCATTTTTAACCTATTGACCGCCACAGTCGGATTAATAAGACAAACTTTTTCGTGCCCGTGTCACGTCAGTCGCATTTATACGACTGAGAACTTATGTTATTTATTTACTTATGTATTTATTTTATTATTTATGTACACAGTAAAATACGTAGAGACATAGGGTTCGTGTTTTGTTTTTTATTTCATTGCACGACCCTATTCGTCTTAGATATTTATTTGTCGATTTATGAGCTGTGCGCTGGGTGCACGGCAATTGATATAAAACCAAGCAATCAATAGGTTAATAGGCTAACTTTCATAATTTCATTTCAATTAATGAGCAAGACAGCCTTTCCATTGTCTATTCGTCGACTACTACTACTAAAAATGCCTAATATACCTTCCCAGAATTCGTTACTAGCTCTCCGGCTATAAGCTTTGTGAATAAACAAGAATACTGAGCAAAAAGTGAGCTTTGAATTCACATAAATACATGAGCAAACAAGCTGAACGATTGTCTACTGTCTTGACTACATAATACATAAGTTAGGTATTTACGGATACCCAGTTACATAAAATTTGTTTTTGTATTAATAATAATGTGCAAGCATGTGCGTATTCAGGTAAAGAAGGAACATTATTCACACCGTAATTCATAAAATTATCAGTTGTGAAACAACAAACATTATCAAATAAGCGTCGACTTTCCCGCCTGAAACCATAGATATTTGAATAACTATGTTTTTTTTTTATAATGACAACATTCAGATTTTTTTATATAAATACTTTTTATATACATTATTTTTTAATTCATATTTCATTAATTAATTTATTTGTTACAAAAGCGAAAAAAGTATGTAATTGCGGCTACAGTAAAACGAGTAGTTATAAAATAAATTCCCTCATTGCAGATTTATATCTAGTTGGAACAGAATAGATATGAAAGTACATGCATATGTGCAATTTTCCTTGGATTTTTACCTTGGACCACAGTAAATTACAATTAATTTTATGCTTGAAAAATATGACCATGTTTTAAACAGACTGTCGGAGCAAGAGTGGCCAACTTTTTTTTTAACTTCCGTTCGGGGCTTTGACCGTGTGGTATGTCGATAGAAATAGCGTATGTCTATTTCTAGGGTTCAAAATCTCCCCATACCAAATTTAATCAAAATCGATCCAGCCGTTTCGGAGATTAGCCGGAACAAACGAACACTTTTATTTATTCGTTTGTTCTCTACAAAATTCTCATTGAATAAAAAAAAACTATAAAAGCAGATAATTTCTCAATGTGACAGTTGCTATTTTTTTTTTTTTGATAAGCCACCAACCTTATGTATGACATCTTTTAAGAGATGGTTTTACATTCGTTGAATAAATGGATAGCTTAGATGCCAAGCGATCTAACTAACATTTTAGCCAATATTAAGTTATGTGGATTTTGGCATTTATATGGGTTACATAAAAATAAAAATGCTCTAAACAGTGTAGCATACATAGCCTTAAATGTTCCCACTGCTGGGACATAGGCCTCTTCTCTTCGAGAGAGAGTGGGCTGTAATCTACCACGCGGGCCCAGTGTGGGTTGGTAGATGTCACATGTCTTGGAATTTTTAGTTCTAGGACTTGCCGGTTTCGTCGCAATGTTCTTCAACGGTTTGAGAGAAGTGGTGATGAAATGATTTAGATTTACACAAAGTGAAACGCCTGTCTGGATTTTGAACCCACGATCGAAACCTCGTAAGTCGGTGCCAATAGTGTGTCAAGCCATTTTAGCTCAACAGTCTAGTGACTAAAAAGGTCATATTTCCCAAACCTAGCCTCCCTAGGCTATATAAACACCACTACACTACAGACTTCGTTCAAACATCGTCGATGAAAGTCGAAACACGGAGTAACACAACCTACGTCACAACAAGCACCGAAAACTAAATTATGTGCGTTTGGTTACAATAATAACACAATATTTTATGTGCATTATGGGGCTAAGTACTCATATTAACCGACCAAGTTAATGAAACAACTGGGAACGTGAGTACGTGACGTCATCTGCAAATATTTTAGGTATGAAAAGAGTACTATTTTAAACGCCTAAGGCCACGTCCTATTTAAAAGCGATCGTAGAAAATCGGAAAACGCCGTCTGTCGGCGCGAAAAGGCGTTCAGGTTCACCGAACAAAAAGTGACAGATGCACGCGTCGATCGTTTGTAAAAGCCAGGCGCGGTCATAAAACGTGGGAGCGAGACGAGAATAGGCTCGGTATAGTTTTAGAAACCCCGTCCTAAATATGTGTCGTCCTTCTCGCACGTTCTACGACCGCGAATGCGGTGAGTGATGGCGTTTAGTATAAGTCAAAACCCGAACCTGAAATCTTAGCCAGGCGATTCGGCCGCAATTCGCATACATCTTTTATACACATTGATCACTTCATTGCATCCAGTTGTCAAATTGTCTCGGTCGGCGAGAGAGCAATATTTGTGATGTCGACTTTATATAGTCTTATAACTTCCTTCAAAAGGTTGCAAGTATAGATGCGACGTTTTTCAACAATTAAAGCCTCATATTAAAAAAAAATCGGTAAATAAATGCGACAACCACAATGGAATGTACAGTTACTAAAGGAGATAAGTAACCAGTGTCGTCGGATATAGTTGAAGTTTAGTAAGAAACCGATGGATATTTTCGAATAAAATTGAATTTTATTAATAGAAAACAAACAGTTTATTTATCAAATTAAATTTCATTAGAATTATTATCCATCGGTTTCTTACTAAACTTCAACTATATTCGACGACCCTGGTTACTTATATCTTTTGGTGACTGTACAAACATAAAAAAAGAGATTATTCACAAGCCAGCTTGCTGTCAAACGAACTGAGAGCAATCCCGAACGCTTGTAGCGCACACAAAGGATACCGATAATCCATTGTAAATACATCTTCTGATATGCGTCCGAACTGCATTACAACATAATCTGGCTCTGAGTCATGTACGATTTGAAAGTTCTTCACACTTGCCTGGGTAACTCTTCCATGGAAATTCAGTACATAGGATTGTGTTTCATCGTTCCAAACGGGGGTTTTGTTGTGAAGAACGACTATGTCGTCTAGAGTTTGGCTCTTGAGTCGTTCTAGCAGTGTTTCGCTGTCGTCTTGCGGTGCGATCGTGACCCGCTGGCGGTCTGGCGTCATTCCAGGGAGGATGACTGTCATTTTTCTTGGTCCTTTGAATCCTAAGACGTTGGTGTCCTGTAATTGAGAATTATGACTTGTAATATGACTACAAAATATAGATAGAATATTCTTTTTTGCACACCAGAGTCAAAGATATTTATTCGAAGGGAAGAATTATAAGGTAAGTCTGCCTAGCTTTTCCCAACTATATTGGGGTCGGCTTCCAGTATAACCAAACGCAGCTAAATACCAGTAGGTATTCTACATGGAGCGGCTGCCTATAAAACCCAGTTACTAGCTAACACGATACGCTTTGGTAAGACTGGTTGTCAGACTTTTGGGATTCTGACTACCCGTAACGACTGTCAAAATTCCACGTTTGACAGCCGGGATCAACGGCTTAACGTGTTTTCCGAGATACGGAAGGGTCTCAATATGTAATGGATGGTGGTCGAACCGACCGCGGTAAGTGTGGCTTAACCTTCAAATCGGTCCGCTGTTATTATTTAACCACGAATCCGATAAAGGAAAATAAAAACAAAAACATCGCGAGCAGCGATTTCTGCCAGACACCCTTAGGATACACAAAAATTGTATTAAAAGATCGGGTTCGTGGGTTTCTAGCTAGATAAACTAGCAGATATAAAAAAATAATACTTATATCAAATATATAAACTTATGCAATATTACTAAGTATTATGTAGGAATGATTGTAACTTCGAGTATTTAAAGACCTAAAGATGTTATTAATTGTATTGACCATAACGCATACATATAAAATGCTTCATTCTGCCCACCATACACTAAAGTGCAGTAACAGCAAAATCACGATTTCGAGTAAAACGCATTTAAAGTTAAGAATTGATTTTAAAAAATCAACAGAATGTATAAGCAAAAAAATTTGAATGCAGAAAGGTTGTAAAGGCATAGGTTCACACGTTAAAGCAATAAAAAAAATATATCTTAATAACTGAATTTATTATGGCCATTTATTCTTTTTGGTGCCTATTACTGCATAGCCTTTTTTGTAAAAAATACCATTTTAAACTTAGTAAAATGCAGCAAAAAGCCCTATTACTGCGTTTGGATCAGTTATTTTGTCAAGAAACCCAACTAACATGCAGTAAGGTCAAAAAAATACTGCATTTTAGTTAGTTTTTTAAGAAAAAAGTGTTCAATTTACTAGTGCAGTAAGAAAAATAGCTAGTTCACATTTTAAAGACCGTTTATTTCTTATTATTTAATCACAATAATTCAACTCACTTATGTAAAATTTACATATCAAAAATAAAAAAAAACATCTAATTAATAAAGGACCCTGCGCAGAATGCACAACCTCCTTTGACAGTTTTCTCTTAATATTAACATATATAACATAATGTATCTTTATGTTTAACAATAAAATATAGATAGTAAATGTAGGTGAGTATTATAAAGGTGGACATAAACTTGAGATCAACATTACAGTAAAACAATCATCACACACAAAGCATTACAAGCCTTGGTAAGTCTTAGGTAGGTACATAATTAGTTTCTAAAAGTAATTTTTAACAGTATAACGCGCTTTAAAATAACATTGGTTTAGTTTAGCTTTTGAAGCCTCTTATTATTCTTACTACTAGACATAATCTTGAGATCAACATTAAAGTAAAACAATCATCACACACAAAGCATTACAAGCCTTGGTTATTAGGTAGGTACATAATTAGTTTCTAAAAGTAATTTTTAACAGTATATTAACGCGCTTTAAAAATAACATTGGTTTAGTTTAGCTTTTGAAGCCTCTTATTATTCTTACTACTAGATTTAAAATAATAAAAATGTATGTATCATACAATTATCAAAACAGATCAGAAAAATATTTACTTAATCGCATGCAATCTAGCAGTAAATCCTTTGCACACTCTGTCTCACAAATAAAGTTTTATCTATTCAAACCGACTAAAATGCAGTATCAGATACTTGATACTGCGTTTAAATTAGTTTAATTTACTATAATTTGTTAAACTTGATCCCAATTAAAATGCAGTATTTAAAACATTAACTGCACTTTAGCTAGGAATAATCATATCTGTGTCATTATGCTATCCAAACTAATCTGCAGTAATGCTGTATTTTACTGCGTGTTAGTCAGTTTATAATGATAAAAGAATGTTAAGTATTCACAACTAAAATGCGACAAGCTTTGATTTTACTGCATTTTAGTTGGGAGTTCGTGACAATAAATTGTATTTTCTTAATTTGCAGTAAAAATAGCTTGTATGGCGGTAAATTTTACTGCGTATTAATTTTTTTTTTAATTTTTTTCCAGAAATATAAAACTATCTAAAGAACTGTAAAATTATATTGCTTACTGCATTTTAGTTATGAAACCTTAAAATTTAATCTGCAGTATAATTTATACTGTATTTTAGTTGGGAAATCACGCCAAATTGTTAATTTTTTTCGTTTGCAGTAAGTGAAAACTGTTAAATAAAAACCATTCTAATAGTCTTAGAAATAAGTAAGTTAATTCAATAGAAAGCTTAAGAAACCCGCTTTCAGAATCACTAATAAAACGAAAAATCACAAAAGGGCTGTTACTGCTCTTTAGTCTCTGGTGGGCAGCATTGTATATTTATTTGAAAAAAATGTTGGTAGATATAAAAAATATGACTAAATAAAAAAAAAATGTCATAATGTAAATATGACTATGACTAGAAATATGACTGATGAAACTATACGTTCGACTTTTGAGAAACCTGAAATTGCATTTTTGCTCTGCTGCTCCTATGGTTTCAGATTTCACCTTGAAGATCCCATCTGAAAGCTTGTCTAGTATAAAATTGTCTCGCTGCCAGAAAAGTCATGGTCAATCTCGTTATTTGCCAACAGTATTGAAGCAAAGAATTGTTAAGGCATATAAAACTACGACTGTATTTTTTGTACTAATATTATAAATGCGAAAGTAACTCTGTTACCATTTCGCGCCTAAGCCACTGGACCGATCGTTATGAAATTTTATAGATCAGGTAGGTTCTGGAGTCGAGGGAGGCCTTGGCCCAGGAGTGGGACAGCGAAGGCTAGTAAAAACAAAGGTTCTGAGGAAGAATATAGGTAACATCCCATATGTATACACTATACAGGGTGGGAGGAGCATCGACGCGCAAACTGTAACCATGGATTCAGCACATGAGTTTAGACCCTATAGTGTCGAAATTTTTCGTCGGTTATTAAAAAGAAATATTGCTCGTTCCATACATTTTGACCGCACAGGTATTGCACTTTTCTATGAAACAGAAGATTTTTTTTTTATAACCGACGAAAAATTTCGACGCTGTGCGGTCTAAACTCATGTGCTGAATTCATGGTTTCAGTTTGCGCGTCGTCGATGTCCCTGTCACCCTGTATAAAAAATGATGAACAAATACCGTGACAAAATGGTCAACACACAGACAACAATCCCTTTGAATTCTTCTACCTTTACTTACAATATAATGGATGAATTTAATTGCATTCGATATGTCGTGCTATAGAATGATATAATATTGCATCCTGCGAACGTGATGTGCGTTCTAATTTTAGATTTGAATGAATATACAGTGGACTTCATTAATTCTAGCTGTATCTTAGCTAAGTGACGCAGTAGGTGGTCTGTCTAGGGAACGAGTTTTATAATGCAGAGTACTAAAATAAATAATAATACTACTTCATAGGTAACTTTATAATCCGATCCAGCCTGTCCCTTGCAGCCCTCCACCAGTGACGCCCTAAGCCAATGTCAGTACCCCATTGAAGATGCCCCTTTTTTTTTTGAGGATGGGAAATCATCAAAAGACCCCTCCCGCTCTGGGTGGAGCGGAAGGGAGTGTCAGACTCTTACTGACTAAAACCCACCAGTGTTCCTTCCTTAGCCCTTTCTGTTCCAGGGCAGCGGTAACCCTTTCGGACGATCCTGCTACCCTGGCAGGCTTCGGCCCTATCGGGCCCCGTCATCTGCTGACATCTCTTTGAGGCGCGCGTGGAACACAACGCGCCGTCTGGCATTGGAGATGCCCTTAGCGTGTATTAGTCGCTTAAATTTTAAGCCCTGGCTGGAGGCCTTAATTTTTTGAGGCACCGACAGGCAAGCTCGGTTAAGCAGCCAACTAAAACATTCTAGAGGTTAACCTACGAGATGCCAAATATTAAAAAAAAAAACTAGGTAACTTTCATAGTTTCGTCTTATAAAACTTAAATCGACTCGAATACACACGTACTAGCTACGCAAAGATTGGTTGGAATAGGTTAAAACTATGACAATAAGAATCAATTATTACTTAATAATATTGTTTCATATAATCTATATATATAAAATTCAAAGTCCTGACTGACTGACTGACTGACTGACTGAGACATCAACGCACAGCCTAAACCGCTGGTCCTAGAGACATGAAATTTGGAGGGTGTATTCTTCGTGAAGAGTAGGTATCCACTAAGAAAGGGTTTTTCGAAATTCCACCCCTAAGAGGGTGAAATGGGGGGATTTTGTTTGTATGAAAAATCTTATTCCTTGAGTTAATAAACTTGAAACTTGGCACGAATACTTATCTAAGTATATTATGAAGTTGGGCATTTTTTGTTTTTATAATCTACCCCCTAAAAGGGGGTTGGGAGGTTTCAAAGTTTGTATGGAAGAATTGTAGCGCGCGGTCCGATTTAATCGAAACTCAGTATTTATACCTAAAATTAAAGGATAGAATAATGTGTATCAGGGTTTTTCGAAAATCTACCCCTGACGGCCTGAAAAGTGGTAGTCAATTTTACAGGGGAGGATTTTACAGCGTGGCTTGATTAACTCGAAAATTGGTATAAATAATCTTTGAGTCAAGTTATGAACACATCCCAAATGATTTTTCAAAATTCCACCCCTGTGGGAGTGAAAAGCGGGGATACAGTTTATATGAAAAATCTTATTCGTTAGGTTAATAATCTTGAAAATTGGCATGAATACTCGCCTAAGTAAGCAATAAAGCTTATCATTATTAGTTTTCCAAAAATACCCCTCAAAGGGGATATAGGGGTGTTAAAGTTTGTGTGGAAGAATTTGAACGCGCGGTCCGATTAACTCGAAACTCAGTGTTTATACTTAAGACCAAAAATAAAGAGTAGAATGTATCAGGATTTTTTGAAAATCTACCCCTAACGGGTTGAAAAGGGGTAGTTAATTTTACAGGAGAGGATTACAATAAGTGTCTTGATTAATAAGAAAATTGGTATAAATTATCTTTGAGTCAAGTTATGAATAAACCCCAAACGATTTTTTAAAATTCCGCCCCTGTGGGGGTGAAAAGCGGGGATACAGTTTATATGAAACATCTTATTAACTAAGTTAATAAACTTGAAACTTGGCAACAATACTTGCCTAAGTAAGTAATAAATTTTATCATTATAAGTTTTTCAAACTATCCCTCAAAGGGGGATATAGGGGTGTTGAAGTTTGTGTGGAAAAAATTGAATGCGCGGTCCGATTATCTCGAAACTCAGTATTGATACTTTCGACAGAAAATAATTAATAATAAGTATGTAAAGTTGTCGAAAATTGACCCCTGACGGGGCAAAAAGGGGTAATTAGGTTTTTAGGGGAGGATTTGAACTTGAAACTGTATGTTACATTTTCACGCCTAAACCACTGAACTTCTGATTTGGCAAAGAGATAGATGGCATCCTGGGGAAGCACATACTTTTTATCCTGGTAGCACGTTCCCGTGGGATAACTTCCGACATCCACGCGGGCGAAGCCGCGGGCAGAAGCTAGTAATGAAAATATGAAACATTATGAACAACACAAACCCTTACTTATTTTCAATGAAATTGTTATCAAAATTAGAATAGTAGGTACTAACTCTTTAGTATGTACACCATAGACTCACTGGTGACTGACGCAATTACCTATTAAGGAAACGAAGTGACCAATAAAAAAACCATGGGGTTCCTTTAACTTCACCACAATAGTAGGTAGGTATCCTATTAAATATTACTTTATTATTTTTGTTTTATTATCATTGTTATATGTAATATCTATATGTAAATGGTACCTACACCACAGATTACCTATATTCAAATTTTATTTATGTTTCAAATCTACGTTATTTCAAGTTAAACAAATATCAACTTTATTTTAATGATTATTAAGTTGATGTCCAGTCTGAGTGACTAGCACTTTTGAAAAAGTTACAAAAATGTTTGAGGTGGTAGCGTAAGCTGAACTTAATTGTGTAGGAATTAAAGTTATTTTTCCATAAACTCATATTTGTTTACATTTTTGGCGAATATGTCGCGAATGCAGATTATTTGTATTTGTCTCTTCTTCCCCTTTTTAATCCATCCAAAGGTTGTATTTAAAAGATCGCTCTTAGCGATAAGACCGCCCATTGTGTCACCCTATGTAAAATGTATATATTGATGTCTGTAATTTATATGGTGTACATAATAAAGAATATTCTATTCTATTTTTCAATACATTTAAATTGTGTCAATGGTGAGGCTATGTTCAAACAGCGACCATTTTCAATACACCTATTTTTGAAGTGATAACTTCTTAAATATATGGGAGGGTAAACCGCTTTGTAACGTAACGCGTTACGGCGCCAGTCTGTCTGGCTTCCCTTTCTCTCACGCATACAGCAGCGGTAGGCAGGCTCTTCCTCTCTCACTCTAACCCACAGCGCTAGTCGTATTTCGGACAGACGCTTCCCCCTCTCTCTACTTACTGTTTAGTTTGCGATAGACATATACCATAGATTAGTTTAAGTTATCACTTCTGTCGGGCGTCCCGAGGACGTACACGTTTTTTTGTAGAATACAACAGTAGCATTTTGTATAAAGTTATTGTATAACATAATATTACGCCTGTACTCCCGAAAGGGTGGGCAGAGGTTTGTACCACATTTTAGAAATATTGTTTTAAAAAAATCCCGAGTAATTCTTATTTATTTTCATCTATCGGGCACAAACCGGGACTTCGGGCTACAACTAAGAATTTCTTAGAAAATCTCAATAAAACGTTGACCTAATTGCTGGCACCCTAATTAGGTAACACAGTTTCAATCACAATCTGAATGATTTTTAAGGATATTGGTAATACATTGCGTCATACATTCGAACAACGTGTCTGCTCAACAACGAAAATAACGCAATGAATGTTATTGGACTGTCAAAATGAAAGAATACTGTTAGTATGTAACGCAATAACACCGCTGGTATCAAACCCAGGACCCTATACTCAGCAGTCGCGCTTGCGACCACTAGACCAACGACGCGATGTGTAAAGTTATTCGAACATCTTTATTATGTACTAGCTGCGACCCGCTTTGCCAAGTTTCGCGCCCGTGGGAATATCGGGATAAAAAGTATCCTATTTTCATCCAAATCCGTTCAGTAGTTTTGCGTGAAAGAGTAACAAACATCTATCCATCCATCCATACAAACTTTCACGATTATAATATTAGTAGGATTTAAATTTAAAACTAGATAGAATATTTATGAAGACATTATCCGTCTTATTACAAAACGAAACCTAACTAACCTAGTTCTAGCCTAAACTATTGAGGCAGTTCTTGTATTTCGAACTTTATTTCGATTTAGGCAAAGTTCTTCTTCATACTAAAATGACAACTTAGCACCGAACTAAGCTGTCATTTTTGTATAAAGAACTCCATTGCTCTATCAGTTGGGTTCTTAATTCAATAACTGGGTCAGTGGTTTAAACCTGATCGAAAGTAAAACCTTGTTTTGTAATAAGGGGGTATAAGTTTAAAAACATTATTCTCCAAGTCTGCACTTGTCCTAAGACGTCTCGAAGCACTGAAGTCACTCATCTGTCATCAATAATTAAGAGGAAAACTTGTGTACCTAACCGCAGAGAACCTACGTAAACAAATACAGAACGTAACAATATAGGTATACATTTATAAAGTTCCCCAACTGAATGTATTTGTCTAGTATTTATTCTGAGTATGTATTCCTATTTAGTAATCTGTGGTTGCGTCGTGTAACTATTTCTGCGAACTGAGATAAGTTTTTGTTCTAAATGAACCTCAAATAAATGAAGGGAAAATGTTGTGCTATTCCCAACGACCATAAAACCGGTCGTTGGCTATTCCACAAACGATAGGATACTTTGGCCACAACTAAATGTATGTGTAAATAAAAACACGCACACATTTTTATGAAAAGTCTTTGAAGATACGTGGAATACCTTTCCATCTGTGGAATAGGTCACATGCGTGACCGCCATTTTGAAAAAAAATAATCACTTTGGCGGCCTCGCATGTGACCTATATAAATCGATAGCTGACATCAATACAAACAGAAATCATACTAAGAACAAATCCCTTAAAGTGTCACGTTTCCGAGATATTAACGTCCAAAGTTGATCACGTTTCAATTTGCGACATCCACGCGGGCCAAGTCGCCCTTGGAAATAAAATACTAATATTGTACACAATTATTTTAGTCTGTCGTGTTCTTTATGCTATACAGCGGGGTAATTGCTTAACACACTAACAGTTGGAATCGCTTTAATTTTGACAGTTCAACAATTTACGTTGCTGACAAAGACAAAGTTTTCGAACGTATAAAGCAATTGAATAGCAATATCCTTGAAAATTATTTAGATTGTGATTGATAGTGTGTTACGCAATTAGAGTGCAGCCGATCTATTCTGGTAAAATCTCACCGTGAAATCTTAGGTGAAGTGAGCTGCCAATAGTGTCATTCTTTAGCACCAGCGCGTGAGTTAGAGAGAACCCGACGCTTGGTATTGACAGCTCACTCAAAGCTCATTTCACCGAAGTTTTCACGGTGGGTTTTTACAGAATAGCATCACAGGTGAAATAACAGCTCACTTCACCTAAGTTTTCACGGTGAGATGTTTACAGAATAAACAGGCAGTTCTGTTATGGTGGTGGCTTATCACAGCCCACAGAACTTGACACTTTCGATGAATAAATAAAGGGGAGACTTGTCACTTCCGAAGTCTTCTTCGTAGCGTGTCCATAGCAATCTTAATGGACTCGGCCCAGAATTCAGCTACTTGTTTGGCGCCATCGCCAGCGTCCATAAGTTCCTGTAACGTGCAGCTGACAGGACACGCAGGACACGATATTAAGTGCCCCATCGTTTGTGGAACAGCACCACATTTAAACACCAAAGCGGAGTTTTCTTTTCTTTCGAAGTAATAAAAGAGTGACTTGTACTACTTACATAAACAACAGCTGCCAATTCGTGTCTCGTGTGAGCATGGTCGTGTTTCCTCCACGCCTTGCCATTATCATACACAGTGAACGCGGTCCCCAGTAGGTTCGAGCGAAGCTTGCCGGCGAAGCTGTCGGCTGTGCGCGTGAGCTCGGTGGGATCCGTCGATATTAGGTAGTTTGATGTGGCGGATTTCTTGCGTTTGCGCGCTAGAAATGAAAAAAAAAATTGTTAATTGTATGGTACAGTGCTGTTAGAAGCGAAGAATGAGGGGCATTTCATTTCAGGTGAGTATAGAGACGACGCCGTAGATATCTGAAATGTTTATTTATTTACCACTTATATTTGTTTTTACAGATGGGAACCCAATGCAACAATATAGTCACAATTTCCACACTCAGAGACGCCACCCAAAAACCAGTTAAAAACCACCACCAACAAAAATGAAATGTTTTTAAACGGTTATATTTTGACTGACAGGATCCAAATTTTTACCTGTCGATTAACGTGTACGGTTAATTATAATAAGTCCTAACGTAACGACTCTGAGTACGGACACAAGTCCTTTGTTTTTATTTTTATGTATGGCGTCTCGCAGTTCAGCCTATCAGGTTGTCATCTGCTTAACGGGGCTTACCTGTGGATGCCTCAATAAATTAAGGCCTACAGCCAGGGCTTAAAAACTATGCGACTACACGCTAAGGGCACCCCCTGTGGGGTACGGACCTCGGCGTAGGGCGTTGCTGGGAAAGGGCAGCAAGGGACAGGCTGGATCGCGATTATTTAGAGACGAATTTGAAACTACAGGCTCAGCGGCGCGGGCTGGCTCGAGCAAGGGTGGGGGCACAAATCACACAGAGGACAATATGTTAAGTGTCACTCTCTGGAATTCTGCCAAAGAGCCAGTAAAGATATCCAATCGCAGAGACGACGTTGCACCGAATCCAAATAAGTTGGGAAAAGGGCAGAACTATGATGACTGTTATGCCGTTGAACTCAATCGGTTACCAGGAAAGTGACGTCACCTTCCGACTACGTAATCGGACAATGTCTAGGCAGAACTGTAATCGTACACTGGCTTAGTCATAGCCAACCGTTTTTTTTTTTGTACTGTATTCCTTGTTTTTGTTTAGTATATGTGCTTATTAACATATTCGTAAGTTTTACTAACAATCTTGTTGAGACTTTGTAGCTTGAATAAAGAAAATTCTATTCTTTCTATTCTATAGCTATAATGTAGGTACAACGACAGGCTGAGTCGTTCTAAGTAGCAACATTTTTTATGCCATTAAAAATAGGTCGTCAATTTGACTGGCTTCAATTTACTGAATTGATTAATTTTGGTCTCCACAGTGTAATTCATTAGTATTTTATGGGTTTTTATGGCCTACATAAAGACTATTACTAGTTAGTAATAGCCCATTTCAGCACAGGTTCTCAACCTTATTTTGCCCACCAAACTTTGAGAATATTTTTTTTAGTAACCGCCTATTTTTTATACTGGGGGGATGTTCATTTATTACGTAAGACAATTTTAAACAATTTCTGACCAAAAAAAATCAGACAGATCAGATCAGATCATTTTCAATTTCTACGTAAGAAAAAATCAGACTTGAATTAAAAAAAAAAAAAAAACATTGCCCCACACTAGGAATTACTCCTGTATCGTGGGTAGGCAATACAAATATTTGTTCCGTGCGGGAATCAAACCCGCGACACGCAGCGCAGCAGTTGATCGCTCAGCCACTGCGCCAACCGTGTCGTCAGAATGAACTTACCCCGAACCCTTTGAATCTTACGTAAGATCAGGGGGTTTACTCCGAAGTAGTATCGGCCGTTTCCTGCTACGAAGTTACTATTTGGTTCGGTCAGTCCCGATCCTACACTCCTACACTCTTTCGAACCGTCCCGTCCCGACCCAACTAAGCCGAACCGAACTTATTTCTCATTTTTCAATAATATTCGGTTCGGCCATGTGTCGGTCTGATCCGAACATTCGCACTTTGCACTTCGGAGTAGGCCCCCAGTATCTACCAAAATTATAAAGAAAAAGTAGCATTTTTTTTTTAATTATACTCTTTGCTTACTTGTGTGATCTTACGTAAAAATAACCTAGACCCCTTCCACTCCATGTAAGAAAAAATAAGACTTGTTTGGACCCCCTCCCCCACAAATCATCTTACGTAATAAATGAACAGCCTCTTATCATCTGTCGGGAATCTGAAACAGCTATTGCCACGATTATATTTAAACGAGTAATTTTATATTATATAGTCGTAAGGTAGTATATAAAATTTTCTTTGAGCCTTCTACTGCTCCCCTGAAAGTCTCTAGCGTCTACGAGGGGGCGTTATGGCCCACGTTGAGAACCTATCAATCAACTCAGCCTATCGCAGTCCACTGCTGGACATAGGCCTCTGGCAGACTGCGCCACAACACCCTGTCCTCCGCCTTCCGCATCCAGTCTACCCCAGCCACCTTGACAACCTATGGTCTAGCCCTATACATCAAATTAATTGAAATACCCGGTTGTATTTACATCCAATAATTTCGATGATGGAAACCGATGTTTGTATTTAAACAAGATAATCAATGAATATGAATGGAAATGTGAAACAAAGTAGTTTCGATGTTAATGATTGATAAACATTGACTTACCTTATACCGTAATGTTTTTATTTGAACCATAAACAGAGAAAGGGCGTTAGAAGTCATCAATCACCAAGCGTTTTAAGCACCACTTAGACACGATACCTTCTAACACTACAGTAGTTCGTTTTTAGGCATTAACGTTGTTCTCATTTACATATTAATTTTGGAATCACGCCTTGTTTCCCCAAAGTATTGGGCAGGTGTACAGTACAGTCAGGCCCCTCTTTTCTATTGGGCACTCCGGGCAAGTGCCCAGGGCTCTGTGATCAGCAGGGACTCCGACCTGCTCTCATAAAAAAACACTCTTTGCAGCCACTTCAATTCTACTCATTATTAATACCCGATTCAATGACAAAATTTGCAGTGCGATTTATAATAAGTTTCTAGCCCCCCAGTTATGCAATATTAGTATGTTTCTTTTATTGTCTCTTATCTACACAGGGGGGCCCCCCGTGGTCCTAATGTGCCCAGGGCCTCCAATAGGTTAAAGACGGCTCTGTGTACAGTACACCCACATTTCACCAGTTATGTTTATGAATATTTATGTTGTAAAAAATAAATTCTTGTTTGAATATTTGTACAAGAAATAGACTGTAAGAATAAGAATACACGAATTTTGGTCGCACGTTCAGCTACCTAGGACATACATGAAAGTGTTTGACCAGTGCGTGTTACTGGTGATGACCTACGGAAACGTGGTCGCTCACAATGGGCCTCATTGGAAGACTGAAAGCCACCTAAAGGGCAATGGAGAGGGCTATGCTTGGAGTTTCCCTACGTGATCGAATCAGAATGAAAAGATCCGTCCGGAAAACCAAGGTAACCGACTTAGCCCGAAGAATTGACAAACTAAAGTGGCAGCTTATTAGAATACTACGTTTTTAGTGGAGTCCGGATAATTCTTTGAGTCGCTGTACGAAAAGATCTTTTTTTTAACAACCAGCCAGTATTGTTTTCGTGAGACAGACCTCTATATTTAATTTTTATTTATGTTTCAAATATTTCAAGTTAAACAACTATCACCTTTATTTTAATGGTGATTCAGTTGATTTCAGAGTGACTAGCACAATTGAAAAAGTATTTAAATGTTTTAAGTTGTAGCGTAAACTGAAATTTATTGTGTAGGAATTAAAGCTATTTTTCCATAAACTCATATTTGTTTACATTTTTGGCGAATATGTCGCGAATGCAGATTTCATTCTATCGCCGTTCTAAAAATAAATATGTAAAAGCTTTTTTCACTTACCAGCCAGCAAAAACACTTTCTTTCCATAATCCTTTTCAAGGTGTAAGAAGTAGGTAGGGTAAAGCCCCCGGTCCATGCCCTTACGATCGCGGGCGATGCGACATTTGTATAGCGTGCCATGTTTCGCTGGAGTGACCACGAACGTTTCCACTGCGCCTTCCACTGAGCCTTCTATTTCTGCTGTCTGTTATGGGAATATTTTAAAGTATGTAAGAAAATCATACTTTTATAAAAGCTTGTTGAAAGTTGCCTGGTCAGTTAGTATTGCTCATGCAGTATATACATACGTATATATACACAGGCATTTTTGATTTTTTTTTTTCAAGGGGTCGGTCAGTCAAAAAGATGAAGCTAGTTGGCCATTCCAAAGCGTAGTAGATTCCTATGGAGAAGAACGGGCAAGAAATTCCACGGACACTCTTCTAAATCAAAATATTGGTTACATCATTGAAGGAGAAGTTTATACAAGTGAGAACGATGTAGAAAGACGTGCACGTTAAAAGCTTCAATAGCAAACAATAGTAACTGCCAGATTCAATTTGAATTTCTGCTGGCAAGGTTGATCTTTTTTGCTTATAGGTTTAAGTTACTGTCGAAGAGTTGTCTAAAATATCGTCGAAACGATCATTTTGACCATAGCCTGACAAGAGCTTAAGGTCCTTATTAAATCTTTTTATTTTCCTAAAAAAGTTACTCATAAAATAGCTTATGCTGTCCTCGCGTCCCAGTAAATACTGGCATGTTATGACAGGCCAGCGGGGTAATTGCGAAACACACTAACAGCACGGCTTTCATTTTGACAGTTCAACAACATTCATTGCGTTATTTACGTTGTTGAGCAGACAAATTTTTCGAACATGTCGCAGTGGATTAGCAATATATTTCAAAATTATTTAGATTGTGACTGATAGTGTGTTACGTAATTAGTGCTGGTTACTAAGGAGGTTAGGCTCCAGTCAGATTGTGGTCTAATCTCTCAGAACATGATCATAATTTGCATTAGGGGTGTTGTCATGGTAACAAAACTCACCTGACTAGGCGAGCTATCTCTCCTCGGCTTATCGTGCAGCGGCGCCACGGCGGCGTCAGCACATACGTCATCAGTACTCGCTTCCCGCCCCACGCTGCATACCGGTACGCTTTCATCGTCTTCTTCCCCGCTACCGTCCCCCTCGCCTACAGTCAGCACTTCTATCTGATTGCCTAGCTCTGTAAGTTGTTAGGAAAGAGGTGTTGAAGAAAAGCCTTCAAAAATGGAACGCTAAATAAGGGTCGGCATAGAGACGGCGAAGAGCAGTTTACAAGGCATACCGAGCGCCATGCTTCTGTGCGAGTCTCTGAGAGTTATATTCTTTTCGCCGTGCTCGGCACGAGGACGCTTCGGGCACATTTTTGCGTTTTTAAGTACCATGTAACGGGGTGAACGGGAAGCAGCACCCTAATTGCGTAACACACGATCAATGGGAATCGGTTTCATTTTGACAGTTCAACCACATTCATTGCGTTATTTACGTTGTTGAGCAGACACTTAAGACACATTTTTTGAACATATGAAGCAATGGATTAGCAATATCCTTCAAAATGATTCAGATTGAGATTGATTGTGTGTTACGCAATTAGGGTGCAGGGATAGTTTGTTGTGAACAAGTACACTTAATCGTTATTAATAAGTAATACAGTAAACAAATTAGATAGTCTTTTTTGGCAACTAACTACATTTTTTCAGCTATCATCATCATTAGTCGCTTCATGTAAAATACTGGTATTCAGCTGCATCCGGTTAGACTGGAAGCCGACCCCAACATAGTTGGGAAAAGGCTAGGCAGATGATGATGATGATCATCATTATGTCATCTTTTAAAGTTTCGTCCCGATTCACATCACCTCGTTTTACGGTCATACAAATTTCAGCCGTATGCTTTAGTAAATAAAATCGGCTTTCAGTTGTTATGGAATTATTCGCTTCGCCATTTCGTCGGTCTGCGTTGACGCTAAAAGCGCTGTCAAAGTCAAATCGTTACCTTGGACGCGCGTTTGACCGTACTTGAGTCGTGAAGAGAAGCTGTTCTTTCTGCTATGTTCAAGTACTTTGCTCACAAGTGGTTGAAGTGGTATTAACACAGATTACTGACATTGCCGACGATGAAAAAGTGTCTATACACATATATCGGGGTCAGGGCCTTTCGAGCCGTGGCGACCGGGCTCAGTGTCCCGAAAATATTGCTTGAAAACACACACATATGTATTGCAGGCTAAGTTCCGGGCCTTCAGTTTTTCGGAGCATATTCTAACGCGCGGGTACAGATTTTGAAATGCAATGCCCGATTCAATCTTTTTGACGTCTCGGAACATGAGGCGAGTCGCTGCGCAGTAATAAATTCTTAGGTCAGCGGGGGTGAGGGCCGGGTGGGGTACTGCGCAGCGAGGAGCGCACTTCAGATCCGCCATAGTTTGACGTGAACTATAACACTCGTTAAAACCCATTGTCTGTTAGTTGTGTTACATTTCATGTTACGTTGTATCCGCACTACGAACATGGACCTAGAGCGTGGAAGACCGACCTGTGTGAAAGATTATAAAATTTCCAGCGTAGGAATAATATGCTCTGAAGTTGGTGCTATTTTGATGGGCATTTGTTTTGAGTCTATATAATTATATTTATTAGTACCTACTTATGCCATTCCGACTGTAATAGCTGAGCATCCTTGATATAATTGTAACCCTAAGTGTGGCTTAATCTGAACTAATGAAGAAGTTTTGCGTCTGAAGTGTTTATATGACAATGTGTCTATTGATCGGCTTAAGTAATAAGTGGTGTTATCTAACCTTGCGTCAATTAATCTCTACACGAGACATTTTGAAAAGGTTTTGAAAAGATTGTCACCTACAACAGAACTGATTCAAAGGCTCGTATTTTCATGATAACCGTTTGCGACTATAGGCTGATGATTAAATAATATATTTTTGTCTTAATTGCAACTGGGGCAAAGTCGATATGTTTGGCAGTAAAACTCCGCTGCGCGTAGTCAATGCTCATACACAACACTAGCGACACGTGTTTCTCGTTTGTATTTGAATTGACGGCACGGTTCGATTCCCGCACGGAACGAATATTTGTATGACCTACAATTAGTTGTTCCGGGTCTGGCTGTTTGTGTATGTGAGTTTATATGTCTGTAAACGCACCCACGACACAGGAGAAATTCCTAGTGTGGGGCAACGTTTTTTTAAAGAAAAAGAAAAAGAGTATGCTTAAGATGACGCAATTTAGTCATCATCATCATCATCATTTCGTCATCGTAAGACATACCTAATCTTGGTTGATCTACAGTTATCACCATGACTGGAAGCCGACAGAAGGATTCAGTTGGGTTCGGCAGCATTTGGAAAACTCCGTCAAGTCTTCTCGTCGCCTATCCCACAGTGTTTGAAGACTAAGGTCTTCAACCAGTGCGTCCTCCTCGTCATGACATATGGCGCCGAAATGTGGACACTGACGGTCGGGCTGGTCCACAAATTCAAGGTTGCTCAGCGCGCTATGGAGCGAGCTATGCTCGGAGTCTCTTTGAAGGATAAAATCAGGAATGAAATTATCCGCAAAAGAACCGGAGTTACCGACATAGCTTGCAGAGTAAGCAAACTGAAGTGACAGTGGGCTGGCCATAATTGTCGAAGGACCGATGGCCGGTGGAGCAAACGAGCCCTGGAGTGAAGACCGCGTATCGGCAAGCGTAGTGTGGGACCCCTAGTTAGATGGACGGACGACCTAAAGAAGGTTGCTGGGACGGACTGGATGCGGAGGGCGGAGGACGTTGAGGCGCAGCCTGGGAGTGGCCTATGTCCAGCAGTGGACTGCGATAGGCTGAGTTGATTGATTGACCATGACTGGTATCCCTAAAAGTATCTTTATCCATTATTACCAGCAGTGGCAACGTTGCTCTACAACATATCCAGTAATAGCATAATCAGATCAGCCTATAATGTTCCCACTGCTGGGACACAGGCCTCCTTTCGGTGAGAGGGAATGGGCCCGAATTCACCACGCGGGCCCAGTGCGGGTTGGTAGATGTCACATATCTTCGAATTTTTAATTGTAGGACATGCCGGTTTCCTCACGATGTTTCCCTTCACCGTTTTGAGAGCAGTGGTGAAATAATTTACGCAAAGTAAAGGGCCTGCCTGGGTTCGAATCAACGACCTACAAATCGTCCTCTTTATTCATAAACGTTGCTTAAAGTTAAGTAGAGATTAGCGACTGTTAAAGTCACTTGACTTTAATCATCGTTTATAATTAATAAACCCCTGTAAGTCGCGGCGGTTACAACTGGGTCACCAGCGCTTCTTATGTAATCTTCATATTATAGTAATATTTTATACAAATCCATTAGCTACGGCCATAATCAAATATTGATACCTTTTAACAATGTTGGAACTACACCATCGTCATAAATTACTCAGCTTTATTACCATAAGACAACATAATTATTTTAAGTGTTCCAATGGACTACTGTAAGTTAAATAAAATTAAATGGATTGTGTGAGGTCACTAGTTTCACTAAACATTTAATTATTGAATATTGTTGTTTTTGATAGACGGTAATGACTTTACTTTAAATTTAAATCATCACTAGGTATTTTAAGCATGAATCACATATAAGCCCATTCATAGAAAAATAGTTTTAAAGATAATTCTTCACATACCAAAACCCCTCAGTGCCTCCTAAAGCACATTTAAGCCATTGATTCTGGCTGGTATTCCTGGATCTTTCACTGTCGTTACAAGTAGTCAAAAGCTGTCTTACCAAGGGGTATTCCCCTTGGTAAGACGGGTTGTTAGACTTTACCTACACAACCAAGTAACCGTGGGTAATACCAATATTACCAAGTTACTTGGTTGTGTAGGTCAGACAGGCATAGTAATCCATGTAAAATACTGGTATTGAGCTGCATCCAGTTAGATTGGAAGAGGACCCCAACATATTCAGGAAAAGGCTAGGCGGATATGATTCTTTTTAAATATTATTAAGTCAAATACTGAGTACTTGCTCTACATACAATGACATAGTACTTCATAGTAAAACCAGTTAGGTACCTATCAAGCCATGAATGAATAACATGTTTTTCCGTTCTTTAATAACAAAGTTATTCATTCCCAATATGATTCACCGTATCAATAAAACAAGGTCACAATACTACTACACAATAAGGATCCTTGAATTTACATTTGCAAAAAATATTTGTACTGTTTCTGAATATTTTTGTAAAGAAAATGGTGTCAACCACATAATGTAAAGATTAAATGTTAACAGAAAATTTAAATGTCATTCCTACGAATATATTTTATTACATTTTACTGATATTTAAAGCAATTTTTAAAAGCAATATAGTAGGAATGAGACTTCAATCATCAATATACTGTCTGACTGTTGGCAGACTTAGACTATTATCCGACTGCACCTGAAACCGCTCCAGTGTGCGGTGCTGTGGTTTTAAACTTAGATTGTAGACCGCATAGAGATATGGTGTCAGCGGTTTTTGTACCTCAAGATTGTACAGTCAACGTTTCTGCAGCACTGCTCACCGGAGCGGTGTCCAGTGAGCAGTGCTGCAGATATTAGCAAAGTAAAGTAAAATATGTGTGTGTGTGATAAACGTCTCAGAACCAATGGTGTTTTTCTAGTTTTTGAAAGATGAACAGGTGTTAATAAACACTGGCTGCTCAACTGTAGAAATAATGAATAAATGTATGTCTAATATAATATGTATTAGTCAGTACAGAAAGCACAGTCACAGAAACATGCTAATGTAAAATAATGTATACAGAGAAGCGTAAGTATAATGTTTTGTAAGAAAAGTAAGCATAGCATTCCTACTTACCATCATATGTTGATATTCTATTTGTTTGAAGGGGTATTACTTGGTCCGGATTGACTGGCGACATAAGAAATTGCATCGGGCCATCATAGCCTGTTTTAGAGGAAAAAAAAAATGCGCATAACGAAAATATACATCAAAAAACCATGCATGAGTCAACTAAACATTGAGAAATTTTGGTTAATAAGGATATACAAGTGGAAAAACACTTACCATGTAGCTCGCGGGAACGGCTGCCTGATATTGGACGTTTTGCAGACCCTACCCTTAGATCATTGGCTTGAACCATTCCAGAATTTTGGCGTTTTTGTTTCATCTTCTGTTCCATCAGTTGGCGCTAAAATTACAAGTCAAATTAAATGACAAGGCATCATGCACTAAAGGACTCAACAAATACTGATAACACCACCTCATAAAATATGCAAATGTTCAAGAAATGTGCGAGTTTTATAAAATTAATTTTAAAACCACTTACTTGCTGTTCGATTTTTTGATCCCGCATTGAAGCCATGGTCGTATGCGTTATTTACTTTGAATTTCACTTTAACTACAGCGCACTACAGTTTAGTTGTAAAAGTCTTAACTTTTATCTCAAAATTCAATACAATAATTGGCATTTTGTAAGCTCATTTTTTGTTTATAAATCATCTTGCCTACCGTTGCCCAGGAAAATAGTGTTGTCAACGTAAAGAACTTCGTATTTCTTCTGAATGGTAGTTTATGTAAAACGTCTAATGGCATTTAAAATGTATTTAATGTCTGTTTTCAGTTATTCACAAGACAGAAATAGTCACAAAAATGTTCTAGCTAGGCACAAAAGTAGGATTTGAATTACTATACTATTTGAATTTGTTTTTATTTAGTTTAACGTTTTGTGAAATGAGTATTTGTTTCTAATTTTCTTTTTGGCAACAATAAGATTTCTCTAAAGTTCAGTGTTTCTATTACTAAATATTTTACCCATATTTTGGCAAAATAGCGTACTCTAACTCCAAATCTGACTTCAATTTGTCTGCTTCTGCGACAATCTAAGAAAATATCGTGTTTGATTATTCTATTAAATGTTTAAACCTGGGAGTACTGCTGCACTGCAATAAAACATGATACGTGAAATGTTTGGAAAATATTTACATGTGCTTCAATTATTTCATGTTTTCGATTCTGACATCCCGCTAGTGCGTATTGTTAAGTCTATTCAAGGTCTATCAGTCAATGCCACGTGCGCCCTTATTATTTTGTAATATGTTTCCCGAATGTGGGCCAGCACTATTTGTAAAAAAAATATCATCACAGCTTGGTTTCATTACCGTTTGATTCCATCAATCAATCAATTGCCACACCATCGCCAGTACTGTATAGGGACAGCAGTACTAAAAAACATCATGACACTGAAAATGCGTTGAGCGCACAACGGCATAGTACACAACGTCTAAGGCTGTGTCATAGTGTGAGTAAACTGTGACATGATTGGTTTGTATGGAAATGGTCGACAGTGCCGCACCTAGCAGCAGCCGCCGGCCGCCGCGCCGAGGGCGGCCGAGGTGGCTCCGTGCTCTGTAGGGTATTTCGTATTTTTGGGGGTTGGGTAACTTTTATGAAGGGCACAATTAATATTTGATCTGGAAACATTGTCTTATCTTTCAAAATTCTTCATCTGTCTGATGTCAAATGTCATTTAATTTTTCAAGATGGCTCCTAATCGGAGTGTTTTAGGATTTTTGAACCCAAAAACTATTAGTACAGTTTTCAGCAATAGTATTGTAAAAACTCCTTATCGTTATGTGCATGGGTGTAATAGTTGTGATAATTTTTTAGGCGGTCATGCCGTACCTTTTGCTTCCTTAGCACGTAAAAATTGTAAGTTTTACATGCTTTCATTACATCACCGGTTTTGATTTATTTCACGAAGGACACATTAAACGAGTGGACTGTATTATTCCCTAGGCCTTCCGCATGTTATGTACTCTTTATATGGTTTAAACTGCAAATGTACTTTGACATTTCATGAAACATAACCTAACTTTTGTACATTCTCTCAGATAATGTCGGTGCTAGACATCGATTTATTCACACGACGAACACTTTGAGTGCACGAGCTGACTACTACAAGGTCCTCGGTGTCGCTAAGAACTCCTCAGCCAAAGATATCAAGAAGGCGTACTACCAGCTAGCTAAAAAGTACCATCCTGATGCAAACAAGTCTGATCCAGAAGCTTCTAAAAAGTTCCAAGAAGTGTCGGAAGCCTATGAGGTATGAAAAAATGAAAGTCTACTAAAATATGTTTTTGTTGTGATTATTCTGGGTTGAAAACAATGTCAACAAAGATTAAAACAAAACAGCTGACTTTATTGTGAAGAAATAATAAATTGATTTTAGAGTCAAAATTTGTCCACTTGCTTAAATTGACATGAATGAGGATTTAGGATTAGAATTGTTCCTCAACCAAAACTAAATTTTAGTAAACAAAAATAAAATGTATTTTTTTTTGTTTTTTCTAGATCCTCTCTGATGAAGGAAAGCGTAAGCAGTATGACACATATGGCACCACTGCGGACGACATGGGCATGGGAGGTGGACCTTCAGGAACAGAGGGTTTCACTCATCAATGGCAGTACAAGTCCACCATAGACCCTGAAGAACTGTTCCGGAAGATATTCGGAGATGCTGGTTTCAAGAGTGATGCTTTCAGTGACTTTGCTGAGTCCAAGTTTGGCTTTGGTGCGGCACAAGAGGTAAAGTTATGATTTAATCATATTTTTACTGTGTAAGAACTATAGAATATTGAAGTTTAATTAACAGAAAATAGCTGAGCCGTCATTATTCTACTAATTTGCAAATGTTTCAGTGGTCTCTCAATTTGTCAGACGGCTAGGAGAGATTTGTCATACAAAATGCGTCAAAGACACTCATGAATTTCATACTTTTCACAATACTGGATTGTCTACCATTAATGTACTGGAAAATCTTTTATACAGGTAGCTCACTACCTGTATAAAAGATTTTTAACTAGTGCATTTTTTATTGTGAATGACATAAAAACTACTGTCAGGAAAACATACAATTATAATGCCATTAAGTTACACTTCCCATTCTTACTTACTATCTACTACCAAAGGAGCATCTCTCAGCAGGGTGTAACCATTCGGTTTCAAAGTCCCTGAACAAGCTCCGGAAACAGGTGGGTAGATGTAACTCCAACCTGGTAAAGTAGGGCTACCTCAACGGAATGGCAGTAGGGTGTGGAACTATGCTATTGCAAACTATGCTGTACTTATCTTGTCCTCTGTGTCCCAAAACATGCAGTCCAAGTGACCTCTACATTGCCACTGACAACACCGTGGAAGAGGCAAAGTTTCGAGCCAACAAGATCTGACATAAATTCATCCATTAAGCTTTATACATGGCTTCAACAGAAATGTCCTCAATCCCACATTTGTTTCTAAGGCTTGATATTTAATTTTTTTCTATACTGTTTTTCCAGGTGGTAGTCAATCTCAAGTTCACGGAAGCAGCTCGCGGTGTCAACAAAGAGATAAATGTGAATGTGGTGGACACATGCCCCAAGTGCTCCGGCTCCCGCTGTGAGCCCGGTACCAAATCCATCAAGTGTACTTACTGCAATGGAACAGGCATGGAGACTTTCTCTCGAGGTATGATTGGTAATTAGTTAATTTCTTAGTTGATATTCCAACAGTACCCTTTATCATTATCATTCCAGCCGATAGATGTCCACTGCTGGACATAGGCCTCCCCCAAGCACCGCCACTTTGACCGGTTCTGTGACAGTACCTTTAGCAAGACTTAATATGCATTGCCATGTGAATTTAATTTGAAGATTAATCTAAACACAAGCAATTAGTGTAATTTCAATTCACAAAAGTATTAAGCTGAGGCTATTACAGTCAAATAAATACTGCTGAGGGGATATTTTTTTTAACTGTATTAAATAAGGTTTGTGTCCCAAACTCCATCTGCCTTCTTGCTGGCCATACACCCTCCCATGTTGTCCCATTGTAGGGCGAAAACCTCCCTTCCCTCTTCCCACTTTTACTGCTACTGCGATTATGGGCCAGTCTTAAAATATACTTCCTTTTCTCAGGTCCATTTGTGATGCGTTCTACCTGCCGACACTGCCATGGAACTCGAATGCTGATCAAATTCCCATGCGTCGAGTGCGAGGGCAAAGGACAGTCTGTAAGTGTCTTGAGTACACGCTAATGATAATAAAATAAAATTGAAGGCTGGAATTATAGAATTTTCTAAGCTTTACAATTTCTATATGAGCTTCATACCAAATTTACACGAACGCGTGAATCCTATTAATATTATGAACGTGAAAGTTTGTATGGATGGATCGATGGATGTTTGTTACTCTTTCACGCAAAAACTACTAAAGGGATTTGGATGAAATTTGGCACACGATAGTTTATAACCAGGATTAACATATAGGATACTTTTTATCTCGATATTCCCACTGGATCGAAACTTGAGAGAGATGAATGTCTAGGTAGGTCCGCTCGCACATGCTTTAGTCTGAAATCTCAGTGTTCTTATCAGCAAAATATTTCATCAAACTGTTCGTCGAATGCCGACATAAGAGTGGGCACGACTGTGTAAACGTCTTACCAAACAAAGATCAAACTTCATGCTCATTGGTTCAAATTATGAACAATATTTTTTAAATATAATTTCTGGAAACAGGTGCAACGTAAAAAGGTGATAGTTCCCGTGCCAGCTGGTGTGGAAGATGGGCAGACTGTCCGCATGGCTGTGGGCTCCAACAACGAGATATTTGTCACCTTCAAGGTGGAGAAGTCCTCTTACTTCAAGAGAGATGGACCTGATGTGCACACTGATTGTTGTGTAAGTAAAGGATTTTAATAACTTTTTATAGCTGTGCAAGGATCTTTTGGCGCTTGCCCAAAATCGGTACTAACGCCGCCATCTTGTTTTTCAATACATTTCACAAAACTATTGAAAAGAAAGAAAATAAATACATTTATTTACCACAGACTAAAAGGCACGCGATATAATATACGACATAAAAAAAGAACAAATAAAAAGTCTAAAAGTGAGCTTCATGGCTCCGCCAAAAATGTTCAAATATCGCACAAATGTTTATATAAACACCGCCCGTCAACGTCATTAGCGGCCCAAAAGATCCTTGCAGCAGTATCTAAGCAAATGACGCATGTGTCTGCTTACAAAACTGCTACGCAGGTTCAGATTGTTTTAGCTAGTTATAAAACTAGCTAGCCAATCAATAATGCTGACAAATATAATGTTTTACTTTCGTGTTTGTTCCTGGATTGCCAACATAAGTTTTTTAAAACGATAATTCTTTTTTTTTCAGGTTTCCGTCTCACAAGCGTTGTTGGGTGGCACAGTCAGGATACAAGGTTTATACGAAGACCATACGTTGCAGGTTAGTATTTAACTGTCTTACACAAAGGAACACCGTAAAATAAAAGGTTTTCTTACGATTCCATAAATCTCTATCAATGTACTTCATCGCCCGCATTTTGTAATGACATGCAGGTAAGCAGGTGCAATTGCGTATTGTATAATACCACTATAAAAAAAAAAACGCAATAAGTCAGTTGGTCGCGCGTATATTCAGGTAAGCAGGTAAGCGCCTGACTGACAGCAAAAGAGCTTCTTTGCGACGTGAGAATGAGGCCTCATGTAATAATAATAATAATCTCCAGACCGAATTTCAGTCGCGGCGGCTAATATTCTAGACAAAGAATAGCAAACTATGCAGGAGATATTATACTGCCAGCTGTCTGCACCTTTTTTTTCACTCTCATAGTCCGATGAGATGGCAATCTGCCCCGATTGGAGAATGATCAGATGCAGGACCAATGGCTTTATTTGCACTCAGAGGCATGAAAATGGTCTCGATATGTTAAGAAAGCAATGGTGCCAAGTTGTAGCGGCCGTGATTTACGAATTGTAGGTCGTAGGTTCGAACCCAGACAGGCGCTTTACTTGTGTGTAAATTATCTCATCACCACTTTTTTCAAAACGGTGAGCGAAAACATCGTAAAGAAACTGTCATGTCATGTGTCAACTGTCAACATGTCCTAGCAATTCGAAAACGTGTGACATCTACCAACACGCACTGGGCCCGCGTGGTGGATTACGGCCCACTCCCGCTCACCGAGAGGAGGTCGGTTTCCCAGCAATGGAAACATTATAGTCTGATTATGCTATGTTAAGAAAACGGTCATCCATCTATGGACTGACCTCGGAAAATGCAGCTTACCCTCGCAGATATGTCGTCCGTGCGGCTGTTACTTAGCCACAAACCTTACCTAATGCATTTGTTGCAGATAATGCCCTGCACGTCATCACACAGCATTATTCGACTGTCCCGAAAGGGAATGAAGAGGGTCAGTCAGACCGGCTACGGGGATCACTATGTGCATGTTAAAATACAGGTTAGTACAGCTGCTGACATTATACAGGTTACTGGTAGTCAGAAGCCCTAAAGTCTGACAATCAGTCTTACCAAGGGGTATTGTGTACCCAGTAACTGGGTTGTGGAGTTCAGATAGGCAGTCGCTCCATGTAAAATACTGGTATTCAGCTGCATCCGTTTAAACTGGACTCCAACAAAGTTTGGAAAAGGCTAGGCAGATAATAATGATGACATACGTTCATTTGGTGAAACTTTTAACCCCCCCGCCCCCCAAGCACCGCCATTTGGACCGGTTCTGTACTTCCCGTATCCAGTGGATTCCTGCGGCCTTCACAAGCTCATCGGCCCACCTTGTGGGCTACACAGCCCTCTCTAAATTATAATATTTTCTCCGCAGTTACCTAAAACTTTGTCGGACAAGCAGAAAGCGCTGATGTATGCATACGCTGAACTAGAAGAAGATACTCCCGGACAGATCCACGGCGTCTCGATCGACAGAGATGGTAAGAAATAACTGAAGCTTACGTAGACAACCAGCTTAATTTACTAGATGAAACATACCAAATTGACTGAGGAATATCGTAGAAGACGATGTTTGACGAAGATGTTTAAGATTGTATTAAAATCTGCTTAGGGAATATAGGCTTTAAAATTGTAAATGCCAATTTAGAATCTTATTTAGGTAGGACATTTACGATCGTCTTGAAACCATTAGTAAGTCACTGCAATGTAAGTCTTATCTCGGAAAGGTAAGATATAAATTAGAATGATTGCCGCGACTTTTTATCAAACTCGACGGCAATCAATCTAATGTATAATTTGTTACAATAGCATGAGAGTTACATTGCAATAACATACTAATGGTCATTTATAGCTTTACCGCTTTGAAAGTCACGGTGCAAGGCCTCGTCAAATTAGAAAATGTATGGAAAAAAACCATTTATTTTACAGAAAAAGCAAAAGCTAGCAGTGATACGGGCCGTAAATCAGAAACAGGTACGGGGTCTGATACGATACACCGCGCGAACCGCGATAACGACGATCACGAAAAACATAGATCGAAAGCGTGGACGTTTTTAGAAAGTCTAAGTGACTCTTATTCAAATAACAAAGTGTATTTTGTGACTGGTTTCGTTATGGCTGTTCTTATGTGTACGATTGCGATTATGAATGACCCACGGGACCGCTATGGGGCCTTTGAGTATGTGCGCGAGTTGGAGGAAAGACCAGGTCGGGAGATTGACAAGCCTTTTGGCTATGAAAGGGCGCTTAAGCGTGAAAAGGAACTTAATCCTGAATTGTATAAGGAAGCATGAGAGGTGATGTTTGTTGAGATTTTTGTCTATGCTACGCTTTCAAAGAGTATGGGTTTGTAAGTTTTTAGGGGATGGTTTCGTCTATCATTCCTTATATTCTCTATGCGCAAATTATACGAAGGATTTAATTACAGAACTTTAATGTTTTGCTGTCAATGTTAGCTAAAATATCTTTGCTTGAAACTTGATCAATCTTGAGGTCTGAGGAGTGAGGAATGGGTTTAAATTATTATTATGGAGTAGGATATGAATTTTGTTATTTATTATTTAAATGTTGAACTAGGCTAATTCCCGACTCAGAATTCCAGTAGTATTTTTTTGACTTATGAAATTCATTTACCGATATTCGTCCCATATTAACTTTATAATAACATTTTGATTGTAAATATGTTATGTATAGATAATTAAAAGTGAGAGAGCATTTATGAAAGAGTTGCGAAAGTTGACAAACATAGTTTTAAAACGGTTATAGTATGATGGTCATACAAAATATTTTCAAATATATTGTAAATATTGTAGTCTGTTTCATGAATACACGAAATTTAATTGACATGTTGTTTCATTTCGAACCTCTTACTACCCACCATCATGCTATAATCCAGATATTTTAGAAACGCGTTAGACGACACAGCATAAAGATTCTACAATTTAGGATGAATAACATAATATGCGTGTCCAACTGCTAAACATTCAAGATTAAAGATCAGGCTGTTTTGTGAAAAAAAAAAAAACTGAACCAATATCAAATTATACTGAAAGTCGGTAGTTAAAAGATCACCACAGGCGCAATAAAGTAGTAGTAGAGCGAATTGTGACACAGCACAAAGATTCTACAATTTAGGGTGAATCCTGAACCTTCTAGACAGATTTAGAACAAGGATAGGGTTTAAAACCGCGGTATAGGCTCGTACGTCGATCACCCACTTGTATAGCTATAAAGTTCAAAATTTACAACTTAGACTCGGGACTAGTCTCTTTTTGTATAAAGAACTCGATAGTTTAATTAATCTACAGATAACCGTTGCTTTGCCATAACGCAGTTTATGTTTGCAACATTACCCAGTTAAAGAACGTCGGTTTTACTCGCGGCATGTTGGTGCTGATGGACTAGCGAGTAAAACAGTAATATCATAGTCGCACTGAGGTTAACATGTATTGTCTTGTTCGGAGTCTGAAGCTTTGTGTTATCTTGGTATTATATCATACCACGAAATTAAGAAAAAAAAAATTCTAGCTCCTGATAATACCATAACTTTGGCTGATACAAATCTGACGAGCCGCGAGCCAGGCTCCTCAACTCACAAAACCGCGGTCTTGCAATGATACACCGTTGAGTTTTACCGACGAGCCATAAGACCGCGGTTTTACTCGCTCGTCGATTAGGGCCTTATGTCACGAAGCGCCATGCCCTTTACTTGTGGTAAACAAGTGTACAAATACGCTGTGAATGTGTGTGTAGGCGCAGGAGCTCTCGGTACCGTCCGAGACAATGGCGAAGTCGGGCAAGTATGGTGAAGTATGTGTGTGGGTGTGCTGCACTGATGCTACTCGTCTTCACGCTCACATTCACAGCGTGTTTATACACTTGTTTACCACAAGTAAAGCGCGCGCTGTGTCTTGAGAAAAAATACTGTAAGACAGTACGGAGTCTCTTTCGTGGAACGGTAGGCGAATCTCTGCTAGGAGGTGGTTGCAACCAAACTTTCTAAGTCTTTCGTAGCACAGTGCGCGCTACGCAGTAGCTCGACGCGTAGCGTACTTTTTGTGAGCTACATCAGGAAGGTGGAACTACTTAGAACCGAATCAGGTGTTCTAGGTAATGATGAGACTACCACTTCAATTACGTAACACACTTTCAATCGCAATGGGATTTTGAGGGATATTCTTAATCCATTGCGTCATATGTTTTAAAAATTCGTCTGCTGGACAAGGTAAATAACGCAATGAATGTTGTTGAACTGTCAAAATGAATAGTATTGCCATTGTAAGTGTGTTTATGTAATTACCCCGCATATTCTCAATTACAATGGATGTTTATTTTGGTAAACACAGGTGTTGAAATTCAGGGAGAAACAAAATGCGACTTATAAATATGAACAAATACAAAATACGACATGAAAGAGAGAGAGAGAATATTCTTTCCGAAACACGGCAAGCGAAACAGGAAAACGTAATGTAGGAAATATTGTAATGTTGTAATTGTTCATTCATTTCCAGGAGTAATACGAGAAAAATAACGAACTAACTAAATAAGCCTTACTTCTTGTAGGTCAAGTAAAATTGTAAGTTAAAATCAATAGAATTTAGTCGATTTTAACATTAGTTTGAGAATGTATGTTCCCTTGTGTAATTAAACTAGTTTTAAATTCCTTAAGTACCTACAATATAGTTACAAATCGAAATCTAACTTATTAACAGAAGGCTAATTCCTGTAATTAAAAACATTCAATATCTTGTCGCAATCTCATCTCAGGCGACAATCAATGTCAGACACTTGCCAACAATGTAGGGAAATTAGAAGTATTTTCGACAGATTGAGACTGAGATCAGACCCCAATTCTCGTAATTTTAAGAACGTTCACAGTCTAGTATCAGTCTCAATCTGACAGAAATACCTCTAATTTCCCTACATTTTTGACATTTGTTGGTCGCCGAGATGAGACTGCGAGTCTGCGGCTAGATTTAGAATTAAAATTACGAGAATTGCCCCTCAGAGTTTCTAGTGTTTTAGAAAAAGTTGGCTTTGTATAGTTTATGGTTTGATAATTTGGTGTTGCTATAATCATTATAGTATGTATGCATTAGAGTCCGTAATAATTACCTCAATTTGTTTAAATTAATGTTTGTAAGTAATATAAAGCAAAATCATTCATTTGTAAACGAATTTTGAGTGATACACCTACTTTAGATTTCTACCAAATTCTCTGCAACAGAGGAATTTACTATATCTTGCTATTTTTGGGCCAGATGATAAACGTCACTTCTGTGTTTCGTGAACATTTGAAGTACCAAACATCTCGCTCACTCTTACTGAAAATTGTCCCGCATAGAACGTCCAAATCTGATGATTTATATCTTTGAAGAATTAAATCCTGCTAGTTTTTGCTCAATCAATATTATTATTAAAACTCCATTCACAATTTCAGGTAAGAAAGTGTCAATATCGGAGCCTCTTAATTTGGTGGACGCCGTCAAAGAGGCCATAAAAGACAAGAAGTCTATTGAGGGAACCGCCATCGCCACCGAGGAGGAAGTGCTCGAGAAATCTAAGAGGAGCAAGGCGTAGATAGCAATTATTATACCTATGTATATTGTAATAAGGGTTGAAGCGCTTTGCTGATAAAAAGCGGTAGTGTTGCTGTCTTTAGCATAAGGCACGGTTTTGTAAAACTGGGAGTAGGTAGTAATTATGGAGTGCTCTTGGGTATGTTTGAGATGAAGACTTCGTCGAATATATGAGATGCGCGAACGTCGGTCGTGGTAAGGAGTGTTTGTCGCGCTTATTACTCCATTTGCTTACTACTCCCTGGTACTTATATCAAATGAAAAAAAAAGACGTTAAATGACTAAAATGGTAGAATTTTTCAGATTACCAAAATTCTAGAATTTAAACTACCTAAAGTATCGAAATATGATTATTTAAGTTCTATATTCATCTTTAATTAATTTGTTAATTTTAAATTGTCTGTGCCTTTATCACCAAAGCGCTTATACAAACCTCTTCATAGTAAAATGTTTCGAAAGTTAGGTTATAAAATTCTCGCTTCTCTTTGAAACTATTATTATTTTTGTTTAATATGTATTTGAATTTACCAAAAATAGGTATTCATTCACCCATTTGTATGATTTACTTTACAATTCTGTGATACATGTGGAATGGTGGTAACATTTCGTTTTAGATTTGAGAAAAAGATGTTATAGTTGCTGTATGTCTGAAAATTTATGTGTTATTGGACATTTCACTAAGTAATTGTAATCAAAGACGCTGTACATAGCCGTTGACTAGTGTGTAGGAAATGGTAGATAAATAAAACAACAAATTACTTTAAGCTTTGTGTTATTTCATAATATTTAAATGCTTACTACTGTGGTAGTGGATATAGTTAATTTACCTACACGACTTCATCATTCTCCTGCCCATATCACAATTTATTTGGGGTCGGCGCAACTTGTCTTTGTGAAGTGAAAACTTCTTTACCGGCGTTGTGCACTTTTGTTGTGATGGGTAAAAAATGTTAAACTCGCGTCAGGACACGTGACCTGATCGAAAATTCGTAAGACGGAGCTCGCGTCAGGACACGTGATATGATCGAAAATTCGTAAGACTGAGGGAGAGTAGACCGCATTCCAAAATATCAAAAATGCACAACGTTAATATTCAAGTTTTCACTTCTGCCGGCACTCCCGGAGTGCAACCCGTTTTTTTCTTCCATACTTCACTATTAACCGTCATCTCGGTAGTCCCCTGTCACACAGTCCATCGACTTCCCCTACTCTTATACCCGGGCACATTCATACTCAAAACTGTCCTCTCGACATTTTCTACGAATTGTGTCTTCTATTCTGTTCTAGTTATAATTGTGTTCTAGTTATAATAATGCAACCTAGAAGACTAACGCACCAATAATCATAAAAATCTTGGTGAATATTTTGTAAGGGGTATCTAATTTTAGCGTTTTCCCGGTTTCCTAGAAGAGCCGCCTAGAGACCGCCACACAACGGCCGCATTGACGGCTGTCACGAAACTGATGGCAGCAGGGTTTGACCTTACTGCGGCGAAACACTAGGAAAACACACCAACTTACTTTCATAAATAACGTTCCAGTGACGTCACTCGACGATAAATTGCGGACGATATGTGCCGGCCACCGCACTTTTAGAAAACCTTAGATTTACACAGTATCTACGTGGTGTTGAGCTTAAAAAAGTCAGGCTTACCAATGTATTTTAAATAAAGATTTGGCGACAGTAATACCAACCTACTTATAAATTAATACGAATAACCCCGAGGTAACTGACTGACTAATTAAAAACTTTCAAAATCTAGTCGTGATCTCATCTCAGCGATAATGAATGTCAAAAACTTGTCAACAATGTACGGAAATTAGAGGTATTTTTGACAGATTGAACAAACTGTCAACATTCGTAAAATTACGAGAATTGCCCCACAGACTGAAAATTCTTAAAATTACGAGAATTGCCCCTCTGATTGAAAGTAGGTATAAAACTATTTCACGATTAATTCTTCGCTCTCTAACAGCCTATACTTCTCCGTAATGGAAGTGACGGTGCCACCGCTGTGCCGGCGCAACGTTGCCAGCGCGCACGACAGCAGCATCATAGCTCCCTCCACGTACCAACCGTATAGGATCCGGACGTGGCCGTTTATCTGTAAATAATGCGCCTTATATTCATGCCCTGGCTGGGAGCCCTTAATTTATTAAGGCACCACAGGATATATGGCCCGGTTGAGAAGTCGATAACCTTCTACGTTAACTTGCGAGATGTCATAAAGAAGGAAAAAAAAAGTTATGGTTCAAGTCATGGAATTAGTAAGTACTTTATAGTACCTACTTACAACGTTCACTTTGATACCTGAGGGGCAATTCTCGTAATTTTAACAATTCGTTCACAGTCTAATCTCAGTTTCAATCTGTCAAAAATATCTCTAATTTCCTACATTTTTGACAAGTTTTTGACATTGATTGTCGCTGAGATGAGATTGCGACTAGATTTTGAACGTTTTTAATTATGAGAATTGGCCTTCAGATGGTATCAAATTGACTTTGCTTTCTTCTACTATAGGAATTGAAATTGCTGCTTGCAAAAAGCAGCCTGTTAAAGAGATCACCAATAATATAGGTAATTATCAATATTCCTGACAGTCGCAGCATGTTTTGTTTTTACAGCAGAGGGATATTTGATGCCTATCCTCTTACTGGACAAACGAGTTTTAAGTGGTTTCAAGTGGCTGGTAGGTATATATTTTTACAAACAATATCTACATATAATTCCGCTGCTGGGCAAAGGACTCCCTCTTCCTTTTCCCCACTACCACTTCTGTCTTCTACTATAGTTATAGCCTCATAATCTAGGGCCCATTTGTTAAAGTGACACAGCAAAGTGTAAAAAGGCGAACGCGATAATGTCAAGCGTGGGTATAGCTATTTCAGAGTGTGACCTTTTAAAACGACGCTACTTTGTCTGGGCATCAGATTTTGTGTGAAGATAAAATTATTGATTACTCTGATCATGGATTAATGAGACGCACAGTCTTCAGTTGACAGGCTTTAGCCCACGTATGCACGGGTGCTTTTTTAGCGCGATGTTTTTTTCGACCGTTCAATCAAGGGTGGGGTTAATCCGAATCTTGAGAATCAAACAGAGCACATCTCAATTCTCAACGCGTTACAAAACCGGTCGTGGGTCTCAGGCCTTATGGCTGGCAAAGGTACTTACGCAATCCAATCCCCCACTAGTTGTGAACTCTAGCGGGAACAAAGCGATATCTAGCGAAGTGTTCCCACGCGCTAAGCCGAACGCAGCCGCGCCGCACACGTAGTATATAACGGCGATGAGAGGCACACTGCGATACGCGCCTAACACGCTGAGGAAACGCTGGAAAATGGACAAAACGTTATAGTAAACAAACAAAATAAACTAATTGAACTGACATCAGCAAATGTATCCACCTAATTTTCTTCCTGCTAACGCTACGTAGGTAGGTAGATAACTACGGCATAGGTATATCTGTATCTAGATAAACCAGAGGAGACCAAGCCGTGCAAAAACATGGATTAGGTCCAACCGTAGCGGGCGGTTGTAAGATTTAATGCACGTCACATCTTACTCAGTAATCTTTTTATTTTCTGCTGCTCAGATGGGAAACTGAAGCAATTAATCAATGAAATCCCTACCATTATTTTCTTGGCAATACCGCTTCTGTTAGCCTTCAGAACTTCCGAACTTCGACTGCAGTTAGGACTCTCTAGAACAAAACACACTATTAGCTAACCTCAATGAATAGTTTGTTGCGCCACTTCTTCCCAGCTAAAGTACTAGGAAGTGGTGAAGGTGTGGGAGACTTGTAGATAATGTTGACGTTCAAAAAGTGCTGATTCTCAGTATAGTTTGAATAAATGACTTTTGATTTCATTATTATTTACCCACCAGCTACCATAAATATACCAATAATACAGCGGTGGTGGCTCAGTGGTAACGGCCGTGACTTACGAGCTATAGGTCGTAGGATCGAACCCATGCCTGTGTTCGAACTTTGTGTAAATTATTTCATCAACACTGCTCTCAAAACGGTGAAGGAAAACATCGTGAGGAAATCGGCATATCCTCGAACAAAAATTTGAAGACATGTGACATCTACCAACCCGCACTGGGCCCACGTGGTGGATTACAGCCCACTCCCTAGCAGTGGGAACACACCAAAAGGTAGGTATCTACCCATATCCTTGGTCGACACCTTTTAAGTTTAAAATGTTAGAGATGGAGTTTCGGTGACAGTGTTTCAGACAGAAAGGCTGATATTTACACGACAGTTCACTTCCGTACGTGGTGATACTAGAGAAAGAACTTGTATGTATTTGGCAAAATATGGAAGGAATGTACAAAACATACTACATTACATAAATGCAGTAACGTAGCTAGTTCTTAAGGGGCCCTATATTGAAATTTGTTGGGGGCCCTTTTTACCTTATTGCGGTGAAGCTATAAAGGGCCATTCATAAAAACTACACACCATAATAATGGAAACTTTCATAACCGGGTAAAACGGTGTGAATAGGGATACAGGGGTGAATCGGGACGAAACTTTAAAATGGATTTGAACTTTAAAATAATATAGTTTGTTGCTAACAAGGACACTTAATCTTTAATTAGAAAACGGTAAACACGTTAGAGTCTTTTCTGACAACGAACTATATTATTTCAGTGCTAAAATCCATTTTAAAGTTTCGTCCCGATTCACCCCTGCATCCCGATTCACCCCGTTTTACGGTACCTAAACATTCTGACACTCAAAACTGACTATTTAGGTACATAACTAAACACAGACCCCTTTATTCATAAACGTTGCAGTGATAAGCGACTGTTTAACCATACATTTTTGACGTTTGAACGTCACGTTTAATCATCGTTTATAAATAAATTGTAGTTTTTTCCCCTTCTAACACCTTCATGGCTTCAACATCGTTCGAACTGTGTAAGTTCTGCTTTTAGGCATCGGTTCTGAAGTGGGGTATACGTACCTATATATAGGTGCAGACATTTGCATTTGTTGTTTATCCCTCATGAATTATAAAACTTAATAAAAGGGGCTAAACAATTATATTAAGCCGAATTTGGATTACGAAACTTGCTTCGCAAGCTTAGTTATTAATTGATACATAGTTTGATAAACTGTCAATGAATAACTGAGTTTGCGCAACTAGTTAGGGAAATGTAAATTCGGCTTTAGTACATCGGGCATCGTTGTTATTTTTACTAGACTAACGGGGTAATTGCGTAACACACTAAAAGTAGGTAGCAATGTTTTTCATTTTGACAGTTCAACAACATTCATTGCGTTATTTACGTTGTTGAGCAGACACATTTTTAGAACATATGAAGCAATGGATTAGCAATATCCTTCAAAATGATTCAGATTGTGATTGATAGTGTTTTGATTGTGATTCGTTTGCAATTTTGATTTCAGAATTGTTAGTCTCTTAGGTAAATCACGATATGATTATGATTCATCAAAACTATGAAATTTTACTTGGCAGACTGTTGTCATTATCAGTAAGTGCGGCGCAGGTTGTGAGAAGAACTGGTAATTCAGTAAATTGCTAATGCTTTGTATAATTACTACTCGACCGCTACTTCGCGTTGCATTAAAGCGATGTCGTTAAAGGGAATATGAACCACCTTTCAGAGCCTCGAGCGAAAATGGGGTTTAATGTAATAAAAAATTCGGGGGATGCTCAGAATACGCCGTGGAAGAAAGCAAGTATATTATGAAAGTACGTCTGTTATTTCCTTGTAAGTGTGTTAAAAAACGTCGTTTGATACTCGTGGCCTTTGCCATTCTCGGCTCTATTGCGGCTCAATGTAAAAAATATACAGACACCATCAATCACTGGCAATTTTACCACGATGATAATCTTTACAATGGGGGCCTGGAGTTCTACAATACAGGCCTAGCATTTGTTTAGACTCCTGGATCTTCCACAAAATACAAAATTTTGTCAAAATACCTGTCAACTTAATATAACTAGTATACGAATGTAATACGTCGATAACGGTGAAGAAGTTAAAACTGACAAATTGTGAATCGATCGATCTTGTCTATACTATCTCAATGACTATACTAAATTACCTATATAAAATAAATGAACGAATTGATAATAATGATTAATTTGATATACATATTTGATATAATATATAAAAAAAAAACATCCGAATTGAGAACTCCCTCCTTTTTTTGAAGTAGGTTAAAAATTTACAGTGCCCTTAAAGGGTGTCTTAATACTGTGCTGAGTCATGAAATTTGGATGCATGGGCACTAGCCAGTGTTCTACATGTTAGCAAAAAAAAATATTATCTAGCTGTAATATTGGGTATTAGTGGTTTGTCTCCTTTCAGCAAAAAAGTCCAATACACTTCGCGTTAACACATAGCAAACAGCGGCGAGGCACGGATGATAAAATATTTACCGACCGGCTGGTAGCCACATTACCGAATGTTCAGCAACCGTATGATGTACGCTTGTAATGAGAATGTATCGAACGGATTGTGGGTATGCAATGTGTAAATAACTGACATCGATGTACAATGGTCAATGCTGTATTGTTCCATATGAATTCATCCTACAGCGTTAAGAGGGCGCACAAAGGTCCACTAGCGCCACTACTTAAAAAAAAAATATCTCGTGACTGAGAAGGAATTATGAAAATCTGCTCAATCAGCGACCTCGGTAAGTGTGTCTAGAATTTTCTAATCCCTTTTATTAAGTTTCTTATTGAGACACGAAGCAACTAAATACGACATATAGGAATGTGGCCGCTTTTCTTTAGATCGAATTTTGTTGCTTCGTGTCTCAATATGAAACTTAATAAAAAGTATTAGAAAATTCTAGACACACTTACCGAGGTCGCTCATTGAGCAGATTTTCATAATTCCTTCTCAGTCACGAGATATTTTTTATTTTTTAAAGTAGTGGCGCTAGTGGACCTTTGTGCGCCCTCTTAAGCCTTCGGTCCTGCGCCGGATCTCTCTCCGGTCGTGTCTCGGATTGCCGTCCCGTCGGACTATGAAAGTGAGGATTAACTTAATTTTTTTCAGGTTCTAGTGTTCGACGCGAAGCCTATAGGTGAATCCGATTTTTCCGTGGAATTCCGTAACAATAATTACGAGGTTGTTAAAAAAAAGCCGATGAAGTGCGAGTCGGACTTGCGCACCAAGGGCTCCGTACTTTGTAGGTACGTAGTTTGAATTTTTTTCCTTTACTTGTGCTCCATGACATTGCTTCTTGCCAAATTTCATGATTCTAGGTCACCGGGATGTACCCTATAGGTTTTAATTTCGGAATATAAATGCCCGTATCTTTTGATTGCGTTGACTTAGAAGTTTGATTTTTTCACTGCTTTAAGGAATTGTAGCCAGCTTGCAGCCCTGAGTATTTGATTTTAATTTCACTTGATAACTCCACGCGTTCCTCAGAAAAAGGCTCTTGACTGACGGATAGACAGACGGACAACGAAGTGGTCTTATAAGGGTCCCGTTTTTCCTTTTAAGGTACGGAACCCTAAAAATAACCATTTTTAAAGATTCTTTACCAGGTTTTCACTAAAAACCTTACTAAGCCTCATCACTGTCCTGTATCAAGGAGACTGGAGGATATAACTGTTCGAAGCCCACGACATAGTAATATTACAACTGTCCATGTGTCCCACGGGCCATAGATTTACAACATCTGATATCGGCTGATGAATGGTTTGCTGATTATACTATTCAAATACAACCAACCAAGAAATGGAAGGCACATGCAGAAGTTCAACAATAATCTCTTCCTTACCAGGATGCCTGCTGTGTACTCTATGCCTACTTATCAACTCCTCCTGGAATTATTTTTTATTTTTTAAAACGTTGCCCCACACTAGGAGTTTCTCCTGTGGCTGCGTTTACATACATATAAACTCACATAAACAAACAGCCAGACCCGGAACAACTAATTGTAGGTCATACAAATATTTGTTCCGTGCGGGAATCGAACCCGCGACACGCAGCGCAGCAGTCAATCGCTTAACCACTGCGCCAACCGTGCCGTCAATTGTCGCTGAAGTTCCGCTGAAGGGTGCTACGGCAATCCAAACTGCATAACAATAATAAGCCTATAATGTCACGACTACTGGGGCACAGGCCTGCTCTCTGTGAGAGAGAGTGGGCCGTAATCCATAGATGGATGACCGTTTTCTTAACATAGCGTAATCAGACTATAATGTTTCCATTGCTGGGAAACCGGCCTCCTCTCGGTGAGCGGGAGTGGGCCGTAATCCACCACGCGGGCCCAGTGCGGGTTGGTAGACGTCACATGTCTTTGAATTTTTGGTTCTAGCACACGCCGGTTTCCCGACGATGTTTTCCTTCACCGTTTTTAGAGCAGTGGTGATGAAAAAAATTACATAAAATAAAGCGTTAAAACTACGTCTGGGTTAAAACCTACGAACTCGTAAGTGGCGTTACACTGGGCCAGCACTGCACACTATCAAGAGTGTCTGTACCTAAATGGATGATTGGTTGGATTGAAATAAATACGCCGAGTTTTGAGTAAATATTAAATGGAGCTTCTGTATTTATGTTTGCTTCATGCTTTCAGTGTGAATAGACATTCAGCTACATAATTGAAACTGTCCTGTTAGAGGCACCCTGATAGCTTTATTGTCATACAATGTAATTATAGCGTTCTGTTAATACCTTCTACATGTAGTTGTGATGTTTTTGTTTGTTAGAGTCGCTCTGTGATTTTAATTAATTTTGCTGGTGAAACAACATGTTTCTAACATAATACACACAAGAGTGAGCAAAATCAACAAACGTATTTAGGTACTGCTCTAGAAGTTTTAGGTTTCAAAACAAACGTGTCAAAATACTGTTAGGTTAGGTTTTGTTTTGATAGCATTGGAAAAGCGTTCCCTATAAAAAAAGAGTATTAGGTAATGATTGTTACTTCTAAAACAGTATTTCTTTGTCTATTTGCGGGACACAAAATGTTTCGTTGTTTTTTAAATAATTGTACGAATCTAGACATTCTAATTCTAAGTTATTTTTTTATCAATGTACATGTGTGACATTGTGATTATTCTCTCGTCCTGCCATTTCGAACTTATGTCCAAAAAGACTCGCTCGGAGAATGCCCGACAAACTTATGCAAATGCAAATGTTTTGCAGTTTGGCAAATAGGTAAGTACTAATTACTGTTGTATTGTGAAATGAAACAATAAAAAAAAAGTTTCGTTACTCGACGCTATCATTTATTTGGTTTACGTCATAATGTAGTCTTACCGTCATTTTGTGGTGTAGTCCTTCCTAAAACGAAGGGCCGTTTATCCAGGAGGCTGCATGTCAGCTGATTGAAGTGAACTTCAACCTGCACCACTAAACACATGCTTGCGTTTAACACTGAAACAATAGGCATAAGATAAACAAACGTCAGGCCCTGAATTCTGCGAAGGGTTACGCAGAAGTGCAACAATATTACACCCACATTTCGACAGTTACATATGTTTAAGTCCCATGTAATAGGTGGCGAGCCTATTGCCATCAACTGGCACAAATCGTGACTCCGGGCTGGTACTGAGAAATTCCAGAAGGCCAATTCTCGTAAATTAAAACGTTCAAAATCTAGTCGCAGTCTCACCTCGGCGACAAACAAATGTCAAAATGTAGGGAAATTAGAGGTATTTTTGACAGATTGAGACTGAGTTCAGGCTGTGAACGTTGTTAAAATTACGAGAATTGCCCCTCAGGTCTAATAACCCGATAACACATTGCCCGACCTGGGAATCGGATCCACGACTTCGCGCTCAGCGTAGCGTTAGCGGTGGCGGATTTAGCCTACGGGGGCACGGGGCGGCAACCTAAATGGGGCCTCCCATCCAGGTATGCAGAAAATTTTGAGAGCTAGAAGAACGTAAAATATAAGAGCGAGCGAAGCGAGTTCGAAATTTTAACACACTCATTAAATGGCTAGAACCTCGCTCCAATTACATATATAGGACCAAACAAAACTGGCGAAATGAGCGTGTGCTGTGTATATCCCTTCGGGGAATACAGGCGTGGTGTAAAGTTAACTCTTAAAATAGAATAATGTAAAGCTTACTTAGATAAATATGTGTCGGTACAGCGAAGGTGGCGTATGTCACAGCAGATATTCTTCCCCACGTTGTATGCGGCACCGGCGCGCCGAAGCCTGAAAGCGATCATTAGCATATTTTATGTATTATTTGAATAATCAAGTAGGACGTGTTTAGAGAACAGCTCTATTGTGTCTTGTTCTTGGAGCTAGCGAAAGATACACGTTGTTTGGAGTTAATTAACTGAAATGCAATTTTCTATCTATCTATACATATATAACATTCAAAGTCTTGACTGACTGATACATCAACGCACAGCCTAAACCGCTGGTCCTAGAGACATAAAATTTGGAGGGAGTGTTTTTCGTGAAGAGTAGGTATTCACTAAGAAAAGGGTTTTTCAAAATTCCACCCCTAAGAGGGTGAAATGAGGGGATTTTGTTTGTATGGAAAATCTTATTCCTTGAGTTAATAAACTTGAAACTTGGCACCAATACTAATCTAAGTCAATTATTAAGTTTGCCATTTTATGTCTTTCTAAACTACCCCCTAAAAAGGGGTTGGGGGGTTTCAAAGTTTGTATGGAAGAATTATAGCGCGCGGTCCGATTAACTCGAAACTCAGCTCAGTATTTATACCTAGGATCGAAAGTAAAGAATAATGCGTATCAGTGTTTTTCGAAAATTACCCCTGATGGGCTGAAAAGGGGTAGTAAATTGTACAGGGTCCTCGGAAGAGAACTTTAGAAAAAAAAAAAAACGAAAAAGAATTAGGGTTCCGCGCAAAAAAAAAGCCCATGAAATTCCCGACATCCATGCGGACGAAGTCGCGGGTAGAAACTAGTTATAATTAAGTCTGGCACACAGCATTGCTCTCTTGTTATTCATGCAGCGTAGCGACCTTATTTTGAGTCACTGGAATTGCAATGGGTACGTACGACTATCACTGGCCGGGCCACGCTGGAGCTTATTCATGTTGTCATTTTAGGAAAAAAAAAGAAAAAAAATACGCCCTACATGGAGCGCGGGCAGCCGTGTCGTGTAAATGTCTAAAAGTCATAATTTATGACCTCTGTTGAAATTTTGCACATTTTTTTATGAAATTACGGTTATTTTGATACCTTTAAATGGCTATATAATAACTTTTTATTTGGGATTTTTGTATAAGCCCTAATTTGGATAGCGTTATCGGTGCAGCTAGTTTTCAATGGTAGTAAGATTTATTATAAACTAGCTTTTGCCCGCGCCTTCGTCCGCGTAAAGCAGCTTTCTTATTTTTTTCCGTAAGAACCTTCTACAAAGTATTAGAAAATTTAAAAAAATATGGATGAAATCGGTAAAGTCGTTCTCAAGTTATGGCGTGACCAAGGGAAATAGGGATTCATTTTTATATACCTAAATAGATAGATTTTTGCCAATGTTAGGTTTTGCAATAGATAGGTAGGTACTGTAGAGCTTGTCTGCCGTAGGCAACCTCATTTGGTACAGGCCGCCTATATTTATGCGCGGGTTCCATTCGAACGTTCAAGCTAGTGTCAAAGATTCTTATTAGGATTTTTGTTTAGTTCTGTCAGTGGTAATTTAGTGAGAAATATGTAAAGACGTTCGCCCAATATAATTTAAAAGGAGTCATATAAGTTGTTTGATTCCTGCTGGTACTTAGAGGGTTCTTCTAGTCCTCTATAGTACTTATGTGCCCCATCATTCGAATCGGCACCCCAATTGCGTAACACACAATCAATCGGAGTCTGAATCTTTTTGAAGCATATTGCTAATCCATTGCTTCATAAGTTCGTAAAATTTGTCTGCTCAACACGTAAATAACACAATGAATGTTGTTGAACTGTCAAAATGAAACCGATTCCAATTAATCGTGTGTTACGCAATTAGGGTGCAGGGCCCTTATTCACTACGATCACTTAACGATTCCGTACTTCGAAACCACGTCAATGCCTTAGTAAATCACGACATCTACTATTAACGTATTCTCTATGCCACAATGGCGTGGTTTGAACTGTCAACATACATGTTTTCCGTACGTTTGACATTTCGATTCTTTGCCGTTAACAAGCCACGATATTGACGTGGTTTGCACGTGGTAAGGTTTCGCTGGAAATAATACAGGATTGGGGCCCAGACAGGGTTTCTTTTACACATAATAATTTTAAGAATATACCTAAAGCTGTCATCACATAGACAGTGAAGAGGAAGGTCCCGGACAGGTCCCAGTACTGCCCGGGAGGAACGCGAGCGCCGCGGCTGACCGCCTCCATCGCGAGGTGCCTCTCGTCCTGTATCCGTCGCTCTATGGCGCGCCTCCACTTCGGTGATAGAGGAGTTATCTGGAAATTATAAGAGATTTTTTTTATACTGTCAAAAATCGGTTAACCTAGTGAGGTTAACCGTTTTTTGACAGCTGCCTTAGAACATAACTATTCCAAATTACGTAAAAGTTAACTTTAAAATTCGTAATAAAATAAATATATAAACTGCCTAATCTTATTGAATTATCTTGTTAATGACTTCTTACAGACATTATAATACCGTGCGTGTATCAGTTTTGGCAAAAAAATATAATTGCTCACTAGTTCGATCTGTCAAAAAACGGTTAACCTAGTGGACAGAGTATAACATGATAACACATTATAACATGTTATGTTATTCTACTGCTGCTGTCTGGTTTGAGTATTTTGTATATGGCCTACGCAATTGTTCTGCAGATCTGGTAACGTCGTGTGACCAGTCGTTGAGCTCCCTGAGATAGGGTTGAGCTACACAATGACTGATGCATGCATTCCGTCTGTTGGGACAGGTCAACTCAAATCTGCAATGGTTCTTTCTTCCAAAGGTCCTTCCAGACATGCGTTGTTAGACTCATATAAAATCCTAATAATATAATGTTTGGACTTTATATGACCACTGGGTTTGTGTCGTATTGACATGTAAAAGTGTCATAAAAGATGTACCTAGACATATAAACATTTCATTTTATTTCATATGTAATATCGCCTTTTAGGGAGTACTTAGGCGACTGGGAACACAGTCAAACTGAGTCCGCGGTCCCAGGTGGCCTGAGCAATTTTTTTGTTATTTCTTCAGGCGACGGGACCACTCGCGACACTTTCTTTTGTTACATCAAAATGTTAGTACAGGAAAAGTATTTGAAATGAAAATCAAAACACAGTTTTGTTGTTTGGGTCCTCGGTCGCAGATTGTATGACTCGTCATTATACAAACGGCGCCATCAGTTTACAAACCAGTGCGTGTTTGCAAACTAATGGCGCAGTTTGTCAAAGTTTTGCCGAAAGCGAATTGATGATCCTTCTAATCGTATTCATTTCGCCAATTCATATGGTAGGGTAACCATGATTTAAAGGATACCGTATACGAGTATGTATGAAAGGGGCAATTTTTATTTGATCCTCTAAGAACTTGTAACAAGGAGTAAGGAGTAGGCGTTGTCTTAAAGTCGAACCCAATAACCAATTTTCAGTTAAAGACAGATCGGTACTGATACTGATAGCCAGTATAATCAATGTCGTCTCAATCATCAATAAATGCTATCTGTCTATCGACAAACAAATATGGTTCTGTAAAGGTTCTAAACTTTTTTGCTCCCGTGCGTTCCGTTACAGAATTTTTATTAAAAAAAAAACTTCTTAAAATTTAAATTCTTAGATGACTGGATTAAGTTATAATTTGTATTAAATTAAAAGTCTGTAAGTAACTAAGTAGTACATTATTTATACAAGATTTTGCTGAACAAATTGTTAACGCTTAACACGAGGAATGAAACGAAATTGACAGTTTGACATAAGAAACACCAATGAGGTTAGTTTTAAATGAGGTTTTATTTCGGTGAGTAAATAACTATTGTATGTATACTTTTTTACCATCTAATCTGAATGAATAACCAATCAAGTTGCCGAAGAAACTTTAAGCTCAAAAAAAAAAAACTCACAGTTACCTGCTAATTACAAATCTCTTACAGTTTCATTACAATGGAGACTAATTACAATAACAACGGATAAACACAAATTGACGGATAACGGATAAAGGATACATAAATCCGATCCCGGTCGGGGATAATGGGCCCAGGTTCTGATTAATTACCTACAGCGCCGTCTTGCGGCGAACAAATTTAATTCAAGTAAGTACGAGCGGGTTTCCGCACCATTAGGTGAGCTCATTGCCCTATTAGGTAAGTTAGAGCGATTTTCTATGATGCTGCGTACCGTATGAGGTACAGTTCAGTGCAGAATTAGGTGGACACTTTTATGACATTATTTTTTTCTTTTCTGCGTCGTAGTATACATATTTTTGAGATTATAAAGGGGTTTGAAGGTCAGGCATACCTACCCGGCCGCCATTTTGTTTTTTTTTTCAAAATGTTTCCACGCTTGAAACCTATATAAATCGATAGCTGACATCAATGCAAACAGAAAATATAATATGACTAAATCCCGTAAAGTGTCACGTTTCTATGTTAGTAACGTTCAAAGTTGATCACGTGACATCCATATTTTTTTATTTGCTTACATAAAAAAAAGAAAGAAGAAAGAAAAATGCGTTTATTGGCATTACACAAAATGAATACACCTTAAAACTATAAAAACACAAAACAAAGATTATAATGCCAAAAGGGCCTCAGCTCAGCATGATGTCAGATGACAACACAAGTGTACCACCTGACGCTGATTTTCAGCTGCAACCCACGAGTGCCATACGCTGGAATAACAAACACATAAGGAACTGTGTGTACATCTTGTTGCAAAGATGTTTGAAATAATCACTCTGAAATTTTAAAGTTATTAAATATCTTTGCAACAAGATCTAAGCAAGTAAAATACTGGTGACGATAACCCTAACAGACACGTGGCCATTGCGACGGAAAAAATGTAATGACGGTTTGAAGTTACGCCACTAACATTTTTAATACCAACTGCACCTGGCCCAGTTTCATGAAAATCGTCAACAACGTTATCCACACATATATTATTATATTTTTTGTTATACGTAAACTATACTATTATAAAGAGAAAATATTTTATTTATTCTATGTTTGTTTGACGGTTTCACGCTAAAACGGCTGAACGGATTGGGATGAAATTTAGCACTTAGGTAGCCAATGACCTGGATTAGGACAGGATTGACCAACTCTGATCCCCAAGATACAGGCGCCGCGTAGTTTGGGGACCGCCGCGCCGTAAAGATCCAAATGATGATCGCTAATAGTTACAGACCGATTTTAGTTAAGTTAATTTTAAGGTAATAACTGTGGTAATAACTTACTGTAACATTGGTTCAATAAATTTATTATTATTATATTTATTATATAAATGCGAATGTAACTCTGTAAGGATGTCTGTCTGTTAACTTTTCTCGCCTTAAAGGTTGAACGGATTTTGATGAAATTTGGCACACAGGCACACTTGTGTTTCGACATAGGAAACTTTTTATCCCGGTAGTAAGTTCTTTTTTTTTTATTGACAATGGGCTCACTCTTGACCTCAATGCAGCCCAGAGGCAGGGATGGGATAATTTTCGACCTCTACCCGGGTGAGGCCGCGGGAAAAAGCTAGAGTTTAAAAGTCTAAAGCTAATCATGAAACGGGAATAGGAAAATACTGAAAAAAGCTTAAAGAAAATTACATCTAGAAGAAAACTATGCTCTCGGCAGTTATTTCCACAATTGTGTGGGAAAAGACTTGGCTTAACATGATGCAATTGGTTCTTTTGCATGTCTTTCAAAGAAGGAGACAATTCATAAAAGACAGAAATAAAATTATGAAAATATGTCCATTTGAAGAATTTTTTACTTCAAAAGAAATTAGTTATTCTACTAATAAAAAACTCATCAGTAGTGGAATTTTTCTAGATGCTATGTTGTAGTTCGGGAGCTCGAGTATGAATTTATGTAGCGAGCGGGCAAAGTGAGGAGTATATTGTGCGTGTGCTTGGAGTATGTACCTTATCGTAGCAAGGCCTTAGTATAAAAAAACTTCCTAGAGTAAGTGCTTCGAAACGTCTCGGCTGATTAAATCAGCAAGGCGGCAGAGGAGCTACTTGTCCAGGATGTGCGGGGCATACATTTAGTTGGGTCGAAGACATGTGACATTTACCAACCCGCACTGGGCCCGCGTGGTGGAGTACGGCCCATTCTCTCTCACAGAGAGGAGGCCTGTGCCCGGACGGACGAACGGACATACATACTCAGCCTATAATGTTCCCACTGCTGGGGAACATTATAGGCTGAGTATGTATGTATGTATGTATCCGTTGAGCCTATATACTAATCATTATGCAGTTAAGCCCTCCGCTCCTCTCCTACTCGTGGTATTAATTTTGCAGACAACGAATAGTATTTGTTTTCTTTCGGTTCCACGAACAATGTTGACGCAGACGGATCGTCCAGCTAATTGCTACTCCGTTATTAAGATAGAAGCAAATTGGATTACTCACTGCCCATTCTTTGATATAACGCAAATTGTTTCAAAGAGCCGAAGGTCAAAAAAAAGTTGTGAAGGTCAGAACATAAAATCAGGCTCTTTTAAGAGTGTAGAGGTTATAAAAGTTATTTATATGTATCTTCTTGGAAACTAAGTTAGGAGATTAAAGTGAAATAAAAGTTGTTCTAGTGTATTTAAAATTTTATATATTGTATTTATGTTCTGTAACTTGTATGGTGTACAATAAAGAGTATTCTATTCTATTTGTATTTTAAGATCACGAGTTTGAGTTCGGTGAGAGGGTGTGGGTCGTAATCCACCACGCGGGCTCAGTGCGGGTTAGTGGGTGTCACATGTCTTCGAATTTTTGGTTCTGGGACATACCGGTTTCTTCACGGTGTTTTCCTTCACCATTTTGAGAGCATTGGTGATGAAACATTTTGCACAGAGTAAAGCGCCTGTCTTGCAGCCGTGGGTTCGTCCCACGGCTGCAAGTCGCAGTTGTTACCACTGGGCTACCACGTTTTTATGTGTAAAAGCACAAAAACGAGAGTGACTTGATAAACTATCGTTTCACGATAGTTTATACGATATTTCGTTATTAATATCAATCAAACCGTTTGATTAATCTCCGTATTGGGGAATGATAAATAAATGTATTATGTATGGTTTGATGTTATTTATTGTTTTCGTTCAAGCTTTTTTGATTTACAGTCTTCCCGTTATCCCTGTTGTCGAAACAAATTGTTATTTATATTGATCATATTTCAATATTCATCACAAAAAAGCGTTGATTTTAATTAAATTTCAGTTAAAATCAAACAATTTCATAAAAATGAAACTGATTGATTACAAAACGAGGCTTATCTTTAGACCCACGTTTAAGCCATCGAACCATTTTTAACGTAGAACTTTAATCCGACAAAATTAAAGTTTTAATTCCAAAAACTGACGTTAAACCAGTCTAAGTTTTCGATATTGTATTAAGAACTTTACGTTGGTCGGAAAAAAGTTAAAAATACAATTACTGGCTCAAAGATTTGGTCTTGGACTAAAGTTAGAACTCGTTTTGAATTGAAACGGAAAGTGTTCCTAAAAGTGGTTTTTAAACATTTTAACGTCGCTTAAATTGATAAAATATCACGAGACTTTTTATTCCTACCGTTACAAGAAGAGTGAGGTAATTTGCTCAGTTTCAGCCAAGACTCACAGGTAATTTTCTTGGCATCCGCACACAGACCGCCTCTAGAATGCAATTAGAAAATGTAATTATTTTCTGTCTGCTGTAAACCTTTTGTAAATTGGATCAAACATTTCTTCCTCTCTTTTTACTTTCTTGTCATTATTAGATTTTGTTCCTTCGGAAATGCATCAGACTTTCTAAGGAAGCAAATTTTTATTACTGCATTTCATAGGAGGCAGGCGAGGAGACAATATTTTTCTTTTTTTTTATCAAAGCGTACCATAGAAATTTCTAAGTTAGACTACCTCAACTTTTCTACATATATTGGGGTTGATTCATAAACGATGATTAAAGTTAAATGACCTTTAAATGTCAAACATGTATGGTTAAACAGTCTCTAATAACTACTTAACTTTAAGTAACGTCATCAGCCAATTGACCCCCTTTTACTTATGTAAAAAGGGGCCAATTGGCTGATGACTTGGTATTGTTTATGTCTCACTATATCATCACCATCGTTTATTGGCAGGCTCGTTCCACCTTATTATGAAACCCTATAACCCTACTTAATCACACTAATATTTATAATGGCGAAAGTTTATGAGTGAGTGTGTGGGGGTGTGTTTGTAATTTCTTCACGCTCAAATGGCTGAACGGATTTGGACGAAATTTGGCACACAGATAGTTTATAACCAGGATACTTTTTATCCCGATATTTCTACGAGATTGACACTTATGCGGGTAAAACCGCGGGGCGCTGCTAGTAGAATTATAAATGCGAAAGTTTGGGAGGATGGATGGATGTTTGTTACTCTTTCACACAAAAACTACTAAACGGATTTTTATGAAACTGTACAGTAATATAGCTTAAGCATCAGAATAATACGTAGGTTAATTTTTATCCCGATATTCCTACGGGACCGACACTTATGCGGGTGGATTCGTGTGGCGCTACTAGTTACCCATAATTTTCAGTAGACTGTGGAAAATTAAGTCGATATTTTGGGAGATGACATACTATTAAGTAAATCCACAGAACGTTCCATTGGAAAAACTTGAGCAGCATTCTAGTCTCAGTCTCAATCTGGCAAAATACTACGAATTTACCTACATTTTGACAAGACTTTGACTTTAACTGTCGCCGAGATGAGTTTGACGACTATGTCGAACGTTTTTAATTACGGGACCTTCAGATTAGTTAGAACGACCAATATGAACAAAATAAGTACTTAAAATAAAAATACGTATACGCACAAAATAAGTAAGTATTTTTCAATTCCTTTCTCCTTGTTTGTTTATATGTGTGTACATAAATGGTTAAATAAATAAAATACTTTGAAGGTGGGTCAACATTTCTGGCCGGTAGTGTACCTTCCTAGATCGAGTGCCGAGTACTGCCGAGTCATTAGGTAGGTGTTTTCAAGTGCAGTTCTATATGCTATCGGCGAGGGAGTGGGTGTGAGCGTGGGTTAGGTCTTCACGGTCACCGCAATACACGAAGGGGTAAAAAGGGTGAAAGTCTGGTCATAAATTATGTAGAGCTGCTTGTGTTGACGGGGTATTTGAGATGACCTTACCAGCCTGTAAGGTCATCTCAGAATAGTAAGAAAATCTGTGAACTGATTTTCTAGATTGACGAATCAAAAGTGAGCGTATTTTAAGAAACCCTTTTGTAGGAATAAAAATTCAGATTAGGAATCAATATTTTAAATTATGCTAACACTTCAACGACTATCCTGCCCTCTGTGTCCCAAAACTTACAGTCAAAGTGACCTCTGCGCTGCCGCCGACGACGCCGTGGTAGTGGCGAAGGGAACTAATGGGACATAATTTTAAAAATATATTAGTATCAGTTGTCCCATGGAACTAGTGGGACATAATTTAAAAAACTACTACTAGTCCCATGGGACAACTGATATTAACATAAATATCAGTTGTCCCATGGGACTAGTGGGACATATCATCCCCCTTGTCCAATCATGGGACTGGGTCAATGGGATTAGTGGGACGGACCGAAGTTTTTACAAGATCGGAGAAAAGTCGTGTTAAGTGACATGCAGATGAAGAAGAACGATGCAAACCATTTACTAACTTAAATCCATTATGATTTGGAACATTACAACTCTTTATATTTCGTTCCGTTAATGATGAGGGATGGATGGAGAGAGGGATGAGGGGCTTGTGGCTAAGTAATAACAGCCGCACGGGTCGATCGATCAGGTTAAGCTACGCTTGCCACGGTTGGTCCGTGGATGGGTGACCATTTTTACATACCAAGACCCCTCCGTGCCTCGGAAAGCACGTTAAGCCGTTGGCCCCGGCTGTCATTCGTGGATCTTTGACAGTCGTAACGAGTCGTCAGTAGCCCGAAAGTCTGACAATCAGTCTTACCAAGGGATGTCGTATTACCCAGTAACTGGGTTGTGAATGTCAGATAGTCGCTTCATGTAAAATACTGGTACTAAGCTGCATCTGGTTAGACTGGAAGCCGACCCCAACATAATTGGGAAAAGGCTAGGCAGACGACGAATGATATGTGACTCCAGAAGTTCCTATTCAGTCTAGCAAACGTACCTATGCATTGTAGTACCAGTGTTTGTAGGAAAAGCTAATGATAGCTGTAACGTATCTATAACTACCGTACTGTAACATATCTATAAGTAGGTACTACTCGTAATAATGAAGCTGAAGAGTTTGTTTGAACACGCTAATATCTGTAACTACCAATAGGACATTTAACATCACGCTAGTACCTTTAGGAGCCGAGCAGAAAGAAAAGGGCAGGCGATGCGATGCGACGGGGTAACAAAAATTGTCGCGGCCAGAAGCTAGTAATACTAAAGCTGAAGAGTTTGTTTGTTTGAACAGGCTAATATCGATAGCTCCATTGTCGAGAATATCACGCCCCGTCGGGCGACCGCGGAGGCTCGACGTGCGGGCGCGCACCGGCCGGTTTTTATGCATAAAGAAGAATGGGTTACTATCCTCCTGATGGTACGAGGACTAAAACACGGTGACTCGATTATAGTGGACTGTATTACATATAAACTGAACAAGAAGAAAACAACGGTAAACAAACGCGAAGCGTTAAGAAAGGAGTATGCAACCGCTCAGTAGCGTGGACGATGACGCAGTGCCGTGCCGGCCGGTGGGCGCCCGCGCCCGCACGTCAAGCCCCCTCTCCGCGGTCGCCCGGCGCGGCGTGATATTCTCGACACAATTCTCGAGGAAGGTCTATAACCTTCCTCGAGAATTGTGTCGGGAATATCAATAAACAGCCTATGCTGTTTAACATCACGCAACAACCCTTAGGAGCTGAGCAAAAAGAAAAAAAAATAGCCAGAAGGCAGCGCGGGCGGACGATAATTTCACGCGGACGAACTTGCGGGCACGAACTGGTTTATAAACACCACAGTACTGTATGAATCATGAAAGGCTGTTACCACGGAAACTCATTCCCAGCTGTAGACTTTGACAACTCGATGTTGACTAGAGCGTACAACTTATACAGCATGATAGATGAGGTAGAGTTATGGTTTACGTTGGTAACTGGTAAAGTTAAATATGTTACTACAACAGAACAGCGTGATATAACTTTGCGTTTCTAGTTTGCTTACAGGGTGGCAGGGACATAGACGCCCTGTCGTCGGGGGGGCGGTGAATGCTTATGCGAATCCCGCACTCCCGGTCATAGGCAGAGGCGGAAAACCGCGTTGGTTTTAGCCGGCAAGAGTCCGGCATACCCCTCCGTCACCCCACGATGGAGGAAGTCCTTAAGTATTTCCACCGCGAAATCAAAAAAAAAAGGGTCACTGACGCGCAAACTGTAACAACCAGCGTAGAAATTTTCGTAGGTTGTCAAAAAAAAAACGGTGTTAAATAGAAAAAAGTGCAATACCTACGCGGTCAAAATTTATGGAACACAATTTTTTTTTCAATTTCAATTCAGTATTTTTATTTTATTAATTTCAGGAAAACTTGCAGCTAATTCATTTTAATATCTAGTGCAATGTGTAAACGATGGCCAATTACAAGATTCCACTAACGATTAATGTGAGTAACATTAACAAATTCGCGAAAACAACGACGTAATAGATACGCAAATGAATTATCTCACGAAAACTCAAAAAGTACAATAACAAAAGATTAGAAGAGTACTGAATCCATGGTAACGCTGTTGTCTCTGCCATCCTGTATACCAATTTTTTTTTGTAGGTATTTGTAACCACGATCTTGGTATGTTAACTTTTTTATTTACAGAAAAAAAGTAACAAACACCAGCTGTCGATGACCTCCCAAAAAAAAAAACATCAAATAATTTTTATTTTATTATGTTTAGATATAGAAACCCATCACGTCTGTGGAGCTTCACTAGCAAACTTAATTTGACCCCGTACATCGATATATCGCGAAATACAGAAGCGATGTAATGTATAAAGTACCCTCTTGAACTTTCCTCCAGTAAATAACATAGGATTGTGCAAACTGTTGATACAGGTCTCCTTCCAAGGTTGTCAGTACCCGAAAGGTATGACATATTGATAGCCAATATGGTCGCTTGAAAGTGACAAGGGTCGAAAATTTTTGACAGGATTTGGGTAGGACGCTGAGCCGATTATTATAATAAGATCCTTCATCTATATCTGTATATTATTATGAACTAGCTTCTACCCTTGACATCGACGCCCGACCCACCGCATCGCGTCGCAACGCCCGCTCGCGCTATTACTTGATTTTAAAAAGCCGATAGCTTTCCTCAAGCATTAAGCTATCTAATGCAAACATATTTTTTCACATATAAATGTTTGCATTTGATCAACTGATAGATTCAGAGATTGGTGCGTTCAATCAAATAAACTCTTCAGATTTAATATAATATGTTTAAATGTGAAATTATATAGAGTATAGATAGATTAAAGTCACTGGTCGTGTGTGTGACCGCGTTGTACTTCGCATACGCAGCGGATTTTGATGTGGTTTTAACCATCATTTAGAGAATCTATTCCGGAAGGTAAGGTGCAAAACATGACCACCTGATCAGAAGGTCTAAGTAGCAAAATTTCCAACAGCGCAAAACGTCTAATGAGCAGTAAGTCTAATTAGCAAAATAACATTAACATTAAACTCACATGATAAAGAAATCTCGATGTTTATCAAGTCGCAAAGCCGTGCTCAGCAGAGGTGGGTCGTTCATTTATAAAACCTTTTGGCTTTCTGGTGGAAAAGGACCGCTATTGCTAGTAGAGGAAGTAAAAGGCTAGTTAGGGATTACTTATGTCAGAAGGTTAGGCGTTATCGACTTGCTATAAGTAACGAAGGGTTGTCTTTGTGATTTGTGACGTTTAAGAGCGTTTACAACGTACGGCATTTTATACAAACTTTCAAGTCCTTGTTTTTCGAAATGCATGAACTGATTTTGATGAAACTTCATACGCATTAGAGGATATATAGGTCAAAAAAGTTAGTAAAGAACTTTTTCGAAATGTCTTATTTAAAAAAAGATAATTGGAAATCTCTGTTTCTATGGAAAATTTGAAATCGGTCGAATTTAGCTGTAACACTATTTTTCGAAAATGTTCTCAATTAACTTTTTAGACCTATATATCCTGCTTATGCGTAGGAAGTTTGATTAAAATCGGTTCATGCATTTCGAAAAACAAGGACTTGAAAGTCTGTATGAAATGCCGTACGTTGTAAACGCTCTTAAAACCTGCTGATTCTCAGTTTTATTTCATCATCTATAATATGTATGTATTTACAAAAAAAAAATTGTATATAAGTAGTTTATCAGCCAGCTTGTTACCATAACACAAGCATTAGGTTGCTTAGCTTGACACAAATGGTGCTGTGTGAAATGTCCTGGGATATTATTATTATTATTTATTATTATTATCATTATTTCAGCCAAAAGACGTCCACTGCTGGTTGTAGGCCTCCCCCAAGCGTCGACACTTCGACCGGTTCTGTGCTTCCCCGCATCCAGATTCCTGCAGCCCTCACCTGGTCATCGGTTCACCTTGTGGGAGGCCTTCCAACGCTATGTCTTCCAGTTTGTGTTCGTCAGACCCACAGCTTCAATTAAATAAATGATATTTAATACATATACATCATATCACATATAGTAGCAAGCTACATACGGCACGCTAGTTTGAAATATCGCAGCGCGCTGTTACAAAAACTGACATATGAACGTGACGATCGCAAATTGGCTCGCGCGACCATCTTTTTATTAAGACGCGGCCGTAGAATTTTAAAGAGGGTGGTGGCCCTCTCAAAACGGTGAAGGAAAACATCGCGAGGAAACCGGTATGTCCTAGAACCAAAAATGTATCCTCTCAAAATTACCAAAGAATCAAAGCAATCACTATCAGCTTTTTAATTTTTTCCACTAAATCTTCTTTTAAACAAGAAACAGTAAATATTACAATGATGAAATAAAATAAATGAAATATCCCGAAAATCGCAAGTCGGTGCTTTTGTTAAATAAAACCCCGCATCATTTATTAGAGCCAGATCAGTGAATCAGATAATAGATTTGTCTCGCTTGTCTCTGTCCGTTGTTTGAACTTTGTAATTTAATTGAATCAGTATTATGGTCTAGTGACTTTGAACAGAAGATCATTCGAGTATTTGATTGTTGTTTGATCTGAGACAAGATCGCTGTTGTTTGGGACGAATATTGATTACTTATTAAAGAGTACTTAAAACTTTACTAATAATTTAATTGAATGTCAAGTTCACTCTCATCCTTTGTCTCCTTAATTAATATGCAAGATGGTTTAACACTGATAATTCGAATGCGTTGTTGATCTAGTGGTCGCAGTCGCTACTGCTGAGCGTAGGAGGTCCTGGGTTTGATTACCGGGTCGGGCAAAGTGTTACTGGGTTTTCCATCCGGAATTTCTCAGTTGCAGCACGGCAGCATGGCTAAAAGAATCGCATATACATATATTTAACATCACACTAGGACTGTCAGAAGCCGAGGAAAAAGTTAAAAAAGCAAAAAAGAACGCGTGAAAACAAACTAATAATATAGCACGGGCAGGCGTTGCGATGGCTTTTATTTAGGTACATATTGACATATTGGTGCTCGTGACTGTACAGTCAACAGCAAAAGTAGATGATCAAAATCAGAAATTCAATACTAATTAACGGAGTTCGCGTCAGAACTGTGTGGCGTCGAAGTGATTCAAAAGTATGACACTGAGTCTGACATACTTTTGAATCACTTCGACGCCACACAGTTCTGACGCAAACTCCGTTCATTAGTATTAAATTTCTGATTTTGATCATCTACTTTTGCTGTTGACTGTACCTAGTAAGTTTTGTTTATATTTTTTTTTGTTTACGAGTACGTATAATTTTTATTGTATTTGTTCGTATATTGGCGTGGCTAGCTGACATATGGCAAATAATTTAATTTAATGTTCTGTGTCTTGTAATATTAATTACTATGCATACCTAGTATTGTATACAATCAAGTATTCTCTAACTGAACAGACAGCTGTGCTGCTGGGGAGTTTGTTGCGCCACTTCTTCTTCCCAGCGGAAGCACTAGAAAGTGGTGAAGAGCGGGGCGTTTTGGGGTCTGTCTTTTATAAATTCAACTTAGAAATACATTCCATATTTCGTGGCAAGCTGTTTCAGGCTTCAGGAACGTTTGAGGAAACATTGTTGTAAGTGCAGTATAGTTTACCTTATATTATCATGCAGTTATTTTTCTGACGTACTTTGTAAAAGGTTCATGAAAAAGAATCAACCTAGCGGGTGCCTGTATCATTACCTATACATTTACTTTTGTGACAAAAATTCTAAAGTACACACAGTCGTCAAATTGGTTGTTGGTTAAAGTTTATTTGGTCGATAGTGTGGGTCTTTTTATATACTAATATTATAAAGAGGTCAAATTTGTGAGTTTGTATGTAATCTTCGGAATCGACTCAGTATCCGATTTCGAAATTCTTTCGCTAATGAAAAGCTGTACAGTATTGTCGAGTATCATATAATATTTTATTTTACAACAAGAAATTTTAGGTGGAAGAAGTCGCGGGAGGAAGCCAGTCTAAACATATATTAAATAAAAAAGAGAAATGATTTGATTTTTGGTATGGTGGTGTGTTACGCTTTCACGCTAAAACGGCTGACTAGATTTGGATACAATTTGGCACATGGGTAGACCATGCCTTGGATTGACACATACGATACTTTAATCCCGATATTCACACGGGATCGAGACTTATGCGGGTGAAACCGCGGGGTACAGCTAGTAAAATAAATAAAGAAAAACCACACAATACTTGTTGTTGGTAATGTTCGTAGCATCGTAGCACCGTAGCCTCGTAGCCGCGTAGCACAATTACGTTGTAGCGTGTAGCATTTTCCTAGTTTCATTTACCTGCAGCTTGCTTATAAAGTTTTGTATGACGTGAGAATATAGTGTTAGGTGCAAGAAAAGAGAGTGTTGAAGTGTTATAGTGTCTGTTTTTTCTCAAAGGTAAAGAAATTACAAGACTATTTTCCGCATTGGATTTTTTCTGTAAACTCGGCTAGGAAGTTGGAAATGAAAGTTAAAAAAAAAAAATATCTGTCTTAGGGCTATTTAGGATAAAATTAAAGTTAAATATTCAGCCGAACGAACGCAAAAAACGGCAGCTAAATTATTCATTGGCTTCAACATAAAACACAACGATCAAAGTGTATTTATACCGGAAGCATCCAATCAATTTCCAATTATTCACGAACCAAACGACACGAAATAACATAAAACATTTCACCCATAACTGCACGAAATATGGGCAAAAACACGCAACACCATTTGCACATATTGTTGCATAAATAACACTTCAACATTTTTCAGTTGAAAAGCTGAAAGTTTATTCGAAATTGTCGGCGAACATTTTTCATCTGGAACTATTTAAATTCAGATTTCGTGAACTCTGAAAACAGGGGCCGACAACCTTCGGTATTTTGAGCTTCGATGTGGGGAAATTGGAATGTCTTTTGAAGGGTAGTGGTCGGTCATTTCGACTATCGCCGAACGAAAATATGGAAATCATTTACTTTACAGACATTCTAATTTTAAATGGTAGAAATGGCGGCCGACGTCTGAGAGTGAAAGGTCAATTGAGTGTCAATGTATCGGTTTGCTTTGGCTATTTTTAGCTTTGATTGGGACAAAGTTCTTTGTTAGAAATTGATGCACATAATACGATTTTTTAATGTAGTTTTTACCCCAACATAGTTAGGAAAAGGCCAGGCAGATGATGATAAATAAAGAAAGAAAGAAAATACATTTATTTGGCACAAACTAAAAGACACACAGTACACCACATACATACATCAGATAAAACAAACAATGAAATAAAAAAAATATTAAATGAAAAGTGTGAAGTCCGATGTACGAAATTAGCAGGAAAGTGTGCCTCACGGCTGCACCAAAAAGGCCCAGCTCAGCAAACATACCAGACAACTAGTGCCTGACGCTGGTTTTCAACTGGACCTGACCTAATCTAAATTAATAATAAGGAATATAAATAATAAGGACAATGCTTTTGGTTTTGTTCAGTTGCAATTCAAATTATCATCATCTGCCTAGCCATTTTCAGTCTCAGAGAATTTCAGTCTCACCGGATGCAGTTGAATACCAGTATTGTATATGCAGCGACTGCCTATCTGACCTCCACAACCCAGTGACTGGGTAATACGATACCCCTTTGTAAGACTGGTTGTTAGACTTTCGGGCTACTGACCACCCGTAATGACTGCCAAAGATCCACTAATGACAGCCGAGACCAACGGTTTAACGTGCTTTCCGAGTCATGGAATGGTCTTCATAATTATGTAAAGATGGTCAAGATGGACCCGTCCAGTCGTCCACGGACCAACTGTGGCGAATAGACCGACCCTTGCGGCTATTATTACTTAGCCACCAGCCCATCAAAATGGCAATTCAAATGTGAGTTGATTAATTCCAATACAAAATCAGATAGTAACAAAAAAATGTAATTCCTAAAACCTCAGTTTTACAGAAAAGTCAGAGATATTTATTACAAAACCACGAGAATCTGTGCCAACTCGCGCGTAACATGGCAACCGTTGCCATTCGCACAGCGACGGCGTCGCTGAATTCTTAACATGAAATCAAAGGAAGGCATCCCTTAAGGAATCCGAAGAACTTGCGAGACACGCGAAACTGGCAACCCTGTCCTACCTTTGTCATGGTTGAACGCATAGCAACGAGATTTTGTATAAAAAGTTTTGCTTACACATGAATAGAGTTCATTTACGGACATGTTTTTAAATTTTAGAGTAAGTACTAAATTCAATTATGAATTAATTTTAGAGTTTTGGGTTAAGGGGGAAGCGCCAGGGTAGCCCGCGAAATTCAAATTTTCTCATGTTTTTGGCAATTTCCAGGCCAGTGTCATGTTGAATATTGATTAAAATATGATTCGCGAGCGTAACAAATATGGATTAAAGAACTATTATCATAAAAATCAACAACCCTCTAAGTTCATATAATCCTATGACCATTTCGTGAAATATCAATGATAAATGATAAATGATAAATGATTTTATTTTTGTAAGTAGGTTTGTACAAACACTTTTACACGTCAATCATATTTTAAAACTAGATGAGGTCGGCGTTTCCTACCTGACTACTCTGAGAAGAAAGGCCGAAACAAACTCAGAGGTCACAGTCTCTTTTAAAGTCCAGACATAATCTTGGTCAGATCATATGAAGACCATGCAGGTCGATGTCTGAGATGGTCTTTTGAGGAAAGAACCACACAGATTGAGAGGACCTGTCCAGCCAGTGCACGCATTTGTCAGAAATCGTGCAGCTCAACTCAAAACTTAAGGAGCTCGACGATTCGACGAACAATACCAAAGAAAGGACATTTGGGTAGGCCACATTAATTACTCAAACTGCCAGACCATGACAAAAACTAACAGAACAGAGAGAAAAATTAAAAATAATATAAATAAAATGACCCACATAGTCTTCACATTCACAATAATTAAAATAATAGAATACTTTACAAAGTAAGCAAATGTCATAGTATATATAAAATCCATTAATGTCAAAGTGTATATAATAAAACAAAAAAAAAAAAAAACAACAACAACAACACAGAGAAAAAAAATATAAATAAAAATAAAAACATTAAATATGTAAAAAATTGGAAGCACCTTAATCCCAAGCCTTTTTGTCCTCGATATAATCCTTAACGGTATAAAAGGCTTTCTGGCACAACTTACGTTTAATGAATGATTTGAATTTATTAAGGCTTAGATCTTGAACGGGGCTTGGAACTTTATTGTAAAAGCGTATACATTGGCATCTGAACGAGCCACCTATTTTCTTGAGCCTTGTTATAGGTACAACAAATTTGTGTTTATTCCTAGTATTTATATCATGGATATCACTGTATTTTTTAAACAATTTTATCATAATAATATAATATAAATAATAATAATAAACAATCTATAGGATTATATGAACTTAGAGGGTTGTATTGATGATTTTAATGATTTATAATTCTGGGAATACATACTTGTTACGCTCGCGAATCATATTTTGTTCGACACATAACCTACAAATTGCAAAAAAAGTAAGAACGCATTCCCTTTAAATTAAATTTTTGAGCGCCGAGTAAAGTAAGTGTGCTTGTTTAATATCCCGTTAGAGTTCGTTATTTGTTTATACGCGAAAACTGGTCAAAGGGGACAGTTAAATACTAGCCCATGAGTAGAAATAGTGAGTTTATTGCGTTTGTCCGGCAGAGCGGGAGTATTAACTTTAAACAACTTATTACTAGTCATTGAAAACTAGCTCCTACAGAGAATTTGATGAAAATGTTGTGTGCACATATTCATTAATTCTGTGTCTTGTAAATTCAGATGAATTTAAGTTTACATTCCTCTTAGGGCTGATATTTCAATCGACACTATAATTTTTATTCGAGGAATAAAATTGACTTCTGACGTATTCTGTTTGGAAGAACTGTCAAAATTTCAAAATTATTCCTCGGATGAAATTATCTGGCGTTGGGAAAATAAAACCTGTTTTTATTACTCTCCATGTTTTTAATTTCCGTTGTTAATATTTTTCGAGGTAATTATAATGAACGTTCATTTTATAAGTAAATTAAATTGCTTAAAGAGCTGTGTCTGTCAAAGAGAAACCACCAGTGTTCGTGGTAATTGTGATAAATTTAATGTAATTTTCATTCCCAAAAGTGTTGGTTTACGAAATTCTGTACAGACGCCAGCACATCAAGCTACTACAATCTGACAAATTTCTTTAATAGATTTACAACTTTATCGCTAAAGCTTCAAGGTTGATTAGGAAAATTTGACAGTTTCGGGTGGCATGACCTGCTGGCGTCTGTCTCTGTAGAAAATATTGGAACGTAAATCCTGTATTCCCTGAAGGTCTAAGAAAAGGTGCTGTAAGTAAAGGACACCATCTTTATGTTATAATCCCCATGGTAGAAGGGGACGAGAAATCAGACTACTGAGATTTTCCTTATGGAAAACCCATTAACAGTTAAGCGGACCTTAGGATGGAATCCAGGCCCGTTCAGTAGTCACGTTATCACTCAGGGGTATATTTATAAACTACTAGCTCCTGCCCGCGACTTCGTCCGAGTGTTTCTTGTACCCCCGACCCACACCGAAACAAAATTTGTATTCGTTTGTATGTGAGTATAGAAAAGTGTTGTTTTTAGACTTTTTCAGGCAATTTTTAATTTTTTTTCTGCGTAGGAACCACCCTCGTACTTTAAAGAATATTTAAAAAAAATAATTAGCGAAATCGGTTCAGCTGTTCTCGAGATTTGCGCTTAGCAACACATTCAGCGATTCATTTTTTATATTATAGAGATAATTAAAGTTAGGTGACGTTTATACATCAAAATTTATGATTAAACAGTTGCTAATCACTACTTAACTTTAAGCAACGTTTATGAATAAAGGGGTATATTAACAAGGCAGTTCAAAAATTTTAATTTAATAACCAATATGTCGGTGAAGGTATTGGAAAAATATTGGACCAGAACATTTCATCTATTCAATAATATTGGGTTTATCATATTCTGTGTAGGGGGTGTATTTTATTTTTAGCGGCTCGTGGTTAAGTAATAACAGCCGCACGAGTCGATCGAGTCGGTTCGTGGATGGGTGACCATCCATTAAGTATCGAGACCCGTCCGTGCCTCGGAAACACGTTACGGGTAGTCAGAAGCCCAAAAGTCTGACAACCAGTCTTAACAAGGTGTATTGAGATACCCAGTAACTGGGTGGTAGAGGTTAGATAGGCAGTCGCTCCATGTAAAATACTGGTATTCAGCTGCATTCGGTTAGACTGGAAGCTGACTCCAGCTGCATAGTTGGGAAAAGGCTAGGCAGATAATGTGTATTTTATTTTTAGTTACCCGGCAGTTATTAAGAATATTTGTTTCGCTTTGGTATTTCGATCTTGCTTCGATATGAATATTCAAATATTCCGTTAACTCTTTGTGCACAAAGGGTAGTATTTTTGCCGATATTACGCTGTACAGCACAAAATATTTTTGTATCTAAAATAATATAATAAAGCTGAAGAGTTTGTTTTTATTTGAACGCGCTAATCTCTGGAGCTACCGGTAGTCGGATTTGAAAAAATCTTTCTGCATTTGTTTGCCCAATTCTCGAGAAAGGTATCTACCTATTGAACATCGCGCTACAAACATTAGGCGCCGAGCCAAAAGAAAAAAAAAAACACGGCAATGAAGTCGCGAGCTAGATATAGATATTTTCGATTAAATAAAAAAGATTGCATTTAATTTTTTAAATGTCGCAGCATGCTGCGAGATGCCTTTTGGGCTCGTATATTCTGTTTCATATTTCTTAATGTTACTTTTTTATACATAAATAATTTACTTTTTTTTTAATTTTGACTGTGTTTAGGTTAGTTTGTGATCTTCCTGTACGAAACAAAAAAAAAAACTTTTTCTTTCTTTCTTTATGAAATAATTTAGCTAGAAATAAATTTTATTGCGCTTCGGCTATCTTCACAATAAACGCAGGCTCCCGCAGACAGGCGGGAGACGAGAGCGCCTACACATGCCGCTCGTACTCAAATACACGAACGACAAGTTGTTGACGACAGCGTCGACGGCGGGAGTCCTCGCGCGTCTACGGATGCAATTGCCTCTGTCGTCGACGTGTGTCGCTCGTGTGTATGAGCACTTAAGGCTCCCTGTAATGACAGGTAGACGCCATTAATTGCGTAGGTATTTATGACCCACAATCACACTGGGTAATAATAGAGCTTTGTCGCCATCTTGAACTTGGCGAAGATTACAGAAGATTACAGACTTGTGGGCGTCCTAGTATCTTGATCTTGCAATTTAAGTGGTAGCTTTGAGTGGCAGCTAGGGATCTAGGCTCTAAATCATTTTAATTGATGTCTCAGAGCTTTGATTGTGTAAGTTTAAATTTTACGAAGGCGTAAGTATATTTTACACGCTCGAGGTTTCAAGGCGGATCACACACTACAACTTGGCACGCGTCGGGATGTGGGAAACGGAGCCAAATTCCCCGCGTTTTTATTGATTTTGTATGTAAAAATCACACACGGGATCGCGTCATCTGCGCCCCCGCGCGTGGCCCGTTGCAGATCGTAATCCACCTAAACCATGAAATAACATGACAACTTTCAACAGAGCCTACATGATAAATCGTCTCAATATATGTTCTTTTGCAACAACTCGTACCTATAGCGCGTCTGAGTTGAAAGCGACACGCGTCACGTCAAATTGTCTTCCAATACATTAGGTGCGATGGTGTAAAATCTTTGCGCCGTTCGTACTCAAACACATGGCATCAATTTATTACAGTCTCCATCACTTAAGTTATGTGCAAGAATTTCCACAATTTCGTTGGTAGCGGGTTGAGAAGGGTGAAATTCGTTTAAGATAAGGTTCCGTTATTATAAATTGAGGATTTTGATCTCTAGGGACATGCAATTAAGGGCCATATAACCAGATAAGGGGCGTTAGCGTTAGTTGAGTGCCTATTTGCCTGTAGTGGTAGTGGCACGAGCTAGACTGGAATATACCCATGTAGTGAAGAAACTGGCCAGTCATCAAGGATGTGAATGATTGAATTTGGGTACCGTCACTTGTGGATAACCTTTGAAATAACGTAAGAGATAGGTTCCTATAAAGCGCAAAGTAACTGGCCGAAACATATAGGTACAGTCACGAGCAAAAGTATGTATACACTCGGCTTTATTCAAAAGCGATTTACTCCTTTATTTTTTAATGAAATTTTATGTTGTTACGAACATAGCATTTTCAAACCCGTAGGTTTATGTAATGTGTCGTATTTATTCAACGTTGTATTCATTATTTCACGAAAAAATCTCAATTGAAAGTGGCCAAGTGTTGACATATTGGTACTCGTGACTGTACACAGATTCAATCGCTATCCATAAACTAGGTGAATAGGTTATGCAGGGCTGAATCGAGACGTAACATTAAAATGAGGTTTAACGTTAACATAATATAGTTTGGTGCTAACAAGGGCACTTAATCGTAAATTATCTATAATACAGTAAACAATGTTAAAATCCCTTTAAAGGTTTCGTTCCGGTTACCCCCACATACCACTATTCACCTCGTTTGGCGGTACAGCAGTGCGATTCTGTAACCATATAACCGTGAAAACTTATGTGAAGTGAGCTGGCATTCCAACTAATGCTAGGGATTGACACTATTGACAGCTCACTATAAGCTCACTTCACCTAACTTTTCACGGTGAGATTTTTACAGAATCGATCGGCAGTACGCATCGACATATAAAACTTTGTATTCCTATGTCTGAGAAGGTGAAATTCTACCTCTTAGCGTGTCGAAAATAAGGTTGAATATTAAATCCGAACAGAAAGCGACGTAAGTAAACACTATAAAAATGTAGTAACGTGCCATGATAGCCAGTTCCCAACATATTAATTCATGTATTATCACAAGAGACCGCAGTTGGCAGTGTGGCTCTGACATCGCGGTAATTGTGAACGTGACATAGTCGCGCGCCGCCCAGTATTGTGGTGATATTCGAAGCACTACGAGTATTAATACTGATGTAATATACTGCTGCTGACGTGGTGACATTTTAAGATGATGTTGTTGTAAATTAAATGATAAATAATTTTATTTCTGTAAGTAGGGACAAACATTGGGTTGTGGAGGTCAGATAGGCAGTCGCTCCATGTAAAATACTGGTATTCAGCTGCTTCCGGTTAGACTGGAAGCTGACCCCAACATAGTTGGGAAAAAGGCTAGGCACATATATAAGTGGGGACAAACAATTTTACACGAAAAAATAAATGTTTTAAAACTTAATTAAGTGTTTCCTATCTAACTCCTCTGAAAAGTCCAAAATAAACTCAGGGATCACAGCCTCTATTAAAGTCCAGGCATAATCTTGGTCAGACCATGTAGATCAGTGTCCGAAATTGGTCTTTTGAGGAACCACACAGATTTTTCAGTAATCGTGCTGCTCAACTTAGTTCTGAGTTGAGCTCAACGTCTCGAGGAACAATACCAAAAAGAAAGGGCATTTGGGTAGGCTGCCTGTCAAAGTGTCAGATCCTCACTAACACTAAGAGAGAGAAGAAAAAAAAATACCCACATAGTGTATCACAAGAATATTTACTTTGTAAAAATATTACTTTAATTATTATCCACAATAATTAAAGTAATATTTTTACAAAGTAAATATTCATGTAATTTTGTATTCGACCTAACAATCGACTGAGAAAATGACCATAGTTATTAATCATTTTCTGAACAAAATGTACACCGGTGAAAGGTGATTTCAGTTAATGGACCTTCCCAGCTATAAAAGAGTTAACTTTTCAATAGATATAATTTCCGACACAATATGAACTGCTTAAATATGAATTCTAAAATAGTAAGCAGTGGATTTTTCATAAGAAATAAAAATTTTATCGGTGCGGGATAGGCTTTACAAGAAGTGGTGGGAATGTAGTAAGGTCCCTGAATTTGAACAGAACTGATGTAGGCATGTTCTATACAATTCTATCCCAACCAAATGGCGACGATGCGAAGGGTTTGTTCAAATTCATGGCCCACGTCCTATGAAAGTATTATTGTTTAGGATACGATGGGACTGGCATACGCTATGCGTAAAAGCCCCTATAAATAAAAAAGAAAAAAAAAAAAGAAGTGGTCATCGTATAACTGGTTCAATATCATTAGGATTGTACCGGGGGTACAGCAGTTCGTCGTGGACGTGGTACGACAGTGGCTCCCCCTGACATGATCAATCATCAAAAGCCACGATGATAGATAGATAGATCACACACACCTATCCACGCAACCATCGATGCGACGCTCTGCTAGAGGGACAGTAACCAGCCTGTGTCACTCTTATCCGACTCGGTGATCCCAATAACTTCGTAACAAAACTGCCACATGCTGCGCCGTCATATTCATTTACAATAAGCGATAATAATAATAAGCAATATCAATAAGCATACCTAGTTTTAATTTGGCAAATTGTCAAGGAAGAATCTTTATTTATAACTAGCAGCGCCCCGCGGTTTCACCCGCATAAGTGTCGATCCCGTGGGCATATCGGGATAAAAAGTATCGTATGTGTTATTCTTATGTAATAGAAAAGTAGTACTAGTACTGCAAAGTTTCATCAAAATCCGTTCAGTAGTTTTTGCGTGAGAGAATAACAAACATCCATCCATCTATCCTCACAAACTTTCGCGTTTATAATATTATGGATATTATTAGTAGGATAGGAGGATTTATAGTGTTACTGCAAAAATGTTCAATGTTGACAATGACAAACTGATTAAAATTCTTAATACGCTCATAGGATTACAAGCTTCAACACATCCCAATAAATAACAACAAACGATGGGATCCTACATCCTACCCCACGGGGTGCGTGTATAAACACAGTAAATTAATTTACAAGGGTTTAATACAGAAGATTTCATTACAAGGAGCAGAGGTGAATCGTACTTAGCTGCAAATATACTTACCGACTTGTAATGTGGTGAAAAGGAGAGGGTCAGTTAACAAATGAGCAGTAACGTTTGCAGTTCTTTGACAAGGAGTAATAAGGTTCTATATGTTGAGGATAGCCTGCAGCCCCATCACCCTAATTGTGTAACACACTGTAGATCACAATCTGAATCATTTTGAAGGATATTGTTATAATGATGATGATGTGATGATGTTGTTGTTAGGATGTTGTTGTTGTTGTAGTTGTTGTTGTGGTTATTGTTGTTGTGTTGTTTGTTGTTGTTGTTTGTTGTTGTTTTGTTGTTGTTTGTTGTTTTGTTGTTGTTGTGGTTGTTGTTTGGTTGTTGTTGTGTTTGTTGTTGTGGTATTTGACGGCTCGGTTGGCGCAGTGGTTAAGCGATTGACTGCTGCGCTGCGTGTCGCGGGTTCGATTCCCGCACGGAACAAATATTTGTATGACCTACATGTATTTGTTCCGAGTCTGGGTGTTTTTCTATCTATAATAATTATGTATGTATTTACAAAAAAAAATTGTATATAAGTAGTTTATCAGCCATCTTGTTACCATAACACAAGCTTTAGGTAGCTTAGCTTGGGACAAATGGTGCTGTGTGAAATGTCCAGGGATATTATTATTATTTAATTGCTTCATAAATGTTCGAAAAATTTGTCTACCTAACAACATAAATAACGCAATGAATGTTGTTGATCTGACAAAATGAAAGCTATTCTTATTATTAGTGTGTTACGCAAATACCCCGCGGGTCTGGGGTAAGGTAACGTATCGTTAGCAGAATAATTTGTTTTATTATTATTTTTTACATCGTTCTCACATGTAGACTCATTAATGAATAATCAATAATGTAACCAGAAATTAATAACTGGTTTTTGTAAGTTGTGTCCATGGAGTTTCTTGCCCGTTCTTTCCCATAGATTTCTATGGTTTGGAACGGGAAACTATAGTCCGTCCACAGTTATTTTACCTCTGATTTTGCATCACTGTCCTAATCACAGTGACCTTTATTCTCATACTAATAAGGTTGCTGTTGGGTTGCTGCCACTGGCAACTCTGTGAAAATCATTGTGATCTTTATTCTTGTTACACTAAAGTTGTTGTTTGGTTGCTGCTCATCATCTGCCTAGCCTTTTCCCAACTATGTTGGGGTCGGCTTCCAGTCTAACCGGATGCAGCTGAATACCAGTATTTTACATGAAGCGACTGCCTATCTGACCTCCACAACCCAGTTACTGGGTAATACGATACCCATTGGTAAGACTGGTTGTCAGACTTTCGGGCTACTGACGACCCGTAACGACTGTCAAAGATCCACGAATGACAGCCGGGACCAACGGCTTAACGTGCTTTCCGAGGCACGGAGGGGACTTGGTATGTGAAAATGGTCACCCATCCACGGACCAACCGCGGCAAGCGTAGCTTAACCTGATCGATCGAACTGTGCGGCTGTTATTACTTAGCCACAAGCCCCAGGTTGCTGCTGTCAGAAGTAAAATAACTGTGGACAGACTGTAGCTTCAACTTTCATCCTTGACCGTTCAAACTTTTGTGTAAACGGTTTATTTTAAATCGTAAATACCTATTCTAGATATACCTACATACCTTTATTCAATTTTTATTTATGTTTCAAATTGACGTTATTTCAAGTTAAACTAATATCAACTTTATTTTAATGGTAATTAAGTTGATTACAGAGTGACTAGCACTATTGAAAAAGTTATAAAATGTTTGAAGTTGTAGCGTAAACTGAACTTTATTGTGTAGGAATTAAAGTTATTTTTCCATAAACTCATATTTGTTTACATTTGTGGCGAATATGTCGCGATTATATGTTAGGCGATATTCGCTGCTATTGAAAGTAGTGAAAAATACCAACAGTGCCCAATGAGCCCATCTTTCATCTCAGTAGTAAGTACATGTAAGTACTTGCCTCGGTTTTCCAGTTTATGGATAAAGCCACTCGGCGTATTTCTCAAGAGGGCACTGCAGCAAGGGTGCTTTTCGATGTAAGCAATATCAATATTCAAGAAAAGATTGAAATAAAATCTAAAGTGCATCTTGCACAAAAGCGCAAATATTTTACAGTAATAATAATATTTATTCGCGTAAAACCTGGTATAAAAAGGTCTTTTTTTTTTTTGTGGATGGGAATTCATCAAATGAGTCCCGCTCTGGGTGGAGCGCAAGGGAGTGTCAGACTCTTACTGACTAAAACCCACCCGTGTTCCTTCCTTAGCCCTTTCTGTTCCAGGGCAGCGGTAACCCTTTCGGAAGATCCCGCCGCCTGGTATAAAAAGGTCTTACAGTACAAAAATAGAGTAGACATGTTTTGCCAAGATTAAACATAGCTTTCAAATATTTGTAATAACAATTTCCTTCTGCCGTATGCCCAATAAGCTGTGGGCCAAAATAACCACCACGTGGAGCCCTGACACAGCTAGAAGGCGTCGCGGCAGACCCCGTAGAAGATGGCGGGACGAGCTGGACAAAACAAACGACCAGTGTTCTACTTTAGCCCTGGATCGAAAGAGCTGGAGGTCATGGGGAGAGGCCTTTGCCCAGCAGAAGTGAAGTGAAATGAGTGAAGTGAAATTACTGTTACCTACTGTTACCCTGCATCATAATGCAGGGTAACAGTAACAGTAATTTCCTTAACAAAATTATTAATATTACAACAAAAGAAAAAAAGAAAGAAAAATATTTTATTCTGCACGCTAATATTATATAATACATTCTGCACGCATTTAAAACGCACAATAACACTATTTTAGTTCTAGGAATTGTTTTATACTACAGAAGTTGTTATCAATTAACGATTCATACAGTTTATTCTTAAAAGCATATCTCGAGTTTATGATTTTCAAATTACTATGTAATTTGTAATAAATTCGTACAAGCAGTTTTTATCTCGTCGGCTTCGAGGATTTACATCGTTTGCTATTTTAAATAACTCCTTATGTTTCCATACAAACATGCATATTTCATTAATTTGACGACACGGTTGGCGCAGTGGGTTTCGATTCCCGCACGGAACAAATATTTGTATGACCTACAATTAGTTGTTCCGGGTCTGGCTGTTTGTGTATGTGAGTTTATATGTCTGTAAACGCACCCGCGACACAGGAGAAATTCCTAGTGTGGGGCAACGTTAAAACAAAAAAAATATATACAGACAAGGTAGCGGTAACAAGTCAAGTTTGTACAACAAGCCAAGTATGTAGTTGTGTAGTTGTTAGTGGTATAGTTTGCAGACTGGTTAAAAAACAAAATGGCGTATACAGCCCCGTACACGTGGCAGAAATGATACATACAAAAAAACTTTTTTACAAAAAAAAAAAAAACAACCGACTTCCATAAAAACACTACAAAGTGAAAAATAACTTTAATTTCGGAAGTCGGTGTCTTTGGTTTTTGTATTTCGTTTTTCGCCACCGACTTCCGAAATTAAAGTAATTTTTCACTTTGTAGTGTTTTTATGGAAGTCGGTTTTTTTTTGTAAATAAGTTTTTATTTTTCACTTTTTTGCTGTGATATTTTTTGATTTTTGTTGATTTTTCAAAAACCGCTTGTCCAATTTTGATAAAAAAATCTTTGGCCCATTTGGGAAGTATACCCTTTCCAACAATAAAATATTTTTTCAAATTGGTTATCAAGCGACGTAGTTATGCGCGAACAAAAATAATAAAAAAAACAAACATCCGAATTGAGAACCTCCTCTTTTTTTTAGAAGTCGGTTAAAAAACAGATTTAGTGTGAGACAGAGATAGTTACATCTTTCTTCTCCCTCATGTATCGAAATGTGCTTAAATATGACGCGTCCTATCAACGTCTAAGAAATTCACTTAAAAAAAATCTTTTATATTTTTTCTGATTATTGCGTCTGAGTAAGCGATGACAGAAAGTTTATCCATGTTTTTTGTTCACCGTCGGAAATAGAACAAAACAGTGTTTAGTCCATGCCATTGGTTGGTTTAGCTCTTTGATCGGTCGAATGGAGGTTCGAACAAAAACAAAGCGCGAAGAAAAAGTTGTTTCAGTACGGCTTCAAAAGCAAAGGAAAACGATCAAAGGAATATCATGGAATCTGAATAAATTGTAATTCGAGATGTTACGCGTGGATCATTGTCACGGATCTGTGGTGAGACGGAATACTTTCTGAATAAAATATGTATTTACGATTTTTTTATTATTACCTATTGTAATAGTAAGTTTTCTCATAATAAATATGATTTTTTATGTAATGTGCCGCTTCTGCTTATTGATTTGCTATCTTCCTATTTGCATGTCGATGGCAATCTAAATGGTCTCGGCCCATAATTCGGCTACGTGTTAGGCTCCATCACTAGCGTCTATCAGTTTCTGTAACGTGCAGACGATAGGACATGCATGTCCACTGCTTGGGACACTTAGAATCGTGTCATGCAGGACACGATTCTAAGTGTCCCATCGTTTGTGAAGAATCGCTATATTTACACTCCAAGGCGGAGTCGTCTACGAATCTCGACCTGCATATGCGCCTGCACCACCTGCACCTGCTATTCACAACCATTAAACAGGTTGTAATTTGCCTTGCCCCTGACAGCGAATGGCTGACGGAAGAAGTCATTTAAAGTGACAACATTTTCGGGTTTTAGATTTGTGAACAGCCTCTAGAGGACTCTTTTGATAACATTGATTGATGTTCGATGAAGTGTATCGAGCGGTTTTGAATAGCTATGCTGAACAGGTTTTCCTTGCTCCGGGCAACCTGGGACCGAAGTCTGTTTAAAGACTTCCACGTTAGCCAAGGCTCCTCGTGTTGCGTGTGTGGCGCTATGTTATTATGGAAGTAACGCTGCATTTAAGAGATAATGGTGTGATATATTCCATTCAAAATGAGTCGACCTATTTTTCTTTCCGCCTCTCAGTTCTAGAGCTCTCTCATGATGTGTTGATCATTTGAACCCTTATATATTTGCCAAAATAAATATATTTTCAGTTTACAGAATGCCTAAATGGGAGTTTTCTGAACCAGTGTTTATTTAGGGGATGGAGTTTGATGTAAAGGCTATTCAAATTTATGATTCAAATTGATGTTATTTGAAGTTAAACAAATATCAAATTTATTTTAATGGTTATTAAGTGGCTTTCAGAGTGACTAGCACTATTGAACACGCTATAAAAATGGTTAAATTTATAGCGTTTTATTGTGTATGAGTTAAAGTTATTTTTCCATAAACTCATATTTGTTTACAGTTTTGGCTAATAAAGCGCGAATGCAGATTAGATATTGGCATTAAATGTAGCAAAACGTTGTATGTTTTTATAACGAATACTTACTGAAAAAGTTGGATGCGGAAGGAAACTGAGGAGAAAGTATCGAGGGAAAAGACGCGAAAATTGTTCTTTAATTTGTTGCAAAAATAATGTATGTTCCATAACCGGTTCCATTTATTAAAACATTAGAAAAGTAACGACTATATAACGACAGTTACTGTGTAATATTGTTGAAATAAGCTGAATTTTAGAGTTCTTTTAAACGTAAATGGTAAATAGCCATTACATACATTGCTTTGTGTTTATCGTAAAATAACGGTAATATACGTTTATATCGAAATAACGAAAAGGTTATAACCGTTATTTTTCTAATGTAACAATATAAATATGAAAGTTTATGTTTGGATGTTTTTTACAGAATCACGCAAAAACGGCTGAACGGATATGGATAAATTTAGGCACACAGATAGTTTATTAGCAAGTTTAACACATAGGGTAGATACTTTTTATCCCGGTATCCCGGTAGTACATTCCCGTGGGATAATTTCCGACATACACGCGGTTGAAGCCGCTGGATATATCTTTGGTTTAAATTGTACCAAAACTATAAACAAAGCGCTTCACTACTGCCCTGTAGATTGAATACCAGTTCTAGAATGGACAGAACTATCCAGCGGAGTGGTTTTGTTAGTCATTCCATTAATCTAGCTGTTTCAGTGGCTTACGAATCTAAGCTACCGATCGTAATACCGGCTAACGGAACTACGGAACTATTCCAGAGGTCAGTGAACGAATGTTCGTGTTGGACGGCATTAGGATTCCGGTATCGTTGTTTACGAAGGCTGATTTGAATAGTTTGCTGGGATAAGGTGAGCATGTCGGGTCTTTGAAGAACTTGGTGTCGGGAAACTTTGATTGCTTTTAACTTTCAAGATATTTTTAACCGATTAAGTACGTGACGTGACCACGATTTGTGATTTTTACACTGAATTATTTCTTTACGTTTGCCAAATACAGTGCATTAAATTAATTATAGAAGTTTATAGCTTGCGCTAAGCTTAGCGTGAGAGGTTTATTTATAAACGATTAATAAAGTTAAGCGACATTTAAACGTCACAATTGAATGGTTAAACAGTCTTTAATCACTACTTAACTTTGAGCAACGTTTATGAATAAGGGGTAAGTTTTTGGCTTAGATGTTTTAGGCTGGCCCTATTACATAATTGGTAAAATGTGGGTGTATTATAGATAAACCTCTGTCTAGCCCTTCGAGGAATAAGGGCATGATATTACGTGTATAGCTTTGTGAGTTTGTGTATTTATGGTGCTCAAGAATATGGCAATGTTTGGCTTGGATCTCTGTGAACCCTCAGTTTAAAGATTATGAATAAAATATCAATGCGAAATTATACACTTAACTCCGTATTGCTTAACCATTTGGGGAATACAGGAGAGATGCTATGTTTACATATTCTGTATTTCAGATGAGGTACATCCCGAGAGCATCACCACTAGACTCCCATTACAGATTCCCTGAAATTATACTATTCACTATCCTAACACAAACAAGTGGAAATCCGGTTTCCGGTCCCAGTATTCCCACTCTGCCTACAAACAAACATTCCGGCTAATAAAACTATAGAGTCGACACGTGTTATCTATGTGCTGTTAGGAGCGCGAAATGTCTTAAAATTTAACACCGATACCACAAAATAGATAGTACAGAAGGTCGGCTCCGTATAACGAGCGAAAACGTCCGCAAACGTTGACATGCCTCTACTGTATAGCGAGTGCGGGGGCATTCTGCATTTGTTTGACAAAGTTTGAGATCGCCCCGTAAACACTTGTCTATGTGTACCATAGAGGCTTTCCTATATCTATGATGTGTACAGTCACGAGTATAAAATGGGACACACTTTGTTAATTTAAAAAAACAATTTTCTCTTTTAAAGTATGGATTCAAGTGATCAAATTTAATGCAAATCATAATATTTAATGCTAAATGATTCTGTCTGCACAAAACCCCCCAAAATGTCAAAAATTGATTTCAGAGAATTTTGATTATGAAATTTACTTAAGTGTTGACATATTTATGCTCGTGACTGGTACGTATGCCAGGGGCCGTATTATGAAGTTTTAATGCCATTATGATACCAGTCCGAAAAGGGATGGTGCTATCAGTCTTATATAGCTCCGTCTCTCTCTCACACTAGAATCATGATGGCATTCATTGCGTCACCCACTAAATCACAATCTGAATAATTTTGGAAGTTTATTGCTAATCCATTGCTTCATATATTCGAAAAAATTGTCTAATCAGCAACGTAAATAACGCAATGTATATTGTTGAACTGTCAAAATGAAAGTCATTGCTACTGTAAGTTAGTGTGATAAGCAATTACCACACTGTTTTCACTCGTTGAATGTAGTCGGCCTTCTGTACCTATGTTTTTTGTGTGTCTGCATTTGGAAGGGAGCCAGGTTTAACTATATAGCGGCGAATTATAAGTGTTATTGCAGAACTTAGATAAGCACCCTGGAGAGTCTGTGCATTTTCTGTGCTGTTCGTGTTGGCTTTAGCGTTTTTTTAATGTTGTAGTTCGACTATCGTGTAGTTTTTGGCTTTTTACCATTTACATTTTTGGGAAGGTAATAAAAAAAAAAACAAAAAAAATTCTGGACGTGAGTTTGGACGTTGCCATGCAAAGAAAACTACAGTTCTTTAAGATAAAGATAAACTATAATTTTTCTTGGGTATGTTTTTTTTTAGACATCATTTGACTTGTGCACTATAATATCTCCCGCGCCGAAGGCAGGTTTCTGTTGAGATTGGTCGTCATGGCCGAAATATACATGACAATAGACATAGAAGCTTTTATGATAAAAACCATACGCAGATCCATACAATTTTTTTTCTTAATAACGAAAAAACTTGCGCGTGTAGCACCGTACACGTGAGAGTTTTAGTGTGAGAGACAGAGAGAGTTATATCTTTCTTCTCTCTCATGTAACGTAATGAGCCTAAACATGACGCGTCCTTGAACTTTCACTCTGAATTCTCGTCCAATTTTCGAATCGCCGACTAAGAAGGATCACTTCAATTTTTATCATCCAATTTCATTAATGAAAAACGAATTAAAGTTCTTTCTTCCTGTTATCACATCAGTAGAAGATTATATGCCGTTAGATAATATATTGTTGTCTTAGAGCCATCACTGTGAGTAATCCCAAAGGTGATACTGAGCTAATCCCCAGCGACATCTGGGAAGCATTACTAACACTCTCCTATGTACAGCTGACTTAATAGACGTTTGACGATCGAGAGGTCACATCAAATAATTTGGGGCTAAATTAGTACAGATTAGTAACAGTACCTTCATACATACATTTACATAATAATATGCTCGCTAACAACAATTACAGGGGTTGAAGGGGATCGTCGTGAAAAACAACCGATCTGCATATTTGGGTTAGTCCGTTTATCCACCCTAAGGTGGAAACGGAAGTCCGAGAATCCACCCTAAGAATATAAATTTAGGCGGCACGGTTGGCGCAGTGGTTAAGCGATTGACTGCTGCGCTGCGTGTCGCGGGTTCGATTCCCGCACGGAACAAATATTTGTATGACCTACATGTATTTGTTCCGAGTCTGGGTGTTTTTCTATCTATAATATGTATGTATTTACAAAAAAAAAATTGTATATAAGTATTTTATCAGCCATCTTGTTACCATAACACAAGCATTAGGTTGCTTAGCTTGGGACAAATGGTGATGTGTGAAATGTCCAGGGATATTATTATTATTATTAAATTCCATTTAGCTAGCTAGCTAACTAGACCTAGGGTGGTGTCGGACATGCGTTTTTTATTATTATTTATTCATTTATTTCAGACAATGTCCATATTGCTAAACTATTACAAATTAAAATCAAAATAAAACATTAAAAATTAAAAATAAACCAAGAGAAAAAATTAGACAGACATTACAATAACATAATTACTAGGCTGTTTTTTGCATGAACATGCATTTTTTGGGATAGATAAAGGGAACACCCGGTCTATTCTGTAAAAATCTCACCGTGATCACTATAGGCTGAAGTGAGCTATCATTCCACCTAGGGATTGACACTCATAATCATAATCATTTATTTGCCAATAATGTAGGTATACAGATAAGATGTTTTTATGTCAATAGTCCCGATACATTTTACCTTCCGGCGTGCAAATGCTTTCAAACAATTAATATTATAGATACAAGTTACCACAGAAAAATTAAAAATAAATAAATATTTGTCAGTTATAAATTAATTGATAAAGATTAGTCAACAAATTAATCGTCTACTTAGACGATTGACAGCTCACTTCACCTAAGTTATCACGGTGACATTTTTACAGAATAGCACTACTGAGCTTGATGTGAGCTGTCTTTCTGCTGGATGATTCCATTGACAGCTCGGTATATTGATAAGCGAGATTGCATTTGAATAAGAAGAAGTTGCATTTGCTGTAATTAGTCCTTGGTTGAAAGTTGATCTGACCAATGAAATTGGCGAGTAATTCTGTTTATAGGAGATTATAAAATGATTTTTACCTCTTTATATTTAAATACCAGAATCCCTTATTGCCAGATTCTTAAAATAGCAGTTCTCTAAATGCCAGATTCTCAAAATAGCAGATTATCAATATGTGAGATTTCGACTGTTCCTACAGTCGAAATCAAAATATATTATAGAGAACAGTTAACGTAATAAGTCATGTTTTTGTAAACAAACACAAAATGCCATGTCAGCAATAAAATCACAAGGCATCGTATTAACTTTCTTCATTCAATTAACTTCAACATTACACGACGTGGTATAAATATGGCGTTCACAATTACGTACATATGTATACGTAGGTACATATAGCTAATAAGCAAATTACATTATATTCTGGTTCAAGGATTACGTATTAGGGTGCCGGTAAATAATCTTCGTTCACAAAATATGGAAGAAATTTATGAAATAAGAAGTACCTACTGCCGTAGAACGAGGATGTATGAGGTCGTGGAGTTGGCAAATCTGGGGTATGGTATTAGTAGGTAATACGGACTTGTGTCGGCAACTCCGCGTCAAAGCGCGTTTTATGAGTGTGATACGGACTATTTGAGTAGATTGTCAAGTAATAGTGTACTTCAGCCTAGTAAATAAGTGAAATATAAATAACATAATCCACCACGCCTGTATTTCCCGAAGGGTAAGGTGTACCTAACTATGTACCTAGCGACGGCACGGTTGGCGCAATGGTTAAGCGATTGACTGCTGCGCTGCGTGTCGCGGGTTCGATTCCCGCACGGAACAAATATTTGTATGACCTACATGTATTTGTTCCGAGTCTGGGTGTTTTTCTATCTATAATATATACCTATGTATTTACAAAAAAAAAAATTGTATATAAGTAGTTTATCAGCCATCTTGTTACCATAACACAAGCATTAGGTTGCTTAGCTTGGGACAAAATGGTGCTGTGTGAAATGTCCAGGGATATTATGTACACCCACATTTGGCCAGTTATGTTTAAGTCCCACGTAATAGGGTGCGAGCCTATTGCCATCAACCGGTATATATCCAGACTCCGGACTGCTGCTACGGAGAAATTCCAGATGAAAAAATCCAATAACACTTTGCCCGACCCGGGAATCGAACACAGGGCCTAAGGCCGCTATCCCACTGGCGTTTTACGAGCGTTGGCGCTTCTCCAACGTCTGCGCAGCGCCCACGTTGCGCAAACGCGACGTTAAAGTCGGTTAGTAAATAAAATAGGCCCCAAAAAAGAGGAGGTTCTATGTTCGTCTATGGCATAGATATTTACATCAATTCTGGACCGAATTTGAAAATTATTTTTTTATTTGATAGGGGTCAGCTTGCGCGGGTCCCACATGAATTTTATTAAGTTTGCTTTGTTAGTCTTTGAGTCAGCTTCAATAATACGTAAATACGTATTATATATCCACTTTTTTTATTTGGATGATGTCACTTCACCTAAGTTTTCACGGTGAGTTTTATTACAGAATAAAACGGCTGGACTACTAAGCAAAGGCTCATATTGCAGATTGACTGATTTTCACCTCATTTTATACAGATTTTAATAATACAAAGGGAAGATTAAAAATGTGGCAGTTTCATTGAAAATATCAGCTGTAATATCATTTTGTATTCGTATAAAAACTCCAAAAGAATCTTACATCCGTTTCCTTCATGGACATTTTACGTTTCATTTTACACACCTGTCATACTAAGCGAGTATAAAAATTGCCTCGATCCATCGTCGTGTACAAACAAACGTTGATACAGTTAGCGTGACGTGGCGTATATGTTCGTCATTTACTACACTATGCCTCTCCTGAGCCGCTTTTGTGATAATGACTACGCTTTTTCATTTTTTTCAGGATTTACGGCGATGCCAAAAAATATCTGAACTGAAACCCTGCCAGAATTCCAGCGATGTGGTATTTATTTTTTAAATAATAGCAGCATTAAGATTAGATACGAGTTTTATTGGCCTCGCACAGTTATTTTTTTTGGTCGTTTTTAATGTATCTTTGTTAGTTTTAAATGCTCCTTTTGCTATTTGTATTTCCTGTGTGTGTCTCAAATAAAATATTTTTCTTTTTTTTTTCTTTTTTTAAACCCAGTTGGTATAAGTTCAGTTATTTTTTGAAAATTTTATTAATTAATAACTTAAAAACATAACTGAGGAAATGTGGGTGTACCTACTATAGGGGTATAGGTGCACCTCTGCCTAACCCTTTGGGGATTACAGGCGTGATGTTATGTTAATTAATATATGAGATGTCATTACTTTCATGTCTTTTTGCAGATATTTATGGCAATATGAAGCATTTAGTTTCAATAAAATGAATAATGAAAATATGTTCAAACGTAAATCCGCCAAATAAAACCCAAAGCGGCCAGTTTGATAAAGGGTAGACAAGGAACAGAGGTTGTTCACTAAATTCTGTTCTGTTAGCAATGTAATTAAAGTCAAGTCTTCCACAGTTCCACCAAAGACATTTATTAATTAGTTGAGTGACAAAAAGACAAATGCTTTCCTAAAAACTTCCTTTTTTTTTGTTTTTAAAGAAGTAATATTTACATAATTATCTAATATATTATATATATGCCAACAGTCTTAGGGCTCATTTTTCCATCGATAACTTTTATTCGACGAATAAAATTGACGTTTGACAATTTTTGTATGAAATAACTGTCAAAATTTTGAAATTATTCCTCGTTTAAAGTTATCAGATGATTGAAAAATCAGCCTTTAAAATAATAATAAGTACGGTGACCAAAGGAGAAAAGTATCCAGGGTCGGATATAGTTGAAGTTTAATAAGAAACTGATGGATGTTTTCGAATATCATTTAATTTAATGAATAGAAAACAAACAGTTCATTTATGAAATTAAATTTAATTGGAAAACATCCAGCGGTTTCTTACTAAACTTCAACTACATATATCCGACGACTCTGGTTACTTATCTCATTAGGCGACTGTACATGTACCTACGTAAAAAGGAAGGAAAATATTTCCTGAAAAATTCAATAATACTGTTTCTGCTTTCGACTGGACGGTCCACTTGTATCTCAGATATTATGTTAGTGGTAACCTTATTCACTAATGATGCACTGGCCGCCCTATTTGCTAATGAGGTTCCGAGAATGTCAAGTGTACTGCAGTGTTTGGACTGGAACTAGAAACAATTAGGGGTAGGAGTCAATCGTGCAGATGGACGAATTGCATTAATGCTGAAATGAACCTTTTTGGCGCAGCCGTGGGCATACACTATTGTTGTCTGAAACATTATTTGTTATTTTATTAAACTTTTTTCTTTCTTAATAAGTGGCGTCTTCGGGAGAGGCCTATGTGCAGTAGTGGATATCTTTGGGCTGATATGATGATCAGAAACAATACAAATTACGGAGGTGTCCTTACAAACTAAACACAACAATTAAAAAAAAAAAAAAATTGTTAAATAGCCCTGGTCTTTACTCCGACCACGCCTGATAGCAAGCGATGGATGAGGTCTATGATGGAACGAGTGTGCCCAGATGTCTGTTCGCTCTTGCTTTGAGGCAGCCGGGTTACATGTGGAACGGAACACAGACGCTGGCAGAGAGTTCCACACTTTGGCTGTGCGCATAATAAATGTGGAAAAAAAAGCCAACTAAAAAGTTAGAAACGAGACATCGATGTCGATTTTTACGGATTTCGTATAGCCGTAGTCATACATCATTGACAAGTCATGGAATTAAGGCTTGAATTGTACAGATTACGTACGTGTGACTCCGGCTATATGAAATCCGAATAAATGAACTTCCTTTTGCCTTCGCCGTAGACCCGTAGTCGGGTTTTTAAAAATACGTATGAGATACCTTACCGACTTACTGCTTGTAAAAAATACAATCTCTCTCTCACTTTTAATTTTTTCAGAGAACTCATTTGTGCAGCAGGAGCTTCTTTTCAATGAAATTAATATTTCCGTAGGTACCTACATGTTTTTTGTTTGTTTGTTTCCTCATACTTGTTGTTTAGTGCGGTGGCTCAGCGGTGGCCCCGACGGACAGGTGCTTTGTGTAATTTATTTCATCACCACTGCGCTCAAGACGGTGAATGAAGGAAAACATCGTAAGGAAACCGGCATAACCTAGAACCAAAGATTCGAAGACATCCACCAACCCGTACTGGGGCCGCGTGGTTGATTATGGCCCACTCCCTCTTACAGAAAGGAAAGGCCTGTGTCCTAGCAGTAGGAAAACTAACGGCTGAATGCTAAATGCTTTAAAATAAATAACATTACATAACCTCATACCTGGGCAGGGGTGTAAAACTGTACACCCACATTTTGCCAGTTATGTATATTTTAAAATAATTTTCTTCCTTATTATTTACATAAGCAAAATTTTCACACCCAGAGTGGGTGTATAATATTAATGAAATTGGATGAAATAATTCCGAGAATTTTGGGATTGAATTCGGAACTCATAAGTATTTGACGGGTCCGGTCCAAATTGCCTACGAATCACGATAGGGGAGGGGGTATATTTTAAGATATTCGTGACGGAACACCGATCCCCTACCACAGGTATTATTTACGAGTAAAATATATTCCTTTATACCTGTATTCTTTGGAGACCCCAGGAGATTACCTGTAGGATTTGACGAATTTCTACAGTTGTTGAGAAAAGAAAAGAATATCATATAACATTCGTATTGAAAGCTGGCCTATGGAACATTCACAACCAACCATGTTCTCAACATTGGAGCTCACCGAGAAATCAGTAATACCTTTATTATGGCAAAAAAAGGCACCTTAACCACTGCTGGCGATTAACGAGAAGCGAGTAGAGCTAGCAACTAAAAAGGAGTATTCTTTGATAGCTCTTGTTGCTGCGACAATCGAGTACTCGCCGTAGCACTTCTACTTATATGGGACCTTAAATCTTTTGTACGTTTCTTGAGCGAGAACATTGTTGACAGCTAGTCGCTTCCTCGTCGGCAATGGGACAGGCACCAAAATGGCCTACTCATTTCAGCATACAGTTAATATTTGTGAGCAAGACCCACATTTGCATAACTTTGAACCTCTCTGTAGATTTTTTGTGGCAAAAAACAACCACGGACAATGGTCCGGCCCTTAGTAATAAGGTTGTAAAGTGGTCCAGCGCCAGTGTCAGCCATAGTACATTTGTTGAATGTACACAATTAGAAACAACAGACGTCAAAACCGTAATTTTATAAATACTGCGAGTACTGTAGTACGTTGATGAAGGCATTCTGCTCACAGTTGGCTTCAAAGCGATCATGTGAGCTCGTTTAGCTTGAAGGCCTTGATGATAATGGCACACTGCCAACAGTACAGTGAAAATTATGTCGTGTGGTTTAATGAAAATTTACTTTTATGATTTTTTTTTGTGTGACAATGTGCGGATATTATGCTCATTGGTTATTTTTTTGGCTAGTGCTAAAGAGGGGCGAAACTAAGGTAAAGTGGTCCAGTGTCAGTGTCCGCCATGGTACATTTGTTGAATCTACACAATTAGGAACAACAGACGTCCAAACCGTAATTTTATAAATACTGCGAGTACTGTAGTATGTTGATGAAGGCATTTTGCTCACAGTTGGCCTCAAAGCGATCATGTGAGCTCGTTTGGCTTGAAGGCCTTGATGATAATGGCACACTGCCAACAGTACAGTGAAAATTATGTCGTGTGGTTTAATGAAAATTTACTTTTATGATTTTTTTTGTGTGACAATGTGCGGATATTATGTTCATTGTTTATTTTTTGGCTAGTGCTAAAGAGGGGCGAAACTAAGCTTAAACTTACGTTACGATCTGTCAAAATTACACTAAAATTCACTAATCACGTCAACGGCTATTGCTGAGAACCATCGCTGGGGCTCTGTCTCGCATAGAGTCGTAGCATTATGCTGAGCGATGACCGTTTTGCGTGGATGTGACGCATATTTTCCCCCAATTTGTTATTTTTTGTTTTCATTTTTTACGTCTTGTTTGCCGCCAATTATAAACATATTTTATTTTCTTTTTCTTTCTGATTTTGACAGATCCAAGCATACGCTCATTTCGAGTCTGTATCTTACTCAGAATTTATAGTTCGGCATTCAACTCTATATTGTGGAGTAAGTATTTCCTTGATTTAATTCTCATAACTAATATTATATTACTGCTAACATCACATGTTGATCTTCCGCCCCAGACTCCGGTACTAATAAATTAGCATAACAGGATTACTCTCAACTTCTGTAGTACTGCCAGCAACGGAAGTCGGTTAACTCTGACTTAAATAAAAACAAAGAAAGAATTAAGAAAAGAAAAAAGGAAATAACAGAAACGGGAAGAAAAGAACAGAAAAAAAAGACAAGAAAAGAAAGAAAAGAAAAGAAGAGAAAAGGAAATAAAGAAAAGAAAAGAAAAGAAAAAAGAAAAGAATAGAAAAAAGAAAAGAAAGAAAATACGTTTATTAACTATTTTAACACTGACCATTATTGATTAAGGGCGAATATAAAACGAAGCACATCTAAACCGTTCTAGAGCTGTCAGTGTCAATATTCCACGATAATGATGTCACTGACAGATCTTGAACGCGGTTTATCGGGTCTGATCGCGTTAGTTTCAATGGTGAAATTCGCTCTTAATAGTAAATGGTACCCTACATCTTTCTGTTAGATTTATAACACGCATTTTTGCCTACATGATATAGTGAAAACCAGAAGGTCAATTCAGCTGACAAAATGAGGGTGAGGTACATCTTAGCCCAACGCTACGGGGAAACGAGATGTCATGCTGTTATGTTAAGAAAAAGAAGTGTTAAAACCGACTTTCGTTTCTGACCGTACCATAGTAAGGGCGCTACGGACCTTATTTGATTTGACATCTGGATTTAGCTCATCAGAAAGTTTTTATTAAACTCTGTAAGTTTGATTTATAGCTTTACAAGGAATTTTTGCTTTCTCATTTCCAGCTAATGTTATAGGAAGTCCAAGATTTATGGAGCTGACCGGTCTTGCGAAGTTTTTTTACGAGTTTATTATGTTTTGACTTTTTAATTAGTTTTTCATAATAATGTAGGAGGTACGCGATGGATTCAGCCATGTTTTTAAATTAAATAAAAAAGAACCTTATAAAATCTTTTACTGACTTTTGTTTAAGTACAGTTTCTAGGGCGGGCGTTTTTGTGAACTTTCTTATGTAATGTTGACGGTCAAAAACTGCCGATTCTCAGCCTAGTTTGTGTAAATTACTTTTGAGTTTGATTTGATTACAACGCAGAAGGAAAATCCAGAACACTTTAAAAAAACATATAATTTCGTGTTTGTTCTGTATATCTTATTAAAATAAGTACCTGTCAGTAGAGGTACGATCGTTTACAAACTTCTTTACATTCTATTCTCGAATATCAAACACATCCTCACTCCCACCATCCCCACTCCCATCTTCACTTACAGCCTTTGTGGTAATGTTATATAAGTTCTATGAATAGTTCTAAAGACGCTTAGGACAAAGAAATAGAAAAAAACTTATGAAGACCCATAGGTAACACTGTATTACTTCCGATGTGTGAATTTTGTATCTTTTTGTCATAAACCACGGTTTACTAGAAGAACGTTTATGTTATATTTATTGTTATAAAACGGATGTTGTAGGAACTATATGTAGCAATAATGCTAACAATGCTAAATGCAATGTTCCCCGCGCTTACAGTTTAGGGGGCGGGCGTCTTCCCAGCGCCGTGGCAATAACTTGTGTTCTGTATAGATTATGTAAGAAACATCACTGTGCTTATTAACCCTTCATAATTATGTCGAAACGTAGATGCACGCGAGACACAATGGCTTTTTAATTGTGTCTGTAATTACGACATTCAACGAGTTAATAGCCAATAGACTTTATACCGGACACTGATATTTTATTAACAACCTTCTCCAACCACGATATCAAAGGAATATACAACAACCTATAGTAAACTTGTTTATTAGAGGTCAGTGTACCTTTTTTTATTGTGGGGATATTCCTCATGGATACCCTCCGTCTGGGAAGAACGGAGGGTATTTTATTTCGGACTCCTATTGACTAAAACCCCTCTGTTCCTTCTAGTACAGTCACGGACACCAATATGTCAACACTTGGAAACTCAATAGCGATTTTTGCGTGAAATAACGAAAACAATAATGAAATACGACACATTGCAAAAACCTATGGGTTCGAAAATACTAGTATACATATTTATGCTCGTGATTGTACCATGAGTTGGGGGCCCGGGAGATACAGGTCAGTGTACCTAACACAACATACGATCGCATGTGGCAGCCATCGCTCCTCTAGAAAGAAGTAGTTTTACAAAGTTTATAGTGGATCAGACAAAAATTAAAACATAATAATAACTAGCAGGGGATTAGATCACGGGATCCGAATAAATAACTCGTAGTTTTATTTAACGACAAAAAAATTGTCACAAACATCGATCTCATTCTAATTTCCCAACCCAACGAAACTTAAACAAACTACAGCTCATTTCCCTAAACATAAACGTGGTTAATAAGCCCCGGCATAAACAGATAAACACCATTTAATCACCCGTCGGTCTGTTGTTCCACGGGAATCAATATTGACTGGGGTGCAATTGCGTTTGTGTTCCGACGCCTCTCAAATTATTGGTTGTTCAGAGGTGTACATGATGAAGTGTTTAATGTGTGGTGTTTCGATGTTATCTTTAGGCTTGAGTTATTAAAGTCATTTGGGGCTGGAATGGAACCATTGTCACTACCCTCCCGCCATGCGCGTTGCTAGGGGGCAATGCCTACCCTAGAAACATCTTCCCCCCCCAGAAAAATCAACAGTATTGAAGAATGGATTGTATTGAAAATGGATTGTGTGTGTTAGATTGGATTGTACTTACTGTGTAATCGCTTTTTATTAGAGTTTGCATTAGAGCCGTACATTTTGACTAAGATGTAAGGATATAAGGTTTGTAGAGTTAGGGGCTTGTGGCTCTATATTAGATCTGATAACTTTTTAACAGTGAAAGCTTTATTTAAGTCTTGGTAACCTACTTCACATGAACTGTTTTTGGTGGGATTATTTATTACGAGTCATTTATGCTGTGGTTACGACTGCCCCCCCCCCCCCCCCCTAGACAAAATCCTTAGCCACGCCAATTATTAGCCGTTGGAGTATCTTGCCCGTTTTTCTCCATAGAGATCTACGTTTAGGAATCATGGGTAACTTCAACTTTCTAAGTAACCGAGCTGTTGACAATTCAAAAGTGCCTATAATGGTGAGTTTATTCACGTTAATTTGAGGTGGCATCGTATCAAAATAGGATACTGTAGATAAAAACTACGTTTGCTTGCTGTTATTACTTTGCATAAATAAACCCAAGCTTAAGAACTTTATAGAGAAATATGATGAGGAACATGAACTCAAAAGTTAAGCCCCAAAGCGAGCAAGAAAACCACAGCATTACATCGACGTGTCGTAAAATCAATCTACTATTTATACGTATATGTGACGTAACTCACACCGAATATGTAGGGCAGGCACTCCCGCGGGATACCGCAGTATCTACTCGTATAAGTACCTGCGAACCCTGCTGACAATATTCAAATTTCATTTCCGACGAGATGTGCAAATTGGCGGGTAACGTATTTTCTTCCTATATTCCCACGATGGAGGGTATCGGGATGAATTCGTCACGATGTTTGGCTAAAGATATTTGAGACTGAAATAATACTGAAGTGAAATGCTATCTGTAGGGCAAAGGCCTGGGGGCCTACTATCTAAGTTCATCGGCGAAGATATGGGCCTTTCCGAAAATAGATGATCCGTCAAAACAAGTGCCGAAAATTTTTTTTCGGACGGGCAAAATACATATTGGTAGTAGGAATACTGTTAAACCGTATTGTCATTCATTCTTGGTTCGAGACCCGAACTAATCAAATGTCCGATCATGATATGGTGTAGGAAATGTCCATAACTTCGGCCGAAACTACGGACATCGTGCATAGGGAGTAGACCTGGATTCATACAGAGAAGGAATGTGTGTTAATCATCACGCGAGTTGGTTGGCATTACTGACACTGGGGGCGCAGTAGTGGCTCAGTGGAGCAGTGGTGGCCCCGTGGTAATGGCCGGGACTGAAGAGTTGTATATCGTGGGTTCAAAGCCAAGTAGGCACTTCACTTTGTGTAAATCCTTTTATCACCACTGCTCTCAAAACGGTGAAGGAAAACGTAGTGAGAAAACGGGCATGTCCTAGAACCAAAAAATCGAAGAGATGACATGATACCCACCACCCCGCACTGGGCCCGAGTGGTGGATTATGGCCACTCCCTCTCACAGGGAGGAGGCCTGAGTCCCAGCAATGGGGACATTCTAGGCTGATTATGCTTACTGACACTCTGCTGTCAGGGAACAAAATATAGGTACCTACCTACCTGATAAGTAACTTAATAACTTGTTGGGTTAAAGTACTGCAATCTGTGCAACAGGGTGAAAAGTCAAAGCGCGCGTGTCTTCAGAAGTTGGAAACTTTCGCAGAGCGTTGAGTTTCAAAGATTTCTTGACAATTTAGTACCGAGTGGTTGGCATGTCGGAAGTTAGGTCTTTTGTTTTGTCACAGCTATTCCTGGGATTATTAGATCCCTCAGAGAGCAATTCTCGTAATTTTAAGAACGTTCACAGTCAGAAGGCCAATTCTCGTAATTGAAAAAGTTCAAAATCTAGTGGCAGTTTCATCTCGGCGACAAACAAATGTCAAAAATTTGTCAAAATGTAGGGAAATTAGAGGTTTTTTGACATTTTGAGACGGAGACCAGACTGTGAACGTTCTTAAAATTACGAGAATTGCCCCTCTGATCTTAGTCTCAATCTGAAAATACTTTCAATTTCCCTACATTTTGAAAAGTTTTTGACTTTTGTTTGTCGCTGAAATGACACTGGCTTTTTTGTTTTTTTTTTTTGCTGTCTACTCTCAAAGCCTTTATGATCCAACCTACAAAAGATTCATGTGTAAATTATCTTACAGGTATACAAATATTTGCAAAACAAAATGCATTCCTACGCAAGATCACTTTACTGCAACACTCCACAGGGGTTACCTGCAAAGTAACTAAGTGTACCAATCTCTTGGAACCTAACACTGTTGTAGAAATGATCAATTCGACATGAGAGTATTGCAATTCCCAAGGAAATGGCCGTATTCATTGGTTTACGTGAATCGACGAGTTGGATTGTATTGCCTGTTGACTTGGCTAGTGTAAATAAAACAGTTGAATACGTTTTTCATTGCGTATTTTTTCTGTGTATATCTTCGACTCCCTGTGAGAGGGAGTGAGCCATAATCCACCACGCTCGCCCAGTGCGGGTTGGTAGATGTCCCATGTTTTCGCTTTTCTGGTTCTAGGACATGCCGGTTTCTTCACGATGTTTTCCTTCACCGTTTCGAGAGCAGTGGTGATGAAATAAATTACACAAAGTAAAGCACTTGCCTGGGTTCGAATCCACGACCTACAACTTGTAAGTCTGGGTCGCTATCATGGGCTTCCACTGCTCCCTGCTGGCTACAGCCATGCGATGTATTAAATTACGTCAAAGGCGAGGTTGTACGAATCGGTCGAGCATTCTTATTCACTCTCCCAGTCGTTTATTTATTATTGTTGGATGGATGCTTGACCTCGATCGCGCCAGATTGAAAGCGATGAATGAGGTCTATGATGGAACGAACAGTCTACAAAATAGCTTCTGCTAGCGACTTCGTTCCGTGCAATTCCTTGTTCCACCGACCCACCGCGTCGTATCGCAACGCCCGCCCGTGCTAATATATGTATATTTAAGTTTAATAACTTTTCTCAAGAATTGGGCAAATAAATGCAAAAAAATAAATTAACTTTTTTTAAATAAACTTTTACTATGAGACCAAACCTGAACTCGCGAAAAAATAATCAGCTGTTCCCTACATTTTGACGAACTAACCGAATATAAATGGTGTTTTTCCAATAACCCTGTCTAAACAGATAGATATAATATCATGTATTTTATATCTATAATATATACTATATTAATAGGTACGTCAACAGCTACGTTAACAAACATATATATTTTTTAATAAAGACGGATTAAAAGTTATTTACCTTGTAACCTTAGAACTACCCGTATTAGAGTTTAAATGAGAGGTTTTATGCAAGTTTCCTTATCTCCGACGACTCGGCGTTGCATGAAATTAACTAGCGGCCATTCCGAGAATTCTTGCTGCCTTTAAACTATTCGCGTATATAACGCGATATTGCAGAAGAACAAAACAGAACAGAATCTTTGCAAACCCCGGATTGGAAGGCTCAGTGACTTCCTCAGCTTTGGCAGGAATATTTAGTAAATTTTCTAAGCCCAACGATTTTAAGAAAGGTGTTTGCAATTATATCATGGGCAGCAGTTTTACTGAGTACAACCTACAAGCATTTGCCCGCGGTTTCACCCGCGTGGATGAATATCCCTCGGGACGTATACTACCGGGATTAAAAGTACCATATGTATTAAGCCAGTTTATAAACTATCTACTCGTATGTTCCAAACATCCAAATCCGTTCAGCCTTTTTAATAATATAATAATTTATTTATTTCAGACAACTGCAGACCATATTTAAAAAAAATACATTTTAATTAGGTACTTATAAACTATTCAAAATTATAAACATATAAAAACCCAAAATAAAATTGTGACTAATTAAATTAAAGTATTCATAAATAATATTAAAATTGTAAAAATAAAATGTCAAATCGTAAAATGTTGTAAGAGTGTCAAAATATTAAAAACTAAAAATTATATAACTTGCAAGGACAATTAACTCTATGGGAAATAATTTTAAAATTTTTACCTGCCCCAAGCCTGATTTTTGCGCCAATCCGGACAAATAATCAAAGACTATGATGATGGTAAAACTAGATCATGAACATAATATTTATGTGGTAGTCAAAACTTAGAGCAGCACCCTAATTGCGTAACACACTATCAATCTGAATCAATCTGAATCCATTGGCTCATATGTTCGAGAAAGTAGTCTGCTCAACAACGTAAATAAAGAAGAAAGAAAGAAAAGAAAGAGAGAAAAATATTTTATTCTGCACAAACAAAACGCACAATTACAACTAAATAATAATAATATAAAAAAAAATATAAAAAAATAAGACAAAACACTTAAGATACACATAGTCAAAAAGACTCGTACTCAAGCAAAAAAAATGCTCGTGCTAAAGCAATGAATGTTGTTGAACTGTCAAAACAAAAGCTACTCCTCCTACTGTTAATGTGTTACGCAATTACCCTGCAGTTATTGCAAACGCGACGCTAGCACCACATCAACCCGACGTTAGTTGCGAAGTAATAAGAGCTGTTGTTGTATACAAGCTCGCACGGTTACGCCACGATAGCGTAGTGTCTACGGGGCATCAACTAACACTAGGTTCGAACTAATGTTCCAGTTTCTCCAACAATACTCATTTTAATCTTATCTCTTTGGCGATCTGAGATTATATCTTCGTGTTCTAAGTGAGCCTTCATCATCACCATCAGCCTATAGCAGTCCACTCTCTCCTATTGCACGCCATTCAACTCGATTTTCGGCAACTTTCATCTTTGAGTGAGCCTTCTGTTCTTTCATAAGTCGTACATAAAGGTAGCGAATACCTGCCGCGATTATATAATTTCTGGAAAGAGCAGCTAATACTTCGCATAACTCACTACTGTACAATTATGTTACTTTCCAGGGGCGGTATTCGCTGTACTGGCGCGCTTTTTCATGATAAACATTGTGTGGTAGATGTAGTTTGTTTAGAACGGAATTCTTTATGATTTATGTCTGTTGTTTGAATGGGAGAATTGTTTCAATTTGCTTTTCTTTTCATATTATTCTAGGTAATTTTATATTTTGTTTTTTAAAACCTTGTCCTAAGAGGTTTTTTGTAGCTATTGTGGGTGCGTTAACAAACACGTATCTCATATGCTCAAACAATTCGAAAAAAAATCACATTCCGAAAAAGTATTGTTGAGTCCTATTATTTCATTCGTTTTACCGGCTATAGTAATTAGCTACTCATCTTGAGTACCTCGTCATGCATTTTAATGTTATCTAGCAAAAACTGCAAATCAAAGTCATTTGTTTTCTTCTTTTCATCAATGAACGTTACAGTGTGGACTATCGACCACTGAAATACGTCAATGTGCCAAGACCGAACTTAATATAATTAAAGTGACGACATACCTGTCTCAGCTCCGTAGCGAGGTCAATCACAAGAAGATTCTGCTCTTTATCGAAATCTAAAGATACTTTTATTTCATGGGGACCTGTAATTGAAATTAAACCATTATTTCATTTCTTTAAATACAGCTTTTTACAAGTCATTATTGATAACCTTTTTCAAAGTGTGCTTAGATAATATTTATTGTAAAAAAACAATCATCAAGTTACAATTTAGATCAGAGGAGCAGAGGCTCAACAGGGGATTGAAGATTTTTATATGGAGCCTGGCATACCTACTGAAGCGCCATTTTGTTTTTTTTTTTTCAAAATGGCAGCCACGCTGAAACCTATATAAATCAATAGCTGACATCAATGCAAATGACATCAATGTAAGTAGGTATGCCATGGACCTCCAAAGTCCTTTCTACACAGTATTTGCAGATAGTAAACTAATCAACACAATATCAACGCAATTACCTTCAAAGTGGTGGATGACGAAGACCCAAACAGTAGTCCATAATATGAGGATAGTGCACAATCCAAGCTGGCAGAGGATGCATCTAAAGATGACAGAACCGACGGACTCTCCCGGGAGTTTGGGGAGCGGGTACAATCTCAACCATGTGTTCGGAATCTAGACAATAGAGGATTTCATGGAAATTGTTTTGGGAAATCAAGAGCTCTTGCAATGTTGGACTGGGATAAGGAAACTTGCTTTTGAGATTAAATTGGACAACGATCATGTATTAGATGTGTGAATTGGTGTGTATGTCGATGATGGGGATGAAATATAATTCTTCTTTTAACCTGTCGATGGTAATATAAATGGACTCGGCCCAGAATTCGGCTACTTGTTTGGCGCCATCACCAATATCCATCAGTGAAGGAATTTTATTTCCTAATCATGAAATAGAATTAAAAGCAGACATTCTGAATGATGATACTCGTATTTTTTTACTGTGTACTCGTACAATATATGATAGTATAAAGTTATGCGTAAATACAAACTTATTTAAACTTTTTTTTTCTCTAGCGAGAATAACCGCAAAGATAAAGAAACATGAGCGTTACATAGACTTGTACAGTATTTCAAAGAACTTTGTTAAGATATGATTACAGAGCAGCAAAGTAAGACGCTACTAGAACTTATAAAAGTTTCTTAATATTCATATCTCTACTTACTTTCTGAACCACCACTGTTTCATTATCAGCCTGAAGTAATTTATGACTGTTATCTTCAATTCCGTCCACTTCACCATTAGCCTTTGTATTTTCTCTTGTACTTAACATGCCTTTTCTTAATCCATTACGAACTGGTTTCCGAATAACCTTATCGAATAAATGTTTGTTATCTTTATTCTCACGAGAGCCACACACAAATTTTCTGTTTTGTTTTTTGATTTTCTGTCGACTTGATACACCGCCATTAATGTTTACTATATTTCTTTTAACACTGATCCCGTTGCCATCTAGTTTAAAACGACTGTCAACGAGTAGTTTAGGCTTAATTTTATTACCATTTTTCAACTTTCTATACAATGGTTTCACTAAAACGTTGTTTTTAAATTTTTCTTTCAGTGCGTTCTTCATGTTTTCAAGTCTTAAACTGAGCATTAGAGGGAATTGTACCAAAAACTGGGTATAGCGTGTTTTGTAACCCTCGAACTGCTAACTTCTCATTAAAAGTTGAATGCAATTACACGGCGAACTTACGCCCAATTTTGCGAGCGATCTCTGTGGAAGGGTATAATTAAAATCTATTACCGCCCTCGTTCTTTCGTTGGTAACTTGTTTAAACGAAAATACCGGAGAGATTGCTTAACTGTTCCTTTTTGTCAATTGCCACGAAACAGTCAAACAACAACAGTGTTACAATTTATTGAGTATAATATTTTATTGTGATTTTTAGGGTTCCTTACACCGAAAGTAAAAAACGGAACCCTTTTAGGATCACTTTGTTGTCCGTCCGTCCGTCCGTCTGTCTGTCTGTCAAGACCCTTTTTCTCAGGAACGCGTGGAGGTATCAAGCTGGAATTAATATCAAATACTCTAGTCTACTGATCCTTGGAGCTGTAAGCAAACTTCTAAGCCAATGCAATCAAAAGATACAGCCGTTTATGCCGCAAATTTCCGCAAATTTTCGACACTCGCAAGGGAATCAAAACCTACAGAGTACTTCCCGTGAACTCAGAATCTTGAAATTTGGTACGAAGCAACATCTTATAGCACAAGTAAAGGAAAAATGATGAACAGCACAGATAAAGGACAAATGAGAAAACCGTTTTGGTTACATCATATAATAAAAATACTTTTAATAATTTTAAATTTTACGGAACCCTCGGTGCGCGAGTCCGACTTGCACTTGGCCGGTTTTTATTTCAGTATCGTCCTGTCAATTATTTATAAACAAATGGTTCCACTCCACTGTTCATTTTATCAAATTGGAATTTATAATATAATCAAGGAAAGTAATTTAGAAACTAAATTACTTTCCTTGATTATATTATAAAACAAATCAGCGGAAATTATAATTTCGTTCATGTCAAAGAGCGCATCAAATTCGTATTTCGGGGATCGAAGAGTTTCTTAAAGCGTAACTCTATTACGGATAAACTCGTAAACATTACAGATCAACAATATTTTTGCCAATATCACGCATGATAAAATTAGTAACAAGTAATTCTGTACAGTTACATAAATATAAGTAAGCTCAAGTGGCAATGGGCCGGCTGTCTTCTTGAGTGGAGATGAGGAATCGGCAAACGTAAGGTAGGACGATCCTCGTAGGTTGGCTGGTAGAGACTGAATGAGAATTGCCGAGAATCAAGCTGAATGGAGAGGGGGCTGGCTGGGTGGCTGTGGGGGCTGTAATCGGAGAGGCCTATGTCCAGCAGTGGATTGCAGTAGGCTGATGATGATGACACACGAGATATTACGTACGCGCGTACGGTCGGTCACTCGGTCAGCGTCGCACTAAATCAGCGCGTCAGTCGACCGACGTACGCCCGACAGACGGTCCTCGTCAGTGCGACGTACCTGTACGCGCGTAGCGATTCGACAGCGCTGCACTGTAGTTGTTCATAAGTTTTCATTGATATAGCTCGAACGATGTCAGCGCTGACCACCGGTCAAGCACTAAATCCAGCCTAAAGCCTGCAGTGCACTACTCGCGGAGTTTATCGAAGTTGACCGAATACGAGAGTGTAGAAGGGCACCTTGGTTCGCTTCATGCAACCTCGGCTCGCCTCGGGCGACTTCCGATCGTTGTCGGTTTCGTCCGAGTTAAAGGACTCGAAGCGTCCCGAAGTCGTATAGTCACATACTTCGGACTTTGATCAATTTCTACTACTAAGTACTTCGTCTAAGCAACTTCGCGAGTAGTGTTGAAGGTTTAAGACCCGTGCGTGAGAAGCTGCAATTCTATTTAGCGTATAGAAGACTTCACGTAGGACGCTTTGGCAAAATGAAAAACTTAAGCAATGTGTGGATGACTACTTACTAGTTCACAATTTTACTAAAACTAGAATAAACGTATTCGTATTGCAACAGACCGCCAACACAAAGTTTTCACTGTATCATATTCAAATGTATTCAAATATTCATATAAGCATGTCCATATTATCATATCGTGGGAACACGAAAAGAAACAAAGTTAAATTGAGTTCACGTCGTGTGGTCTGTCACTCAGACACCGGCGTGTACCTACTGAAACAGTCGCCGTTACTATGTTTTGCTAATTCTATGTTTATTTTCTTTAATGGCCAACTAACAATTGTTACAATTTTAAATAATCGTAATCAGCCAACAGCCAGCGGTAATGTTCCTATTGCTGGGACACAAGCCTCCTCTCAGTGAGAGGAAGTGGCCATAATCCACCAAGCTCAAACCACACTATCACCTGAAAGAAATCAGTCCTCTTTTTAACAATACAAACTAATACATAAATACGATACATAATTAATAAAAAAAACCGGTGTAAAAAAAATGTGATGCCACGTATATGATTTTGATAAAAAAACATCAGGTAATCATAAGGGATTACCTGATTTTTTATGATAAGTCATAGGTAATTGAATTAGGGCTGATTTTTCCAATGCCAGATAATAATTTTGAAGTTTTGACAGTTCTTCTATACAAAAAATGGCCGACGTCAATTTTATTCCACAGTGAAAAATTAGCCCATCTATATAAATAAAAATGGATCTTCGAAATGTATGTACGCCCATAACTTTCGAACGACTGCACCAATTTGGATGATTCTTGGTTTTATGTATTCGTTATTGTTAGGAAAAGGTTTGTATACAACACACATATTTCATCACGTTTGTATATACATACAATTGGATACGGTAGGTGGCGCTGGAGTAGGGTAGGATTAGTGTAGAAGTAGGGTAGGAGTAGGGTAGAAGTAGGGTGTAGGAGTAGGCTAGAAGTAGGGTAGGAATACGGTAGGAGTAGGGTAGGAGTAGGGTAGGAGTAGGGTAGGAGTAGTGTAGGAGTAGCGTAGGAGTAGGGTAGGAGTAGTGTAGGAGTAGCGTTCTAGTAGGGTAGGACTAGGGTAGGAGTAGGGTAGGAGTAGTGTAGGAGTAGGGTAGGAGTAGGGTAGGAGTAGTGTAGGAGTAGGGTAGGAGTAGGGTAGGAGTAGTGTAGGAGTAGGGTAGAAGTAGGGCTAGGAATAGGGTAGGAGTAGGGTAGGAGTACGGTAGGAGTAGTGTAGGAGTAGGGTAGTAGTAGGGTAGGAGTAGGGTAGGAGTAGGGTAGGAGTGGTGTAGGAGTAGGGTAGGGGTAGCGTTCTAGTAGGGTAGGACTAGGGTAGGAGTAGGGTAGGAGTAGTGTAGGAGTAGGGTAGAAGTAGGGCTAGGAATAGGGTAGGGGGTAGGACACCACGCGAACGAAGTAGCGCCGGGCAGCTATAGTAATAATATAAATGGCACAACAACGTTTGCCGGGACACCTAGTAGTCAATAAAAACGTTATAGTCTACAGTTCAAACATTTAAAACTAGAATTTTAAATCTGATTCCTAAATTTTCATGATTGTACCTACCACTGTTTGTTTCTCCGCATCACCCAAAGGTTAACTGGTAGAAAATGCCCATGGCATTAGGGTCCGGCTTTGTAAATTTATGTGCTTGAACTATTAAATTAATAAATCATAATGTGGGATCACAGTTGATGTGGAAGAATGTCAACTAACTTTTGGAGGCCATTGTACAGACTTCAGCAGATCAAGCTACCCGAAACTGTCATATTTTCCCAATCAAGCTTGAACCTTAATGTTTTAGCGATAAAGTTGAAAATCTATTAAAGAAATTTGACAGATTTTAGCAGCTTGATGTGCTGGCGTCTGTACATAGGTAATTGAATATAGCTACGTAGGTAAGAAGTTAATTTTCATTTCCAATACAGAACCGAAACTAAGTTTCCAATTAAATAAGTAATTACAATCCACGTGTTGAAGTGTTAGCGCTGTTTATAATTGAACATTCTTACTTTAATATGTTATAACTGTTACTAAGAATGTGAATGGCGCAGCCGTTAAAAAAAAAGGGTTCCGTACCACAGTGCAATATTTAACATTGCATTTTTCTTTAAAATCTTAATAGAAAACCTCGTTTACTTTAATCTTTGTATTATTTTTATTATTTGTTGTTATAGCGGCCATAGTACTCACACTCTGTGAACATTTCAAGTGTCTACCTAGTACGGTTCAAAAGATACGGCCCTGTGACAGACAGACACACGGAAGTACGGACTGACAGCGGAGCCTTAATAATAGGATCCCGTTGGCACCCTTTGGGTACGGAACCCTTAAAACAAAAATCTGTAATTCGATTTTAATCTAACATTTTCAGAACTGATATTGTAGTTTTCCATAAAACATTGAAAAAACTTTTTCCTCAACCACCTCGTGAACCCTTCGCAGGAAAGTATGTCATGGAAAACTTCACTAAGTCTGCGGTAGTATAAAAATACAATATGTAAATAAGTATATCGATTTACTAACATAACATTTGCGTACAATGCTGGAATAGGGGTAAAACGGGAAAAGACAGACAAACATAAAACAAGCCACACAATGAAGATAAGTTCTTTCTCTATTTCAAGCAAAGTAATACTATTATTAAAGTTACAGAAAACGGTTCTTATTAAAACGAAGTAATGAATACGGATACTAATTAATGTTTAGAAAATTCAATTATTATTATTACACAGTATTGTTCAAGTATTTTATGTTCAAAATACGCGAAAATCGCAGTTCCACTGGTTTCTAAATTCTGTAATCGAGAACGGACTTGTAGCAGCATGGCGGGAATATTGATTTCTCAAATGCGCAGAATGTCAGTAACCGGCGCGCGCAGCAACTGTCAAAATAGACGCTATACGGTGATGGAATGTCTGCAAATTGATGTGAAAATAACGTTATCTTTATAATTCCACAAAGCCCAATGAACGAATAAAATTGTTCTTTATTGAATTAGTTTTAATCTTCTAAATTCTAGCATGTTGTGAAGTAGTACAGAGTTTTATTTGAGTGCGGAAGCAAAATTGCCGTAGGCCGTCGAGCGATGTCAGTGTGCTGTGGTGTTTACAAAAATTCTTAGTTCCTAACCTATTAAAAAAATATTAAAATATTATGGTGTTATTGTGTGTCTAGTGCCTACGTAATTGTCAAATAAGAAACATGTTTACTGGAAGCGCATTATAAATAAAAACGATGAAAGATAAAGATGTCGAGATGCCTGCGGATATTCGGAGCTTACTCCTTCAGGTTGACAAGGAAGCATTCGACCATACTTATCTCTGCTGCCTTCATACTAACTCTTACCATGATACTGCAGATGTACGCATCCCGGCACCACGAGCCCCCACAGCCACAACGGAGGGTCGGTGACTTTGACTACAGACCAGGCGCCTTCCTGAAAGGTCGACAGCCCGGGAATTTAAGTTTTTGCATGTTCAACTATGGCCTTCCAAATAGTCTCAAATGGGGCACATTCCCAGTACTTCCGTCCCCAGAAACTGGAAGTAGGAGCCACTTCGGAGTTATTTATAACGCCATTCAAGGAATAGTGTTCGCGAATGTCAGCAAAGTTGACGCAGTGACGTATGTAACTCAAGCGACGCCTGAATTTCTGTATCATGTAGTTGAAATAGCGAGGTACTGGTATGGCCCCATCAGCCTTGCTGTATACGTACCTAACTATGACTTGGATATTGCAATGCAAATATTAAACCACCTGTGCCATTGCTATCCTATGATGGCTAAAGTGTCAGTCCATTTATTTTTCCCAACGAAATCAGAGCCCAAAATAAGAACGTTGGAAGAGAGGAGAAAGTATTTTACGATTCGGCCTACGCCAACAGCTGTGACGTCTAACACAACAATTGACGCAAGAGAATTGATGAGACAGAAATTAGAAAATTACCGCAAGTTGAATAACAAAACTAGGGCGCAATACATTCAGAGGGCGAGAAAGAATAAAATCGAACGTATGATGATGAAGATTACAGAATCAGGATACGTTTCGAATAATTTAAAGTTCGAGGACTGTTCTGGTGTCAGCTCAGACATAATCACGTATAGAAAATCATCAGTAAGTTTGTATCCAATAAACGTTGGCAGAAATGTTGCAAGAAATGCATCGACGACCAATTATTTCTTAGTGTCTGATATAGAGATGGTGCCTAGTCGTGGGCTCGCACCGAAGTTCCTGAAAATGATAAGGAAGCTAATGGGTAACGAGAAGAGGGATTCTGGTTGTGTTTTCGCGAAGACGGTGTTCGTGGTGCCTCTGTTCGAAGTGGAGAGAGGAGAGAAAATCCCGCACGACAAAATAACGTAAGTTGATAAATATAATGTTTGCTCACCCACCACCGTCAACGGGACGTCATCGAGAAACGAGATTATTCGAACCGAGCGTGACTTCCTGATGACGGCGTGCGGTGGACATGCGGCCAAAGTAAATGTATGTCAAATGTCATGTGTCAGGCAGGACGACACAGCAAAATTTTCCGTTTTTTGATGTATTTATTTTGAAATATTCATAGTCTCAAAATATCCGCAAAGAATGTGCGCAATATGGATGGAGTTATGGAACTATGGGCACTGTGTGAGCGTGCGTGTTCCATCGCCGCCCGTTCAATGTCCAGAGCGCACAAGATGGATGAAAAGTAGCACATCAAGTAATTTGTTGCTACCTTGGGGTAATTGCTGTATGGCGTTCCAGTAGGAGCATAAATAAATAAATGTATCGCTACTCTGGCGCCGTCATCTCATTCTCGTTGACGTCCCGTTGACGGTGGCGGTGTATAAACGCCCATAGCGTAGCTGATGCGTGCAATACAAAGGAATGCAGAAAGCGCACTTAGTGCTTCTGTACCTTTTGTTGCCATTGTTAAGATCTTGTGTGAAAGGTCGCTCTATTCTTGTCACTGAATTGTTGTATCCTTTGAGTAGTTTGTAAGAAGTAGACTATACGCTTCAACAGTAAATCCGCATTTCTATTGTGCAAAAATCTTGCAGAGACTCTGCAGGTATTTATTTTAATACATCGTCCAACACTAGGATTTATTCTGCTTTGTGGGTACGTTTTTAGATATAAAGATTTTCCTTTCTTTAACTATTGGCAGTTTTATGGGTAGAAATGTGGGTTCATTCAAGACCATTGACGATCAACGGTATATAAATTTTTGTTTACAAAATCTATACATATTATAAACTAGCTGAACTGTCCAAATTTCAATAATTCATACAAAAAAGGGCATCATTTTTTTTCCGAATTTGAAGATTTTCCGGGTAACTTTTCCATTTTTCTTTCTAAAAGAACCTGATTCGGACTATTATGATTAAGGATGAGTTGGACCGCCGGTCCTCAAGTGATGCGCTTACCAACGAGCAGCATTTAATTTTTATTTATAAAAGGTAGAAAATTAAAGTTCCTTTTCGTGTCGGTCTGTGTGACTGCGTTGTTCTTCTAAACTGCGCAACGGATTATAATGCAATATATTCTGAAGTCCAGGAAACAATCCCTACTGGCATGGAACCACGGGTAATTAAAATTACCCATGGACCCAGTAATGTGTCGACCCACCGGGAGCACGGGTAACGAGTGCAATTTTTACCATTATTTAGAGAATTTATTCCGGAAAGTTTGTTTTTTATCTCGATGTTTTGCAATAGTTGTGAAAACTATTGCGAAGCGAGGGCGTATGAGAAGAGGCCTTCTCCATGCAGTGGGACACTATAGGCTAGTATTATTATTATGTTAGGGCTGATTTTTCCAACATCAGATAATTTTATTGGAGATATAATTTTGAATTTTTGACAGTTCTTCCATACAAAATCTGTCAGTCGTGAAAAATCAGCCCTAAATGGGTTTAAATAGTTTAGTTCTAGTAGTTAAATAGTGTAGTGTAATTCTATTTAAATCCAAAGAAATATAACATTCGATTATTCGAAAAATTATTATTCTTTGTTTATTAGAAATAATAATAGTTTTTCTTCGCCTAAATGCCATTAAACCAATATTTTGGTACGATAACCTTAAATGAATGATATGGTATACACTAATCATCACAGTTATATAAAAGGGGATTGAAATTTTTATATGGAGGCACCGTCATTTTGTTTCTTTTTTCAAAATGGCGGCCACGCGTGATTCCTATAAAGATCTTCGATCCCGTTTTAGAATTCTTGATGATTGGTTTATGAATTCAAATTTTATAACTTTTTTAATAAACAAAATGTATGCACCCATCACTGCTTGACTTAACTTACTTACTGGTGTTTGGGTGGAAAGCTAACTGTTTCCGAAAAATATTTATCAGGCCGATTCTTTTCTTTTCCTTAACTTTTTAGCAAGAGTTCAGTGTCTTCTAAATTATATTATTCAGGGCACACATCATCTAGTTCATACGTCAGACGTCTTCTAACATTATTGTTCTAGTACCTAGCTATCATAATCTTTTTTGCGTATATCTCGTACGTGATCCGACTCGAGAGATCGCCTTAGGATATTTCAAGCGGCTAAATATGAATGATTACATTGTTTTCTTTATGGACTACATTTTTGTGGGTTTGTATGTTCAAATGGTTGGCCTTAGGATTATAGGTAGGATTGATGGGGTATAAAGTTTTCGTTTTGAGTTCGCATGAATCCGCTGGATGCTTGGGGGAGGCTTATGTCCAGTAGTGAACGTCTTTTGACTAAAAATGACTTTTGAAGTTTTTTTTAATATAATTCACTAGTTTAACGACTTGTAAAACATCTAGATTTCTTTATAATATTTAAGTTTAATATGATTGTATTTAACACAAACATTTTGGAATAAATTCTGTTGTGTTGTGTTCTGTTTAATGTGGTTTTTACCATCATTTAGTAGTTTAGAAGAATTAAGCGGTCACACAGACAGACACGAAAAGCGACTTTATTTTATACTAAGTATTTACTAGCGACCCGCCCATGCTTCGCACGGTTTTTTACGATTTTAGAAAAAATGGAGATGACTTTATTATATCTATGTTCAATATTAATTTATTATGCTCAGAAACATTCCAGAATCAATTTTCTAAATTTTAATGAAAACTTAAAATTCATTCAAAATTATATTTATAAAGAAATCTCGATGTTTTGCCAAGTTGTAAAACCCGTGCGAAGCGGGGGCGTATGAGAAGAGGCTTTTGCAACTTAATCAGAACTACACTTAAAATTCATTTAAAATTAAAATTATATATATTTTTTTAATACAGAGTAGGTAAGTGTGTACTGGCATGGGGTAGGGCCTTAATTTTTGTGTTATTTAATTAATTTCATCATCATTTTTTTAATGTTATATCGACATGTGAAAAAACGAACATGGTTTCAAAACAATCGACAATTTTCTTTTTCTTCACAAAGAGGAAGCTCCATTAACAATCGTGTCAATCCCAGTAAAGTACACTGTTCTTCAAGATACAGGCTTTTACTAGTTTGAAGGGCAGTGGTCTTAATTATCTATAATAGCCATACCCATCCCTTATTGAAACAACGCTGATGTTACCTAGGCTAAGTCTTTTAGTAAATCAATGATAATTTACTTACTTACGTAATGGTGAAAGGGAAGGAAACTTGTGGACCGGGTTAAGTATACAAAAATCCGTTCCATCACTAAAATAACAGAAGGTCAATTCTCGTAATTTAAAACGTTCTAAATCTAGTCGCAGTCTCATCTCGGCGACAAACAAATGTCAAAATGTAGGGAAATTAGAAGTATTTTTTGGTTTGAGACTGAGATCAGACTGTGAACGTTCTTAAAATTACGAGAATTGCCCCTCTGATTTCACTCGGGATCTCCTGCATGTCAGACGATCAATGGGCCAATCTCGAGACCCAGTGGGGGACCCACTAGGTCTCAAGTTTGCAAGCTTAATGGCAAACGACATCGCCGCAGGCCCAGACGGAGATGGCGGGATGAGCTGGACTCCTTTAATAAAGATTGGTCCTTGGCAGCTCTGGACAGAGAGAGGCGGAAAGTGAGGAGGCCTTTGCCAAGCTAGGGACAGTAACGGTGAAAAAAAATGGTGAAAGCCTCAGTTTCACAAAACAATGTACATATTCCACAAAAGAAAAATAAGTGTATAGGAAAAAAATAGAGATAATATATTGTTGCGACATAAAATTCGCGTTTTAAATATAATATTCAAATTGGCTGTTCCTACAATTTATGGTACAGTCGTGCGATCTTTAAAACTTACTTAATATCAATTTAACGAGTTCCCCTGCGAAAGGAACCCTCAGTATGCAACTGTAAAACGATGTAAAATTTTATTGAGACGAATATTTTTATTGCTCTCCATTTTATACATACTTATTGGTTGTCATTGAAAAATTCGTGAGGTGCATACAAATGAAGTCACTCAGTCTCACAGGTAGATGAAATAAACTGGGTAGGTATTTGAATTTGTGAAATGGGACTATGGAAGGGGCTGTTAAAACTGCTACCCTCTTAAGGGGGATGTGCTAGGTAGCCCGCGGGATTCGAAGGACATCATCAATCAATTCGTGCCCAAAAATTAAGTGCCGACGAGAAAAAAAAGTGCTGTTTTCTTCAGGGAAATAACAACTTGAGCATTTTTTACTATTTATTTATTTTAGGACTTCCATCAAAAGATATACGCAAAACATTACATATAATTAATAGACGACAAAGTATTTGGTAGGTGTACCTACTCCTTCAATTACAGGAGCCCGCAGCATGCACAATAAAATGAACAACTAAGTAAACTACACAAACAACAACACACAACAAACACACTACTATTACAGCGATGGGCTGCAATTAACCCCCTGGCTACTATTTGAGATTGAAAATTCAAAAAAACTTATTTTTATAACAAATGTTTCAAGCATTTAATAAATACCAACTTTTAATTGAATATAACATCCCGAACATATTTTAACTCTTACTAATTAGATCTACAATTAACACCCTAGCTGCTATTTGAGTTTCAAACTACCAAAAATCATATTTTTGCCAACAACAAACTTTAATTTATGGGTATAATATCTTCGACACTTTAATGACGTCCTTTTCTTACGTTTTTTGCAATTTACATGTCAGTGTCATGTTGTATGTTGAACAAAATATGATTCGCGAGCGCGAATCATATTTTAGGATTATATGAACTTAAGTTATATTGATGATTTTAATGATTATAATTCCGTAAATACATCTTTGTTACGCTCGCGATTCATAATTTAATCAACATTCAACATGACACTGACCTGCGGCCTTGAATTTCAAGGGCTACCCTGGCGCTTTTCCCTTCATAAAAATCTTAAAATTCACTGACTGACAACGCACACAGCCGTTGGGTTCCGAAGCATGCAATTTCGTACAAGAAACCCTTATTTTCCTATTCCCCAAAGTGAGCAAGGAAGGAGTTTTGAAACTCATTTACGAAAAGGGTTGAATAGGGGATGGAAGTTTGTATGGCAGTTCGTCATTTTTAACAACAAGAAATCCCATCGGGCACACGGTTTGTTATTAAGGAAAATGGTCAGAAGCAAACTTTTTTGGCCAAAGAATCAGCATTGCCATACAAAGTGGCAATGTGCCAGCGTTTTCCTGTTGCGAATGAATGCGATGCGGACGAATTTTTTGATGCCCTATGATTATTTCTCCTCCTTTTTATGTACTTGTACATATTATTATTTTAAGACTGTTTTAAAGAAGCAAAATTAAACCAATTTCGGATAATGTTATATAAAACTATTTTCAAACAATTTAAAAGTTTAATGGACTAAATCAAATTACAGATTTATATTGTTCTCTAAAGTCCGTATTCTAAATCAAGGCGGTATAACGTTTATTCTTGAAACTAATTGTGTATCTGTGCCTGTTAGTATCAAGAAAGAAAATAAAGAAAGAAAAATTGTTTATTCTGCACAAACGATTTTTCTGTCTTATCTTTCTTGATACTAATCTATCAGTTTATATGCCTGTGTACACACAGCTTCGTCAACTAAAGTCAGTTCACATTTATTTTACCTCTGACAGCAGGAACCTACCAGTAAACTTATTGTGGCAGCAACCCAATAGCAACCTTATTTGAAAGAAAATAAAGATCACTGTTATTTTGGACAGTAATGCAAAATCAGAGGTAAAATGACTGTGAAAGGGCTGTAGGTAGCAAATGACGCGCAAGTTCAATTTCGACATTGCTGTACAGCAAGAAGAGCATAGTGACACTGTCTGTACAACGTACTGATTATCAATGTTTCTCCACCAGGTTGATCCAGATGTTAGCCAGCAACCGCGCGACGTACTTCCATCAGAAAGTGTGTCCTCACTGCCAGCGATTTCCAGGGCTGCAGACATGGCTCATGAGACCCGCCCGCAACGTTCTCGAGGTAAGATTGTATATTTTATTAGCACAGATGTCATATTAATAGGTAGGTACACAAGCTGTGTGTCCGATGGGATTATACATCGGCAACTTCTCAGGTGCCTTAATGAAAAAATGAAAAATAAATTCTACGCTAGAATCATGATGCATAGAAGCATGATTGATGATTTTTTTTTTTAATAACCGTCGTAAAATCATGTACTGATTCCGTAGTAACAGGTTGGCCGTAGGTGCCCCTGCCACCCTGTAGATAACTTGTACTTATATACAGATACATATTAAGTTTCCCATGTTTTCCTTCAGAAATAACGGTCTTCCATACACCCCTACCCCCTCCCCTTTAGGGGATGAATTTTCAAAATTCTTCATTGAAGCGCGCTTTCGTTATAAAAGGAATTCTGGCACAGCCGTAAGGCACACATTCCTGCAGAATAAGTGGTGTGCCTTTTTTGCAGAATAAGTTGTGTGCCCTTTAGTCTATGCTGAATGAATTAAATGAATTTGCTTTGTTTTCTTTTTTCTTACATAACTCCTCGCGTTGCTTGGTTCACTTTCATACTGGTTGCGTGTCTTTTCTGAACAATGAATAAATATTTAGTACCTATGTGGTTTTAGAGTTTCATAAAATTTCTACTGACTTTTGGCCTCGTACAGGACTTTCTGTTTTTATTTTCATTTTACTTTTGTTTTATTTATTATGTTTTAAGAGTGTGTTTAGTTTATGATACGCGAGTCCCAATAAACACTATTTCTTTCGTTGTATTTCTTCCCCCTATATACATTCTGTCAACGTGACCAAACTATTTTTGGAAAAAAAAAATTCGTAATTTTATCCATTTTCTCAACTCTGATTGATTTGGTGGACGGAGGACACGTCACTAAAAAGTGTCATATAAGTCATATTCAGTCACCATATAGGTAAACCACAAAATCTGATACACGTAACTTGTACGAGACGTTAGTAGGAATTATTTCCAACGTACTACGCTTATAGACAGACAGGCAAAAACAGGCTGACATATAGCAAATAATTTAATTTTATATTCTGTGTCTTGTAATGTTAATTACTTAACATAGGTACCTAGTATTGTATACAATCAAGTATTTTCTAACTGAACAGACAGCTGTACTCCTGGGGAGTTTGTTGCGCCACTTCTTCTTCCCAGCGATAGCACTAGGAAGTGGTGAAGGGCGGGCGTTTTTGGGGGACTGTCTTTTGTAATTTTGACGTTCGAAAAGTGCTGATTCTCAGCCTAATTTGAATAAATGACTTTTGATTTTGATTTTGAAAGTTTGGGCATGCGTAAATAATTGCGAATTGGCGGAACGAATAGCATTGTGTCGCTAACATTTTGCATTTCATTTAGCAGCTGCAAGTAGATTGCGATTTCTATTGCGTTGTACTCGTAACTAGCATTGATTGAACTGTTATATAGGGCGGCATCGACGCGCAAACCGCAAGTAACGATGGATTCAGTACATGAAAAAAATCTCCTATTTCATAGAAAAGTGCAATGAAAGTAATTTTTTTTTAATAACCTTCTAAGAGTTTCAACTCATAGGGTTCAGAATCATGTACTTACTGAATCCATGGTAACACAGGCAAATAAACTTTACGGTATTCATCACAATACAGGGTGTATTGTGATGCATACCGTAAAGCAAATAAACTTTACGGTATTCATCACAATACAGGGTGTATTGTGATGCATACCGTAAAGCAAATAAACTTTACGGTATTCATCACAATACAGGGTGTATTGTGATACATACCGTAAAGTTTATTCAGGAATGTTAGTTAAAACAATGTTTACGTCCTTGTTTGCTGATGAAGTTACCTTCTGTGGTTTTACGGTCCACAATAAACCATATCCTCAAACGTTTTTAATTTATTCATGACTAGATTTTGCCAGCGGCTTCGCCCTCGCATAGGTCGGAAATTATCCCACGAGAACTTACTACCAGGATAAAAAGTATCCAATGTGTTAATTCAGGTGTTAAACTATCTTTGTGCTTAATTTCATCGAAATCCGTTTAGCTGTTTTTGCGTGATTGAGTAACAAACACTCATATTGAGTAGGATAATAGGACTTTCATTAAATTAGTAAATAAACATATTTCGCTATTTGGTTTTCATATGAAAATACGTGCTTAGGTCTAAGGCTAAAAGCTAAATAAAGATCACATATATATTTGATGTAATTTGTTCCATCTGTATCAAAAAATAAGACGATCAAATACGGCTTGTTAGTTCCTTATTCAGTCAGAAATGCTCAGACAGGCTTACTCTAAGGAATTATAATAAATTCACTTACGTTTTCGTTCATTGGGGGATTTTTTCGTGAATTGTTTTTTGTCATTGGAGTTTTTAAGGTCCGTTTATTTTCTAGAACATACACACACACATCATCTTCCTGCCCTTATCCCATGTTACTTGGGGTCGGCGCAACACGTTTTCTTCTTCCATTCTCCCCTGTCAATCGTCACGCTATCATTCAGACGGCACGGTTGGCGCAGTGGTTAAGCGATTGACTGCTGCGCTGCGTGTCGCGGGTTCGATTCCCGCACGGAACAAATATTTGTATGACCTACATGTATTTGTTCCGAGTCTGGGTGTTTTTCTATCTATAATATGTATGTATTTACAAAAAAAAAAAAAATTGTATATGAGTAGTTTATCAGCCATCTTGTTACCATAACACAAGCATTAGGTTGCTTAGCTTGGGACAAATGGTGCTGTGTGAAATGTCCAGGGATATTATTATTTATTATTCACTCCCTTCTCTTTCATATCATTACTCACACAATCCTTCCATTTTTTCTTCGGCCTTCCTCTCCCTCTCCATCCATCAACATGTATATTCATCACTCTTTTAGTCACATGCGTTTCGCCCCTTCTTATCACATGCCCATACCAAGCTAAACGATTTCCTTTCAACTTTTCTGTCACTGGCGCCACTTTCAAACTTCAAACCAGTTACATACATCAGATAGCAACTAATAAAAAAACAAATATAAAGTATAAAGTCCGATGTAAGAAATTAGCGGGAAAGTGTGCCTCACGGCTGCACCAAAAAGGCCCAGTTCAGCAAAAATGCCAGACAATAGTGCCTGACGCTGGTTTTCAAAGGTAGTCAGTGTGTTAGTAGTCAGTGGACTATATGGTCTACTTTCTCAGAGAGGGGGTCTGTGTCCCAGCAGTGGAAACAGCATGCAGCATGTCTGAAACATCTACCAACCTGCACCCTAATTGCGTAACACACAATCAATCTCAATCTGAATCATTTTGAAGGATACTGCCAATCCATTGCTTCTTAAGTTCAAAAAATGTGTCATGTGTCTGCTCAAAAACGTAAATAACGCAATCAATGTTGTTGAACTGTCAAAATGAAATCAATTCCGATTGATCGTGTGTAACGCAATTAGGGTGCTGGTTGGTAGAGGTCACATGTCTTCGAATGAAACTAAGATAAGAAATGAAAATGTAGTAGTATCGCTCACTATATTTCTTTTTTAGAAATATAGTGTTTAGGGGTCTTCTATAGCAGGATACTATTTTATATAGTAAGGTTAGCAACTCTAGCACTGATGATCAAGTCCTTGTTGCGGTAAGTGGATTTTCGCAGATGTATATGAAGCCTTAACTACTGTCTTATCTTCTAAACGTCGGTTTAGTCGTCTATTATCGGCTTTAGTTATAACTAACTAAGATAAGGCGACCACAATTAATGTCAAATGTCATAATCTAGCCCCATCCCAAGTATTAACGGATCATCTGTGATACCAATTACATAGAGCATACAAAATTGAACACTAAACCTAATATGGTTTAGAGTTCAATTTTGTAAACTCTAGAAAGTTAAATATATAATGAAATATTATTACGTAAGCCAGAATGTATCAAGATATTACAGAATTCGTGTATGCTGTCAAAAATCCATTTACCTGGCATTGATGGAAGGATTATGATGGATGCTTAGATGTATTAAGTACACAGAAATATATATACTTTGGAGACAGATGTTAATATGAAGGATATTTTGTTGGTTAATATTTGGATCACCGAAGTATTTACGTAGATCAAGATCCCAGGGGCTCAGACCTTACTTATTTTCTGAGTAACAAAATGTGTAAGATAGAGTAGTTTTAGTAAGTGCTTTAAACTTGCGCAAAAGTGAGTAGTGTTTTTACGTATCCTTAGTGCGCTACATACATAATCAGCCTATAATGTTCCCACTGCTGGGACAAAGGCCTACTCTCTTCGAGAGGGAGTGGGCTGTAATCTATAACGCCAGTGCGGGTTGGTAGATGTGACATGTCTTTGAATTTTTAGTTCTAGGACATGCCGGTTTCTTCACGATGTTTTCCTTCACCGTTTTGAGAGCAGTGGTGATGAAATAATTTCACAAAGTAAAGCACCTGTCTGGCCTCGAACCTACGACCTACAACTTCTAAGTCGCGGCCGTTGGCCGTCGGCTCAAAATAGCTAAATTTGAATCGCGACGTAGTCGCCAAAACAGTAAACAAATATGAGTTTATGCAAAAATAACTTTAATTCCTACAAAACAAAGTTCAGTTTACGCTACAACTTCAAACATTTTTATACCTTTTTCAATAGTGCTGGTCACTTTGAAATCAACTTAATTCCCATTAAAATAAAGTTGATATTTGCTTAACTTGAAACAACGTCAATTTGAAACATAAATAAAATTTGAATATAGATATGTGTACGTTCAAAATACACACTAAATTCAAGGCCCTCGGACTTTTACGTTTTCATGTACCTACGCAAAGTATTATTAACAGTATTTGAGAGAATCCTTAGTGTTACGTATCTTATCTTACTTTAGACAAAGAAAACGTTATTGATTCAGACGTCCCTGAACTATTTAACTTCACTACAAAATGAAGTCGTAATCTACTTCGCGACAGAAGCTTCAAATCTATATAATAATGATAAAGCTAAAGAGTTTGTTTGTTCGAACGCGCTAATCTCTGAAACTACCACTCGAATTTGATCTGAATTTTTTTTCTTGCATTTGTCGTTAATGAATCTTTATTTACTCAAAAGAAATTTAAGCACTACAAATTTCACTTAGGTAATGAGAAATATGTTAACTAAGTATATAATAAAGATGACATTCATGAGCGTACGGACACGCGCAAATTTTAAAAGAAAACAACAATAATTAAGGCATGACATAACAAGACATTGAAGGGAGCAGCAAAGGATTCATGCATTTGAATTTGAACGCCCAATTCTTGGGAAAGGTCAACAAAAAAGGAAGGAAGGGCTAATTAACATCACGCTATGGTCATTAGGAGACGAGGAAAAAGAAAAAAAATCACAAAGAACGCCGAGCGAAAACGAAGTAATTGGGTAATGCGATGCGATGCGGTATGCGGAATGATGCGGCTGGTCAACAAGAAATTTCACGCGGTCGAAGTCGTGGGCAGGCGACTAGTAAGAAATATATAAAAACATCAGCATCTTTAACATAAAACAAAGATATCTCAAGCAAAAGTGTCAGATGCAGGACGAAATCTCGCAAAACCCTTCGTCTGTCCCATTATGGACACTATTATTTCCTCTTAAAGATAATCTCGTGCATGAAAATGACTTTGACAAACGGATGGCGTTCGCTGCCAACATTTTGTGGAAATCAACGCCTTTGTTTAAGAAGTCGGTTATTAAGGCGAATGCGCTAAAATAGCTCGCAAAATATGTACAATTCATAAAAACATGATGTTTTCATAACTTATAACTAAGTAGGTATTCATGATTTTAATAATCCCACTGCTCGGACACAGGGCCTCTCTCTTCGAGAGGGAGTGGGCTGTAATCTACCACGCGGGCCCTGTGCGGGTTGGATGATTTTAATGATACCTTATTATTCTGTTAATAAACATATTCTTGAGGGAACGTTCACACGTTGCACAACCACGCCACAACGCAGCGTCAACAGGTCGGAAAGCAGTGGTTATATGTATATGTAGTTGGGTCGCTGCAACTTCTTGCAGTTGCGTTGGGGTTGTGTTGTCGCTAGAAGTTGCGATGTGGTTAAGTTATGGCTAGTGTTTGCAGATAGTTGTGGCTGCGACGCGCGACACCGTCTTGATCTGGTCGGTATCGCCCACACGGTTGATTTTGACGTTCAAATGTGGTCCGTGTGAATAGACTACATATTAATTTTCATACAAATTAACGCCCGTCAACGTGGTGACGTTGTGGTGTAGTTTTTGTACGTGTGTTCGGGCTCTTACTATCACGAATTGTATTTCGATCAACATACAAAAGCTGATACTGAGCTGCAAACTGAAAAAAACGTACCCAAGTAAGTTTGAATTCAACTACCGTAGACTATTTCACGTTAACAAACTTCTGAAAACTTAAGGATTGCATAAAGTTTTATACCTAGTTGAGAGTTGTACTCATTGCGGTAGGGAGACAACAACAAAGGTCACATGTTAGTACCGAAGAGTACTCCCACGTGTTTCTTTGCGAAGAAAATTCTATGTTTATTGTATAAACTGGGGACTGCGGTAAACTTGTTCTTTGTGGTGTGTTCAGCTGCATTTTTGATGTGCATTTCGTAAAGGCATTTCTTGAGAGAATGTTTCGTAAGTAAGAGCAGTATGAAAGTTAAGTAAACATGCTGGGTATGTTTCTTTTTCTTTTCGAATTGATGATACAACATTCGTTTAGTTAGCTAGATTACTTTGACTTCAGTAGCGGTCTAGGTACCTATGCTTGCGGTGGTTCGTATTTGGCAATAAAAATGCTCATAATCAACCTATAGCGTTCCCACTGCAGGGCCACAGGCCTTATCACTGTGATAGGTAGTGGGCCATAATCCACCACACGGACCAAGTGGGTATTGGTGGATGACACATGTTTCGAATTTTTGGTTCTAGGACATGCCGGTTTCCTCACGATGTTTTCTTTCACCGTTTTGAGAGCAGTGGTGATGTAATAAATTGGTTATGTGTCTGCTTAGGTTCAAACCCACGGCCGTGCTCTAAATAATATAAAAATTCTCGGCACTGTAGAATGGTTTTATGTTTTTGGTTCAGGTCAAATCGCTGAACTTCCGCACTATTTATTCTACGCTACATAATAACCTAACACCAAACCTAATAATCGAACCAATCCTCGCTAACCCACTCCGGACATCAATCCAATCGACATGAATCTCAATTCATAAGGAAACTGTCAGACCGTAGTCACCAGTCAATCAAATCCCACTTCCGATGGGATTGCAACTAATTCTACGCCTCCCAATCTGGCTCCATCATGGCGGCTCAATCTTGTCGAGTGACAGACATAGCACTGAATAGATGGGTACAGAAGGCTGGGTTCATACAGCCAGCGACAAGACACGCACACATAGCCCCTCGTCTGCTAAGCAAGCTGATCAAGTCTGCTGTCAAAAAGTTCGCATCCGTTGTTGATTATACCCTGTCCATTAGGTAAACCGTTTTTTGACAGATGGAACTAGTGATTGCGGCAACATACAATACATTGATTGTTACACGTACGGTATTATAATGTATGTAAGAAGACATAAATAAGATAATTCAATAAGATAAGGTAGTTTATATATTTATTTTATTACGCATTTTAAAGTTAACTTTTACGTAATCTGTAATATGTAGGTACGTTCTAAGACAGCTGCCAAAAAACTGGGGCAAAGTCGCTCATCCTACTTTCAACTTCGAATTAGCAATATATTACAAGGTAGAACCATTCTAAGCCCCTTATAATCAAATAGCTTATTTCATAACATTTTCAATGACATAGGGAAGGTTTTGAATACGAGGCTTTTGGGCACTTTGTATTAGTGTGTATATTTTGTCTATTTTTTTGTAATGTGCTTCTTGTTGGTGCAGAATTAAAAAAAACAACTTTTTTTTGAAGTGAAAACTTCTGTAGCGGCGTTGTGCACTTTTTTTGTGATGGGTAAAAAATGTTAAACTCGCGCCAGGACACGTGACCTGATCGAAGATTCGCAAGACGGAGCTCGCGTCAGGACACGTGACCTAATCGAAAATTCGTAAGACGGAAGGAGAGTAGACCGCATTCCAAAATATCAAAAATGCACAACGTTAATATTCAAGTTTTCACTTCTGCCGGCACTCCCGGAGTGCAACCCGTTTTTTCTTTCTTTCTTTATGTAGATACAGCGAGTGCAAGCGCAGATGCAACAGCACTGGTTTGTTAAGTTGCGCGTTACACGAGATTTTTTTTTCTGTCATTATTGCTCACATTAATTGCCAGAGGTAGTGGAGCAATTTGAGGAGCGACAGGTCGATATGGTCTAGCAACGAGCGGGATGTCCATGTACATGGTGGCAGGGACATCGACGCACCACATGTTACCATGAATCCAGTACATGATTCTGAACTCAGCGTTGAAATTTTTCGCCGTTTATTAAAAAAAAATTTGCTTTCCCCAGACATTTTGATCGCGTAGGTATTGCACTTTTCTATGAAAAAGCAGTTTTTGTTTTGATAAACCACAAAATATGTCTGCTCTAGGTGGTCTAGCATCATGCTGAATTCTTGGCTATAGTTTGCGCGTCGACCCTGCCACCCTGTATCCAATGGCAGACAGTTAAAAATAGCAAAAAACACATTGGTACCACATCGGATTACCCAGTAACTCGGTTGTGGAGGTCAGATAGGCAGTCGCTCCATGTAAAATACTGGTACTCAGCTGCATCCGGTTAGACTGGAAGCCGACCCCAACATAGTTGCAAAAAGCCTAGGCGATGATGACATACCTACGCGTCTATGTGTGCAAGGGTTTTATCTCGTTGTATGAAGGTTGCCTTCTGTCCCAATCTATTCTGTGGACAAAGTCCTAACACACTTACCCGCCTCCCCGCCTCCCCGCTCCCCTTGCCCGTCTCATGGCGCGACCCCCGTACTAATTGCCAACTAATTATCGGGAGCTGCGCGTCCTAACCGTGCCACTTTACCGTATTAGAGCGCTACCAGCCGGCTATAACTGGTTAGGTCCTAATTTGTTCTGTGGCCGTTATTGGGATAGTGTTTAAAAGCTGTTTTGAAGTTGTGTAGGCTAGTAATGGACTGTTTAACTGTTTGGCTGTTACTTTCATGACCAGGCGGTCTATTTTGTAAAAATCTCACCGTGAAGTGGAGGACCATAGGTGAAGTGAGCTTAAAGTGAGCATCACGGATTCATTTATATTGTCAATGTCAATTAATGTGTTTGGTCCCTGGCATCAAGTTTGGACACAATTGTCAACTTTTTATATGCTTGAGTACGAGGCTTTTGACTACGTTGTTTGTGTATATTTTGTCTTTTTTTATTTGTAATGTGCATTTTGTGTGCAGACAATTAATCTTTCTTTTCTTTTTCTTTCTATCTAGTGTCAATACCTAGCATCAAGTGGAATGACAGCTCACTTAAAACTCAATTCACCTAAGTTATAACGGTAATGTTTTTACAGAATAGCCCGCAGGTGTCCATCTGGCAAATGAGCTACTCATACTTTCTTCTCAATTTCGAGGCAACTACAATAAATATTAAATAAAAAAAAACCCTTTTGCCACGTGCTGCATAATCAGCCATAATGTTTTCACTGCTGGGACAGAGGCATCCACTTTCTGAGAGGGAGCGGGCCAACCCGGACTGGGCCCACGTGGTGGCTGATGCACCACGTGGGCCCAGTCCGGGTTGGTGGATGTCACGTGTCTTCGAAATTTTGGTTCTAGTACATGCCGGGTTCCTCATGGTTTATCACGCACTAAAAAAATAATTAAAATAAAATATAAGTAAATTGACTTATTTATTTAACTCAACTCAACATCACTATCATTACAGGAATTTCCTAATTCAATAGGGTGGCCATAATTACAGTTTTATTATTTACAATAACATATTCTGTACATCGTGTACTTGTATTCGTTACGATATAAGTATCTATGCAGTTTATCGCTTATTTTATATCCAATGTTTAATTCAACAAATGTGGAGAGCTTTGTTTAAAATAATTAAAAGTACATACAAATACAAACAAAACCGTGAAGCGCTTCTTAAACTTTTCGTTTCTATCCTCCTCCTGGCTCCATCATCAGACCCTCGTCACCAAGCCCAAACGACTCGTCAAAACGAATTATATGAGCTGAAACTCGAGGGGCTTACTAGTATCCACTAAAGAGTTCTACTATCCACCTCCTGGCTCCATCATCACATCAGCACCAAGATACCAAATTATAATACTGTCATCCGAACTACATATACATAGAAAGTCTCATTTCAATACGACAATTATAAATAGGTAAAAATTGACTTTGAAGATTTTGTTACAAGTGACGTTAATATAAAAGCGGGTTAAAAACGTGAATTGCCAGCAGGTCAGCTTATGGCCGTGACTAGGTACTCGAATCCTTTGATCCCTACTCCGTCGTAATACGGGTCGTACCAATAACACAGCTTTTTTCCAATTCATCTTAGCTCAGTTCGAGCACAGAGCAAGTTATCCCTGAGTTCATTTTGCTAAGCTTCCTCTGAGCGTCGTCTTTTACTCAATAACACTGTAAAAGCTATTTGTCTTTTAGCAAACTAATGTAAAAACTTGTCGTTTTTGTTTTTTTAGAACGCGACGAAAAACTCTTTGAGTTTCAGTAAGTTGTAACAGTAGCAAGGAACGTATTTTTTTACCTATTTGTGTTACGATTTTGAGCAAAAATGTTGGAATAATGATATGATCATAAATTCCAAGACGTGACATCTACCAACCCGCGTAACACACCAACAGTAGCAATGGGTTTAACTTTGACAGCTCAACAACGTTCATTGCGTTATTTAAGTTGTTCGGCAGACAAATGTTTCGAACATACGAAGCAATGGATTAGCTATATCCTTCAAAACGATTCCGATGGCGAATGAAAGTGTGTTATGCAATAAGGGTGCCGCACTGGGCTCGCGTGGTGGATTACGGCCTACTCCCTCTCACCGAGAGGAGGCCTGTGTCCCAGCAGTGGGAACGTCTTAGGCTGATTATGTTATGTTAATGATGTGGTCTACCGGCGATTAGGTAGTATGGAATTTTTAGATTATTTTAAAACGTGGTATTTTTTATTCAGAATGATGTTGGTAGATATAAGGTTTAGTAATAAGTAAATTGTAAAGAAACAATTCACATGCCTTATAATGTTATATTAACCTTTTTGGTTCGCCAGTTTAGGCTGTATGGGCTAACAAATTATCTCACAACTACTAGCTACGCCCCGAGGTTTCTCCCGTATAAGTTTCGATCCTGATTTAGATTTAATTTTCTTCTATACAAACCTTGGCCTGACAATAACAAACACAAAAAAAAAGAATTATCCATTTTGGTGCAGTCGATCGTAAGTTATACACGTACATATATTTATCTATATAAAGCTGAAGTTTTTTTGTTTGCGCTGGTCTCTGGAACTACCAGTCGCAGTCTGCACTTGATAGCCTTATTCTTGAGGAAGGCTATAGGCTATTTAACATTACGCTAGGATCCTTAGGAGACGAGCAAAAAGAAAAAAGGTAAGAATGAAAATGTTTATTTGACCCCAGGTAAAGAAAGGGATACAATATATATACACAATATTCCAATGTATCCTAGTGTATCCTACCGCGTCACATTTCCCGTTACTGACAGTATGTCAATGTGGACCAACACCGTCTACTTGGGACATGCAACAAAAGTTTCACGCGGACGTAGTCGCGGGAAAATGCTAGTAGTACCTAACATAGTTTCTACAATTCTCTGACAGTAAACAAAGCCAAATATTTTTTTCTCCTTTTACAAAGTAAAAGGGTCCCACCATTTGATTATGGAAAAAAAGACGTTTATATATTCACCATACCTGCAAACTGACAGGGGCAAACAGGACTCGAGTACCAATTTTACAAATTGATATCCGTCGGGTCAGAGCTATCGTTTGCGACAAATTGCAAAACCTTTGGAACATATTCCATTCATACGTTTCGATTGAATTTATTCTTGGTTCGAAGAAGATATGAATTTTTTGAGAAATATGGCTTTATTTACATCGACATACTACACTAATAATAAAGCTGAAGAGTTTGTTTGTTTTTACGCGCTAATCTCTGGAACTATCGGTTGGATTCGAAAAAATATTTTGTATTTGTTAGCCTACATTTCGAGGACGGCTATAGGCTTATTTAACATCACACTAGGACCAATAGCAGCCGAGTGAAAAGAAAAAGGACTTAATTATATTCTGTTGCGCTTAGGGTGAATTTACAAGAACAGCTACGTATAGAATTTGCTATGCTAAAAACAACTAACTTGAACTGTGTCCCCCTTATTACAAAACAAGGTTTTTCTTTCGATCAGGTTTAAACCACTGACTCAGTTATTGAATTAAGAACCCAACTGATAGAGAAATGCAGTTCTTTATACAAAAATGACAGCTTAGTTCGGTGCTAAGTTGTCATTATTTTTAGTATTAAGAACTTTGCTTACATCGAAATAAAGTTCGAAATACAAGTACTGGCTCAATAGTTTAGGCTAGAACTAAAATCAGGTTTCGTTTTGTAATAAGACGGTGTATGTTCATTGTAAGTGTGCTACAATATCGCATTGGTTCTAGCCTGTAAGGATATTTGTATGCTTAGAGTAAATAAAAAAAACGGGTTGCACTCCGGGAGTGCCGGCAGAAGTGAAAACTTGAATATTAACGTTGTGCATTTTTGATATTTTGGAATGCGGTCTACTCTTCCTCCGTCTTACGAATTTTCGATCAGGTCATGTGTCCTGACGCGAGTTTAACATTTCTCACCCATCACAAAAAACTCTCCCTCCGTCTTACGAATTTTCGATCAGGTCACGTGTCTGACGCGAGCTCCGTCTTACGAATTTTCGATCAGGTCACGTGTCCTGACGTGAGCTCTGTAAAATAAAGGAAAAAGACAAATTATATGTAGTAATAAAGGAAAAAGACATTATAGGTAGTAATAAAGTAAAAAGACATATAGGTAGTAATAAAGGAAAAAGACATATAGGTAGTAATAAAGGAAAAAGTGCAGTGAGGGCAGCGGTGCGGTGGCCCAGTGGTAACGGCCGCAACTGACGTGTAGTAGGACGTTGGTTCGAACCCAAGCAGGCACTTTATTTTGTGTGAATTATTTCATCACCACTGCTCTGGGCCCGCGTGGTAGATTACGGCCCACTCCCTCTCACAGAGAGGAGGCCTGTGTCCCAGCAGTGTGAACATTATAGGCTGATTATGTAAAGGAAAAAGCCTCCCTGAAAGCCTAAACCTAGGTTCGTCTGGCGCACCCTGCTCCGACAACCTCGATTCAACCATTATTACTGACTGGCTTTCTAGTTTCGATCACCGCAAGGTCATTTACATTAAAGGAAGCACCCTTTGTGAAATAGATCAACTCTACACAAAAAAAAAAGAAATATTGTTAGGAATATTAAAATCAGTAACTAGGGAAAACTTTGGAAACTAAGCTTTTTTGGCTCCTAACGGTCATAGAACGTGAAGTTAAATAGCCTACATAGACCAGGGTCGATAATTTTTAAAACTAAAAAAAATAATAGTAGGATGAAACCCATTAGAAAAGGAGGGGAATATTATAAAAATGAAAGGAAAAATAATTTACGGGCGATCTGAGGTCGGGAAGGGGATGGGGGTGAGCTTTTAAGGGTAAAAAACGGGTTTTCTCGATTTCCGGCAAAACTAAAAGTCCTATCGAAAAAAGTCAAATGGCAAAGTTGTAGGTAATAAAAAGATCTAAAACTTTTGTATTAACACTTTTTTCACATAACCTCAAAATTTATATGAAAAATTAAAAAAACCAAGTTTTTGGTTTTTTATTTTTATCTTTTACAAAAATCTTTTTTTTTTTAACCAAATTTGGTGAAAACTTACCTTTTTATGTCGCAAATACGCTGTAATTTATTTGATTAAAAATATTTATTATTTCACCTTATTTTGAATTAATATCGAAAAAGCACCCTAATTTTCAATTGAAAATTCACCCGTCAAAATATCAGCTTTTTTCAAAAAGTTGGTATGTTTTCTGTTCGTTGAAATCTCTATTTTCCGATGGTGAAAAAAAATTTATATGTTACAATAGTAAATCTTCTCAGAAAATGCAAAAAATCGAAAAAAACTCGAATTCGAAAACTGATAATCTGAAAAGACAAAATCGAATTATTAATGCCTTCACTATTTTATCGTGAGTATACCCCCATGAAAAAAAAATATTAAAGAAATAAATGTCAAAATGTATAAAAAATATATTAAAAATCTATAATAAATGTATAAATATATAAAAAATATGTATAGTAAATATATTTTTAATAACTAACTTTTGGCCGATTTTCATATAAATATTTTATACATTTCAAATATATTTCAGATATATTCAAAATATATTTTTTTTATATTTTTAGCTATGTGTTTTATGTCTTTTAAGATATATTTTGAATGTATCTAAAATATATTTAAAATATATGAAATATACATGAAAATCGGCCAAAAGTTAGTTATTGAAAATATATTTACTATACATATTTTTTATATTTTTATACATTTATTATAGATTTTTAATATATTTTTTATATATTTTGACATTTATTTATTTAATTTTTTTTTTTTCATGGGGGTATACTCACGATAAAATAGTGAAGGCATTAATAATTCGATTTTGTCTTTTCAGATTATCAGTTTTCGAATTCGAGTTTTTTTCGATTTTTTGCATTTTCTGAGAAGATTTACTATGGTAACATATATATTTTTTTTCACCATCGGAAAATAGAGATTTCAACGAACAGAAAACATACCAACTTTTTGAAAAAAGCTGATATTTTGACGGGTGAATTTTCGATTGAAAATTAGGGTGCTTTTTCGATATTAATTCAAAATAAGGTGAAATAATAAATATTTTTAATCAAATAAATTACAGCGTATTTGGGACATAAAAAGGTAAGTTCTCACCAAATTTCGTTAAAAAAAAAAGATTTTTGTAAAAGATAAAAATAAAAAACCAAAAGCTTGGTTTTTTTAATTTTTCATATAAATTTTGAGGTTATGTGAAAAAAGTGTTAATACAAAAGTTTTAGATCTTTTTATTACCTACAACTTTGCCATTTGACTTTTTTCGATAGGACTTTTAGTTTTGCCGGAAATCGAGAAAAACCGTTTTTTACCCTTAAAAGCTCACCCCCATCCCCTTCCCGACCTCAGATCGCCCGTAAATTATTTTTCCTTTCATTTTTATAATATTCCCCTCCTTTTCTAATGGGTTTCATCCTACTATTATTTTTTTTCACTTTTTATTATTTTTAAAGGCTTCTACCCTGGTCTAACAGCCTTCCTGAAGAATTGGGTTAACATAAATGCAAAAATACTGTATTCAAATCCGACCGGTAGTTATAGAGATAAACGCGTTCAAACAAACATACAAAAAACAAACAAATTCTTCAGTTCTATTAATAGTATACCTACTCGTAGCTATAATTAGATATAATTAGCTACTCTACTACTAATATGAAAATGAGTAAAGTTTAAGCATAACGTATAATGAGCCTATAATGTTCCCACTGCACTGCTGGGACACAGGCCTCCTCTCTGTGTGAGGGAGTGGGCCGTAATCTACCTCAGTGCGGGTTGGTAGATATACTTAAACATTTTTGCTGAACTGGGCTTTTTTGGTGCAGCCGTGAGGCACACTTTCTTTTCTACATCGGACTTTACACTTTCTGTTTGATTTTTATTTGTTGCTATCTGATGTATGTATCAGAAGGCCAATTCCCGTAATTAAAAACGTTCAAAATCTAGTCGCAATCTCATCTCAGCGACAATCAATGTCAAAAATGTAGGGGAATTAGAGGTCTTTTTGACAGATTGAGACTGAGATCAGACTGTGAACGTTCTTAAAATTACGAGAATTGCCCCTCTGGTGTATTGCGTGTCTTTTAGTCTGTACTAAATAAATGTATTTTCTTTCTTTAAATAAAATATATTGAAATTATTTTCGTAATAAAAAAGGACTTTGTAGCTAAAACGAAATTCCAAGATACAAAATTATAGAAGGAATTTTCAATATAGTCTTTATTAAGATTGATTATTGCCTAGACTAGAAAAAAAATATACTTAGACATAAAACTACAACGTGAAATATTTTATATCAAAAATGTATACGGGGTCGTCGCTAAAGGCGATATTGAAATAAGTTTTATCATTTATCTTCTACACACAATACACACACATCAATGTCTATTACATATGTATATGTATATTTGGGAAAAAGCCAGGCAGATGATGAGATACATCTATCATATATTATTAGGAATACCATATTATGTGTGGTGGGTGTATTTTATTTTTAATAACAGCCGCACGATTGGATCGGGTAGGTTCGTGGATATTCATTAGACTATTCATTAGTGTATCGAGAAGCCCACGGTTAGCCAGAAGCCCAAAACTCTGACAACCAGTCTTACCAAGGGGTATTGTATTACCCAGTTACTGGGTTGTAGAGGTCAGATAGGTAGTCGCTCCATATAAAATATTGGTATTCAGCTGCATCCGGTTAGACTGCAAGCGGACCCCAACATAGTTGGGAAAAGGCTAGAGAAAGGATGATGTATGACCTTTCAGTGTGTGCCGGGAGGGGCCCGGCGTCATCATTCGGGCTTATCATTTATCTCGGTATGAGTTTCAATGTTTCATATTAAAATTTTCCCAGTTTTGGTACTTATTCATGTTAAATCCGGATTATAACTTGTAAGCAGAGTATTGAACTGGTGTAGGATAATTTAAACCAACTATTATTGTAGTTACTAAACACGTTTATTTAAACGGACTCTGTTCTATGTTGCGGGGTTGGTTTCCGCACTTAGTCCTTCAGGTGCACCATTGTGCGTGGGCCATGGCAGCCGTCGGTGGTTATTCCAACCAGCCCACCTCCCTCCAGAAGCTTATTAAGTCTCCTGGCCTGTTGAGACCATCTGTGTAAGATCTGGGTGTCCCGAGGGTTTCTGACCTAATCTGGGTGACGCCTGTGCACTCAAAGAGCACATGTGCTACTCACCCTATATATTTCAACGGGAATTAAATATACAAGGTGGCAGGGACATCGCCAAACTGTAACCATGAATTCAGCACACGATTCTAGTCCTCCTAGCGTATAAATTATTCGTCGGTTATCAAAATCTGCTTTTTCATAGAAAACTGCAATGCCTACGTGGTTTAAATGTACATGTCAAATTTTTTTTTTATAACTGACAAAAAAATTCAATGTATGGTTTCAGGGGAGAGGGGGGTTTAGAATCATGTACTGAATCCATGGGTACAGGTTGCGCATCGATGTCCCTGCCACTCTGTGTGTATTCATTCATTCAATGTAGATGTTTCAATAAAATTGTTTGAATAAAATAGGGTACAATTTAAAAGATAATTTTTAACTTTCATACCTTTTACTCCACGGATCAGATCGTAATTTTCTTATCGCATTCAGATTAAATAGGATGAAAGTTTATTTGGAATGTATTGCCGATGGGGTATCCTATTGGGCACACAGCTTGTAATCCCAATAAAAAACTTCCAAGCAAGATTTCTTCCATTCAGGTCAAGAGATAAAGAGTCTAATTAAAGGTATTGTTTCAGCCAATGATAATAGCAAAGCGGGAGTACCCTTACCACCGATGGGAGCCGCTCTACTTCGGCACCAACAAGGAACCCTGGTACAGCGAAACTTTATACTGGGAAGGACTCCAGGACAAAATGACACAGGTAACTTAATAGCCCATAGCATAATCAGCCCATTGTGTTCCCGTTGCTGGGACACAGGCTTCCTATCGGTGAGAGGGAGTGGGCCGTATTCCACCACGCGGTCCCAGTGCGGGTCGGTAGATGTCACATGTTTTCGAATTCTTGTTGAACTTTTTTGACTAGCGAAGGCGCCAAGCGCGCAGTGCGGTTGGTTGCAAAAATTCTTGAGCGTTCGTTTCACTTTGCTACTAGCAAGATGACTCGCTAGGCTCTAGGCGCTAAGCAAGCCACCTGTCAGTACGTACATAGCCTTACAGTTTTAATGATATGGAACCCTTTGTGCTCGAGTCCGATCGCTGGTTAAATACACTTAAAATATCTATGTTTTCTACCAGATGCTGGAAATGTGCCTCCAAGAATACCGCATGGTGGTCCTCGACGGGGGCTTCCTTTCTCACGCAGCCAGCCCCAAGCCGAAGCATCGTCTGAAAAGAGCTCAGATCATAAACACCAACAACTATATGAAGATAATCAAGTGGTTCAAAGAGAAGTATGAAGAACGACAGGAATGTAGAATGCTGTGGGGCTATGAATATTATTCGAGTAAATAGTAACCATAAAATTATGTGTCTAAGATGCATTATTGAGTTCCCCTAGGCGTTATGTTCAGCCCTTTGTTTATTGATACGTGAACTTGATAGCACATACAACAGAAGTTGGTTATACCATTATTGATGGCGTGACATGTTTGCAGCAAGTCACGCTTGATATGGCACTAGATATGCAATTCGAATGCTTTACAAATAAATTTCACGTTTACAAGCCATCTACGAGTATCTATGTGGTTCATTTACGATGTTTTGTTTTATATTGCATCTTCGTTTTTCATACAAGGTGAACTGTAATTAGATGTATTACCTACATGGTGACATAGTACGACATAATTATGTGCTACAAATCAGCACCCCATTTGTTCTAGGTGCAAGTCAAAATGCGAAATATTGTACCACCTGATCTTTATAAAAATGTAATGTTATCTATGTAATGTGTGTGTTTATAATTTAATGATAAAAATATTTTAAAAGTTTTTTGTTTTGTTTTTTAGTATTATTGTGTATATGTATAATGTGTGTTTTATTTGGGCAGAATTAACTATTTTTCTTCACAATAAAGATTGCATTTTCTCAGAAAACTAACTGGACTTGCAATGTCTTCTTGCTTATACGTCGAATTAAACACAGCCCTGTATGTGTAGATGAAGTTGCGTCCTGAGAACTCTTGAATAGTGATATTTAAGATCAAACTTTCGCGACTATGCAAATTTCAACAATCGAAATGTTGATATTACACAAATTATACATGAGTAGTTGGAATATCGTTATTCGGAGTTTGGACCATGTAAAATTATCAGTGGTAAAACGATATTTAAATTGACTTTATACAGATTTATTTTAAATTTTTTATGAGCTTATGAAATCAATGAAGATTTTGATTAAGTATTCCAAGCCTATTATGCTCATCGATTCAGGACTTAGTTTTATCAGATATTCTATGCATATACAATCATATTAACGGTTAAGGTTACCTACTGGTATGCTGGTGGAGTATTGTCTCGTTCGATAATTCTAGCAATGTTCAAGGTCCTTCAAGGTCTTTGCAAAACAGTTGTTTTCCCTTAGTGATTTTCATTATCTCAAGAAAATTGTATCACTTAAATGTTCTAGATAGCCTCATCCAAATCCAATAATATTGATTAATGTAATTAATTGCAATGTCAACAAGAGTCACCATCTGCCAAGCCTTTTTTCATATATATTGCGGTCGGCTCGTCTTAACAGATGCAGCTGAATAATTGTGGCTGACTATTTGACTTCTACAACCCAGTTACTGGTAACACCCAGCCCAGCAGGTGGGCCCTTGGTAATAAGACAGGTCAATTTAAACAAGAGTAAAACTATAAATCTTTTTCGTTCAGCAAATTCTCGCACTAGCACACCAGTAGATATGCAAATTAGGATTGTAATGAACTTATGTCTCCTAAACGTACCTTGTAACTCACTTTACGTTCCTACACATATTGCTGTTAACACCAGAGATGTTAAACATTCCGATTTTAATTATATAGGTATGAAATATTTATTAGCGGTTTTATGTAAAGTACGGCTTAGGGAGCCCACGATCAACTTTTGTCTACAACTAATTTGTCTCTAACATGAAGTCTACGGGTTTGTATGACACTGCGCGTATAAAGCGACGCGACAGCTGGGAGACATTTTTGTCCACGGGTTTGGACGCAACTGTCGCCCGTATATTGGCTCTAATGCAGGTGCGCGCACGGCAACAAAAAAGTTGCCGGTCAACCGCAGATTTAACCAAAAAGTAGCGTTGTTATCACTCCCGTGTGCGCATCGTCCAAATCTTGGTGAGGAGACAGCGACAGAGGCAAAAAATTTGCTGGGCAACTAAGTTGCTCGTAGGCACCCTCCCTTAATTCTTAGACATCACCAGGAATTAATAACAGGCTTGTGATTAAATGTTTCAGATCTCTGGAATTGTTTGAAATTTACAAGATTTTATGTATTTTATCGGGTTATTAATCGTTTCGTACTAATTTACTCGCTTGAAAAGTGCGAACCGCACCGTACCACCGCACCGCACCGTGCGTAACTTCATTACATAAAATTCAAAATGTGCCAATTCGAGCGAGGCGCCAATAGAAAAAAAATATTATTTAAAAGTGACGATTTCCCCGCTTCGGCCGAGTAAATTCGTGCGAATCGAGTATAGCCATGTTATCGATGTTCGAAACAGATTATGATAATTTATAATGAATACAGTTATTGCTTTGTATTAGGCTAATTTAAAGTGAAACCCCGACGTAGAGCTATGACGGACCCCTAGTGTATATAACGAGGTCTTCTTATGTGGAATGTTTCGTCCTAATAAAGATTTTAATATATTAGATGCATTCCTTGTGTTATTTGCCCTGAAAACAGTTTTTTTCCTTTCCTGTTATGTAGCTCTCATCATCAGCCTACAGCAGTCCACTGCTGGACATAGGCCACGCCATTTACCTTGATTTTCGGCAACTCTCATCCAGTTGCTACCAGCCATCCTGCGAAGATCGTCGCTCCACCTAGCCTGAGGGCGTCCTTCCTTACGTTTGCCTATTCGCGGTCTCCACTCAAGAACACGTCTACCCCAACGATCATCGGTTCTACGGCTAATATGGCCGGCCCATTGCCACTTCAGCTTGCTTATTCTGCTGATGCAGCTCTCAATGAACCCCATTGCACGGGACTTAAATATACAGGCTTGGTGTTCCACGCCTATATTCCCGAAGAGTTAAATTTTCAAATTTCAAATTCATTTATTTCGTGAACACAGGGTACATACAGAAGGTGTGAAGATCCGAGCTGTGCCCCGCCAAAAGGTATACAAAATATAAAAGTTTCCATAATACAACAATAATCAAAATTAAGTTTTATATTATGTCATAACTTGAGAACAGATTGACTTTAGTTATTATAATTAAAATTTGTCATTTAAATATTCGTCAACAGAATAATACACCTTGTTATGATTTCTTTTAAATTCGTTAATGTTAATACTTGAAATAACTTGTCCTGGTAACTTATTATATACTTTTTGAGCCTGTTGCTATGAAATTGTGTTTTTGTTGCTAACACCTGCAACTTTTTTGAGCGCCGTTTACTTTCTACAAATCTACATGTCCCGAAATTAACGCACACCACCAGACACCCCAATTAGAATATTATGTTGTAATCATAATACATACCCTGCATTTTTATTATTATGTAAAAAACATTTTTTTTAAACTAATTAGTTATACTGATTGTGGGAGAAAATTATGGTCACATTACAAATCTACGCATGCACACAGTCGCACTCGTATAAGGGTCTAGCTTAGTGAGTATTTCATCCATTTTGGTTTGTTTTGACTGTACAGCGGAAGTGTGGCAGTAATTTACGTAGTTTTAATTATTCTTGGTACAAAATATTACCTAATATAAATTACAGAAATCGATTCAGTAATTCTGCACAAACTATTTTCATAATGTGCATTAATTCGGTTACACATTGTATATAAATTCATGTCGTGTTTTATAAAAATACATGCATGTTAGGCAGAGGTGTACACATAGCACACCCACATTTCGCCACTTATGTTTAAGTCCCATGTTATAGTGGACGAGACTATTGTCATCATCATCATCTGCCTAGCCTTTTCCCAACTATGTTGGGGTCGGCTTCCAGTCTAACCGGATGCAGCTGAATACCAGTATTTTACATGAAGCGACTGCCTATCTGACCTCCACAACCCAGTTACTGGGTAATACGATACCCCTTGGTAAGACTGGTTGTCAGACTTTCGGGCTACTGACGACCCGTAACGACTGTCAAAGATCCACGAATGACAGCCGGGACCAACGGCTTAACGTGCTTTCCGAGGCACGGAGGGGACTTGGTATGTGAAAATGGTTACCCATCCACGGACCAACCGCGGCAAGCGTAGCTTAACCTGATCGATCGACCCGTGCGGCTGTTATTACTTAGCCACAAGCCCCTCTCACAAGCCTATTGTCATCAATCGGGAACAAATCCGGACTCCGGGCATCTACTGAGAAATTCCAGATGGAAAAACCCATTAACACTTTGGCCTGCCCGGGACTCGAACCCAGGGCTTCATGCTCAGCAGCATCGCTTGCGATCGCTAAACCAAAGAGGTAACAACTTTTCCTTTTTACCCAATTACAGTAAAGCTGAAAGGGAGTAATGCTATTAAGCGAGAGTATGTCTGCTTATTTATCTGGAATTGCGACCGTTGTGAATTGAATTATCTTGACCAAATGTAGCTTAATCCATTTATTTTAAAAGGTGCCCGAAACTGTCAAATTTTCCCAATCAACCTTGAACCTAATGCTTTAGCGACAAAAGTTCAAAATCAATTAAAAAAAACCTACAGACCCTTCAGATTGTAGTAGCTTTAAGCTTGATGTGCTGACGTCTGTACTTACCCCAAAAACAAAGATTGAATCTTTAAAAAGCTTTTTGTTGTCGTAACTATATATTAATAATAATAATATCCCTGGACATTTCACACAGCACCATTTGTCCCAAGCTAAGCAACCTAATGCTTGTGTTATGGTAACAAGATGGCTGATAAACTACTTATATACAATTTTTTTTTTTTTTTTGTAAATACATACATATTATAGATAGAAAAACACCCAGACTCGGAACAAATACATGTAGGTCATACAAATATTTGTTCCGTGCGGGAATCGAACCCGCGACACGCAGCGCAGCAGTCAATCGCTTAACCACTGCGCCAACTGTGCCGTCAAACCAATACAACACAACAACAATACAACACAACACAACACAACATACAACACAACACAACCACAATACAACAACACAACACACAATACACAATCCAATAGGTAACACAAAAGCAATAGGGGTGCAATAGGTTATACAATATTATATACCTACAGCATGGGGTATCGTATTACCCAGTAACTAGGTTGTGGCGGGCAGGTAGGCAGTCGCTCCATGTAAAATACTGGTATTCAGCTGCATCCGGTTAGACTGGAAGCCGACCCCAACAACTTTAAGTAAGCAAATTATTTTTGAAATACATACCTACCTAAGCCCTACTTACAGATACATATTTCCTACTAATAATATTATAAACGTGTTTGTAGGTATGGATGGATGGATGTTTGTTACTCTTTCACGCAAAAACTACTGAACTGATTTGGATAAAATTTGGCACACAGATGGTTTATAACCAGGATTAACATATAGGATACTTTTTATCCCGATATTCCCACGGGATCGAAACTTATGCGGGTGAAACCGCGCGGCACTGCTAGGGGAGGCAAAAACTACAGAACGCCACCTGCCACGATCCTTACATAATCCTATATTTCTTTTTTTTCTTTCTTTTTAAAAAAAAGTGTTGCCCCACAATATAAATGCTACACAAAAAAAAAAAACACAAAACGGAATTTCTCCTGTATCGTTTATTTATGTTTGTAAACGCACCCAGCGTTTACAAACATTTAAACTCACATACACAAATACAAATATTTGTTCCGTGCGGGGAACCCGCGACATGCAGCGCAGCAGTCAGTCGCTTAACCACTGCGCCAACCGTGCCGTCGAAAATTTTGCCTCGTTTACGTTCATACATTTGTACGCAGTTAAGCAGAAAGAACTCAATCCACACTTTGGCCAAAATTGAGTCAAGTATGCTATCGTACTTTTGAGGGTCGAATCTACCAAGCAGTGAAAACCCTATATTTTTTTTTAATTCGTCATACACCTATATTTTGATTGGGCACAATTAGAAATCTAGTAATACAGTAAGAATCGAAATCATAATCAGAGGACTGGATGTATATGATTATAGGGCCGAATCCTGCCGGGGCGGCGGGATTTTCCGAAAGGTTAACCGCTGCCCTGGAACAGAAAGGGCTAAGGAAGGAACACGGGTGGGTTTTAGTCAGTAAAAGTCTGACACTCCCTTCCGCTCCACCCAGAGCGGGAGGGGTCATTTGATGATTTCCCACCCACAAAAAAAAAAAAAAGGACTGGATGTATTGATTGAGGAAAGAAAAAGTAGACCGAAATAATAAAGAGAAAATCAAAGATGTTTTCCCTCTTAATACTCCTATACGAGTAATATTAAGAGGCCTTCGAGTATGTGATCAGTGTGGCCACTTAAGGGGCCCGGAGTGGCCCTCTCATTATTTATCTAGGCGAGTTTACAAAGGGGGCCACTTAATTACACATTGGCCACAATATTGGCCATTTCCGGATCAAGTTTTCTGTATAGAGCAACGATGCCTGTTATACCCTGTCCATTAAGTTAACCGTTTTTTGACAGCTAGAACGTACACTTTAAAATGCGTAATAAAATAAATATATAAACTGCCTAATCTTATTGAAGTATCTTATATATGACTTCTTACAGATATTATAATACCGTACGTGTCAGTTTTGTAAAAAAACATATAATTGCTCACTAGTTCGATCTGTCAAAAAACGGTTAACTTAGTGGACAGGGTATAGTTACAAGCACAATGGGATTATTTTAATAGCTTTATTCATGTAATGCTCGATGACCTCAGTAGAGCTTCTGAGAAAGTGGGGCTTAAAATAAACATGGACAAGGCAAAGGTCATGTCATGTAAAACCCACTGTCATAAAGATCGGAGACTCTACACTCGTGGTTGTGAACGATTATGTTTACTTTAGGACAAACTGTCCAGTTAGGTAGGTCTAACTTCGAGAAAGCAGTCTATTGTCGAATCCGACTTAGCTGGGCAGCGTTCGGGTTACGCAATATCTTCTCGTCGGACATACCGCAGTGTCTCAAGATGAAAGTGTGTGTTGCCATAGTGAGGACCTATAGCACTGAAACGTGGTCACTCATAATGGCTGTATGGCATAATGGTTATTAGAAGGTCAAAAATCACACAAAGGCCAATTGGAGAAGGCAATGCTTGGAGTTTCCCTACGTGATAGAATTAGAAATGAAGTTGCGAGCTGTTTCCCGACTTCAGTCCGGCGTCGAGAGAATGCGTTCCTGACACAGGTGTCAGTGCGACAATTCTAGTAGCTAATAAAGTTCAAATTCGCAAAGCACGTAAACACGGAAACTGACAGGGGTCAAACCGCATTTTCTCGTCACCCGTACTGTACCTTGCATTGTTGAACCGAAGAAAAGCTACAGACAATATTGGGCTCTTTTATGATAAAAATCATTCTCTTGTTTTCTGAGTTAAAAAGATGAATGGTGTTTTAAAACGAGTCTTCGTAGACGTATTACAAAAATCTGAATAAACACGTACACGAATTCGGCATTTTCTTAAAACATCTGTCTTCAAACGTCCTTGCTAGGCCATCAAGACGTGTCTAAAGATATAATAGACACTAAATGATCGATGGATCTTCCCTTTCATGTTGCTGAGTAAGAACTAACAAGCTTTTCACAGATAATGTTTCATAAAATGGATGAAAGAAAAACGCCCACCCGGCCTGTGCAAACATAATTCCATAGAGCCAAAGGAATCTTTTGTTTTTTGTTTATTTACTTTCATCTGGTAGGTGTTTACTCGGCACGTCCAATAACTCGCCATTGTTTGATTTCGCGTCCTTATAGCCTTTTTATCGATATTTACTTTGGACGGCAACTAATAAGATACTGTGTACTCAGAATCATTTTCAGAACCTTCGGGTCGTAATATATTTGCTTTTCGCTTTATCCGAACTGGGCCGGAGCAAAAAAAATCCGATCTGATAGTCACTGGTAATTCCTTGTGTCACCTAAGGTACAAAATATAGGCTAGCCGCACACACAATAATAATGTCAATAAAATACATATATTATTATTGTCAATGATATTGTGTGTGCGGCCCGTATTACGGTTTTGTTCAATATTAATGTGGATTTCTAAAAATTCAGATTTTATCACGGCAGTATAGGGGTAGACATGGGTACCTACTCGTATTGCCAATAATAATTGTCGGGCGCGCGGCAATATTTCAGTTGAGAAATAGATTTCAAGGCAGGTAAAAAATAAATAAATACAGAGGTTATTATTATATTTTAACTAGCTGCGCCCCGCGGTTTCACCCGCATAAGTTTCGATCCCGTGGGAATATCGGGATAAAAAGTATCCTATATGTTAATCCTGGTTATAAACCATCTGTGTGCCAAATTTCATCCAAATCCGTTCAGTAGTTTTTGCGTGAAAGAGTAACAAACATCCATACATCCATACAAACTTTCACGTTTATAATATTAGTAGGATAAGTTTATCAATTACTCTCATCGGAGAGGCCCGTGGCTAAATAATAACAGCGGCACAGGTCGATGGATCAGGTTAAGCTACGCTTGCCGCGGTTGGTCTGTGGATGGGTGACCAGCTTTACATACCGAGACCCCTCCGTGCCTCGGAAAGCACGTTAAGCCGTTGGTCTCGGCTGTCTTTCGTGGATCTTTGACAGGCGTTGCGGGTAGCCAGAAGCCCGGAAATCTGACAACCAGTCTTACTTAGAGGTATTAATATTACCCAGTAACTGGGTTGTGGAGGTCAGATAGGCAGTCGGTCCATGTAAAATACTGGTATTCAGCTGCAACCGGTTAGACTGGAAGCTGACCCTAACATAGTTGGGAAAAGGCTAGGCTACATAGAATGAATATCAATTACTCTTACAACAGGTAGGTAAGTACAAAAAACCTAACTGCAAGCGTCTACAATCTTCTTTTATTGTTCGTTGCTTGTATACATAGTATGTATGTATTTATGTATCTATAATTTTGAATATGTATATATTTGTGTATCTACCCAACAAACATTTCAGTCGTATAAATAAAAAATATGCGACTCAAAGTGCTGTAAATATCGCATTGAAGTAATTTAGCGTGTAATACGACTTAGAGCATCTTATTCTTATATAACGTTTAGTCGTATATTACAGTCATATAGAAATCGTATTAACTTCTATACGACTATTTTTATGGCTATTATACAGTTTTATGTAGAAACGGCGTCATTTAGTGGTAAAACCAGTGTCGTGACTTTAGTGACTTCTATATGACTTTTATCCCACCATTAATCGTATTAGAATAGCGAGAAACATCTTTAAGTGACGATCATATAAGAGTGATAAATTGCACCCCTAGACGATTTTAAGCCAATTTTATAACTTTTATACTACCGTTAAATTACTGAGTGTTCTATTATAGTGCTGACAAACTGCAAACAAATAACTATCAAGTTTCGCTTCTTTTAATCAAAATGAATAAAAAAACCTGGGCAAATGTAAAAAAAAGTGGTGCTTTTAAAAGGAAAGTGAAAAAGAACTATACTGCGCTTCTCTCGTCATGTTGTGTTATAACGAATATGTCTATACGTAACGACAATAATGTACAAACTGGAGTTGGTTCCGTACAAGATTTTATGAATACCTACAAAAGAATTGATTTCGATGCAAAGTAAATCTAAACAAAGCGTGTCGAATAATGCTGTAATACAAAATGGATCTATGCTAGTAGATGCAAAAGAAGACGAAGTGGAAGAAAAAAATGATAATATCACTTATTCATACTTTGAAATAAAGGTGTAAATAAAATTAAAAAAATACAAGATTTTTGTCATATTTATTATTGATAAACGTATCTTTACCTTTACTCGTATATTAAAGTAAAATTTTGTTCGTAAAATTTTACTTTAACCATTACTTAACGAACGTTAACTTTTCGAGCAACCGGGCCTAAGAGTATAGGTAATTATTAATCACAATCTAATACGATTTATGGTCAACGCTGACCAGGCCCACCCGGCACCCGACCAGCACCGCCTCGTCGTACGACGTCAACTCGTTGTCGATGTGTGGCCCACGGGTTTAGACGACTCGTTGTCAAAGGTTGGTCCACGATCATACAAAATAATCATTCGCGGGCAGCGCGCGGTCGACGAGCAAGCAGCGATTTATTCAATCAATCATTTTTTTTTATTAGATCCGAGGCCACCTATAAATAAATCACCATTTTAATTAGGTACGTAAAGAAACTTCAATCACTTCAACTTAAAAAGCAGCTTTTGACAGTAGTTTTTAATATGATTGAATGAGTGATCGTACTTTACTGACACATGACATAAATATAAAAAAATAAACAGTCTTTAAACCAGGAAAAGTAGGTGAAATGGTTTTTTAAACACTACAAAGGAACCCTATTTCAGTTAATATGGCTGACAATATTGAACAAAAAGTATATGCACAGAATAATTAGTCGTTTTGATGTTGTAATATGGTTGTATCTTTAACTCTAAGTCGTATAGAGGTTACTGTTAGCACGTTTACCAAAAATATACTTGATTAAATCACTTAATTTTAAGAATTTGCAAGGCGCGTTAATTAAAATGTCATAATTAGCTCATATTACCCGATAGAATTAATTTCCCAATAGATTGAATGGGCCCAATGAGTTTCAACACAATAGCACATCAGATAATATATTAAAATTTTTGTACTCACCTTCAAATGGATCTGACACAAATAAAATATTGAAATCATGCAGGCATAATAATTTACGGCATTTATATCACAAAATCCTGTTTAAAAATAATACTACGCCACCTATTTGCAACAAAATGCCGCAAAGCAGCGGTAATAAACACCATTACTTGACAAAAACGTGGGTTTTATGACTACTACACAACCACTATTTGACCAAAATGTGGTTTATACGACGGTTACGTTACTCTTTTAAGACACTGATTCGTATAAAATGGGCCTATTCTCGGTGAAGCCAACGTGATGGCGACGTATTTACGACCAGCTTATGGAACCAAATGTAGAAATAATCACGTTGTGGCGACTTGTCAAATGTTTGTTGGGTATTTTAGTGTATTGTATACACAATATTTGCACCGACAGTCCCGTTTTATGTCCAGGGAAATAACTGTCCATTCTAAGGTTGCCTGGAAGAGATCGCAGCAATGCGATAAGGCCGCCCATTGTATATTTTGTAGTGTCTCATGTATTTTTTATGCTATGTATTTTTGAGGTGTACAATAAAGTATATATAAATAAATAAAAAAACCCATAATATATTTGACAATCTTGCATTTACAATATTATTGTGTGTGTGCGGCTAGCCACACAACCCGTTCACAGTTACCTCTGATTTTGCATCACTGTCAAAAACAAAAGTTAGTTAGTTATCTTACTTTGAGTACCAGAGTTCAAAATACGCTAGTTTTAAAATTTTCTGGTAACACAGTTCTTAGCGTATCATAGTTACAAGTGTTCACTTGTTCACTTTTTTTTGCGAAATAAAGAATTTTATTATTATTATTATCTTTATTTGCGTTGTAATACATTGGCGTTAAGGTTGCTACCCGTGGTTGCTACCACTCAAAAGCCTGTCAAAATCCAAATGATCTTTATTCTCCTCACTATAAGTCAAGTGTTGTATATAATACAATAGTAACGAAGTCAAACTGTACCTATATTGAATATTTTTTTTGAAAGAAATTGCTGCGAGGTGTGGGAACGAGTCGAGCCGAATGATGTATGTTCCAGATTGGCGCAAAAACGGTTGAACTGATACGAGTATGAAATTGGAATTTGGCAGAGAAATGGTTTATAACCTGGACTAACACAATTAATCCCGGTAGTACGTTCCCGTGGGATATTTTCCGACATCCACGCTTGCGAAGCCACGGGCAAAAGCTAGTCAACGAATAAAGCCGTAAATGATATCATGCGATAGTGATAATTAGCCAGAGTGGTTTCACTTCAAGTAATATTTCGAGCACACGTTGTTGGCATACAACACTGTTTTTGTTTGCTTTTGGGGTAACAAATGGGCACATTACAGTGTTGAACCACAGAATATATAGCTACAGAAGGCTGGCTCTTACAACGAGTGAAAATGCACACACATATAGACGCGTATCTACGTACCTTCGACGCGCGGCGATCTCAAACCAATCAAAATCAAAAGTTATTTATGCAAATTAGGCTGAGAATCAGCCCTTTTCGAACGTCAAAATTACATAAGACAGTCCCCCAAAAAACGCCAGCCCTTCACCACTTTCTAGTGCTTTAGCTGGGAATAAGAAGAACTCCCCATCAGCACAGCTGTCTCTACAGTTACAAAAACTTGATTCTATACAACAGTAGATATGCAAAGCAATTAACAATACGTGACACATAATATTAAATTAAATATTTGCCATATGTCAACTGTACTCAAGCAAGAAATAAAAACTAAAAATTATAAGTGTAAAAAAACATAATACCTAAATAAAAGCCTCCAGGCATAAAGGGCTCCCACAAGGTGGACCGACGACTTTGTGACGGCCGCAGGGACCCGTTGGATGCTAGAACCACAGAACCGGTCGAAGTGGAAGTGCTTGGGGGAGGCCTATGTCCAGCAGTGGATGTCTTTCGGCTGAAATGATGATGATGATGATAAACGGCGTGACAGCTTACATATGCAATGCCAATCGCGAGCAGTGCGCTTGCACTCGCTGTACGTGAAGCGTGTATATGTGTGCGTGCGTTCTCACTCGTTGTATGAAGTCTCCTGTACCTATCTATTCTGTAGTTGCACGTCCCACGTAGACAAAGAACGACTCTGCTCCTGCATACAATTGCTTTTGGTGGGACGTGTGGGGGTAAGCACTAAGATAACAGGGGCGTGGTTCCTGGTAAACATCTACTTCTGGGGACGTACGAACTTGTGTGTGGTTAGTCCATTAGTATGTTTGAACTTCGCAGTAATAAACTTTTTGGGACTGAATAAATGATGGAGATATTGTAACATCGGAGACTGTTACTTCGTTAGTTATGTTTGTACCTTTTCGTGGTACAAATATCCTACGTAATATATAATCCTACATAATATTATAAACGTGAAAGTTTGTATGGATGGATGGATGGGTGGATGGATAGATGCATGGATATTTGTTAGTCTTTCACGCAAAAACTACTAAACGGATTTGGATGAAATTTGGCACACATAAGGTTTATAACCAGGATTAACTTATAGGATATTTTATCCCCATAGGTATCGAAACTTATGCGGGTGAAACCGCGGGGCGCAGCTAGTATTTTTATTTAAATTTGAATTTAATGTAAACAGTCAGGGAAAATAACTGCTAAGCATGCTGCTGTTAAACCCTACCCTGTATGTTGAATGGAGGATAGACTTGAAGAAAATTTTGGCTCCAGGAGTCTGTATTTTGAAAATATATCAGTATTTATTATTTTAAGTGATTGTTTTAACTTTTACCAACATTTTTTGTCCCCTTCTCCCCCTTAATTGGCATCGTTAGTGCTCTTACGGCAGATTTTTCCAACGCCAGATAACTTTATCGGAGGAATAATTTTGAATTTTTGACAGTTCTTCCATACAAAAACTGTCAGACGTCAATTTTATTCCACGAATAAAAATTATCGGTCGATTGAAAAATCTGCTCTCATCATCTGCCGAGCCTTTTCCCAACTATGTTGGGGTCGGCTTCCAGTCTAACCGGATGCAGCTGAATACCAATATTTTACATGAAGCCACTGCCTATCTGACCTCCACAACCCAGTTAATGGGTAATACGATACCCCTTGGTAAGACTGGCTGTCAGACTTTCGGGCTGACGACCCGTAACGACTGTCAAAGATCCACGAATGACAGCCGGGACCAACGGCTTAACGTGCTTTCCGAGGCACGGAGGGGTCTTGGTATGTGAAAATGGTCACCCATTCACGGACCAACCGCGGCAAGCGTAGCTTAACCTCGATCGATCGACCAGTGCGGCTGTTATTACTTAGCCACAAGCCCAAAAATCTGCTCTAACAATACTATAATACTACCTATACTAATAATAAAGCTGAAAAGTTTTTTCAGCTTTTATGTCTTCTTTTTAAGCTTTTATGTCTAAACTAATATTGTAAAGAGAAAAGATTTGATTTTTTGGTATGTTTCTGTGTCACGTTAAAACAGCTGAACAGATTTAGATGAAATTTGGCACGTGGATAGACCATGACCTGTATTAAGACATAGGATACTTTTTATCCCTGTATTCCCACGAAATTGAGACTTATGCGGGTGAAACCACGGGGCGCAGTTAGTACCTTATAAAAATGAATTATTATATTATTATTATTATCTAACTTATTTTTTTTATTCTGATAATTATTTATTTAACATACATTGATTAATTACTATTTTTACAAGCTAACACTAAAATATGTATACAATTATATACAAGTATATAATTGTATATTCTAACTATATTGAAAAACTCATGTTAAATAAAAGCATATACTCCTCCTAAGTTTTAAATTTTCTCATGTACAAACTAAATTGCTTATATAAAGTAAAAACATTTTAAAGGAAAACTGTTTTGATAACAACCTTTTCTCCTGTATTACAATAGGTATATAAATGATATTCTATATTGGTTTTCATTACGTGTAGCAGAAATTTCCCCAGAGGCAGGAATATCTTTCAAAACGGGGGTAGCGTTGAGTGGTAAAAAATTGAGAAGCACGGCGCGAGGAAAAGTTTTAGAAATCTCAATAAGTAGGGAAATGTTTTGGAAAATGATAAATGAATTTTTAAATTATACCTAAATCGCTCTGAAGATACTGACTGAATCTATTCTATTCTCTCTATTATATTAAAAAAAAAATATATATATATTTTGAATCGCATGACTATTGCCCTATTATTTTGAATTTATTATTAATGTTGTAATTGTTGATTTGCTTATGTTATTATTCTTTGTATTTTTACCTAATTTGTACACCAGCCATGGTCAAATATGCCTGTAACCTGCCTGTAATATGCCTGTTACCTTGTAACACCTATAATAAGCATCATGCCATATCTATATTATCTACACAATATGTTTACACAAATAAAAAAAATTGAAAAAAAAACCTTCGCCACGATTATATTGATTTTTAAATGTTTTGGATAAGGGAGGGAGGGAACTTTGTACCTTTTTCCCATTTAGATTTGATTATTTTGCCAAATAGTTCGATACGGGTAAAAAAATTACGGGCCTTACTTATCAGGGTATTAAAACAAAATGAAAACAACAATCATGTAACTTCTGTCAATTAAGGGCTGTTTTCAATCACCTGATAACTTTATTCGAGGAATCATTTTGAAATTTTGACAGTTATTTCATACAAACCCTGTCAAACGTCAATTTTATTCCTCGACTAAAAGTTAACTGGCGATGGAGAAATCAGCCCTTAATTAATTGAATTGTTGATTAATTAAATTAATTATTATTGATTAATTTAATTATTGATTAATTATTATATACTTTAGTTTTGTTGTATAAAATATATTTTTTAATAAATTTGAATGCTGAAAGTTGATGTAAATTCCTGAATTTAAAGACATAATTCGCAACACCCAGTCAAGTTAGCTGATGTGTTGTTTGTCAAAATCTTGTGTTGGAATATATGTAGATGATTTGTAAAAGTAGTGTCAATCAACTCTTGTGAGTCCACTACGTGACTTGCCTTACTAAATCTCGACAGTTAATTATTTCGACACGGTCCCAATTTAGAAAAACAATAGTTCGATTACTCATTGCTTCGACAGAACATATGTATGTATATTCGACTGACCGTACGTACTTTTCGATTCATATAGCGACACGAACGCCGCAAACGCAAGACATGCTATTGTATTTTCTATAGGGACATTAATGCCATTTCACTATAGTACGTGGTTGAAAATATTGTTAGCATGCGAAATTGAATTCGTATCAGAATAGACATGGTTATTGGTTAAGCTAGCACGTTCGCTGCAACTTCAGGGTTCTTCCTACTAGATACGTTTATAGCGAATGAATATTATTACAGGCTGTCATTTGAAGAAGAAAAAAATGATAACCCCTTTTTTTATTAGCCTTTATTGCTGCTTGGTAAAAGCCACCCTAATCTCCTTCCACCTCTCTCTGTCCAGAGCTGCCAAGGACCAATCTTTATTATAACCCTTACTAATTTAATATTACTTAGATCTTTTTGCTCCTGTGGTTTAGGTGAAATGTAGAACTAAATGTAACAAACAATTATATATCATCGTAAAATAGTAGGTTGGAGCCTCATTTCCTTCAAAATGTACCTATGGGAGAACGTTTTTTTTTTTTGCGATTTCTGGCTTTTCTAGTAGGTACTCAAACCTATCCAATAGAGTTTTTTGTTTCTTATAAGAAACAGGATCGATTGGCATCAAAAAAAAGTTTTTGTGAAAACTGCCCATTTTCTTGCTGACTGTAGTTTCTTACTGTTTTTTTTTTTCAGAATCTGTGAATGCAGCTCCCTAATTGCGTAACCCACTATCAATCTCAATCTGAATCATTTTGAAGGATATTGCTAATACATTTTCATTTGTTCGAAAAATGTGTCTGCTCAACAACGTAAATTTATAACGCAATTAATGTTGTTGAACTGTCAAAATTTAAACCTATTGCTACTGTTAGTTTGGTACGCAATTACCCCGCTGATCAAAATTTCTTAATAACTTACGGACAGTCTCCTAAGACGGTTTTCTTGTAGCGACAACGATTAAGGGCCCTTACTGGCCTGCGGGCCTGCGGGCGGAGAGTAATGGGTAGCTCACCGTCCGATCAGGACCAGGCCCGTGCCGGACGGCGCGTATGTGTTCCACGCGCGCCTCAAAGAAAAGTCAGCAGTTGAAGGGGCCCGATAAGGCCGAAGCCTGGCAGGGTAGCGGGATCGTCCGAAAGGGTTACCGCTGCCCTGGAACAGAAAGGGCTAAGGAAGGAACACGGGTGGGTTTTAGTCCGTAAGAGTCTGACACGATTCCGCTCCACCCAGAGCGGGAGGGCTCAATTGATGATTTCTCATCCGAAAAAAAAAAAAATCCACCACCTGTGTGTACAAACACCAATGTATATAAGGTTATACATAACAGAAAAAATCCCACGTTTTTACTCACCGTGAGACTCTAACCAAAGTCCTTAAGCCCAGTTACTTGAAACAACTACATAGATCAACAACCCCGAAAACTCAATCAACACTTTAAGGCTTTCTGAAAATTATTTCCGTCGCCACAATACACTTTGAAGTGACAGCATTACGACTTACAATTGAAAGAACAGTCCGTTTACACTTATTTTACTTCTGACAGCAGCAATTTAACAGCAACCGTATTGTAACGAGAATAAAGATCACAATGATATTGACATACTTGTCAGTGATTGCAACCCAACAGCAACCTTATTAGTATGAGAATAAAGATCACTGAGATATGGACAGTGATGCAAAATCAGAGGTAAAATAAGTGTGAAAGGGCTGTAGCACTTGGGACTTCGCCTCTAGAGTTCTTCAAGTATCTTTTGGCGCTTGAACAGGCGCACTTTGACAGGGCGACGCTGTTGGTAAACATTTGTGAATTTGTTTAATGAAAAAAAAAATAGTCATCCAGACCGTATTTCGGCCATGGTGGCCAATCTCAACAGACTAGCCTTCAGTGCGGGAGATATTATAGTGCACAAGTGTGTGCGCAGACGGTTCACTCTCGCTTGGCCCCACTCTCATGGTCCGATGTGGCGGGCAAGCAGAGAGATCAGGCACAGGACCTACTGCCTATTGTGCTTTCCGAGTCACGGAGGCATCACACCGCCAACTCCCAAACAAAGTCCAGGCTATTACTAAGACTATCCTAATCGAAAAACCAAACACGAGACGAACAGCGCAGTTAAATGTTTTGAAAAAACAAGATGGCGCCGTTAGTTCTGATTTTAGCCACGCGCCAAAAGATCCTTTGTACAATATAATTATGTACCTACGCTATATATGGCAGATAGGATTATGTAATACCGAGTGAATCCAGCTCCTTTATGAAAACAAAATCTTGACCTATTTCTGAACTTCCTGTTTCACATCCAAACTCTCTCGAAGTTGTTTAAAGCCGTGATCCCTTTATTGTATTTTCACGATTGTTTGATTTATTCTGTTAGTAAAGTTATTCTTCGGATTTGTGTGGAGTTTTCGTTTTGTATCGGTTTCGCTATGAAACTGGGAGTTGGGAAGTGCTGGTTTCGCTCTATTTCACCTGCAAATAATTTTCTGTTTGCCGTTACTTGTTTTCGACGAATGACGACGACTATTGAGCGAGTTTTACCTACGTGTATGACTTTCGATATGAGTGCAATCTGTAATTACTTCGGTCGCACTGCTGTATGGTAAATCTAGGTATTAACCTAGGGAGGTATAGAGCGGTGTTATGGCAGATCGGTATTATGGCAGATCGGTATTTAGAAAGAGACTTTACACTGGTTTGAGTGACCGATGGCACACCAAACAGCCGAACTTAAAAAAAACTTTTCGGTTCGGGCGCCCCAGGTAGGAACAAAGTTCAAAATTAAAATCCAAGATGGCGTCTAGGAAATTTGAAAATTTTTGCCGCCATCTTCGGTTTTCATTTTGACTCACAATTGGCTTCAGCACTTTCTAAAACCATAAAAACTATACCTACCCATTTCGAAAAATTTTAAAAAAATTGCATGGGCCGTCTTGGATTTTCATTTTGACTGCACTATCCGCTTCAGCACCCTCGAAAACCATGAAGACTATCTCTCTCTCTCGCATACGCGTTTTCGTTACGTGACGATTTCTCCCAGTTTACTCCTACCACAAGTTCTACAAAAGAACTTTATTCCAAAAAATCGATGTTCCTTTTTCACAGCTGTATACTTACATAACTGTGGTTAATTTCAGCTCCCCAGGCTGCACGGGGTACTAAAATTAGGCACAAATGAATTTAAGCAACAATTAATGGAATCGTGTGTTAGCTTCGTACATACCTGGATGTGTAAATTTGATTTGTCCTGCAACGTTGGTACTGTAAATATTACCAACGTGAGGGTGTGGGTGGGCTCCCACGCGATGTTTCTACCGCATTGGTATGACAGAAATAAATTGATGACCATGTTTGCCGACTTTAATTCGATTTCGACCGATTTTTTTTAATGGCACCCAAAAAAATATATAACATCTCACCTTTTATTCACAGGTCATATTTGAGTTTTATGTGGCGAGGGGCGCATCCAATCGCCCTATCCAATTTTGCTTTAAAACTTCTCCATAGGAACCTACTACACTTTGAGGTGAAAAACTAGCTTCATCTTTCTGACTGACCGACCCCTTGACAATTCGAAAGTGCCTGTAATTGATTTATTTGAAATAAATGCTTTAAGTTTGAGTTTGCCATGAAATAATCCTACTATGGCCTACTACTGAGTTTCTAAATAAAAAACTGAATAACATGTGGCTCGACTTGGGTATTAAACCTAGGACCCCAATGCTTAGCAGTCACCACCACTAGACTAACAAGGTATGACCAGCAGCCTACAATATACCCACTGCTGGGACACAGGCCTCCTTTTTTCGAGAGGGACTGGGCACCACACGAGCCCAGTGCGGGTTGGTTGATGTCACATGTTCACAAATTTTTAGTTCTAGTCATGCCTTGTTCTCCGGTTTCGTCACGATGGTTTCCTTCACCGTTTTGAGAGCAGTGGTGATGAAATAATTTACACAAAGTAAAGCGCCGTCGTGAGTTCGAACCCACGACCTAGTACTCGTAAGTCGGAGCCATTAGCACAAGTCATATAGTAAACTCATCTAATTCTGTGACTCGCCTAATTCGGTGATATTTGGTTTGAGCGCTATCATAGGGCTATACGAGTGAAATCAATGGTTTGAAATACAACCTTAAGCCTCTGTGATAAAGTTCAAATTCAAAACCAAATATCACCGAATTAGGCGAGTCACAGAATTAGATGAGTTCACCCTACCATTGCTCTAACCAACGACGCTAATTTTGTATGTATCTTGCTTATAAAAGTATGTATTCTTCCTAAATCCTCTCCATATATTTATGGTAAAAGGGAGGAGAAGGGAGTGCAACTCAAGAATGTACACCCATGTGTATATGGAGAGTGTGGGAGAGTGTAGTTATGAGTAAGCAGGGGGTGTGTTAAACAACAAAGACTCGAATAACTTCGAAGTATTTTTTTTTTTTGTTAAACAACATCACCCACAGTCCCACATAGGTACTCTGTTATACCAACTGGCCTAAACCAACATAGAAAACAATAAACACCAAGTTACGTAAGCCTAGCCGCAGAACACAACTTCGCAAATAGCCGTCTGCCTCATTTGAGGCCATTATTATTACATTTGACCTCGTTTGTCCCCAACAAACAGTATTATCTGCCCTGTTTGGGGACGGATTAGCAGGCCTGTCACGGAGGTACAGGAGGCATCCAATCAGACGTGGATTATTTAATCTCCGTATGAGAAGGCCTTGTTATGCACAGGATGAGTCGGTTTTTTGGAACGAAGTTCCTTGTCGCACGTTATACTCAGCACACTTGGCGAATGATAACTAGACACCGTCTCGACCCTTTTGTTATGTAATTAGTATTAGTATTAGAGTATTTACTTTTTTCTTTTGTAAATGAATTTTGCAAAGAACAGGTGGAATGACAGCTCATTTCACCTAAGTTATCACGGTGATCTTTGCAGAATAGCACCGCAGAATAGATAATAATATTTATGGTTGCTACACCTCACTCATAAGTAATTGTCGGTCTTTTTCCTAAGTCGGTAGTTGGGAAGTTTGGAGTTTCCCATTACCCTGTGTTAAATCGCCCTGTGACAAACGCCCTGTATACATAAAACATATGGGTCATTTATTTACTCAGCGTGAGCACATAATGTAATCACAATAATGTAAATCTTCTTCTCTAGTCGCTGGCACGACTGTATAAATCTTGTTTTCCCAAAACTTTGCCACTTCCACGGCGTTGTCGGTGGCAGCGCTGAGGTCACTTTGACTGCATTTTTTGGGACACAGAGGGCAGGATATGAGATGGAGCATGGTTTGCGACATAGCTTCACAATCACACCCTACTACCGTTCCGTCAAGGTAGCCCCACTTTACCAGGTTGGACTTACATCTTCCCACTTGCGTCCGGAGCCGGTAATAATATTGTGACGATAATAATAATGTGTTAAATATTGTGATAGGAGAATAATTATGATCTACAATTTCACCCACAGCAAGACAGACTAATATTGCTAGTTATTAATAATCTGCCTTGCTTAACATACGAATTATCATCACGTTACTACGTATATGTACGTATCGATTGGCTTACTACACCTGATTCACATTATTAAGCATAAGCTATATCGTAATACATACGTTACGTACGTGTATCGTTAATCTTCTGGCCAATTGTATGGGGCCCTAATATAAAGCCAGAACAGTCGTAGTCAAAACTGCATCATTATAACATATTAGCTTCTTCGTCCGCGTCTTTTAACCTCAAACATATCAGTTAATTTACGTATCATCATATCAGCCTTTTCCCAACTATGTTGGGGTCGGCTTCCACGCTAATCAGATGCAGCTGAATACCGGTATTTTACACGGAGCGACTACATGTCTGACCTTCACAACCCAGTTACTGGGTAATACGAAATCCCTTAGTAAGACTGTTTGTCAGACTCTCGGGCTTCTGACGACCCGTAACGACTGTCAAAGATCCACGAATGACAGCTGGGACCAACGGCTTAACGTCCTAATTCACTGTGACCACTTTTCCTTACTTCTAAATCGCTAATTACGACATCTGCTAATAACGTATTCTCTATGACACAGTGAACGAAGCTGCGCGAATAAACGCGAAGTTGGCGTGGTTTGAACTGTCAAAATACCACGCTTGACAACCGTACGTGGTAAGATTACGCGGAGAATAATAATTACCATACTAAATTGGGGCAAATTTGGGCCTTATTGCACTTGGCAATATAGTAGCTTTCCATCAGTGAAAGTGTTTTTGAAATCGGATGAGTAGTTTCGGAAATTACCTCGTTCATCCAAACTTACAAACTTTACCTATTAGTGTAGAAATCACTATACACGAAGATGTTATGAAATTCACGTGGTTGTAAATTACGAGCGCATTGTCTCTTTTATGTGTATTGACACAAGGTTTAAATTGTAATGCACTGTATACTCACTATATAGGAAAGTTACTTACATGCCACATAATAATAGGGATTTGCACGGAGTCGTAAACCTTGCCCTATAATGACACTTACAGTGGCGCAAACGGTTTGTTTTCCTGCTTTTGGAGAATAGAATGAAGATATTGAAAAAAATTGGATTTTATTTTATGTGTACCGACCTTTGCTTATCGACTTTTAATGAAGAATATTGTCCATAAAGGTTCTTTTATTGCTGCTCTATACTGTGTAAACGTTTTTTTAGTAAGAGTGTACCTTACATAACATACATACATAATCAGCCTATAATGTTCCCACTGCTGGGACACAGGCCTCCTCTCTTCGAGAGGGAGCGGGCTGTAATCTACCACGCGGGCCCAGTGCGGGTTGGTGGATGTTACATGTCCTCCAATTTTTGGCTCTAGGAAATGCCGGTGTCCTCACGATGTTTTCCTTCACCGTTTTTAGAACAGTGGTGATGAAATTATCTACAGAAAGTAAAGCGACTGTCAGGGCTCGAACCCAGGACCTACAACTCGTAAGTCGTGGCCATTACCACTGGGCCACCACTGTTCTGAGAGTGTTAGAGTGTACCTTAGGTAGTTACAATAATAATACATAAGTAATTCTTAAAGCGTTTATTGCAAAAGTAGACATATAAAATTGTAAAAATTCTAATATTTAATACTTAAATTCTAGAATAAATTAGTAGGGATTTGACCTTATTTCTTGAGGCAAGCTGGAACAAGAGAAACAAAATATTAGTTAGTACATAAGTTTGAAAGGAAATTATTAATAAATTATTATTTCGAGGTTTTTTTTTTCCTTAACCTAAATTGTCCCGCTGGGCAAAGGTCTCCCCCATATTTTCCCACTTCTCTTTCTCCGGTGCCTTCTCTGTCCAATCAGTTAGGAACGAGACCAAAAATTCCGTCTAGTCTTTTCGAGGTTGTAGGTTCAAATCTAGGCCCAAGTCATATGGTACTCATTGTGAGTTATTCAGTTCATATATCTGCTTTCTGAGTTTATCTCTGAGATGACTGTCAAGGAAAAACTCGTGAGAAAACCTGGACCACAAGACAAAACGCTGAAAAAAAACACGTTTCTTGGTCCCTTTAATTTTTAACTATTTTTTGTTGTTATAGCGGCAATAGAAATACACACTCTGTGAAAATTTCAACTGTCTACCTAACGGTTCATGAGATACAGCCTGCTGAAAGAGAGACAGATGGACGGGCGGATGGACGGACGGACGGACGGACGGACGGACGGAAGGACAACGGAGGCTTAGTAATTTTTTATTTTCTATTACGGTTCATGAGATACAGTCCGTTAAAAGAGAGACAGACGGACGGACGGAAGGACAACGGAGGCTTAGTAATTTTTTATTTTCTATTACGGTTCATGAGATACAGTCCGTTAAAAGAGAGACAGATGGACGGATGGATGTACGGACGGACGGACGGAAGGACAACGGAGGCTTAGTAATTTTTTATTTTTTTTATTAGCCGTTACTGGCCCACTGCTGGGCAAAGGCCTCTTTATTAAAGGAGTCCAGCTCATCCCGCCATCTCCGTCTGGGCCTGCGGCGATGTCGTATGCCACTAATCGGGACCCACTGGTTCGTAGATAGTTCGTAATAGGGTTCAGTTTTTTTTTCTTTTTCATGTCAATATTTTACGTTGGGACCGTTTGGGTACGACACCCTAAAAACTTGTCATCCTGGGATAACTTAAGCCAGCAAGTTTAGTCAGCTTCGACTTTTCAATCACGCCAAAAATCTCCATAATATAATAATTGTCATCTCTAACTAAGTCAGGTAGATAAAATATTCTGAAATCAATCTGCATACTAATTATAGATTCATAAAGTCCTTAATCAAATCTTCCCAACGCTTGAACTTCTCGGGGACTTGTTTAATCTAATTTGGAAAGTCGTACAATCTCTGCTGACGACAGTAAAAGACGCTGAAACTCGGGAATCGTACGAACAAGAATTCCTTATGTATTAAAATGTGTGTAGGATAATGTTGGAAGTTTTGAAACAGTCGTACGCGGATTTGGGTGAATGCGTATGTTTCATGAATCCCGACATTGTTTCTACATTAAATGGTAGACTTATTAAAATATTTACATAATTTAATAGCTCGCAGCTCGCTTTTTTAGCTCGCTAGTCTTAAAATAAAATATTAATATGTACAAGTATATAAAAAAGGGAAGGATCTTAATCAGTTAAAAGTTCGTTCGCATCGCTGTCAATAGGAAAAGTGCCAAAAAGGCTGGCAGCATTGCCACGTTGTATGGCAATGCTGCACGGTAATTGCGTAACACTCTATCACTAGCAATGGGTTTCATTTTGACAGTTGAACAACATTCATTGCGTTATTTACGTTGTTGAGCAGACACATTTTTCGAACATATGGAGCAATGGATTAGCAATATGCTTCAAAATGAATCAAATTGAGAGTAATAGTGTGTTACGCAACGCAATTAGTTGAGATAGTTGATAGAGATGTATGGAAGATGAAGACATGTTGTGCCGACCCCAAATACATGAGGATACAGGCAGGAAGATGCTGGAAAGTATTTCATCTGCTCACCTGGCAACGGATTTCAGTACGACAAAGTTGTTTTTGTAGAGAGTATATAACTGAATGGCAACCTGAAAATAAAACAAGAAGAAAATTAATCTTCGTGAATCATTTTCAGGATTCTAGGAGACTAGTTAAACTTTGTTGGAAGCAAAAGTAGTAGTAATTTTTTTTTTGACATTGTCTTGCTATTTTCCATGCCAGTTTAGCAGACAAAAACATCGTTGAAAAGGTACATTGCCTAGTTTGTCTTAAACCATCACTCACGTTTTGCGTATGACCTAATTCCTACTTTTTACATTTATCTTTTTTTTTAATTGTTGCTTGGGATTATGCCCCAAGAATTACAAAAAAAAGGTAAATTATTTCATTTCTGGAAGTAGGTTTGTACATATTTTAAAAACTAGATGAGGTCGGTGTTTCCTATCTGACTACTCTGAAAAGAAAGGTCGAAACAAACTCACAGTCTCCTTTAAAGTTCAGACATAATCTTGGTTAGATCATGTGAAGGCATCATGATCATGTAGGTTTAAGTTCTAGACTCATTAGGACCAGCGGTTACTTGAAGCTTTTAGGTCTTCTTCCATCCCTAGTTTACTCATTGTATTATGTAGACATAGCCCTATATTTAAATCCGTCTTTAGAAATGGCACTAAAGACCTGCCGATCTATTCTGTAAAAATCTCATCGTAAAAACTCAGGTGAAGTGAGCATGAAGTAAGCTGTCAATCCCTAGCATCAGATGGAATGACAGCTCACTTCACCTATGTTTTCACGGTGAGAATTTTACAGCTGTATCACAGTCCCTGATTCCCCACCAGATTTAGATAAAAATGGAACATAATTTCTTTGCCATAATCTGCCAGTTCTCAGTCAGAGATGGTGAAACATGCCAAGGATATTAACAAAATAAAACTTACTTCGGTTGTATTAAATGGAAAGGCATCTTCCTGACAGCTTCTTCAGCGATATCGAGAGGGAAGGCGAATTCGATCATATTCTCGTTCAGACAGTCGTTGTAGGTGGAGGCAAGCTGGCATCTGTCTGACATGCCTTCGATGCTGTCCAGGCAGAGTCGGGAGACGGCGTTGAGCTTGCGAACGACGCGGGAGTTCTTGCCATTCACCAGGCTGGCAAGGTGGACTAGGAGTTCCCTGTTCACCTGTGGAAAAAAAACATTTAATCAAATTAATACAGAAGATTTTCGCTTTGTCTCGTTGTTGTATACTGCTTCTGCTAATTCGAGCGAGATCTCGAATCGTATCAATGTTCAAAATAGATGAAGATGTATGGTCATATAAAGAAATAATAAGTGTACAGGTAGCGAATTTACAACTACACAAAGTTTTAAGTGCGATTGAGCGCACTCAGAATGTTGTCTAGTTGTAAATTTGCTGTAGTCGTGTCGATAGCACAACAGTTTATCAAATTGGCTCAAAACTTCGCCACTTCCACGGCGTCCACGGTGACAGAGGCGAAGTTTGAGCCAAAGCGCAGGGGTCACTATATGGCTGCATTTTTTGGGGCACAGTGGGCAGGATAAGAGGTGGAGCATAGTTTGCGACTCAGCTCCACATCCACACCCTATTGCCGTTCCGTTCAAGTTGCCCCCAGTTTACGAGGTTGTAGTTACATTTTCCCACTAGGGTTCGGAGGCGGACAGGGACAAGTGGGCGACAGAATGTCGTTTGGTAGTTTTCTGTATCCAGTTTAGTTTGCGTGTCTTAAGTTTAAAAAACATTACGCACACGGTGAAGACTAATATTGCCAGTGTAATGTTTTTATTTTTTAAACGTTGCCTCACTCTAGGAATTACTCCTGTATCGTGGATGCGTTCACAAACATTTAAACTCACATACACAAACCTGGAACGAACCTGTAGGCGATACAAATATTTGATCCGAGCGGGAATCGAACCCGCGACACGCAGCGCAGCAGTTGATCGCTCAGCCACTGCGCTAACCGTGTCGTCAAATGTAATATCTGTTATATTTTTGCCTGTTACCTAACTCTTTGCTTCATATTCTTCCATGGTTTCATTGTAGGTACCAAATTCCACGATACCGAATTAATATTTAATAGCTTCGATATTGATCCAAGCTATCAAATACGAATTTGGTACCTATGGTTCTTTTCATCACGCCGTGTTTCCCCTAAGTGTTGGGCAGAAGTGTATCTACAGTACACCCATATTTCGCTGGTTATGTTATGTAATAGGGGCGCCTATTGCCGTTCAACCGCACAAATCCTGACTCCGGGCTGCTACTAAGAAATTCCAGACAGAAAAACCCAATATCACTTTGCCTGACCATGGATTCGAACCCAGGACCTCATGCTCAACAGTAGCGCTTGCGACCACAAATCAGTTATCAATAAAAACCCAGCTAAATTTACCTTGCCATGATTAATGACGTCACTTTGCTCCAACATGCAGGCGGCGAAGCACTGACCAGACCTGGATACTGGTGATGAGTTGGTAAAGTATGCTCTGACATCCTTAGGAGTCGCTCGAACTTTGATGACGCAGGACTGGGCCATTCGGACTAAAGCGTCTAAGTGTCCTTGTACCTGAAAAAGTACGAAAATGCACTATAGTTGCTGTAAAATAATGATGGATGGATGGATGAATATCAGCTATGGCAGCCAATTTCAAGGGAGACTAGCCATTTATTTGGGAGATCACACACAAGTGTGTGCGCAGACACAGCACTCACTCTTCCCTCACTCTCATAGTCCGATGGGACGGCAATCCCACACTACCAGAATGATACCAAAGAGTTAAAACACAGCTTTGGAAACGCCTACATGACGCATGAGCATGACCTAAAATCTATTTTGTATCTTTGAAATTAATTATCTGTATCCAAAGTCAAAGTCAAATTTTGACTAATTAATTTCTGTACTCAACATACAAACAGACCCTTTTTTTTTTTTTGAAGATGGGAAATCATCATTTGACCCCTCCCGCTCTGGGTGGAGCGGAAGGGAGTGTCAGACTCTTACTGACAAAACCCACCCGTGTTCCTTCCTTAGCCCTTTCTGTTCCAGGGCAGCGGTAACCCTTTCGGACGATCCCGCTACCCTGGCAAGCTTCGGCCCTATCGGGCCCCTTCCTCTGCTGACATCTCTTTGAGGCGCGCGTGGAACACAACGCGCCGTCCGGCACGGGCCTGGTCCTGATCGGACGGTGAGTTACAAACTGACCCTGACCTGCAAATTGCGAAAAACGTAAGAAAATTTGAATTTCGCGGGCTACACTGACGCTTTCGCCTTAAATGGTCGTCCTGGGACTTTGAATTTATCCAAAGTACACTTGTCCTATCATATATAAAGGAAAATGTTTTACCTTGGGGTCTGTGAAATCGACTAGTGTTCCCGCCGACCGCTGTGTTTTAAGTCCCATGACGAATGGCAACAGAACGGCTGCAATTTTGAAGAGCTGCATAGTTCTGAGAAAATTAAACCATATTAATTTCTTCTTAATTTCTATATTATAACTGTTCTTTAACGCGGCTTGCCGTAGGAGTTGACACTTTTTTGTGACGATTAGGTCGTCACGAAAAAGCGTTATGACCCCTCCGTGCGACTTTAGAATGACAGGGAATTTTCGCGGGTGCTTATCTTGCTTTAGCCGATAGTGAAAATCCAAGATGGCGATAACTTTATGAGAGCTTCTAAAAACGTATACTAGATGGCTCTGTATTAAAAACGCGTATTAAATTCACACTTTCTCACTCTCTCTGCCTATTATATACGAGTGTGTGTGCGTGCGACTATAACGCAAGGAACTTTGTTCCTGACGGGGGTCCCCCGACAGAACACGTTTTTTTTTTGGTTTTGCGTGGTGAGATGATTTCAGCTTTCCAATTTTCAAAGGAATAATAACAACATGCTTTCCCTTAAACATAAAATAATAGTTTTATAGAACGTATTAAATCTTTCGTGGTTTACCTATATCTAGGCCAAGAATCTCTAAATGTGGCACGGCCACTTTTACGAGACTAATATAATAATAGAAGACTACAACCAGACCTAAAAGATACTACAAATGGTATTAACAGAACGGCGGACTAAATACTACAGGGTGGGCAAATAAGAGGTATACACTTTATTTTTTATATAAATTTTATTCTATCAAATATAAACATTATTAAGTATTTTTATTTAAATATAGTTTTTAGGGCCGGCAATTCAGTATGGAAAATAATCTCAGACAAATGTCCACATCTAGCAGCATGGCATGTAAACCCTTTTCACTACGTTTTTCATGACATTTTCACACATTTCGTGCGTTATTTCAGTGAGGGTTTCAATGATTTTGTTTTAACAAAATATCCGAGACATACATAGTTCTTGAAGGTTTATTGGCCGGTTAGCATAGACACGTCCCTTTAAATAGCCCCACAAAAAAAAGTCAGGAGCTGATCCGGGGGCCTTGGGGGCCAATCAATTTCACCGTTTCTCGAAATTAATTGACTTAGAAACGTTTCTTTTCAATGTCTCGATATGACATGTGGCCCCGTCTTGTTGAACCACATGTTTCCTAAGCCCAACTGATTCACTTGATGTAAGAAAATTGCTTTATTTGTTACAATGCCATGCTGCTCAAATTTAATCACTAAACGAGTTATTGTTAGCCACGAATGCAAGTGATTTCTACCAAAAATTGGCCGCAATTTTCTTAGAATTTTCGCAATACATGATTGGGTTGAGTAGAATGTTTTAATAATTAAAATACGCTGTTCAGTCGTAAAACGCTCCATAACAAATTTGCCGTATCTACACAACATAATTTTCATGAAACAACTGTCATATTTACCGCCAAAACAAAATAGCGACAAGAAAAAAGTTGTACACCTCCAAGTTGCCCACCCTGTATTTAGAAGCTTTTACCACGAAGAGTATCTTGTTTCTTTCTACAACAATGAAAGTCACGAAGGAATTATAGTACTTAGAAAACAAAAGAATTTACCTTTATACAGGGTGTCAGGAGAACGCTTCCGAAGCCAGAACGTAGATTATATACAACCTTTATGCAAACGGATACCACTAACCTTTCGCCTGAAATTGATTATTTTCGCGCGTCACGTGGACTTGGGGTCGTCAGCCGCACAGCTGTCGGCGAGCGCGCGCGCAAGCGTCAGATGATATTTATTTACGAATACATTGCTTGTTAGAGTTGTAAAGAAAAAAAATGTGTTTAATAGCAAATAATGGTTTAATTTAACTGTTCTCACAGCATAGTGTACGAAAAATGCTAAAAAAAATAGGTAAAATTGTTCATTTTTTTTTCTCATTTTTTTATGGTATCGTATCGAGAATCAGTAGCCCTATCACCTGTCTTCGTTTTCGGAAGCGTTTCCCTGCCACCCTGTATAACAGAGGGTTCATTCTCGTAATTTTAAGAACTTTCACAGTCTGATCTCAGTCTCAATCTGTCAAAAATACCTCTAATTTCCCTATATTTTGACAAGTTTTTGACATTTGTTTGTCCCCAAGATGAGACTGCGATTAGATTTTGAACGTTTTAAATTACCACAATTGGCCATCTGTTATAAAGAAATTTAAATGCGTAACTAGGTAGCTAACTACAACTCCATTCAAAAACCCTGTTCGTGTGACCAGCGGGGTAGTTACGTAACAGACTATTAGTACCAATGGGTTTCATTTTGTCAGTTCAACGGTATTCATTGCGTTATTTACGTTGTTGGGCAGACAAATTTTTCGTACACTTGAAGAAATCGACTAGCAATATCCTTCAAAATTATTCAGATTTACATATTATATTGATCGTTTGTTACGAAATTAGGGTGCAGCCGATCTAAATATTCTGTAAAAATCTCACCGTAAAAACGTAGGTGAAGTGAGTTGGAAGTGATCTGTCATTCCATCTGATTGACACTATTGATAGCTCATTTCTAGCTTACTTCACCTAAGTTTTAATAGACTGAATGTATTTAAATCTCTAACACCGCTTGTCTGAATTTGTATTACGTTAGGTTTTGTTTTCATTTAACCAAAACTACACTAACTCATCATCTGCCTAACCTTTTTCCTATGTTGGTTTCAGTTTCCAGTCTAACCGGGTACAACTGAATACCAGTATTTTACATGGAGCGACTGCCTATCTGACCTCCACAACCCAGTTACTGAGTAATACGATACCCCTTGGTAAACTGGTTGTCAGACTTTCAGGCTACTGACGACCCGTAACGACTGTCAAAGATCCACGAATGACAGCCGGGACCAACGGCTTAACGGGCTTTCCGAGGCACCGAGAGTCAGCACATAGCACACACACGTACACACACACACACACTCACCCACTCTCGACTTTGTCATTCTCTCTTACGGGGCGGTACCGAGAGTCTTACAAACATTCGTGTCGCGGGTTCGATTCCCGCACGGAACCAATATTTGTATGACCTACATGTATTTGTTCCGAGTCTGGGTGTTTTTCTATCTATAATATGTATGTATTTACAAAAAAAAATAATTGTATATAAGTAGTTTATCAGCCATCTTGTTACCATAACACAAGCATTCGGTTGCTTAGCTTGGGACAAATGGTGCTGTGTGAAATGTCCAGGGATATTATTATTATTATTTTTTATTATTCACAGCGTTGGTAACTACAAGTAAGCGCGAGATAAAACTACTGTACAGAGAAACGAAATGTATTTCAACAGTACAAATATTATGTGGAATAAATAAACATAACTTTGAGACGAATGAGTTATCCCGATATTGTGCTCATGTCTATTGGAATTTAAGAAGTGGAAAGATAACCAATAATGTTATATGAAGAAGCAGTGGAGTGGAATCAAGTATGGAATTAATTTTGGGTAGCAACAGGCCGTGTGCTGTGTTTCCATCGGCAAAACTGACGAATTTCCATACAAATTTTCAACCCATTTCGTGAATGGGTGTTAGTGCTCAACTTCATTATGGAGCTTTTGGCCAATTTTTATACGTATAGAGTCAACGGTATAAGCAGTGCGTTGTCTGTCAGTGAATGAATTAAAGGTAGATTTTCCAAATGCTGACTAGGTATATGGATTTCAAAACGATAATAAATGGTTGTGAAAGAAAAGTATCAAATCTGTACAAATAAATAAAATTGAAGTGTATGTTGGTAATGTCAAAATAACAGCTTTTTACTAAACGCATATGAAATTATATACGGTAGGTACTCATAACAAAAAAAAAACAATTTTAAAGAAAATTGTCTTTCTGTCTGTCTGTTGGTTCCGGTTGATCTCCGAAACGACTAGACCGATTTGATTGACGGGACTTTCACCGGCAGATAGGTAATGTTATAAGCAGTAACTAGGCAAATTATTTTATTTTAGAAAAATAATTAGGGTTCCTCGCAAAAAAATCAAAACCCATGGAAATGAATTTGTTTTGCGACACGTATGCGAACGAAGTCACGGGCACAGCTAGTGATCAAATAAGATCTAACTCACCAAGTATTCAGTAGTTCAGTACGCCGGCTGCAAGTCTAATGAATTTCGAAGGAGGTGACATGGCGAGCTTATAAAACGTTTGAGTAAAAAGATGATTGTGGTAGGAACAATCCTCATTGTTGCGACACGATTTTACTTTGTTTTCGTTTTTGCCACTCGACAGGTGGCCGTAGTGCTCATGTGAAATGATCTGCTGTTTTATTTTTAGGAAGTCGGCCATTCTTTCAGTACGGACACGAGCATAGATGTTACGCAAATATTCTGACGCGATTTTCTCGTGAAATAGCATTTGCAACTTTGAGGAAAGACCTATTTCATAATAGGTGTGTTGTTAAGAATCAATCGGCCTTGCCTTTTCCCAACTATGCTGGGGTCGGTTTCCAGTCTAACTAGATGCAGCTGAATACCAGCATTTTACATGGAGCGACTGCCTATCTGACCTTCACAACCCAGTAACTGGGTACACGATACACCTTGGTAGGACTGGTTGTCAGACTTCCGGGCTTCTGACGACCCGTAACGACTGTCAAAGATTCACGAATGACAGCCGGGACCAACGGCTTAACTTGTTTTTTGAGACACGTAGGAGTCTTGGTATGTGAAGATGGTCACCCATCCACGGACCAACCGCGGCAAGTGTAGCTTGACCCGTGCGGCTGTAATAACAGCAGGGTGAAATAGGTGAGGGCCACAAGCCCTTTACCTATTTCACTATTTCATAATAGTATGATTTCGAAAATACTTTTTTCGTAATACCATTTATATAATTTCTTAGTAGAATATTGCGTAAATACGTACGAGTAATGATGCTGGTGACTGTTCATAGGTAGTTAATTTTTAATCTGATCCAGCTTGTCCCTTGCTTCCCTCCCCCAGCGACGCCCTAAGCCGAGGTCGGTACCCCACAGGGGGTGTCCTTAGTGTGTGGTAGCTTAGAGGCCTTTACTGAGACACCCACAGGCATGCATGGTTAAGCAGCCGACAAGGTTGACCTGCGAGGTGCCATTTATATAAAAAATAGGTAGTTAAGTATAGGTAGTACAAACTTCTAATACTAAATAAACTGCTTAACACTTCCCGTGACCCAAGGGCTTTCCCTTAATTATATAAATATATAAATAAAAGTATGGATCCGTTGTTAGTTTTTTTTTGTACATACACCCATCCTCTTTAGACGACTTAATAATCTCATGGCTGTTTACATTTTTAATTAAAATGAAAAGTCATTTGGCCACTCCTATGAGCATGGGAATTTATGTTCAGTGTATCTGAAATGTATTCGAGGCACATGAAAGCCATAAATTCACTTCCTGGTCGCATAACTACGTATTTACGTGACCTGAATGGAATGCCTCATATGGTCCGGACGTCCTCACGACTTCTGAAAAGCAAATTCATACATATTCATTAGTGAGCTAAGTCTTCTTATGGATTTCTTCAGCCATGAGCCATGAAGATGATAGAGAGCTGTGTTGGCCCAGTGGTAACGGAACCAACTTACGACTTGTAGGTCGTGGGTTCGAACTCAGGCAGGCGCTTTACTTTGTGTAAATTATTTCATCACCACTGCTCTCAAAACGGTGAAGGAAAACATCGTAAGGAAACAGGCATATCTTAGAACCAAAAATTCGAAGACATGTGACATCTACCATCCCGCACTGGGCCCGCGTGGTGGATTACGGCCCATTCCCTCTCACAGAGAGGAGGCCTGTGCCCCAGCAGTGGGAACAGTATAGGCTGATTATGAGCACTCACGACCTATAACACGGTTCAGACTAGGACGTACCAGTTTATCCTGAAGCATGTAAATCCTAATTAGGATAAACCGATTTGACCTAGGCTAAACTGGTTTATCCTATCGGTAACAGGATGAACGAGTTTGGCCTAGGCTATACTGGTTTGTCCTATCGCGTGTAGGGAGAACTGGTTTGGCCTAGGCGAAACTAGTTCATCCTAAAATCGGGTTTGGCCGGTAACATTTACATTAATTATAAATAACTAGCTTTTGCCCGCGACTTCATCCGCGTGAAGCAACTTTCTTACAGTTTTTTTCCGTAAGAACCATTCTCGTACTTCAAGGAAAAAAAATGAAACCATGTCAGATATATTGGGACCGGGGGATCGGGGAGTCGGGGGGATATCACAGTTGCATATACCTTTTATATATAAAAAATTGGGTGTATTAAAGGTCACCTCTGTGTAAGCCTTCGGGGAAAACTGGGGTGCTGTTATGTTTTTTTTGTACGCGGAGTTCAGGCTTTTACGTGGAGTTGCGGTTACCAGCCTGTATTACTTATGACATGTTTTATTATAAACTAGATGTGCTCTAGTCACTGACCTATGTTATACAAGTACGGTGGACTTCATACTATCGATGATAAAATGAAGGCATTTGATTTTCGCCATTTTGGCGCTAACAGCAACGTGGGCGTCCGTGGAGCTAATATTTTTGATAGCGAGTTTTACAAGATGCGCAAATTACCCCGAAGCCACTCCAAAATACCTATTATTTCTTGATCTCATAAGCTCCGATAAAACCTTCTTACATAATATACGAAATTTGTTTTCCTATTTCCAATCAATTTGCTTAGCCTCAGAATCAGAATGCTTTACTTGTAAACATAGGTCAAATTACAGTATAAGTGTGCGAGATGTTATAAATAGGTAGATCCTCTATGTTTTGCCCTCTCTCCTCTTTGTTTTATTTATGATTGTATTTAGTTTAGTTTGTGATCTTCCTGTACGAGTCACAATAATTATACTTTTTCTTTATTTCTTATCAGTCGAAAGATACATTAATTTTGTTCTAACCATCCGCCATCTTCATTATGTTAAAACATGACTCAGCAACGCGACCATTCAGGATTTTCCACGAAATAATGAATGCCCAACTTTCCCCGCTCAGCAAACCCAACCGAGCAACTCAAGTTCCACTAAATCAATCAAGAGACTTAACTTTGATTAAAACATCTGCAACTACGTAGGAAATAGTTTCACGAACAAGGTGGTCGTGAAATTATCTTCTACGTAATTTATTTCCGTGAAAAGAGCATCAGTTTATTTTCCAGTAAATATAAGTGCTCATACACACGAGCGACACACGGCAACGACAGAGGCAACTGCAGTCATCGAAGCTTCGGCGGCTGTCGTCGACAAAATACCGCTCGTGTATTTGAGCACCATACTCGTATGCACACGAGGGACAAGTTGCCGACGCAGCCGCTGACGCGTCGAAGGGTGTCGATGACTGCCTTCAACGAGTGTTGCCTCGTCGTAGGCGTGGGTCACACAGAATTAACATGCAGATAGAAAACCGACGCGCCTGCGTCTTGTGCTTTCTGTATGTTTCGTGCCAGGCAGTCTGCTCCCTAAGCACGAAATCCGTAGTTTCGGTCCAAGTTACGAACATAATGATTAGGTCGGGGCCCGGACTATGAATGAGTTACAATACGATTTGATAGTTGTGAGAAGGGCTCACGACAAATATTTGCCGAAACAAAAAATTGAATTTGAACCTTGTTCTGACGGATCAACTACTTTCGCCCGTATCTTCGTTGACGGACTTAGAGAGAAGACCCCCTAATGGCTGTCATACATTTTGTATGAAGAATAATGAAGATAAGTGAAAGGGACACCGCGTCTGCGACCCGTCCTCGTCCCACGTCCCTTCAGCGTGGCCCACGCCTTAACGTTTAAAAAATAAAAGTAAGTTCATCCACGTGGCCGTCTCTTCCTGTTGTTGGTATTATTTTTATAACCTTCCTGCGGAAATATAAAAACATTGTTTGCGAGTTAATCCGGGACACGTTTCAATATTCAGGGACATCAATGCGCAAACTGAAACCATGAATTCAGCACATTTATTTATTAAGGTACACTAATAGCTTCTATGTATAATCACAATAGTCTCGGTTTTACACAGTCGGCAATTATAGGTTTACCAGCAATGTTAGAAATAAGTGATCACTGATCACATATATCTATATATATAAAATTCAAAGTCCTGACTGACTGACTGACTGACTGACTGACTGACTGAGACATCAACGCACAGCCTAAACCGCTGGTCCTAGAGACATGAAATTTGGAGGGTGTATTCTTCGTGAAGAGTAGGTATCCACTAAGAAAGGGTTTTTCGAAATTCCACCCCTAAGAGGGTGAAATGGGGGGATTTTGTTTGTATGAAAAATCTTATTCCTTGAGTTAATAAACTTGAAACTTGGCACGAATACTTAGGTATCTAAGTAAATTATGAAGTTGGAAATTTTTTGTTTTTATAAACTACCCCCTAAAAGGGGATTGGGGGGTTTCAAAGTTTGTATCGAAGAAGTTTAGCGCGCGGTCCGATTTAATCGAAACTCAGTATTTATACCTAAAATTGAAAGAAAAGAATAATGTCTATCAAGGTTTTTCGAAAAGCTACCCCTGACGGCCTGAAAATGGGTAGTAAATTTTACAGGGGAGGATTTTACAGCGTGGCTTGATTAACTCGAAAATTGGTATAAATAATCTTTGAGTCAAGTTATGAACACATCCCAAATGATTTTTCAAAATTTTACCCCTGTGGGGGTGAAAAGCGGGGATACAGTTTATATGAAAAATCTTATTCGTTAGGTTAATAATCTTGAAAATTGGCATGAATACTCGCCTAAGTAAGCAATAAAGTTTATCATTATTAGTTTTTCAAAACTAACCCTCAAAGGGGATATAGGGGTGTTAAAGTTTGTGTGGAAGAATTTGAACGCGCGGTCCGATTAACTCGAAACTCAGTGTACTGTGTGTGTACTTAAGACTAAAAATAAATAATAACACGTATGAGGGTTTTTCGAAAATCAACCCCTAACGGGGTGAAAAGGGGTAGTTAATTTTACAGGCGAGGATTATAATAAGTGGCTTGATTAATTATAAAATTGGTATAAATAATCATTGAAAAGCTACCCCTGACGGCCTGAAAAGGGGTAGTCAATTTTACAGGGGAGGATTTTACATCGTGGCTTGATGAACTCGAAAATTGGTATAAATAATCTTTGAGTCAAGTTATGAATTAGTTTTTCAAAACTAACCCTCAAAGGGGATATAGGGGTGTTAAAGTTTGTGTGGAAGAATTTGAACGCGCGGTCCGATTAACTCGAAACTCAGTGTACTGTGTGTGTACTTAAGACTAAAAATAAATAATAACACGTATGAGGGTTTTTCGAAAATCAACCCCTAACGGGGTGAAAAGGGGTAGTTAATTTTACAGGCGAGGATTATAATAAGTGGCTTGATTAATTATAAAATTGGTATAAATAATCATTGAAAAGCTACCCCTGACGGCCTGAAAAGGGGTAGTCAATTTTACAGGGGAGGATTTTACATCGTGGCTTGATGAACTCGAAAATTGGTATAAATAATCTTTGAGTCAAGTTATGAACACATCCCAAATGATTTTTTTTAATTCCACCCCTGGGGGGGTGAAAAGCGGGGATACAGTTTATATGAAAAATCTTATTCGTTAGGTTAATAATCTTGAAAATTGGCATGAATACTCGCCTAAGTAAGCAATAAAGTTTATCATTATTAGTTTTTCAAAACTAACCCTCAAAGGGGATATAGGGGTGTTAAAGTTTGTGTGGAAGAATTTGAACGCGCGGTCCGATTAACTCGAAACTCAGTGTACTGTGTGTGTACTTAAGACTAAAAATAAATAATAACACGTATGAGGGTTTTTCGAAAATCAACCCCTAACGGGGTGAAAAGGGGTAGTTAATTTTACAGGCGAGGATTATAATAAGTGGCTTGATTAATTATAAAATTGGTATAAATAATCATTGAAAAGCTACCCCTGACGGCCTGAAAAGGGGTAGTCAATTTTACAGGGGAGGATTTTACATCGTGGCTTGATGAACTCGAAAATTGGTATAAATAATCTTTGAGTCAAGTTATGAACACATCCCAAATGATTTTTTTTAATTCCACCCCTGTGGGGGTGAAAAGCGGGGATACAGTTTATATGAAAAATCTTATTAATTTAGTTAATAAACTTGAAACTTGGCAACAATACTTGTCTAAGTAAGTAATACAGTTTGTTATTATAAGCTTTTCAAACTACCCCTCAAAGGGGGATATAGGGGCGTTGAAGTTTGTGTGGAAGAAATTGAATGCGCGTCCGATTAACTCGAAACTTAGTATTGATACTTTCGACAGAAAATAATTAATAATAAGTATGTAAAGTGGTCGAAAATTGCCCCCTGACGGGGCAAATAGGGGTAATTTGGTTTTTAGGGGAGGATTTGAACTTGAAACTGTATGTTACATTTTCACGCCTAAACCACTGAACTTCTGATTTGGCAAAGAGATAGATGGCATCCTGGGGAAGCACATACTTTTTATCCTGGTAGCACGTTCCCATGGGATAACTTCCGACATCCACGCGGGCGAAGCCGCGGGCAGAAGCTAGTTAATAACAAAACTAAAGGCTAGAACTTAAAAATTGATTCTAGCGTAGAAACTTTTCGTCAGTCATCAAAAAAAAAACAACTGTTTCATAGAAAAGTCCTACCTACGCTGTCGAAAATAGCAGAGCTAATTTTCTTTTTAAAAACTGAAGAAAAAATTCAGCGTAACTGTTCAGACTTATGTTTTCCTAGGGATAGTGTATATTTTATTATATTATTAATATGTATAATGCCATAACACGCAAGGCTAGTAGCCCATTAAAAATAGGTTATCTAACAGGCGTGTGTGTTTGACCAGATCTATGAACGAAGCAAAAGGAGTGTGTAGGGATCTTAGCAGATGGCGTTCTATAGTCGAAACTAAGCCAAATCACCCATCAGCTAATCTCACGCCTTCATCCCAGTGGAGTCCCATCCCTTGTGATGAAGGCGTGAGATTATTTATGTAAAAGTAGGTAGATATTATTACGAGTATATCAAAAGAAACACCAATGACATTTAAATATAAGAGACATTCTAAATCCCCTTGGAAGACGCAACAGATACAAAATGATATGCTAACGTAATAATCCCGAGGAAGCCAGCGAGTCCTAATGAAAGTGCAATTTCATCCTATTACAACTTTGACATCGTACGATCGCTTCGTAATATTCCTTTTGAGCTCCGTTTAATTTAAGTTATGCCGCTTCTGGTAAAGACATTTTCAACAACTAATTTTATTTGTAACAACCGGGCAGGTTTAATATGCTCTTTGATTCCCGAAGGGTGCCACCGGAGCCCTTCTACTAAACCTCTGCTGTCCGACCCTCCGTCCGTCCGTCTGTCTGTCTGTCTGTCAGCAGGGTGTATCTCATGAACCGTAATTGGTAGACTGTTGAAATTTTCACAGGGTGTGTATTTATATTGCCGCTTTATAAAAAAAAAAAGTTTTCAACTAAAGGGGGTCTCGCGATGACCTATACAAGAAACGAGTTTTTGTGTGCGCGTTCAAAGTCTTCAGCTTTATTATTAGTTATAGATTTCTAGCAAAACATTTCCACACCACCAGATTACCTTAAACATAAATAAAACAATACTTTACAGTTTAATTTCACGGACACGCGAGAAAATCCCTAAGTAATGAAAAAAACACTATAACTTCTGTTACATCGCAAATTGTTCCCGGAGGTGTTAATTCCCCAGTTTAAGAAGACTCATGTACCTGTCCATTACTCATGATGTTTACTTGTTTTTAAACAAAGAAGGGGGAATGTCGAGGTCTGGTTACACTGGTCGGGATTTAGAATGGGAGTTTATTAGATTCTGTCACAAAATAAATAGGTTCAGAAGATTGGGTCCAAACAACCAGCGAACACGAGACGCGTACGTACAGAGATCTTCAATTTAAACGATTGCTGGTCGCGACGAGTGCGCTTGCACTCGCTTCAGGGCTTGAAATACCGGTATTTTTGGGATCCGGTACCACTGATCTTGGTATAATACTGGTACTAGGCGTAGTACCTGTACCATAACTACTGGTGCCATAGTAGTACCTGTACTATTGGTACAAACAAATATTTCCGTAAGCTTGAGTGATAAACCAGATATAGTAAGTAAAAAGGATAGTTCACAAATATGAGATTTGTGGCACGCGCCGGGTACCTGAATTCGGTACAGGTACTTTTTAGATGGTGTACCAGTGGTTGTGGTGGTCCAGGTACCGAAACGGCAAGAATCGCTTAGTACCGATACAGAACCTGTACTTATAGTACCGGTTCCAAGACCTACTGTACGTGAAGCATGTCTGTGTACGTTCGCTTTCGCTCGATGCATGGAACTGACCTTCTGCTCCTATCTATTTTGTTATTCCGCGGTCGGTTGCTCGGATATGACGGGAACAAATTGTTATTAAAGACACCGGAATTATCCCTTTGTAACGTTTCAAGATATTGTTTGTTTTTGCATTGTCGCACTAATTGACGCCGGTGATCGCCAGGGAGAGATGAAAAACAATTGAATTAAAGAGGTAGGTACCTATGCTAATTGGTTTTATCGACTCAGTTTCATACATACTATGTGTACTTTTGGTGGAATCGCGATGGTGAATCAAATCAAACCAAATCATCAAATCAAACGTTTATTTGCCAGAGATACCTTGCTTTGGTAAAGGCCATATTTTGCCTGCAAGCAAGCGTGCAAATTTTTACTAAGTTTATATACATTCTTATTATATTACTATTATTATTATATACTATTAACATGCAATTATTCACTATTCAATTTATGAATTTATATTGTTAACATTCTAATAAATATACAAATTTTCAATTAATTATGTTTTGCATAAATTCCTTAATACTATAAAACAACTCTTTAGAAGCCATTCTGTCAATTTTGTCTTGAACACGTTGAGAGTTATCTATAGTTCTGTTGAGGCCTTAAATTTTGACAAATAAATTGTTAAAATTGTATCCATATTCCATACCTACTAATATTCAAATAGCGCACCGGAAGATCTTGCGTTGGCCTTCCACGAAGTGGACCAATGATCTTGTGCAAGACCGAGTACTTCGACGCCTAAGTGTCCTTTAGTTTTTGTATTTATTTGTCCCATAGTTAGTTAGTTATACCCTGTCCATTAGGTTAACCATTTTTGACAGCTCTCTTAGAACGTACATATTCCAGATTACGTAAAAGTTAACTTTAAAATGCGCAATAAAATATATATATACAAATATAAATATATAAACTGCCTTATCTTATTGAATTATCTTATTTATGACTTCTTACAGATATTATAATACCGCATGTGTATCAATCAATGTCTTGTGTGTTGCTGCAATCACTAGTTCTATCTGTCAAAAAACGGTTTACGTAATGGACAGGGTATAGTCATCTAATTTAATGTTACCTAGTTTAAATAGTTAGTAGTGTCAATAAAATGAATGTTCTTTAATAAATCCTAACATCGATAATCACATTATTGAACAAAATTTGATTGGACGGTGACCCCCAAACAAGGCCTTTTTCTATGTCTTGGGGGTTGGACTATGTAACGTACCGCATCATCATCATCTACCTAGCCTTTTCCCAACTATGTTGGGGTCGGCTTCCAGTCTAACCGGATGCAGCTGAATACCAGTATTTTACATGGAGCGACTGCCTATCTGACCTTCACAACCCAGTTACTGGGTAAAACGATACCCCTTAGTAAGACTGGTTGTCAGACTTACGGGTTTATGACTACACGTAAAGTCTGTCAAAAATCCGCGAATGACAGCCAGGACCAACGTCTTAACGTGCTTTCCGAGGCGCGGAGGGGTCTTGGTATGTAAAGATGGTTACCTATCCACGGACCTACCGTCGCAAGCATAGCTTAAACTGATCGATCAACCCTTGCGGCTGGTATTACTTAGCCAATAGATTGGACGGTGACCCCCAAACTAGGCCTTTTTCTGTGTCTTGGGGGTCAGACTGTGTAGCGTACCTATCTATATTTTATTCTTCAGTAATGGCAACGAATGAAGCATTTATATTTTATTTCAACAAACCTGCCCATTTAATATGGAATTACGTGGTACGAATACCAAGAAATGGTACAGACAATCTGGAAATATCTTTATTACATTTGAAGGATTCTCAGTATTTATAGAATGATGCAAAACCAGCGGGGAAATTGCGGAAGACACTATTAGCAGCAATTTCTTACACTTTGACAGTTCAACAACATTCATTGCGTTATTTACGTTGTTGAGCAGATACATTTTTCAAACATATGCAGCAATGGATTAGCAATACGATAGTGTGTTACGCCATTAGGGTGCAGACGTAGGTAACCAGCATAAACACAAACTAACTATTTTTAGTTATAGCTCTGCTTGAGTCTCCTATTTGCCTTTGTTTATCCGTAAATAACTTTTCCCGACCTTGTGGATTTTAACTGCAGCACATTATTCAATGTAATTATTTCCTCTCATAATAATCGCTTCCGAAATTTATTCCATTTGCCTAATGACCCTATCATCCATAATACACATTAGTTTTACGTTTGCAAACGAAATTGCAGTTCATAACTCATTTGTTTTGAGTTTATACAAAGCCAACCAGATGACAATCGGAACAGATGGCTATCTAAATTACAGCATGGTTTGAAAACAACTGAGCATCGTCTATTTTGTTCCAAAAACTGTAGTCAACACACATGTTTATAATTTAGAACAAAATAAAGAAGGAAAGAAAGAAATTAACTCATAGAAAATAAAGAAAGTGTCAAAAATGATGTCGAAAAAGGTCTTACTGCTTGTGGTCTACTTGACGGTTTTGATAACCCTCGTGGCATGTCAGGAGGAAACTACGATGGCTGCAACCACGAAGGGTGATGATGAAGAAGAGGAGGAACCAGCCAAGAAGGGCTGTTCCATCTGGTGCTGGATACAGAAGATAGCCATGTTTGTCATCTCTCAACTGCTGAGCGGTAACTAAACATTAGTTTTGATTTCTTGATTAAATTATTAAAAGGGAACGTGCGTTTTTTATTTAGTGTGCTAGTTACTAAGAGGGGCTTGTGGCTAAGTTATAACGGCCGCACGGGTCGGTCGATCAGGTGAAGCTACGCTTGACACGACTATTCCGTGGAAGGGTGACCATCTTTGCATCCCTCCGTGCCTCGGAAAGCACGTTAAGCCATCAGTCCCGGCTGTCATTCGTGGATCTTTGACAGTCGTTACGTGTCGTCAGAAGCCCGAAAGTCTGACAACCAGTTCTACCAAGCAGCATCGTATTACCCAAGTAACTGGTATGTGGAGGTTAGATAGGCAGTCGCTCCATGTAAAATACTGGTATTCAGCTGCATCTGGTTAGACTGGAAGCCGACCCCAACATAGTTGGGAAAAGGCTAGGCAGATGATGAGTTACTAAGACTGGGCTGAGAAGACCACAGCATGGGTTCCTGAACACGTCTCACGGCACCGCGGAAGATCCAGGCGTGGCGGTGGGACGAACTTGACGCTTATATGAGGGATTGGTCCATATTGGCTCAGGATCGGGTTGAGTGGAAGAAGGAAAGGAAAGCCTTTCCCTGCTGTGGGACAATACAGGCTGATTATTTATTTATTAGTTAGTTAATACGTGCATGCGACATAAATTGTTCCATCTAGGATAGCCTTCGCGAAAAAAAATTTAAAACGAAAAAGTATTTTGCAAAACCCTGCCTACATTTTGCAAAATACAATTTTTGTGTCACAGTTTCCAATCTGTGGTGCAAAAAAGTGCAGGCCCTGTGAATTTATAATAGAAGCATGGATTTGAAGCACATAAGACACTTATGTAAGTACGTAATGTACGTGTTTTTCGAATCTAACAGACGTAAATATGTATAAATGTAAATAGGTACGGTCTACGAAAACATAATAAAACCATGAAAGCGTAGACATTCTCGAAGCTTCATAATACATTGCCTAAATAAGAAAAAAAACAGCATTTTTTAAGGTTTAAGCATTGTGAGTAATTTAAAATCGTTCTAGATTGCCTTCAAAGGATTCCCAATTTGAATTTCAAATGGCTCTACAGATTATGTTAAGCTTATTTTCTAGAAGCATTTCAATTAAGTGTCCTTCGTGTGGAACTTTTACATTTATAAAAAGAAAGTTTGTATTCTGTGACAAAATAGTAGCGTTCATTCATGTTGAATTATTTATTGGGAAAGTTGTACACGATTTATTCGGAACGCAGTAAAAATGAGTGCTAGTAAAATAAAAATGAATGCTCGCAGGATGTTCACTTTACTTAGAAGCTCTGCAATTTTGTTCGCTTTCGTAGTGGTGAAATAAAAGCAATAAGTTGCAGTTATTAAAGGCGAATTAAATTCCAGCAAAGGAGAATGGCCAAAAGTTGTACCAAAAAGTCTCATGCATCAAGATCAAAATATTATAGTAATAATTTTTATATTTTTTTACGACATTACGCGTCGGGGATTTGATTTTTGAACAGGGAATTTAATTTAAAGTAAAAAAGTGTTGATGTTGTTTTATTCCCTTTAAATGACGTTCCGTTTCAAACGATATGATTAAAATAACCTTGAATTTTGAAAGTGTCATGATCATGACACTTTCAAATTCAAATGCGATGCGACGGGGTGGGTCGGGGAAAAAAGAAATGAATAAGTTTATTTAATTATTTAAGCACATAAATGTACGGCTTAATGCCGTAGGCATTTTTTACCAGTCAACCTTTGAATGGTGCAGAGATAAACAGAGGTGCAATCATTGAAAATTGAAAAAAAATGAAGAAAAAAATATTTTTAGATACGCATAAATCTATTTAAAACAGAAAATTCAAGGGAACGAAGTGGCGAACCGAAGCTAGTAACAAAATAATATAGAAAAATAACATAATAAATTGAGACAAGCCACTTAACAGAAGGTACGAGTACAAATACAAATTAATTAGGAGCCACCCGCATGTCGACTGTTGAACGGAATCCCCTATCTATAGAATCACGTAATTGAACAAGCTTTATTCATATTTAGGAGCTTGGATTCATTCCGTGGGTGTGACGTGGTAAATAAAATCCGCTATCTATACAGGGTTATTGGAAAAACACCAACAAACTCTTAAGAGGTCATTATAAACTACTTTTACTATGGGACCAAACCTGAAATCGCGAAAAAAAAATCAGCTGTTCCCTACATTTATGTTCGGTTAACTCGTCAAAATATAGGGAACAGCTGATTTTTTTTTCGCGATTTCAGGTTTGGTGGTGGATTTCAGATCCCCAAAAAATATTGCTGTTCCATACATTTTGACCGCGTACGTATTGCACTTTTCTATGAAACAGAAGATTTTTTTTTGATAACCGATGAAAAATTTCTACGCTGGGGGGTCTAAACTCGTGTGCTGAATTTATGGTTACAGTTTGCGCATCGATGTCCCTGCCACCCTGTATATATACTTTGTGTACATTATTTTATCACCACTGCTCTCAAAACTGTGAAGGAAAAAGGAAAACCTCGTGAGGAAACCGGAATTTTGTAGAACCATAAATTCAATGACATGTGATATCTATTCTCACAGGGAGGAGGCCTGTGTCCCAGCAGTGGGAACATTATATGCTGATTATGCTTATGCTGTTGAAAACTGGTCGAGTACCTATACTGGGAAGAAACAAAGAAAATATATTTATTTGCGTCCAACATAAAAAGAACAAAAACACAAAAAAAAAGGACTAATTACGGACTTTCTAAATAAACTAGAATGACAAGTCGTTGATGAAAAATGTCGTTTGCAAATGTTGGCAATGGTATAAAAACTCAAGGTTACTAATAAAATTGCACAAAATAATATGATGACTAAGTTCGGTAGATCAAAAAACCAGGGAAAAAAGATTTATTTACTGGCAAAATAATGTTGATATTGAAGTAGACATTTAATGATAATGTAATCCATTTACGCGACCCACATAGTTGCCCAGTGTAACTCAAGCGATTCTACTTAATTGGTTCCGTACGAATTAGTTGCAGATCCAGAATGCTGTTTTGACAAGCCAATGTGAAATCGTTCGTGCAGAAATTCCAATTCAATTGCTGTGACATGTTCTAAAAGGTTGCTTTTAAGTTGTTCGTTGTTTGTTCAGCGAATTTGCCAATTCATGAGGAAGAAGTAAAATAAAACACGTATACTCCCTTTCATATAAAATACTTTTATTACAGCAAAGATTTCACAGAAAATGAGACAGACGATAAACTTTGGCTCAAGTAAATTAGAGTGGTGCCTAATTTACCACACTTTTTGCTCGGGGCATCAAAGAAATGACCTGAGGACCCTCAACTTAATTAATTAATGGGCACAAAATCTCGAACAGAAACTGTGTGGAGAAAGTGTGTAGTGGTTCGTTTTCTCTGAAGAAATGAGGGATTTGTTAGGCAATGATTAAGTTACTTTAGTAAGATTCTATATAAATGTGTGCAGTCGTTGAACACTTTGGCTTTTTTACAAACATCTTGCTTGTGTTGTGTCGCCTCGGCGCTTTCCATGCAATTGCCGCCGTAGTCCGCTATCCCGTTCCTTTGATCTAGTTGGTGCGCGATTTTAACTCGTTTTCTGTAATAAGAAACACGTACTTAAATAGATATTGTAATATCAACGGCGAAGTGAAAATAGCCTAACTGTTTAGTAATATCGACGCCGAAGTAGCAATAATTTCTAACTGTCTTGTAATATCGACCGCGAAGTGACAAAACTTCTAACTGTCGAAGTCAACAATTTACACAAAGTGAAAAATCTTGACCACTTAAATTATTTAATCAAAGTGCAAAGAACTTCTAACTGACGATGCCAAAGACACGCTGATTTAGTAAGAAGGTATTTCTATATTTTGATACTTATATACATTTATGTTGTTGCAAAAGTTGCAGATAAAAATGTAGTAAAGAGATTTCACATAAACCATGCGAATTTAACCTTTAAATTCAAAATCATTAAAAAGTAAATTTCTCGAAATATTACAGATAGCGGTACTGGCACTTCGCCGTCAATATATACTTTTACTAAGAATTTATGAATAACAGTGTATTCACAAAAGGTAGAATCGTAATTTTTTCCGGATTGTGATTACTAAGTCACCCAATCGAGACCAAATGACGAACGCGTAAAACAGTTGAATCCGTCCAAAATAAAATCACGATTCATCATAACAGATGTAGCTACATATATGTGGACAGACCGTATTTTGGTCTGAATGAAAAAGGAGTATTTCTTTGAGAATCTCGAAATAATTGCTGACATCCTCGGACCAAGTGTTCTTTTTATCATTTATCTAGATTTGGGCTCGACATGTTTCTTGGACAACTATCTGACAGTAATTGTTGGGCGAAACGATTTATATAGGAGTGTTGGATTGAAGAATAACCTTCATATATTCTTAGGATTGGTACAAAAAATAAGTTACTTGTACTCGTAGAAGGCGTGGACTAGGTATTTCAGTACAATATGTATAGAAAAGGAGGGAGAGGAAGAGGAGAGGGGCTTGTGGCTAAGTAATAACAGCCGCACTGGCCGATCGATCAGGTTAAGCTACGCTTAACGCGGTTGGTCCGTGGCTGGGTGACCGTGCCTCGGAAAGCACGTTAATCCGTTGGACCCGGCTTTCATTGGTGGATCTTTGACACGGGTTCGTTACGGGTTGTCAGAAGCCCGAAAATCTGACAACCAGTCTTACGAAGGGTATCATATTACCCAGTAATAGGGTTGTGGAGGTCAAATAGGCAATCACTCCATGTAAAATACTGGTATTCAGCTGAATCCGGTTAGACTGGAAGCCGACCCCAACATAGTTGGGAAAAGGCTGGCAGATGATATGATAGAAAAGGACGTTGTTAGGCAGCAGACAGGCATAAACCAACTTGTTTTGAGTACAATCTTGATGAATGCAAGTGAGCTTGCTTTCACAATGCAGATGCCTAGTACTTAAAGTACTGCACCCTTTAGCATAATGATAAGTTTTTCTAACTGAATAGGACTACACTTTTGTATCTAAATATCTACTTCTTTCAAGACTACATATTTATTTTCGGGAGTCAAATTATAATTTTACAAAATTTACTTCAGCTATTATTTCTGAATTATTATCATATAAAAGTCTTTAGGGGGTCACGTCAGCCGCATGCACGGTGACCGCAGGGCAACAGTCTCCATACGGTGGGTGCCTGAGGATGGACGGCGCCGCCGAGGCCCAGGAAAGGTGGTGAGACCTAATATTTGGGGACCTGGAAGGATTTTGTGGAGGCCTTTGCTCAGAAATGAGAGAGTGTAGGCTAATAAAAACAAAAAAAAGACTTAAAGATTATACACCACTTACTTATAAATCTCCAAATTAATAGAACCACTGGCGCTCATGATACCAAACTTCTTGAGCACACAGAAGATGATGCAGGGCTCATCTGACTCTTGCACCTCAATGCGCTTGTTCTTAGGATACATCTCGCTCAAGCACTGCTCGGCAACTATGTCGCTTAGCTTGTCGTGAGCATACATCACCGATATTCGAGCGTACGCGAACCCGGTGAGCATTAAGAATGTGAAGAGTAGGAGATCTGGAATAGAAAAAAATGGCGGACGTTAAAAAGGTGATCATCGCAGGTATGATGACGGTAATTCAGTATAAGGTTGGTATATAAAAGACAAGATGGATTGGAGTGAAAGACGGTCTTAATAAATTTAAAGGGAAGGCAACGGGGATGATGAAATACAGCGTTCTCGTGGTATACTGGCAACAAAGGTGGAGATGTCATCGTCCATTAGGAAAACGTTTTATGACAAATGAAACTAGTGATTGCAGCAACACACAATACATTTATTGGCACACGTATGGTATTATAATGTCCGTAAGAAGCCATAAATAAGACAATGTAATAAGATAAGGCAGTTTATATATTTATTTATTATTACGAATTTTAAAGTTAACTTTGACGTAATCTGGAATAGTTCGTTCTAAGACCGCTGTCAAAAAACGGTTTACCTAATGGACAGGGTATAGAGGACGCTGATAATTGGAAATTGCGTTCAGAAATCTACCAAGCATGGTGATTAAACCTGTTTGTCCTTTCCATATATAAAGAATAAAGACAAGAATAAATGTTAATAATATGCTCGTTTTAACAAATACTAGACGACACCTTAATAAATGTCTAAATGAAAACATGCTGTTGCTATCAGAATACCAGCGCTGTGACATTTATTTTTAAATGCCGTAGCATTATGCTGAGATAGGAGCCTTTTGGCCTCGTACAGGACTTTTTTGTTTCATTTTTCTTTTTGTTACTTCTTTTTTATATAATTTGGTTTTGTTACTTTTATTATATATAATTTGTTTTATTTTTGATTGTGTTTAGTTTAGTTTTATGATCTTTCTGTACGAGTCGCAATAAATACTTTTTCTTTCTTTCTGTTGGGTGGTCTACTTTCGGTGCTAAGCCGAGAGTTGAAAATTTAACAGCCCGCTTTGGGTGTAATTTACTCTTAGTTGAAACGGGCATTGGGCATTGAGTTATTCTGGCATTTGTTACAGTGGTAAACATGGTAGACGTGATAAGGACACAGAATGCCTCAATCCAGGTGTTGCGGAAACCACATGTAGTCTGTGATCACATCTTATGTAGTTAATTATGGTCATCCAGACCGAATTTCGGCCACAGAGGCCAATCTCAACGGAGGCCAGTCATCTACGCGGGAGATATTATACTGCACAAGTATTAGCGTAGACACAGGTGCACTCACTCTCAGTGTCCAATGGGACGGCAATACAATGCAACAGGAGAGGGATCAGGCGCAGGACCAACGGCTTAACGTGCTTTTTGAAGCATGGGGGTATCACACCGCCATCTTCCAAACTCCGGGTTGTCACTGAGAAAATCTTAATGGAAAAACCCAATCACTTTTCTTGACTTGGGAACGAACCCAGGACCACGATCAGCAGCCCCGCTTGCGACCACGAGACCGAATTATGTACCATCATTATCACTATGTGTTTACCCCGTGTTTTCGCCCATATAAGTTGTGATACTGGTTTGCAACAAGTCTTGTCAAAGACTTGTCAAAAGCATGTATCATACATTTATTGAAGTTGTTTCAGACATGTCTTGTTATACCATTTTGTTCACCTTTTTGGAGTTTTTGTAATTTTTTTTTTGGTTTAGATTTAAACGACAAATGAAACTAGATACAACATGTAGGTAGATTTCATGTTTTATACCTTGATATAAACGCGGGGTTATAGGTATTATAGATAGAAGTCCTCAAACCGAACATCACACGTTATATAAACTAGTATTATAAATAAAAAAGATTTGATTTTTTGTATGTTTGTTTGTTACGCTTTCACGCTAAAACGACTAAACAGATTTGGATGAAATTTAGCACATGGGTAGACATGACCTGGATTAGGACATAACTTACTTTTTATCCCGATATTCTCACGGGATCGAGACTTATGTAGGGGAAACCGCGGGGCGCGACCAGTGTTACGTTTACATATTAAGGAAGTACTTCCAAAACTCTTCATCTCAATAATGTCAATATAACGTTGAAAATTATTGTTTTAATTAAAATCTGACGCTCGATTGCTTCCGTAACTTGTACCGATAACTTCGTTAATGATATCGAAACGTAATCTTGAAACTTGGTGAATTTGATTCACTTCCGGAGTTTGTCAAAGGATAAATTAGAATTTGCCATTTGATACTATTGGTTAGCAGAATGGTTAACTTTTAGGAAGTAGAACCGAGAATGACCAGGAAATTGGATTTGAAATCTACATCATTTTTGCGTACTGGACCATATCTTTTTTTTTTTGTTTTCGATGTGAAATCTTCAAAAGGCACCCGACCTCTGAGGAGGGAGGTCGGGGAGTGTGGGACCTTACTAAAACCACCTCGGTGATCACCATTAGCAAATAGGGGTGGTCCCGGTTCCTCTTAAAAGTCCAATTCAAGTAAAGCACATCCCTGGGGAGACTGTAAAGGGGCCTGTAAGCCTGGACCATACCTGGGAACTTTCTCATAACGGTATTGAATATCAAAATTCCAACATAAACTGACGGTATTTTACGAAAATATAACACAACTTTAAATACCTCCACGACCCCTGTATCGTTGCATAAGCCCATGAGCAGAATATTTTGCGTGCAATACAGTGTGCACTGTATTGCACGCAAAATGTGTGTATTGCACGCAAACTGTGCACAAACGGCAAATTTTCACACCAAAAATAAAAGTCGTTTCCCAGCAATTAACTTTGTGCAATGTTACTTAGTTTGATGTACAGAATGCGATAAGCACAATGTTTTTACGAATTAAATATTACTAGCTTCTGTCCACGGCGTTGTCCGCGTGACGCGTGACCTACACATTTTTTTTTTTTTTTTTTGTGGATGGGAAAACATCAAATGACCCCTTCCGCTCTGGGTGGAACGGAAGGGAGTGTCAGACTCTTACTGACTAAAACCCACCCGTGTTCCTTCCTTAGCCCTTTCTGTTCCAGGGCAGCGGTAACCCTTTCGGACGATCCCGCTGCTGACCTACACATTTAGATTTTGTAATGCCCGTTCCAAAGCTAGAAGTTTTCGGTGGAGCTGCGTTTACATGGCTCCCCTAATTTAATTAACCAGTCTAGGTAAATTACTCAACTACCCTTCAATAAGTTTTGTGTTGCGTTGCGGAAGTGGGTGTTACAAGAGTGTTTTTATTCGATAGATGAGTTCTTTCAAAAGTGACCCTGTAAATATACTTTAAAGCACAGACATATTTAACTGTTAAGTAGACATAAATTGACAAAATGTAGTTACTTAATAATTAATATAAAAACCTGTACTATTGCATGCTATATATTGGCCAAATGTGTGTTACTAAATATTTTATATAAGAACTTCATGTACCTGCCCTATTTGATGCAATAAATGTATTGAATTGAAATTTCTTGTTCCCCGACCCATCCCGTAGCATCGCAACGTCCACCCGCGCATTTTAGGGTTCCGTAGCCAATTGGCTAAAACGGAACTCTTATGGATTCGTCATGTCTGTATGTCCGTCCGTATGTCACAGCCACTTTTTTCCGAAACTATAAGAACTTGGAAAGTAGAAACTTGGTAAGTAGATGTATTCTGTGAACCGCATTAACATTTTCACACAAAAATAGAAAAAAAAATACATTTTGGGGGTTCCCCATACTTAGAACTGAAACGCAAATTTTTTTTTTCATCAAACCCATTCGTGTGGGGTATCTATGGATAGGTCTTCAAAAATGATATTGAGGTTTCTAATATAATTTTTTTCTAAACTGAATACTTTGCGCGAGAGACACTTCCAAGGTGGTAAAATGTGTCACCCCCCCTCCCTGTAACTTCTAAAATAAGGGAATGATAAAACTAAAAAAAAATATATGATGTACATTACCATGTAAACATTCACCGAAAATTGGTTTGAACGAGATATAGTAGGTAGTTTTTTTTTAATACGTCATAAATCGTAAATTGTAATTGTACGGAACCCTCGGTGCGCGAGTCCGACTCGCACTTGGCCAGTTTTTTTCACTTAGCGTTTCTACTGACTTTTTCTTTTTGCTCCGCTCCTAAAGGCCGTAGCGTGACGTGTAGCCTATAACCTTCCTCCAGAATTGGGCTATCAAACGCAAAAATTAATTTTTCAAATCCGTTCGGTAGTTCTCGAGATAAACGTTCAAACACATTCTTCAGCATTATTATTAGTATATATACAAAGTAGATAGATAGTTATACACGTAAACCTCCCGGAATAAAATTTCTAAATACTGGTGAAAACCGTATCAAAATCCGTTGCGTAGTTTATAACAACGACGCGATCACACAGACAGACACGAAAAGCAACTTATATTGGAGACAGTAATATTTTTAAGCAGATCATTTACATCTGAGCGAACTGAACGCGGCTTATAAATTAATTCCTAGAAGTGTTCTCAGAATAACCTCTATTTATAGGACTGTTCCCGTATGTAATTCAAAGGCATTCATTCAGTATGTCAGTCCTAGACGATCTGAATCTAAAGGACGCGTAATATATGAGCCAGACGTAGGTACTGATGTTTTTTGGGTTGCGTATCTACCTCAAAAGGAAAAACGGAACCCTTACCTATAAGATCAATTCGTTGTCCATCTGTCAAGGCCCTTTTTCTCAGGAACGCGTGGAGTTATCAAGTTGAAATGAATATCATAAACTCAAGGCTGCAATCCCTTGAAGCAATGAAAAAATCAAACTTCTAAGTCAAAGCAATCAAAAGATACGGGCGTTTATGTTCCGGAATCAAAACCTATAGGGTACTTCCCGTTGACCTAAAATCATGAAATTTGACAAGAAGCAATGTCATGTAGCACAAGTAAAGGAAAAAATCCGAAAACCGTAAATTTTTAGTTACATACCTACTGTACGGGACCCTCGGTGCGCGAGTCCGAGTCGCACTTGACCGGTTTATTTTGTTGCGACCCCCGACAGTGTCAGATGTTATCAGAACAATTGGCCATTTCTATGTTTTAATTTGAGTGAAAATCAATTGTTTTGGTACTAAAACTCAGCACCCTAGTTGTGTAACACACTTTCAATTACAATCTGAATCATTTTCAAGGATATTGCATTTCATTGCTGCATATGTTCGGAACATTTGTCTGCTCTACAACGTAAATAACGTAATGAATGTTGTTGAACTGTCAAAATAGAACCCATTGCTACTGTTAGTATGTTACGAAATTACCCCGCAGGCTTAAATTAATGAACTTCAGTGTGTTTTCTTTCATGTAGTGTTATTTTAACATTGTGCCAGGTTTCATGAGAACCTAATATTTTGTTTGTCTTTGAAAGTTGAAGGCTAGGTATTACGAACAACTTGTCCTATTTCTTCGAGGTATTTTCCTGAGACTTGGGACCGTTATGAAACTGACTTGAACTCAACGGTATTCTTAATTCCTAAGATTTTTTGTATTACAATAAGTAATCTGTGCAATCCAGGTGATAACGTCCCTTTGTCTCAAAATTGTACCTATGAATTATTGTTCAGCATGTAAGATAAACGGTTATCATATTTCATTTATATTTTACACCAAATTGAAGGAAAACGTCTCATGCTTTTCACCGCACTGACAGCCGACATCCTTCGAGCCGGATCATAGCAACACTGCTTGTTGCAGATACGTATAGTGATAAGTAGTACTTCCAGCTACGTATACGTAAGCAGCTATGCTTGTTGCAGATACGTATAGTGATAAGTAATAGCTCCTTCTCACTCTTCCTTCTTACTCTTCTTCTCTTCGAGTCAATGTAGGTTTTTAATTAAATTGTGTCCAATAGGTAGTCACGTTAATAGCAGCATCAGTGGCGTTTATTGGATCCTCAAAAGTGCAGGTATATGCACACTTGGGACATTCCAGCAAGTGCGTCATGTTCTGGACAGGTTTCACATTACTACTTAAACTTTCTGACTTCTAATCACAATAAAAAAATCCATCTGCCTAGTCTTTTCTCAACTATGTTGGTGTCGGCTTTCAATCTAACCGGATGCAAACTAGTACGTTACATGGAGTGACTGCCTATCTTACCTCCACAATTCATACCCCATGGTAAGACTGGTTCTCAGACTTTCGGGATGCTGACTACCCGTAACGACAGTCCAAGATCCGACGAGTCAAGACGAATGACAGCCGGGACCAACAGCTTAACGTGCTTTCCGAGCCACCGAGGGGTCTTGATATGTAAAGATGGTCACCCATCCACGGACCAACCGTGGCAAGCGGAGGTTCACCTGATCAAGCGGCTTGTGCGGCAGTTATTACCTAGACCCAAGCTCCTTGATTTCTAATCACAGTACGCTAATTAATTGGAAAAGCAATGTTAACAACGTAATGTGTTTTGTAAACCAGTCCTGCAGTTCTGATAAAATTCACGTGACCGAAGTGTCACATGTTCGTAAACATCACAAAGGTTGCATCAAAATGATTTGTTTATATACGATTACGTATAACCACCTAGACTCGTGGCTCCACCCGTGTTTACTAAGTATTAGATGCCTTTTTCCGGAATCCAGAATCCAAGAGACTGAAATTTTATTAAGCGTATCCATCTGGCAGACAGACCCCAATTTCCATATATCAGATTCACTAGTAGAAGTGAGTAAGAGTAAATATTTTTTTCCGAACTCACTCCGCAAGTATCTTTTACACATACTAAATAAAGTAAGTAAGGAGCAAATTCCTAAAACGAAATAAAAAATCTGGGCAGCTTGTGTACGGTCTAATGAAACCTCCAAGGCTTTGATATGCAGAGAGAGTACTTTTAAATTATGCAGGAATGTTGTAATCAAAAACCCTCAATGAAAGCAGGTCCGCAAAACGTAAAGAAAGAAATATGGTTTAATTTACATCGACTTCATATAAAAATGTAAATGATTTGATCTTAAAGGGGGCACCCCAGTAATAAAAGCAGCGGTAGCGTTTATTGGTTTTATTAACAAGTTTATAAATATAAAAAAGAGTACATCTATAAGTCTACAACTGGAATTCGTCAGGATCTCTGTACGACACAGCGTACAGTTGCGTACAATCGTTAAATACTTTTGCTTTTTTACACACATCATGGTCCAGATTCATTCCATTAATGTTCTGCGCACAAGTCTCTCCGACGTCCGATATTAATATTCTCGGATCGTACCTATGAATCGACTGCACTCTCCTGTAGTAATTCTTTATATTTATGTAACCATCGTTTGTCATGATACCGAATTTTTTGAGCACACAATGTATTATACAAGGGATGTCATTCCTATCGATACGCAGAGGGTATTTATACAAGTTCCTTGGATACATTTCTGTTAAACAATCATTTGTTATTTTATCACTTTTCTGGTCACGCGCGTACAGGATCGAGATCGGAGGTTCCGATTCCAAGCTTTGTGAGAAAAACTTTGTTTTATAGCTGTTCACTGTTACAGCTATTGATAGGAAAGTCGTGAAGATGAGTATTTCTGAAAGTATTTCAACATAGTTACGTAAAAGTACTCCAGATCGAATTTCAGCCAGGACAGCCAATCTTAGCGGAGACTAGCCATCTACGCGGGAGATATTATAGAGCACATGTGTGTGTGCAACTGCAGTCACTCTTCCCTCACTCTCATAGTCCGATGGGACGGCAATCCGACACGACCGGAGAGAGATCAGGCGCAGGACCAACGGCTTAACGTGTATCCGAAGCATATCACACTGCCAACTTCCAAACTCCGGGCTATTACTGAGAAACCTATCTTCATATATAAAAATGGATCCTTGTTTCCCTTGGTCACGCCATAACTTGAGAACGACTTGACCGATTTCATCCATCTTTTTTTTTAAAGTTTTCTTATAATTTGTAGAAGGTTCTTACGGAAAAAAATAAGAATGTTGCTTCACGCGGACGAAGTCGCGGGCTGAAGCAAGTTCCTAATAAAAACCCCAATAATACTTTGCCCGACCTGGGAATCGAACCCAGGACCACACTCAGCAGTCTCGGTTGCGACCACGAGAGCAATTACATATAGTTAAGTACTAAAGCTGTAACAATACACGTTGGAAAATGCACTGTTGTGATCTGATGACGTCGAGGAAAACTTCCAACAATGTCAGCAGTTCACAGGGCAGATTTGAAAATGTAATATGATTTCACTCAAACAAAATTGTGCAGAAACTTGCAAGACGAGAATGTTACATAAATGAAATTTCTGCAGCCATTAAAATAATTTCTTGTTCTATTTCAAAAGAATTCATTGAAAGTTTAAGTCGTTTGTTAGTCTGCAGACATCTCTCTATTCCCGTCTCTTCTTAACGTCTTATTGTTATGCCCTCCTGAACATTACGGGAACGTCCTGGGATAGAAAAACGAAGTTCTTCAGTATTAATAGATTCAAAATGACTTACTTTCCATTGTAGCTATTTTTTTTTTGTAGAAATTATCACACTAACGTCACGCGTAACGATTGGACATCATTACTCAAGTCCAACAAAATTACTGAAAGCTGAAACAGAAAAAATCGGATATTTTTCTTTCCTAACGCCAGGAAATGGTTTGTTTCGAAAATTCACTGGCTAATGTTTTATATACTAGATGAATTCTCCAAAACAATCGACCATTGTTCTGAATCCTTCGATAAGAGTAAAAAATGGTCGTGAGCCGATGTAACGTAAAAAATGACCAAAGACGCCAGGTGTGTTTCATAGAAACTGTTTTTTTTTTATAATTCGTTAAGAGCGTTCATCCCGCGCGGGCTGGCAACGTCGCATTTTAATGGGTTTGGTATGTTATTAAATTTAAACCGAAGTAATATTTTTTACAATCAAACACTAGATCGTTGGTATTTATAATTATTTTTAACATTTACTCTTAAATAAAAAAATATTTTGTCATAATAAGTACTGCAAAAAGAAAATAATTGACAATACATATACAGGGTGGCTGGGACGTCGACGCGCATACTGTAACCATGAATTCACCACATGAGTTTAGACCCCATAGCGTAGAAATTTTTCGTCGGTTATAAAAAAAAAAAAATCTTCTGTTTCATAGAAAAGTGCAATACATACGCGGTCAAAACGTATGGAACATGAATATTTTTTTTTAATAACCGACGAAAAATTTCGACGCTGGTGGGGTCTAAACTCATGTGCTGAATCCATAAATGAATAAATAAATAAATCCCTGGACATTTCACACAGCACCATTTGTCCCAAGCTAAGCAACCTAATGCTTGTGTTATGGTAACAAGATGGCTGATAAACTACTTATATACAATTTTTTTTTTGTAAATACATACATATTCCGCTTTATTCATAAACGTTGCTTAAAGTTAAGCAGTGATTAGCGACTGTTTAACCATACATTTTTGACGTTTAAACGTTACTTAACTTTAGTCATCGTTTATGAATAAACCCCATTATAGATAGAAAAACACCCAGACTCGGAACAAATACATATAGGTCATACAAATATTTGTTCCGTGCGGGAATCGAACCCGTGACACGCAGCGCAGCTGTCAATCGCTTAACCACTGCGCCAACCGTGCCGTCGTCGCATGGTTACAGTTTGCGCGTCGATGTCCCTGCCACCCTATATATGTCAATTTTTATTAGTACCGAAATAACTGAAAAAACATAGCATACAAACTTATAAATACCAATAATCTAGTGTCCGACTGTCAAAAATAGTACTTTGGTTTAAATTTAATAAAATAATCACTTGAAATGCGAAGTTGCCAGCCCGCGCGGGATGAACGCTTTTAAGTACCGAATAAAATTTGTGAATGCTTTCATTGAAATTGGAGTTACAGGCACGCATTATATTTTAATGCTTCACAATTGGCAACACTCACTCTTCAGAATTCGATTATATTTTACGGCGAACAACACATTTTTATTTCCTTTCAAATTCCTCAAAGTTCTCGTCTTCGGGTGATTATGATATAATATTTTCTCCGGTTACTTAGATTCCGCTTCATTGAATTTTTCTTTTCAGACATTCTTTAATTAAGGAATTGTCTACTTCTTACAATATAACAAAAGGGGAATTTCCAACGGATTTGAGCGTTCTTTTTTTGACCCGCTTCGATTGGTTAATGATCTAGTGTCTTCGGGGGACAATTAAAAATGTAAGCTAACGTTTCCTGCGTTCCGGGAGATTTGAATTTGATTTTTCTTGTTCCTTCAATTCGTCTGTGTTGTAATGTCCTTTCCTTGGTATTACGGCTTGGATTTTTAATGGCGTTCTTCTCTTATTATTATTTAAAGTCTTCCATTTGAGTGGATGTTTACCGTAAATAAATTGGCATTAAAAAAACGTAATTTACGAACGAAGTTTTTTAGTCACATGTTTTGATTGTATTTTAGATTTGAATGTTATCAAAGTTGGAAAGTAGTACATACTTTTAACATAGGATGTAGGTACATGTAGTTGAGTAAGGCTAAGAATTTTTCTCAGTTCTAAAATAATGGAAGCAGTGTCGGCCTAGTGGTAGTGGCCACGAGTTACGAGTTGTAGGTCGCAGGTTCGAACCCCGACAGGCGCGCTTTACTTTGTGTAAATTATTTTATCACCACTGCTCTCAAAACAGTGAAAGAAAACATCTCGAGGAAACCGGCATGTCCTAGAACCAAAAATTCGAAGACATGTTACACCTACCAACCTGCACTGGCCCCGCGTGGTGGATTTCACCCACTCCCTCTCACCGAGAGGAGGCCTGTGTCCCAGCAGTGGGCAAACTATAGGCTGGTTATGTATGAGTTTAGCAATGCCCGTAGCTTAATTAGCGAGGTACCTAGTTAACCGACAAAGCTCAAGACAGACCACCAAAGGTTTATTTATTTTATTTATTTATTAATAACCAACTTACATTAACGGTTTGCATATTAGTAATTATAAACACATGTCATACAATCATAAAAATTAAGTTATAATAAAAATGGTCACATTTTGATGAAATTAAATAAAATGAAACAAAAATTTGTAAAAATTAGATAAAAATTAGACAAAATAAGATAGAATTAGGTTAAATTTATATAGAATTATTAATAACAAGAAACTGTTTTAATTAATTTATCTACTCCTAGGAAATTGTACTGGGAGTAGCAATGGACTCCAGGTATCGAGTAGCAGTGTGCAGGAATTCCAGGTTAAGATAATAAATATGTAAACAGGCTCTGACTTGGTCTTGGTCTTGGCTGCTGTTAGGTCTAGTTTAGACTAGACCTAACTACAGCCTTTAGGTATGGAAAGCAGGCATTAACACTGCTTCTAATAATCAGCCAATAATGTTCCCACTGCTGGGACACAGGCCTCGTAGATTACAGCTACGCGGGCCCGGTGCGAGTTCATAGATGCCACATGTCTTCGAATTTTCGGTACTAGGACATGCCGGTTTCCTCACAATGTTTTCCTTCACCGTTTTGAGAGCAATGGTGATGCAATTATTTACACAAAGTATATCGCCTGCCTGCTCGATAGGACAGTACTGCTTGCTCAAGGCAATTACTGGACTAGCTTATTTACTAGCATAGAACTGGAATCGTTTGAACAAAGCTTCGAATATGAAATTATTGTAATTATATGATTGGTTTATTGTTATACGACTGCCCAAAAAGGAGTGTAATGTTTAATACATTGGGTTGATGTATGTATGTGGGTTTCTTTATTCCACCATAACTTTAAAATGCCTGAACAGATTCGGATGTATATATTCGGGGTATCGTTAGAATCCTTACATCATCATCCCGAGTGACACTGGCTATATGTATATTTTTTTGAAAAAAATTCAATATGGCGGCAGTATGGCTCCATTTTGAAAATTGAAAAAAAATATTGTTCAATTATTATGTACAATATGGGTATCAAATTAAAGGCCTTGATGAGCACATTCTAAATATATATAATTTATGGGCACCAATTTTACCAGTGTCACTAAAATGTATAAAATAAAAATAAATAATTAGGAAAGAAGTGGTTTGCTGTTTTTTACATTTCTATGGTTTATTTATTAGGTACTCCGTCTTTCCATTTATTAGGGTTTCTATTCGTTTATAGGTTTCGTTATTGTTGGCAAGTAAATTGGTTGTGGCTGTAAATGATAAATGTCAATGACATTTCAATAACGTTTTGATAATGTGATGAAGGTCAAAGTTATTGAAAATATTTTAGTTACCTATTCTCTTTGACGGTCGTATCTTTGGTTTCTTTGCGTCAAATCGTGTGACGTTATTTATAAATTGTAAAAGCTACAGTCCAGCCGTCGAGAGAATGCGTTCCTGGCCCATGTCAGTTTCATAGACACGAATCCCTACGTGCTTTGCGAATTTGTAAAAATGTAAAAATAATCAATTAATAAACTTTGACTGACCAGTATAGGTATTTTAGAACATGTCAACAGAGTTCTCAATATGAAATGTTCTCCATCTATCATATTTGTGACTGACAGCGTTCATATACAGGGACATCGACGAGCAACCAGTTATCATGGCTTCAGTACATGATTCTAGACTCATAGGGTAGAAATTTTTCGTCGCTCACATGAAAACAAATCCGCTGTTTATAGAAAAGAGCAATACCTACACGGTCAAAATATAAAAAACCGCAAATATATTTTTTCTGACGAAAAATATTCAGAATCATGTACTGAATCCATGGTAACAGTTTCCGCAGCGAACTCCCTGCCACCCTGTACATTCTCAACGTAAATGTTGTGCTGTTTATTGCGTATAATTTCGTTGAATAAGATATGATTAAGATACACTATCTCCGCTCATGGGAACACAAAGTTATGTTTATGTTTGTATATCTGGGTTTGTATGAAACTCGTAATAACTTCTATATTTCCTTCATTCGATACGTGACTGATTTATTTGCTTAACTTTGTTTGTTGTTTCTTTTTTTCTGTAGTGGTTTCAGTTTTCCTGCTTGCCAGATTCTTTTTCTGTTCTTAAACATAACATAATTACGCCTGTAATCCTCGAAGGGAGGCAGAGGTGTACTTAGGGGTTTGTGGCTAAGTAATAACAGCCGCACGGGTCGATTGATCAGGTTAAGCTACGCTTGCCGCGGTTGGTCCGTGGATGGGTGATGGGACACATTACATACCAAGACTCCTGCGTGTCTCGGAAAGCATGTTAAGCCGTTGGTCCCGGCTGTCATTTATGGATCTGTGACAGTCGTTACAGATAGTCAGAAGCCCGAAAGCCTGACAACCAGTCTTACCAAGGGGCATCGTATTACCCTGTAACTGAGCTGTGGAGGTCAGATAGGCAGTCGCTCCATATGCAATACTGATATTCAGCTGCATCCGGTTAGACTTGAAGCCGACCCCAACATAGTTGGGAAAAGGCTAGGCAGATGATGATCCTTGGGAGTTTTCAATGCAGATTTGCTAGCAAGTATTTTTTCTGCCATCCATCTTATTAAATGTGCAATTGTGCATGGTCGGTTTTGAGTTGCTGAGCGTAGAAATAAGTTGTTGATGATCACAAAAACAATCATCCAATTAAAAAAAACTCCATTAATTTTGTGCAGTCAGTGTTGCCGCACGTAAAATATATTCGTGGCGTTGTCACGTAACTCCAGCTGAATAAATTTAAACGGATCCTCTTTGTTGCAAGATACGTCTTAATTTACTGCGTGAAGATAAAACAAATACATTTAATGTTTTCGGCTGGCAACTCGTTTGCCTACCGCTCCCGGAACAACAATTAACACTGATTTATCTTGAGAATTGCGGCCCCGTGGTTGTTTTGCTTGGGAATATCTACTAGAGACGTTCAACGTTTTGATTAAAATTATTTATGTACCATACTAAGATTCTCTGTAATGAGGGCTGTGTAATTGCTTTGTTTGATAAGAAATAAAAGACGACGAATTACGAATTTTGGGTGTTTACTTATTATAGTACATATAATAATAATAATAATCTTTATTGGAGCACAAACACATTTTACAAATTCATTGCGTACGTAAATAGCTACATTAGTTACAAAACTGTGTCGCAGCTATCCCACCTCCAAGAAGGGAGACGAGCGTTCCTGATTCCAGAGATGAAAATACAGTAGGGAATAAAAAAGAACAAAACTATTATAATAAAATATTAAAAGTAGTAAAAAATAAAATAGTAAAAAATTTAAAGTAGTAAAAAATTTAAATAGGTAAGTGCTTAATGTGGTGCATGTGGGAGTGCTGTATGGAGTGTAGTACGTTTCTGTGGGGTGTAAGTGTAAAGTGTGCTTGTGGAACCTCCCCACGAGCACACTACGCTACGTGTATTTGGGGTGCATGTCTACGGAAGAAAGATCTTTAGGGTTTGACTAAATTCTCCAATTCTTCGTTTGTGAGAGTATGAAGCCATTGATCAATAGTCTTTTGCAATCCTGGAGAGTACATGGATAAATAGTAAGCACTTTATTTATTCTAGTATAAAGCACGGGACCGTGGAAAATGAACTGCCGGCGGACAATTTCCAATTTAACATCCGATGTCGGGCAGACTCTGTCAGTTCTACGTTTTTGTTTTCTAAACTCAGTATCAAAAGACAAGTTAGAATGTTTCCGCAACACTGTACTTAGCACAAAAGAGTGTCTTACTGTAGGTAGCTTCCATAGCGTGTACAGTTCGCTGGTAGGGAATTAGGTGGGTGGTATAGTGGCGTGTGACTAAGTAATAACAGCCGCGCGGGTCGGTCGATCAGGTAAAGATACGCTTGCTGAGGTTGGTACGTGGATGGGTGACCATCTTTACATATCAAGACCCCCCCGTGCCTCGGAAAGTACGTTAAGCCGTTGGTCCCAGTCCCAGCTGTCATTTGTGGATCTTTGACAGTCGTTACGGGTAGTCAGAAGCCCGAAAGTCTTACAACCAGTCTTGCCAAGGGGTATCGTATTACCCAAGTAACTGGGATGTGGAGGTCAGATAGGCAGTCGCTCCACTGGTATTCAGCTGCATCCGGTTGGACTGGAAGCTGACCCCAACATCGTTTTGAAAAGGCTAGGTAGATGATGACGTAGTATAGTAGGTAGGAGTATGTACACACACCAAAGGAGATAAGTAACCAGGGTCGTCGGATATAGGTAGTTGAAGTTTAATAAGAAACGTTTGGCTGTATTCGAATGAAAAATTTGATGTTCATTCATCAAATTAAATTTCATTTATTTCATAAATGGACTGTTTGTTTTCTATTAAGAGCTGATTTTTCCAACGCCAGATAACTTTATCGGATGAACAATTTTGAATTTTTGACAGGTCTTCCATACAAAAACTGTTAGACGTAAATTTTATTCCACGAATAAAAATTATCGGTCGATTAAAAAATCAGCCCTAATTCAATTTTTTATTCGAAAACATCCATAGGTTTCTTACAAAACTTCAACTATATCCGACGACCCTGGTTACTTATCTCCTTTGGTGACCGTACCTAGGTATGTGTGTTTCTGTATTTCGGTTTAAAGAGTATGGGTGCTAGCATAATCAGCCTATAATGTTCCCACTGCTGGGACACAGGCCTCTTCTCGGTAAGAAGGAGTGGGCCGTAATCGACTACGCGGGCCGAGTGCGGGTTGTAGTCTATGTCACATGTCTTTGAATTTATGAGTCTAGAACATTTTCCTCATGATGTTTTCCTTCGCCGTTTTGAGAGCAGTGGTGATGAAATGATAGTGGGTGCTAACAGACATATAATTAGACATTTCGTCTTAATTTCTGGAATGTCAACGCACCTGAGATTGTGTGGGTATACTATTCGGTGAACCGCCTTTTTTTTTTTTTTGTGGATGGGAAATCATCAAATGACCCCTCCCGCTCTGGGTGGAGCGGAAGGGAGTGTCAGACTCTTACTGACTAAAACCCACCCGTGTTCCTTCCTTAGCCCTTTCTGTTCCAGGGCAGCGGTAAACCTTTCGGATGATCCCGCCGCCCCGGCAGGCTTCGGCCCTATCGGGCCCCGTCCTCTGCTGACATCTCTTTGAGGCGCACGTGGCAACACAACGCGCCGTCCGGCACGGGCCTGGTCCTGATCGGACGGCGAGCTACCCATTACTCACCGCCCGCGCCTACGGTGGCCGGGAGTCGTCACGCGGCTCCCGACGCCCGGAGCGTCTCCCGCGGCGGCTGAGGCGTGAGGTGTTTTCCCTCATCCTCTCAGCCACCTCCTTCGCTAGCATGACTGCTTCGCAGAAGGAGGTGACTGCCTCCCACTCGGTGAACCGCCTGCGTTTTAGTTTTTAGAGGATCCTTTTTAACCAGGAAATACGCCCATTTCACAATAAATAATTAAACAAAAAAAGGAGATTTAAAGACCATTGGCTACTTTGTTTTATATGAATCTGGACATGTTTTAGTGTTAGAGTCCGGCCGTCAAAAGAATGCCTTCCTGACACCTGTAAGCACTACAGGTGTCAGCCGGAGTGGCCGTATTGATAAGGGTGTATAGGTGTTTTGGGACAAAATGTTTATTTTGTTTTGGTAAAATAAATTGTATACTGTGTTTTATACTTATACGATGGATACAATGTTATGGAACAAAGGTTGCTGAGAATAAAATGGCTCCTTGAGCCCAATTCTCGCGCAACTCGCGTTCGTTATTGACATTCGAATCGAACTTTTCCCTCGAAAAAATCAAGCCGAGCTATTCTCGCCATGGCGATTCGAGCATTTCACGCAGGAAAGACACGCGACATGCCTTAGTTTACATGCGTCATGCAACGAGTGGTCATGACCAGTCGCGACGTGACGTATGACTGTGTCGACCTTCGTGCGAACGTCAAACAGTGGTTATGTCAATCATAATTGTGTCAATTGCGAAAGGAAATAATAAATATATTTTAACAAAATGTGTTACGAGTTCATAAACATCTTAGAAGAGTCTGCGCTTCAGGCTTCCGCCAAAGTTGTCAACAGTGGATAGTTGTTGCTTGTGTAGCGTCGATGAATGAGACACTTAGGATACAGAAGCGGAAGGCGCCGGATTTAAAACCAGTCCAATGGACAAGGACGGCTTTACCAGGCTTTACTCTGGTTGAGGGCAAGAAAGGTCGATCGCGTCGCAACCACAACAAACGCGGTACTACTTCTGCAAGCGGGGATTTTTGAGCTGTAGTGCCCACTTTGCTCCCGTACATTTCCCGGTTGGATCGACAGATATCGAGAGAGAAAGAGCCAAGGTCTTATTAGTGCCGAGTGCCGAAGGAAGGCCGATGCAGTCGAGCTAGACTACGAATTTTGACCGGCTGGAGTTGTGGTTAGATGTTACAGAGAAGCATGACTAAAAGTAAACTACCATGTGTGGTGTGATAATAATTATGTTTTTGTGGTTTATACTTGGATGTATATACTGAATTTATTTATGAGTCTGTAAGGTTTTCCTATAAAGGTTCTTTTGTAACTAGAAATAAAGTGTTTCAAAAGCATTTCAAACAATAAATATTTCAAATGTCTTTATTTTATTTTTTTCAATGTAAAACTTAGCTAAGTAACAAAAATAATATACGCAAATAATTGTAGGGCTTTGCAGTTAGGCTGCGCAGGCCGTTAACAAGTTGGGTTAGGAAATAGAAACACACAAGCAAAGTTCATATGTATAATCCTCACTGGGTGACAAATTTACAATAGGTAGGGAATGTAGGGATAGATACGTAGTAGTGGATAGGTGTGCGTGCAGCGCCCAGTTAAACTCCACGTGCAGTGCGAAGCGATTGTCCTGTCTTAAACCTGAACGTAGAATCCATATGTAGAACCGGTACGTAGAACCTCTAGATTTGGGGTATACCGTATAGTGAGGGTCAGGGAATCACTCCTGCTAGCAAGCGGATGTTAAAATGACAGTGTGTGAAACGGACAACCGGGGTACGTCCAGTACCTACGGTCGTACCTGGGACAGTCTCCCACGTTTTGACGTATGCTCTGATGTACTACTTTCGCTGGTGACATACGTCCCACGCACCCCTGAATGCGTAGTCTGTACAACTACTAGGGAGGGCTTCTTAGAGACGGGCAGCGAAGAGGTGATGAAATAAAAGAAGATTTTCTTGTTGAAGTTTGCTTGCAGATTTCGGCTTCTTGCTTGTAGTGTTGCCTCTTCGACGGCTGAGCTGGGACTGACTTTTCGTCAAAAACTGCGCTCTATTTATACCGGCCTAAGTTCCCTTAAGGCGGACCGTGTATTTTGAGCCCTTTCTTACTTTAATTTTCGCTAAGCCGAGATCTGTCAAGCCCTTGTTTTATTTATTTATCCACATTATCCTTACAATTTTTACATATATTATTCCTTACATAATCCTTAACCTAATTACAGCTTAATAATTAACTTAATTATACACAATAAAAAGTTTCTAGAAGAAAAACTGTTCAAAATATCAACTAGGAACATTTTGATTATAAAAATCTCACTATAACTTCTGAACCAATGGTCCGATTTTCATAATTCAAACGGTATTATTGGTTTTATATCTAGACCTTTCATTTAAAACAAAAATTATTAAATTCTACCCATAAACAAAAAAGTGATTTTCCAAGTTACGTAATTATGTATGAACAAAATTTTACTTATTGGAATCCTTTCAAAAACAGTCTTATTCGTTCGGGATACAAAAACTAATAACAAATACTGATAACAAATACTAATTAGAACATAAGAAACATAAAATAAATCTATTTAAAGTATTAACTATTAACATAGAATTATTTACTTTACGTTTTCTTTGGTTTTTGGTTTCGGTCCCTCCACTACTTGCGCCCTGGTACCCAGATAGGGTCTTGTCGCCGACAGTGTGCAAGTGCTCAGTGTGTTAGGTTTGGTAGGTTAGTTAGAGTTGGGTGCCACTGTAACGGCTAGAGCACTTGCACATTCTCGCTATCCATCGTAGCGGTTTAGTTAATAACGTCTTCTACATGAAGCTATCAAACTAAAATAAACCTAAATCTGTGATAATAATAAACACACACAACAACACAGTAAAGTGCAGCACAGGACAGTATATGATCACTAGTTTACACGAACGGTCGGCGTGATGAGTCAAGCGTTGTCCGTTAGCTTAGGAATCGGCGGACCACTTCACGTTTCGCCAAGTCTTCATGTTTGTGAGGCACTTTGACCACAAAGAAATTTGAATTCGTGTTGTGACGAGACTCCTAACGCGACCTTCAGGGTGAAATCTGTTTTCGCAAGGATTTCCCAACAATCTTTTGGGCCTTTGTAAAGTAATGAAGCCAGGACACGTGGATACAGAAGCCTAGCGTCGTTGGAAAAGCATGTAGCAGGACGGTCCGATTGGTGCAGTACCGCACTCTTCAAAACAACCACCCTTCCTCCTCTTCTTCTCCATCTTGATAAACTTTTAGGTTATTGTGCTGGTCATCAGCTTACTTATAATATCATTAGCAGTCATTCTGTTTTATTTCATTACCTATTATTATGTAGACCAATGTAAACAAACAACATAAATTGTATTTTGACTTTACTTTGACGTGACAAATATCGATGACGTTGACAAATCAACATGAGCTATGCTTTCCGTTGTACGGAGGCCTTATATTATATCAATGTTAATAATAAAATAAAAATGGAGTAAAGAAAACAATAATGATTATAAGATTGATAAATGTTAATGAAATACCTATAGAATGCTGCTCAAAATATGTTTTTGCCTTAAAAATCATTTTTTAAGATGGTCAAAAGCACATTAACGACTACGACAAAAAATCGCATCGTTATGTGGAAGGGATTACTTCGTGGGACGCATAATGGCAACATTACTGTCCCTAGACTCGTGATTTCTGATAGACTTGTAGTGAGAATAGATGTTTCTGGATATCTCACCGTTTTATAAGCGACATGCGGAGACGACCGGCAAGGATTTCGTGCGGGACGAACGCGAGTTGCGCGAGAATTGGGCTCCTTGTCCGTGTATACATCTTTGTGGCTGACTGTAAGAGTTGTATCTATAGTATACCCACATTTTGCCAGCTGTGCCTAACCCTTCGGGGATTAGAGGCGTGATATGTTATTCAATTACAACTGCCGATCGATTCTGTAAAAATCTCACCGTGAAAAGTTAGGTGAAGTGAGCTGTCAATAATGTAAATCCCTATCATTAGTTGGAAGGACAGCTCACTCCACGCTCACTTCATCTAAGTTTTCACGGTGAGATGGTTACAGAATCGCAGTGCTGAACATGGGGTCTACTCTGAAGTGCAAAGAGCGAATGTTCGGATCGTACCGACACATGGCCGAAAGAAAAATTATTGAAAAATGCGAAAAAAGTTTGGATAGGCCCAGTTGGGTCGGGACCATAGTCAATATTCGAGTGTAGGAGTGTAGGATCGGGACCGACCGAACCAAATAGTAATTTCGTAGCAGGAAACGGCCGAACATTCGGCCGATACTACTTCGGAGTAGGCCGTGTTATGACGGCCGTACAGTGCCCTTGAAAGTGTAAAGTAATATATTCATCATCTGCCTATAGCAGTCCACTGCTGGAAAAAGGCTTAAAGAAAGAAAAGAAAGAAAGATTTTTTTTCCTATTGCACGCCATTTAACTTGATTTTCGGCAACTCTCAGCCAGCTGCTGCCAACCATCCTGCGAAGATCGTCGCTCCACCTAGCCTGAGGGCGTCCCACCTTACGTTTACCGAAGTAATATATTAGTATCTGCCTATCTATGAAGTAATACTGCTCAGGTGATCTATTATGATGGTAAGCACTTAGTAGTACCAACGCTCTCCGAACGTGAACCACTTCCAATGCATATTATTATCGAAACTAATTTCAGGTTAAGGGCAGAATCATGTAGAATCCAATTTCTACTCGATCATATGAGGACGCTCTTCAAATATTGGGTAATTGCGTGACACCAATATATATAAGAAGGTATTTACCGTGTTGTAGGAACTTGTTAACCCTCTCTTTACCGGAATATAACGGCGCAGAATATAGCCTTTACCAGAAGTGGTCATCGTATGACTGGTTCAGCAGCTTCTATATCATCAGGATTGTGCTGGAATATAGCATCATGTTTAGATAGCGATACCCATCATGTCTGCGGAGTTTCGCTAGCTAATTTAATTTGACCCCGTATAAGGAGACCGGATATGTTTGCCGCATGTCAGATGACAATTGCTTTATCTAATCTAACTAGCCTGTATTGTCAGGCTAGTTAGATTCGATTAGATAAAGCGTCCCTTAGACCAACAACAGACTGGAAAGTTATAGTAAAATTTAAACTTAATCGCCAAATGTTACTAATTCAGGCCAAAAGGGAATAACCTTAAATCAACACTTGGTGGCCTCACAAGTTTGGCAACACTTGACCTAACTTAAGCATGGGTTAACTTAGATTAAGAAACGGTTTCAACTTCAGGAATTAAGATTTTGCTGTTGAGTTTACGTAAACATTAGGTGGTAAGAAATTGTTGCTACAAACCTTTGAAACTTTGACACTCCTTCATGATGAGCAGCGTTCAGCTCACGGAGCACGAAATCGTCGCGCCAGCAGGGTTCAGAGACGGCAGAATTAATACAATTCGTGGCGTTGAAAGTGCGTTGAGCGAAAAATATCTTTATTTTTTCCTTTCACGGAACGTCTTCAAATTCGTCAGTTTCCATACGTCATTTGTGACATAGTGCGAGTAAACGGTGACACGCTTTTTATCTGGATGTTTTAACCTTCGTGAAGTTTCAATTGACTGGGAATCATTGTTAAAAGAAGTACAGTCCTTTCACATTTATTCACCTCTGAAAGCTGCAATCCTAACGCAACCTTCTTACAACAACAATAAAAGTCACTGTGATTTTGACAGACTTCACAGTGTCACAGTTTCAACAGGAACCTTATTGTCACGAGATTAAAGATCACTGTAATATTGACAGTGATGCAAAATCAGAGGTAAAAGACGCTGGCAGAATAGTCGACATCGGCTCAGTTGCCAAAGAAGAAAAAAAAAAACTGTAAATGAATTCCGAGGTCGACTATTAGTACTTTACTATGTTCTATTAAAAACAAATGAGTAATCAAGACCATTTATTTTCACTACGTGTTATCAGCCAGTAATTGCTGCACTATAAAAAGCCCCACTCTTCGAATCCAGCACCATATATTACATGTTCTCCTGGAAGATGTATCCTCTGGCACTGGCGCAGTCGTTGCTGCAGTCGTGATGTTTATCATGGTAACATTATATTTATAATCCGGTAAGTAAATGTCTTCAAAATCGTAGTAGGTTGGGTAATAACCTGGATAACCTGGATTGTAGTAGTAGCCCATGAATTGTGGTGGGTAGTAGTAATAACAAGCCCCTGTTGGGTGGATTAGGAACAGTATGAATACTGTGTGGATTATGACGTCAATTTTGTTCATATTGTTCTCTGATATTTTCTTTTTTTTTCTATAGAATTGTGACTAGCTAGATGGACCGACGACGATGGCTGGGAAAGATTGGATGCGGAAGGCGGAGGACAGGGTGTTGTGGCACAGTGGACTGCGACAGGCTGCCTGATTGTGAGTACTTACTTCGATTGTCATCCGTTTTTTTCGTGACGAATGATATTATCTATTTCTAGTTTATTTTCATCATTTTTATGTAGACTTATTACTACAGGGCTGCATTTCTTGCCGTCATTATTTATCTAGACAATTTCCAAAGTATTTTTTCTTTCGTCACTGAAACAGCAGTATTTATCTGAAAAGGTAAATGATCTTAATTATTATTGTTATTACGACAGTTTATTTTATTTTATTTGATATGTCGGTAAAAGTGAATATAACCGACCCTTTTGGGGTGTTCATATACGGAAAATGATCCGTAACTTTCATAAAAGTTACGAATGGGGTTCGAACGCCACCACTTTATGCTCATTCACTCTTCTGAATAGTTTACTATACTCAAAGTGCGTTAACCCCTCTATGAACTCCCATAAAATTGTATTATTGGTAGTCGGTATTTCAGTGAACCAATCACAAAACAAAACGAGATTTGACAGGAAACCAACGACAAACGACAAACAAAATTCAATTACATTTTTCAATTCAAGAGAAGCCGCAACGCTATTTCTCACATGCCACTTGTAAACGTATTTACAAAATAATATTCACAATAAACGTGAAAATCTATCAGCTTATTCAATAAACTGTCTATAGAGGATATTTTGCTTACCTCGTGTTTTTATTAGACTTCTTTCCAACCGTATTTTTACTCCTTAAATTTCTCGCCGGCTGATCGACACTACACGTGACCTGAGGGCTGGCTAGTGTTTTGGCCAAAGAACGTGATAATGCTGCCAGTCTTCTGGGCACGTTTCCGGATGACAGCGATGCTGACGAGTACTTTGACGCCTAATATCCTTTTGTTTTTGTATTTATTTATATAGTTAGTCTTTTAATTTAGCACCTAGTGTAAATAGTTTGTCATGACTGCAATTTAAATAAAATTTACTCCTTTGGAAACTTTACTTTGTTCAGACTATACTGGTTCATTGTCTAGCTTTAGTTTTGAAATGCAAGTATACAATGATGCTACTGTGGTTAAATTGTTCATGTCCGACCTAGTTTGTGCAATATTGTGTTCTATTTGTATATGGTGGTGATTGTGATCTGGTTTTGAAATTGGCTTTTGTTGTGGGATAGTACTTATTGATTTGATAATAATAGGTGTATGTAACCTTAATTGAACATGAGTAGGTACTGTAGAGGTTTTATTTCGTATGGATGAAATTGGACACTACGTTAGCCCTATTTTATCCAGTAAGAGTGTAGCTGATCTAGAAAGAAAGAAAATACATTTATTTAGCACAGACTATAAGGTAGACAATACACCAGATACATACATCAGATAGCAACAAATAAAAATCTCATGGAAAGTGTAAGGTCCGAATAAGAAAATAGCAGGAAAGTGTGCCTCATGGCTGCACCAAAAAGGGCCCAGTTCAGCAATGCCAGACAACTTGTTTAAAGGCTAGATTTGGAGTCTTTAGCCTGGCATCGTTTTAAATAAAACCTATTCTAGTACCAAATTGTAGAATCATAATCAGCCTATAAAGTTCCCATTGCTGGGATACAGGTGAAAGAGAGTGGGCCTTAATGTGGATGTCCCCCCCCAACCCCCAACTCCCCAACCCCAACCCAACCACCAACTCCCCAACCAACCAACCCCAACTGTCCTCAACTTGTTATTTTTTTTTTTGTGTGTTTGTTCGTTTTTATGCGTTATGTTTGCCGCAAATAAATGTATTTTCTTTATTTGTATGTCGGCGCACTCCCGCGTGATTACCACATTTATTGTGTGATGGTTTGAATATTTTGAGAAACAGAAGTCTTTTTACCAACGAAACAAAAATTCCACATGGTGCAAGGCAAAGACTTCTTCTTATAAGGGTCAAATTAAATTAGCTAGCGAAACTCTGCAGACGTGATGGGTATCACGTCTGTTAGGTATCGTATGGGTGTCAACGTCTATCGACATCTAAACACGATAAAATATAAAAAGGTTAATGCAATTTTACTGATCAAAGATGGCTGGTAGTGTTGTTACTTGAAGTATAAGTTGAGAAAATAGGTTTTACCGTGTTTAAATATCAATCACATCTGTGAAGTTTACACAAAAAAAAAACGGGTTGCACTCCGGGAGTGCCGGCAGAAGTGAAAACTTAACGTTGTGCATTTTTATATTTTGGAATGCGGTCTACTCTCCCTCCGTCTTACGAGTTTTCAATCAGGTCACGTGTCCTGACGCGAGTTTAACCTTTTTGTACCGAACACAAAAAAAGTGCACAACGCCGCTAATATAATAAGAAATCTGCTTTGCAGTGGGAGGACATTGCCGTCGAGCTAGACCACGACGAAGGTGGTGTGGCGATCTGATGACGTTTGCGGGGCCAACATGGCCAGAGATCGCACAAGACAGGGAGGTTTGGAAGAAAAAAGGGGAGGCATTTGCCCAGCAGTGGGACACCAAATAGGCTAACAAAAAAAAAAGTATTAAAATTATTTAAACATGTCTTATTACTTTAGTATTTAAATTCTAGTACACAAACCATTAGGTACCTAATTCACCAGAACAAAGTTAAGCATTTAGCACATTATAAAATATAAATTTCAAAAAAGTTTTGAATAAGTAGTTAATCACACGGCTTCTTAGACAAGTTTCTAACTGAACGCCTTAGAGACGTGTAACGAAGACGAGGCCACGAGAAATGCGATGTTAATTTCTATAATCTAGCACTTTTTGAATTGCGGTTTTAGACATTTATTTTCTAAAAAGATTTACACAATCACTTATAGAGAAAATACAATATTATAACTTAAAAATACTTATGGCAGATTGCTATAACTATTTTTAAGCGGCTGGCGTGTAATTATTTTACTAAAATAAATAAGAAAGTAACTCATTTGGGAGAAAGCCTAAGTCAATATACTCGTAGTTATATGAAAAACGACGTGACGTGTAAAAGTTTTTTTTTGTTTTGGTAAACGGCAAAAAAAGAAATACGAATAATATATATTTTTTTGTTAACCTATACTGTCCCACAGCTGGGCAAAGGCTTCCCCCAAGTCCTTCCAGGAACTCCTTTCCCGCGCGACCTTGAACCAGCCCTCGCAGTACGCGTCCAGGTCATCTCGCCATCTCTTTCTGGGCCGGCCTCGGAGGCGCCGTCCATCTTCAGGCACCCATTGTGTGGACATTTTTGCCCACCGGTCATCGGGCATACGGCTGATGTGACCCGCCGAATCCCATTTGAGCCGGGCAGCCTTCTTTCCTACATTCAGTATGCCCGTTTCGGACCGCAGCGTGGTGTTCCGAATTCTGCCCTGTCTGTTAACACCCAGAATGCTGCGTTCCATCGCTCTTTGGCAAACTCCAATGATTATTTATTTATCTTTGTTTTTTTTTAAGAAAAAAGAAGAAAGGACCATTCTTTAAGGAAACTGTACTCCGCTTAAACCACCACCAACCACCAAACCATAGTAAGTAATCATTTGCCATTAACGAGGTGCTAATTCTAAAACTCCATAATTCCGAGTTTACGATCTTCTAATCTATAGAGTGTCGCCGGGTTCGAGGCCACGGTTTGAAGATAAATAGCCTTGGGGTAAAGAAACAATTAAAAACTTGTTTCATTTAGTTAATTAAGCCCGTCGAAGGCGTCCCAGTTACAGGGTTCCCTTACAAATTAGCAGTTAGGAGCTTAAACGTATTGCTTCCAGCATGCTCGAATAATAATTTAGTACTTGGTTGTTGAGTGATGTTCTATTGTTTTTGTAGAAGTTATTTTTGTGCTAGTTTAAAATTAGAGTAACTTGGCTCCCTCAGGAGTTCGTTTAATTGCCCCGTTGGTCTCTTGTTACTAACAACCTTGCCTTGCCTATGGACTTTTTTGTCTGAATTTTTTTTTTTAATATTCGGTGTTGAAAAATTATGATAAATGATTTTATTTCAGTAAGTAGGTTTAATCAGACGATTTAACGGCAATAATATTTTTAAAACTAGATGAGGTCGGCGTTTCCTATTTATTTTTGTGCTAGTTTAAAATTAGGGTAACTTGGTTCCCTCAGTAATAGCTGAAGTAATAGCTAGATGTTCTAAGAAAAGTCCTTTATCTCCCCACATTAGAATATCGTGGTACTCGTTTAACTATACGTAATAGAGTTCGTTTAATTGCCCCGTTGGTCTCTTTTTACTAACAACCTTGCCTTGCCTATGGACTTTTTTGTCTGAAATAAATGTTTTTTTTTTTTTTTTAGTTTTCGGATGTGAAAAATTATGATAAATGATTTTATTTCAGTAAGTAGGTTTAATCAGACGATTTAACGGCAATAATATTTTTAAAACTAGATGAGGTCGGCGTTTCCTATCTGAGCAGAAAGGCCGTAACAAACTCAAAGGTCACATTCCCAACATAATTGCGAAAAGGCTAGGCAGATGACGTAGGTATAGTAAACTCGTCATAAGTAACTAGGCACAATCTCCTATACAAATCCCAAGATAATCTTTAGATCAGACTTGACTTAATTAATTAAATTGCCTTAATCACACTTGACTAACAATCAGGCCAAGTAGACTTAGGGTTATCTAATGCAATTATCAAAGTGATTCAGTTCAGACAAGTTTCGGGCTAGACATGTTTGGAGACATGTCATAGTTCATTTGGTAAATGGCATGTCTAAGGTTGGCTCACACGGGCGTTGCTGATGAGTTACGTCGTCTCATCGCCAGTCTCAACTGCCCCAGCGGTCTCGTGGTCGCAAGTGCTCTTGCTGAGCTTGGGGTCCTCGGTTCGATTTCCAGGTCGGGCAAAGTGCGTAACTTCAAAGTACATTACTTTGAAATCCATATATAATGCCACGGGGAACGGGGAGCAGCCCGCACTCTGCATCCCGCTTTTACAATCATTTTACTAGAATTAGTCTGGTATGATAGTTATATTACTAGATCGTGGTCGTACCACAGTTATAGGTATTCCTAGTAAGACAGTTTTGAACAGCTTTCTTCCTTCTTTCTTTCTTTCTATTTATCTTACTGCGACATATCTAAACATGATAAATTGAAAAAGAATATGATTATTTTTGGTAATTATTTTGGGGTAGTTTTAGGACTTCGCAGCGGCAACGCTGAAGCACCGCACCGCTGCCGCAACGTAACGTCTGGACAGACATGTCTGGCCTGTCTGCCGGTCTATACCGAAGCGTCTAGTTTCAAGGACAAAATCCCAACATATAGGTACTTGGATTACTTGAGTGACTATTTGCTTGGGACTCGTAAATCGTTGTTCAAATAACTCAAATAGCAATGTAGTGTGTGTCTGAAAATGTGCTTGATTAAACTTTACTTAGGCTTATCTGTTTCGTTGTGTTGTAAATGTTTGGTATACAGTGGCAGTGACATCGACGAGCAAACTGTAACCATGGATTCAGTACAGTCACGAGCACTAATATGTCAATACTTGGAAACTTTCAATAGCGGTTAGTGCGTGAAATAACGAAAACAACAATGAAATACGACACATTGTAAAAACCTATGGTTTCAAAAATACTATGTTCGTAGCAATATAAAATTTCTTTCAAAAATAAAGGAGCAAGTAAATCGCTTTTGAATAAAGCCAAGTGTATATACATATAGCTGGTGACATGATTCTGAAATACTTACTTACTTTTTTTCAAACCGACGAAAAATTTCAACGCAGGGCAAATTTTTCGTCGGTTTGAAAAAAGTACTAAGTAAAGGCGACAATTTTTTTTACCGGCGACCATTTTTTTTCACCGGCATCATCATCTGCCTAGCCTTTTCCCAACTATGTTGGGGTCGGCTTCCAGTCTAACCGGATGCAGCTGAATACCAGTATTTTTTTTTTTCACCGGCGACAATGTTTTTTTTACCGGCGACAATTTTTTTTTTGCCGGCGACAAATTTCTTCGCTAGGGTGTCTAGACTTATTTGCTGAATTCATGGTAACAGGATGCGCGTCGATAACCCTGTATAATAAAATAGCAGTTAACATAAAACTTACATAGATAATAATTTAAATTAATAATATGACATCTCTGTATTCCTGACTTGTACTATACCCTAGGTAAACCCTACTATCCATTAGGTAAACCGTTTTTTGTCAGATGGAACTAGTGATTGCAGCAACACACAATGCATTGATTGATACACTTACGGTATTATAATGTCTGTAAGAAGCCATAAATAAGATAATTCAATAAAATAAGGCAGTTAATAATATTTATTTTATTACTCATTTTAACGCTAACTTTTACGTAATCTGGAATATTACGTTCGAACTGGAATTGTACGTTCTAAGACAGCTGTCAAAAAACAGTTAAACTAATGGATAGGGTATAAATAATTTATTATTTTCAATTTAACTATATTGACCTCGAACTTGATGAATTTATAATCCCATTTTATTAAACTAGACATAATATATTGTATTGCCTATTTCAAATTATGTACTGAATTTCATCTTGACATGGTAAACTTGTATAGATTTGATTGAATGTGTTATTAATATATATTATTGATTCTTTATTATTATAGCTAAAACTGTTTGCATGCCTTAGTTAAGGTAGTTAGTATAAGGATCATTTTAAACATAACGTTTTTGAAGTGAAAACTTCTTTAGCGGAGTTGTGCACTTTTGTTGTGATGGGTAAAAAATGTTAAATTCGCGTCAGAACACGTGACCTGATCGAAAATTCGTAAGACGGAGCTCGCGTCAGGACATGTGACCTGATCGAAAATTCGTAAGACAGAGGGAGAGTAGGTCGCATTCCAAAATATCAAAAATTCACAACGTTCATATTCAAGTTTTTACTTCTGCCGGCACTCCCGGAGTGCAACCCGTTTTTTTAAACGTAACTTGTACCTACTTTCTGTACAAATAAAGAACTATTCTATTCTATTCGATACAGTTTGTAGAAAAAAGCCTAGTAGAGTTTAGTAAAAACCCCTTTCTATGAGGTTAAAAGAACATACCTACTGTAACGTGACGAGGAAGGGCATGTTACTAATGATAGCTAATTCCTCCAAATGCCCTAAACGAGGTTTGCAGGTTTCGCGTACGTAATTTGTTTCCTCAAACCACTTAATGGTTTGTGTAATTTCGTGATAAATTAGTGTCACTAGTATTTACAGTTAAGTATGTAAATAAGTCCTAAGAGATTGAGTGCCTCGTTGGTTTAGTAGTCGCTAGCGCTATTACTGAGCATGAGGGTTTGATTCCACACTGATTGAACACACTACAACTGTAAGAAAATGGTCTACTCATTTCTTCTAGACTACACATATGAAGAAATAGAAAAAATGCTTATTTAAGGGTAAGTTAAAATGGTTACACTCAACGTAATGTGTAACACAACAAGCACACATACATACACTTGTACACACGCCCCAACACACCCTCGCACACTCACTCACACTCACACATACACACACTCATACACACACGCTCGCTCACACACACATACTCATCCACCACACACACATGAAATAGTTTTTTTACTTTTAATTATCCCATATTTTTATAGCAGTCAAATATAATGTAAATAGTAAAAATACATACAAATAATTGTAATCCAAGGGGGATTGGAACTGTCACTCCTTCATACAGGTTATACTGTTACCTAGTTAGGAGATCAGAACTACACCCACTACAATAAAATTGTAGCAAATCTGTAATTTTACCATGCATACATTATATACCCATGTACTGCAATACTTGAAAATGATCAATAAAGAATATTATTTTTAAATTTTAACATAACATATCTCGGGACCATGGGGTCCCAGTCCTTTAGAAGGCGTACGAGGGGCCGAAGCCAACTCGCAGAGGCTCCTTAGGAAATATTAAAATGTGGCACCACCCGACGATCATCCCTGTATGCACTATGCAAGTGCACCCAAGGACAACCCCCGGTTAGTGTAGGACTATTGCAGGATATGGAAAAATACAAATTTGGACTATGGGTTTGGGTGGCTAAAGTGGACTGGTTACCAATAATATTATTGTTCCCAAGTCGGGAAAAGTGTTATTAGGTTTTCCTGAAGAAATTTCTCAGTGGCAGCTCGGAGTCTCGTTTTGTGCCTGGTTGACGGCAATAGGCCGCCCCCATTACATAGAACCTAAACATAACTGGCTAGATGTCTGTGTACTGTAGGTACAGACGCCAGCACATCCAAGCTACCCGAAACTGTCAAATTTCCCAATCAGCCTTGAACCTAATACTTTAGCGATAAAGTTGAAAATCTATTAAAGATATTTGGCAGATTGTAGTAGCTTGACGTGCTGGCGTCTGTACACCTCTGCCTCACCCTTTGGGGGACATAGGCGTGATGTTGTGTGTTGCTTAGAGATTTAAAACACGAACTCTCCGTTTGTAACCAAGTTACAGTATTATTTTATTCAAGACGGCCAGTCTTGTATAAAATATAATAATAATCTTGCAAGGTTTTATTACAATTTTCAAAAACTTTCTGGTTAAGAAACCCTTTACCGAAATAAGTAAAACAAAAGAATATAACAAGCAAAGTTAGGAAAGTTTAGTTACACTTAATATTCAAGGAACAAAAAAAAAATTACAAAATATTTTTTTTGAGATTTTTTGAAATGTTTCTGTGTTAATTGTACGAGTATTTTATGAGAATATCTCATAGTGTATAACGACATGTGCCTATTTGAGACTTATAATCCACCTATAATGTTCCCACTGCTGGGAAACAGGCCTCCTTTCTGTGAGCGGTAGGCTGTAATCCACCACGCCGGCCCAATGCAGATTGGTAGATGTCACATGTCTTCGAATTTTTAGTTCTAGAACATGCGGATCTCTCACGATGTTTTCCTTCACCGTGGTGAGGTGATGAAATAATTTACACGAATTAAAACGCCTGCTTGGGTTCGAGCCCACGACCTACAACTCGTAAGTCGAGGCCGTTACCACTGGGCCACCATTGCTTTCACATAATTTGAGACGTAATGTACGTTTATCTCTCGGTTTAAATTTTCACTCATAAAATTATCTACAAAGACAATTTTGCAGAGAAACTTGGTCTTCTAAATTCCAAACCGCTTTCATGAAACTTGAACAGTAAAGTTATTATTTATTCATTAGTTTAAAGGTTAGACATATAACGCTGAGACAGATTTCGCTTTTACTGAAATAAAATCGGCTTTAGATAATAGTATAATGTCTTAGCTGGGCCACGAGGCTTTGCTATTTCGAGGCGGCGCGTGTCAAAGTATCTATGTGAATCCTGCGTTCCTGGTAAACACCTCCGCTCACAGGTCGTATTAAACATGCTGCATAATTCAATTAAAAGAATTTTCGTGAATATAGTTAATATGTTATATTGAAGACACGTTTGACGTTTGGTTGATGCCATCACGTCAACGCTAGCTGACGCTGAAAACTAGCGCTGGGGCTTTGTCTCGTATAGGGTCTTAGCATTATGCTGAGCAATGGCCGTTTTGTGTGGATGTGACGCATGTTTTCCCTCAATTTTTTTTGTGTTTGTGTTCGCTTTATGCGTTATGTTTGCCGCAAATAAAGAGCGGACCGTAAGCAAAATTGACAATCGTAAATTATAATTATCATCAAATTGGTAAGACTTTGGTATGGAATAATTTGCTATTAGCAAGTATTTTGTGGATTAACAACATAAAATGATAACCTCAATAGATAAAAATCACGGAGAAATTAACTGTAATTTCCATGCATTTTCGATTCATTTTATTCACAAAATATGTTGATGATAATTAATTCACGATGATGAAATTTGTGTAGCCATTTTAAGAAAGTAAAGCGCCTGCTTGGGTTCGAACCCCCGACCTACAACTCGTAGATCGCGGCCGTTACCTCTGGGACACCACTGCTCTCAAAACGGTGAAGGAAACCGACATTTCCTAGAACCTAAAATTCGAAGGCATATGACATCTACCAAGCCGCACTAGGCGCGCGTGGTGGATACAGCCCACTCCCTATCGCAGAAAGGAGGCCTGTGTCCCAGCAGTTGAAACGTTATACATAGGTTGATTATGATATTTTAAGATAGAAACTACACAGAACCTACGTTCTTATTCCTGTAAAAAAAACGGCTTGCATTCCGGGAGTGCCAGCAGAAGTGAAAACTTAAATATTAACGTTGTGCATTTTTGATATTTTGGATTGCGGTCTAACGCGAGCTCCGTTTTGCGAATTTTCGATCAGGTCACGTGTCCTGACGCGAGTTTAACATTTTTAAAAAAAGAAGCTTTCACTTCAAAATTAATAAAAGAAGCTTTCACTTCAAAAGTCATCTTCCGTCACATACTTATAGTTGCGGGAACTACATGCTATTTTCATTTCACAAATTGGGGACAAACAAGGGTGCGTGGGTGAGATTTTTTTTTATATTTATACCCGGTTTACGAGGGAGTAGAATGAATGCACGTGGGTCTTCCCTTTTATGTAGGACCTAGTTAAGTCCGAAAGTAAGTTAAGGGAAAACCGTGGGGATTATGTGGGTAGAAAGACCGCCATAACCTTTCGCATTACCAGGGCGGAGGATACTCACAGGAATTCAACACGAAAAAAAAGTAATGCGTTTATTTGGACACCGAGGGGTCTTGTTGTTAAATGTAAGTTGTGCCAGAATTTAGTATAGTACTAGCCGAGCCCCGCGGTTTCAACCGCATAAGTTTCGATCCCGTGGGAATATCGAGATAAAATGTATCCTATGTTTCCTTTTAATCCTGGTTATAAACTATCTGTGTACAAAATTTCATCCAAATCCGTTCAGTCGTTTTTGCGTGAAAGAGTAACAAACATTCTCACAATCTTTCGCGTTTGTAATATTAGTAGGATTTGTATCTCACGAAGCGACGCGCGATTTTCATGTAGAAATCAAGTGTACAAATACGCTATGAATGTGTGCGTGATGACAAGTAGGGACAGCACGTGACACACACATACACACACTTCCGACTTCGCCACTGTATCGGACGGCACCGAGAGCTCCTGCGCTTACACACACATTCACGGCGTGTTTGTACACTTGGAAATCAAAAGTAAGCGTGCGTATTTTTTGAGATAAAAATGTTGTATTAAATTGATAAATGATTTTATATTTGTTGTAAACTGGTACAAATATTTTCTTTTATTTTACACGTCCATCATATTTTAAAAACTAGATGAGGTCGTCGTTTCTAACTGACTACTCTGAGAAGAAAGGCCGAAACAAACTCAGAGGACACAGTCTCCTTTAAAGTCCAGACATAATCTTGGTCAGATCAGGTGAAGACCGTGTAAATTGATGACTGAAATGTTATTAGCCTTATGATGTTCTTGTAATTAGAATATAACGCTAAAATATGTTTTTCATCAGTCTGAAAGTTAGTGAACACAATTTCCTAATTGATGGAAAAAAGTGTTTTAACTTTTCAGACACTTTTCTAACTAATCAGAAAACTCGCACTAAAAAATTAAGCAGTAAAAATCTAACAAAGAAAATAAAATTAAAACCTTGTAAAGTTGACTAAATAACTCTTTCAGGATTACTTGAAGTAGAAGAAAATTCAACTAAAGTCCAGGTACCTAATTTAGTAATTTAGCCTGTTTTATTAAGTTTAGTTTGAAGAAGAAAACTTGATTATGTAAAGCTACCTAACGATTTACCGATTTCTGAGAAAATAGGTTGAAATCTTAGAAACATAATATCTAGAAGGAGCTTCAGAACGCGCAGGGTGAACCATTTATACAGTGAACAATTATATTTGTTTTGACAAAACTGATACACGTACAGTATTATAATGTCTGTAAGAAGTCATAAATAAGATAATTCAATAAGATAAGGCAGTTTATATAGAATAGAATACTCTCTATTATGTACACCACATATATAATTTATATATTTTTATGTTTCTTTTATTACGTATTTTAAAGTTAACTTTTACGTAATCTGGAATAGTTACGTTCTAAGGAAGCTGTCAAAAAACTGTTAACCTAGAGGACAGAGTATAAGTACCTACGGCACAGTTTGCATTATCTGTGGCTGGCAGTTGTGTGTGTGAAAGCAAGGGAAGGAAATTCTTTTGGATTATTAATATTTAATTTCTAATTCTCGTTGCTAACCGCACGGGTCGATGGAAGGTTAAGCTACGCTTAAAACGATTGGTACGTGGATGGGTGACCATCCATTACATTGTGCTTGCATTGAATCAGTTCTTAGCTTAATTTTCTATATTATAAATAATTTTCCTCGTAAAAAAGCGCGCACACAGATTTGTCGTTGACACATTTTGTGATACTCCTTCTAGCTGTTCTTATTCTTTGACTAACGTTTACATTTTAATTACTAATCTAGTTGGCTTCATTTGAGATTTGGTATTCGATGTTTGACCTCATTTTGCGTAGCTCGGATATTATAGTACTAGTCCTCCAGGCAGAACTTCGGCCATGGCGACAATACTCAGCGGACACTACCCTTCACCGCGGATGTTATAGTGCACAAGTGTGTGCGCAGACACAGGTGCACTCACTCTTCCCTCACCGGAAAGAGATCAGGCGCAGGACTAACGGCTTACCATGCTTCCCGAGGCATGGGAATCAGTTATCACACCGATAACTTCCAAATTCCGTACTGTTACAAAAAAATTCCAAGAGTTCTATACACAGTATGCAGTCAGAGAATAATAATCCTAACGACCAAGCTTTTGTAACAGATGACAGATTTTAGGATAGTCGCAGTCAATCAAATAACAAAAAAAAAAAAATGAGAATCGAGCAGAATTTGGAATCTCTGCCCTTTTTATCTGCGACGATATTCGTCATTTTCGTTACCAAGCTAACGCGAAGAATTTCATCAAAAGTATTAACTCAATTCCACAAGATCTTTGTCTAGTCCAGGTTTATTTTTCAAGCAAATATTCGCACGATAATGTTCAAATTGAGAATCTTGTCCGCAAACTCGATCTTGCAGCGCGGCTGGAGTATGTACTCGTATGTTCTTCAGCGTGAAAGGCTCTCGGAGTTCCGATTAACTTGCGGCGAACCCATTTGCAACTATGCATGTTTAATTAAGGTTGAAGTGGACAGAGTCTGTGTATTTTGATAGGTTATTGTTTGTCCGTTTAAAGTTCGGGTGACGAGAACGTTTTTGCCTTATTTATGATCTTAAACTACCGGTAAATAATATATAACAAAGTCGCTTAGGGTGTATGTCTCTGTGATTATGTTGTTCTTCTAAAAATCTAAACTGTGAAACGAATTTTGATAAGGTTTTCATCATCTTTTGCAGAATTTATTCCGGAACCTACATCATCATCTGCATTGCCTTTTCCTCACTATATTGTGGTCAGCTTCCAGTCTAACCAGATGCAACTGAATACTAGTATTTTACATGGAGCGACTGCCTTTTTTTTCCGGGGCGGAAAATTCTCATGGATGTCCGCCGCATGGCAGCGGGGTCTGTCAGACTCTTACTGATTAAAAAACCACCCCGGTGTTCCATCACACACCTACGCCGGGGAGGATCCTCCCCGGCGTAGGTGCCTTCCGCAGCCCCCGAATGGAGCGACTGCCTACCTGAACTCCACAACTCAGCTACTGGGTTATATGATACCCCTTGTTAAGACTGGTTTCAGATTTTCGGGTTTCTGACTACCCGTAACGACTGTCATTGATCTACGAATGATAGCAGGGACCAATGGCTTAAGCAGGGAGGGCTCTCGATGTGACATGGATGGTTACCCATCCACATACTAACCGTGGTAAGCGTAGCTTAACCTTCCATCGACCCGTGCAGGTGCTGTCAAAGATCATGCTAGCCGGGACCAATGGATTAACGTGCTTTCCGAGGTACGGAGGGGTCTCGGCATGTAAAGATGGTCACCCATCCACAGACCAACCGCGGCTAGCGTAGCCTAACCTGATCGATCGACCTGTGCGGATGTTATCATTTAGGCACGGGCCTCTCATTCTGGAACCTATATAATTATAATACATTCATATTAAACTTACGTATATATCTTACGTATAAAGAAATCTTGATGTTTTGAAATGTCACAACATCAATACATTGTACGCGTGCGAAGCAGAGGTGGGTCGCTAGTACGTTTATAAAAAAAAGTATCGAGGTTTGTGATTCAATTACAACGTTCTGTAGCCACATTCAAGTACAAGTTGAAAGGTATCCTGAATGATTGGCAATTAGCACAGAACTCGCAATCACAGTTCAATTAAAAACAAATGAAATAGAGGTAACTCAAAATCAACCGCCTTTTCCCAACTATGTTGAGGTTATAAAGCACTCGCACTCACACAAAATCAATCACAGTGGTCTTTATTCTCATTGCGATAAGGTTGCTTTTGGTTTACTACCAGTGACAAGTTTGTCAAAATCACAGTGATCTTTCTCTGAAGATTCAATTTACCGAGAGTTTTTACCAATAATTACGAGTCGAATATACAGTAATTATCCAAAACATGATGCCTCTGTCCAGCAGTGGACGATTTCCAGCTGAAATGGTGATCCAGAACATGGCGATTGTGATAGATATAGATAGACCCCCTTTGAAGTTTATTTTCGATTTTCATGAATATTCAGAATATTACGGGCGGTCACATGCGCATGGGCGACATTGTATATTATTCAGTTTTAGATTTCTAGACCGAATGAATTAACTAAGGTTAGATACATGATCTTGGTTCTGACCTATATTGCGAGGTCGAGTAAGATTCCACCGAACTAAACTCTCTTAAGATGGTACGTCGGATTAGTTTTGATTTATCGTCTAGGAAACTTAGCTATTCGATACTGATATATAATTCCTAATTATTCATGTGTGTGTTAGCGCTTAAGGGTTTTTCATGAGATATCTGCATGTCAATCGGTATTTAAGTAATGAATAAGCAAGTATGGTTTTCTATAATCAATGGATAGTCGACCTCGTAATTGCCATTGCCATTACCATCATTGACAAAAACTTTGTCGTTTTATGACACGAAAGTGACGTTCAACCTTAGAGTGGTAAATAAATTACGAGGTCAACTATACAATAACTGTGGTTTCGAAAACGAAGATTGTACGTTTCAGATTTCTAGAATATATATAGTACTTAATGTAGGCTTTTATGTCTTACAAATGCTGGAATTTTCATAGATTATATTCAGTTCTAGATTTCTAGGCCGAAAGTATTAACTAAGGCTAGTTACACGATTTTGGTTCCGACCCATATTGTAAGGTCAATTAAGATTCTACTAAGCTAAACTGTCTGAAGATATGTCGGATTGGGTTTGATTTATCGTCTGTTAAGGTTAGGTATTCGATACTGATATATTCTTGGGCCTTATTAGAAGGTTTAAAGTCACAGGGCAAAGGCTCTCCATTGCCCTGTGACTTTAAGCCCTCTGGCTGTGCTTGGAGTTTCCCTGCGTGATCGAATGAGAAATGAAGAGATCCGTAGGAGAACCAAGGTAACCGATATAGCCCGAAGAATTGCCAAACATAAATGGCAGTGGCCAGGGCACATTGCTCCCAGAACGGATGGCCGACGGGGCCGAAAGGTTCTGGAGTGGCCACCGCGTACCGGAAGACGCAGGAAGGCCCCCCCACAAGGTGGACCGACGACCTTGTGAAGGCCGCAGGAACCCGTTGGATGCGAGAAGCACAGAACCGGTCGAAGTGGAGGTGCTTGGGGGAGGCCTATGTCCAGAAGTGGACGCCTTTCGGCTGAAATGATGATGATGATATTCTTAATTATTAATGGTGTATTTGCGCTAAAGGGTTTTTCAGGAGATGTCTGCGCTCCTTATACTGACAGCAGTCTGAGCAGTGGTGGCCCAGTAATAACGGCTGCTACTTACGAGTTGTAGGTCGTAGGTTCGAACCCAGACAGGCGCTTTACTTTGTGTAAATTATTTCATCACCACTGCTCTCAAAACGGTAAAGGAAAACATCGTGAGGAAACCGGTATGTTCTGGAACCAAAAATTAAAAGACATCTACCTACCCACACTGGGCCCGCGGGGTGGATTAGGGGTCACTCCCTCTCACAGAGAGGAGGCCTGTGTCCCAGCAGTGGGAGCATTATAGGCTGATATGTGTATATGTGTAATGGTGTATTTGCGTTAAAGGTTATTTCAGGAGATATCTGCTCTCCTAAGAGTCACGTTCTCCATGTTTTGGATCATCATTTCAGCTGGCAAACTAACAGTTCATTTATCAAACTTTTCAATTGTAAACATCCATCGGTTTATTTATTTAATTACGTAACACACTATCAATCTGAATCATTTTGAAGGATATTGCTAATCCATTGCACACATGTTCGAAAAATTTGTCTGCAACTACGTAAATAACGCAATGAATGTTGTTGAACTGTCAAAACCAAACCCGTTGCTACTGATAGTGTGTTACGCAACTACCCCGCTGGTTACTTATCTCCTTTGGTGACTGTACAGACGCCAGCACATGAAGCTACTACAATCTTCTGTCAAATTTCTTTAATAGATTTTCAACTTTATCGCTAAAGCATTAGGTTCAAGGTTGATTGGGAAAATTTGACAGTTTCGGGTAGCTTGATGTACTGGCATCTATACATAAAAGTTAGTTCTATATTCTAGAAAATATCTGGATTGTCATAGCTTCGTTTTCGCAACCCTAATAATATTATTCTATAGTCTATAGGCTTAACTAATCTCAGTTAATACATTCAACCTAGAAATCTATATCTGAATATAATCAAATGATTTTGCAATTCTAGCATTTGTAATACATAAACCATACATTCATTCTATATACAGACTACCTACAATATTTGTCTCTCCTTAATTTTAATCCATCCAAAGGTTGTCTTTATAAGATCGCTCTTAGCGATAAGACCGAACATTACGTCACCCTTTGTAAAATTTATATACTTATGTTCTGTAATTTATATGGTGCACATAATAAAGAGTGTTCTATTCTATACTGCCAGACCTGGGTTCGGTTCTCATCAAAAATTTCTCAGGAGCAGCTCATATTCTAAGTCTGTGCCCGGTTGATCCCCTATTTTGTAATAGGGGACTTGTGTCCTAGAACAAAAAACAACCTGTGCGTCTTGGGACGCCCGACAGAAGTGATAACTTAAACTAATCTATGGTATATGTCTATCGCACACTAAACACTGAGTAGAGAGAGGGGGAAGCGTCTGTCCGAAATACGACTAGCGCTGTGGGTTAGAGTGAGAGAGGAAGAGCCTGCCTACCGCTGCCGTATGCGTGAGAGAAAGGGAAGCCAGACAGACTGGCGCCGTAACGCGTTACGTTACGAAGCGGTTTACCCTCCCATAAGAAGTTATCACTTCAAAAATTAGAATACATGTGACATGTACCAACCCGCACTGGGTCCGTGTGAAGGATTACAGCCTCTCACAGAAAGGAGGCCTGTGTCCCAGCAGTGGGAACGTTATGGGTTGATTATGCTATACTGTTATGCCCATAGTATCGTGTTGTCAGTAACTGGGTTGTGGACGTCAGATAGGCAGTCGCTCCACGTAAAATACTGGTTTCAACTGCATTCGGTTAGACTGGAAGTCAACCCCATAAATATTTGGGAAAAGGCGAGGCAGATTATGGTTGGTCCCATAGCGACAGTTCTTCGTAATGATGAGTTTGAACTGTGGGAGCTTTACAAGCTGACAGTACCGGAAGAAATCAATTAAATAACAGTTTGTCGTATAAGTTCAATAATTATTCCTAGTAATCGTTCTACGTATAATTATTTCTTTTTCATTTTTCTCTTATTTCAAGTTTTACATTCTTATTTACTAACTAAATTCGCAGAGGTTGCATGTAAGCACCAAATCGGCTATAATCTCTACAGTAAAGTGACCCCTTTTCAGGTTTTCAGTAGGTTAAATTTTATCTCGTATAATTTAACAGAAACAGTACATTATTTAATTCTGACGCACAAAGTCCTTTTCTTAGTTACAAACGAACTTATACAAACAGCTGAGACCAATGTATCCAACGTCGGATAATTTATGAAATCTATTTAGTCTATCGCAGTCCACTGCTGGAAGAAGCCTAATTTATGTAAACCTTATGCTAATCAAGCTATCTACATCCTTAACTTGCTTGAGGGGAAAATGTACAGGGGTCATTAAGTCGGTGAAAACATCAAATGACCCATCGTAATTACCTTTGGGAATAATTGGGTCTTCAACTACAGTGTCTTTAGGCTGTCCATAATGTCCATCCCTTTCGTTTTATTCAGGTAATCGATAAAAAAATAATAAAAAAAATATAAAATATAGATAAGGATAAAGTGAAAAGCGACAAGGCCGCCCATTGTATATTTTGCAGTGTTTGATGTATTTTTTATGTTAAGTATTTTTCTGTAAATAAATAATAAAATAAATAAAATAAAGAACAAAACTGCGGGGTAGTTGCGTAATACACTAACTTACAGTAGGTGGCTTTCATTTTGACAGTTCAACAACATTCATTGCGTTATTTACGTTGTTGAGGAGACACATTTTTAGAACATATGAAGCAATGGATTAGCAATATCCTTTAAAATGATTCAGAATCTGATTGATAGTGTGTTGCGTAATTAAGGTGCTGCAGTATTATTCTTTTCAGATTAAATAAAATTGAAAGCAACTTATTAATCAGCCCATGATGCTCCCACTGCAGGGACGCAGCGCTCCTCTTGGTGAGAGGAAGTGGGCTGCAATCCACCACGTGGGCCCAGCGCGGGTTGGTAAACATAACATATCTTCGAATTTATGGTTCTAGGACATGCCGGTTTCTCTCACGACGTTTTCCTTGTTGCGCGTGTTTACCCCCCACTTTTTTTTTTGTGTGTTTGTTCTTTTTTTTTATGCGTCATGTTTGCCGCAAATAAATGTATTTTCTTTCTTTCTTTCTTTCCTTTACCGTTTTGAGAGCAGGTGGTGATGAAATAATTTTTAAAAAGTAAGCGCCTGCCTGGGTTTCTAACCTACGACTACGGCCGTTCCCACTGAACCACCACTGCTCCCAAAACTAAAAACTTAAAACAAATGTTGAAATTTTTGTAAACTGCTGTTGATGATATAATTCTTGAAATAAATAGGCACTATCGCCAAAATCTATATCTGACCACCGTAAGGACTATTCCTGCTTACAGCGCATATTATTAGTCTACCTAAAAAGTATCCTGTTTTGTTTTATTTACGGACGCAGCTTTGGTCATCATGTCCACGGGTTTTTTGTTTTGAAAATGGTCAGATACAGGTTTTGGCGATAGTACATGTTGATTTTGTAAGGTTCTTAAAACAGCCGTCATGAAAATCTGTCGTTTTCACCAGTACTTGCAATAAAAGTGTCAAAAAAACGCTCTTTATTTGGACAGCCAGTATTATGTGACCTTTCACCACTTTCTTAGAAAACCAAAGCTTAGTGCTAATGACTGAAAATCGTCACCAACATTTCTTTTGACAATTTCAACCTTCAAGTAGGTTTTATTCAATGTTGTTTCCTCGAACGTTTAGAATGAACGTCTGCGAGCAAAAGCCAAGTTTTTGTCAAGTTTTTGTTTGGCACACAATGGCTGATGAACAATAGGGCTGGTACAGTCGGCGACACTCCAATTGATAAGAGAATTTATGAGCTTGAGAGGGCCGTGATGAAGTCTTGAAGTAAGAGGCGTTTGTTCATTACGACAAGGAGAAAGTGCTTTAAAAATGTGAGGTGAAATGTCGTAATAGTTCAAGTTTTTTCCTTGCTCCTAACACCACAACCTTGCGTAAGATGTAAGATATCTTACGCAATTCTAAAAAATAAAATCTTCATACCATATCTTCGGCTTTTTCTAATATAAAATCCAGAAATTGTGTGTTAACTGCTATTAAGATCCCGAAGCACACTCAAACACGGCAAAGCAATATGCTCTACCAAAACATAAAACGAATAAAAAGATTACTACCCACTTTTCGAATCCTCAAATTAGGCACCCTCAAGGCCAAACCCACGATATAAGTAAATAATAAACCCTAATATTACGTAAAAGGGTTTACTACAAAGCTCCATTAGTACTTATTGAGCGTAAACATCTTGGAAATATCGGTAGATATGAGCTTAAGTAAAGCCCACGAATGTCGATATAATCACGTAGTGCTTGGTGTGCGCGCCTGTACCATCAGGGCACCCTATTTAATCCTTCTTTGAGGTTTCGACATCTTTACTGTGTTAGCTGTGCGCGATGGTATATTAAAATTGAATTTTAACGGCGACGGTACAGTTATGTGGTAAAATATGTATATGTGAATACACTTGTCAAAATTCTAAAGGGTTCTACTCGTAGAGAATTGTAGAAGAGTATCGCTTAAAATGTTGAAATGTAGTTCAATTTACAAAAGCATGTGTGTAAAAATGCACTATCACAATTGCACAATACAGCTAGAGTTCCCTATCCTACTATACAAGCTGCTGTTTTGCATCCTCGTCAAATTTCAGGAGGCTGTTATGAAAGACATAAATAATCAAATAAACTTACGATCCCAGGTAAATAATTAATACATACTTGTTTTTTTAGTTATTTAAGTTTGACAGTATTTTAGAATACGCCATTTTCAAAGAACAGAATCGCGTTATGGTATCGTATAAGCAACCGCGTTTTTGTGTGTGTAAAAGGGGAGTTACAGTGCGGTCTCACACAGGCGGCGTTTTAAAATGCGTGTCCCACACATGTCGATTTCCGAAAATTAGAAAAAAAAACCTACTTATTTTATTATTGATTCGTGTCAAGAATCAGTACCTCTAGTTACCTCCTTGAATTTCACGAGGATGCAAAACGACACCTTGTATAATGTAGTATTCTGCTATATGAGACGCCCAAAATACTATATTTAAATAGTAGACAAATATGGTACAAAATGGCGTAATAAGCGCAATATGGCCAGAATTAATCTCATAAAAGCTGAATTATATTGTATTATCTAGAGTGTAATCTCTCGGAGGCGTCAAGAAGCAAAAAACATACTACTATATTTTTTTCCCATCTACGTAGGTATTTTTAGAGGCAATGTCTTCGAAAATACAAAAAAAAGTTGGCAACCCTAAACACAGCATAATATGAATCAAAACTTCGAGAAAACCCAGATAATTGATGTAAGCACAATGCATGCTGCGTCAACCTTGGAGGAGGAAGATCGTCATCGTGATGGAGAAAAATTTGTTGAATTTCTTTTTGATGTGATCATATTTTTGCAGGTGACATTACTCTTGTGTTTCGAGTAAATAAAGTATTTTAATTGAGCGCCATTACAGGGAATTGCGTCGTAATTAACTTTACTAATTTTATTATGTTCGTGGTTTGAATGTAAGCCACGATAAAGGAGGTGCTGTCTTTTCCCTTCTAGTCGGTGATTTTAATGGAGGAGAATATGTTCTCGAACTTTAGATAATGACTGTCCTATCTTTTACCTCCGCGTGCTAAATACCTGCCTATACTATACTTTGGCTTCTGTAGTCAATCAACTCAGCCTATCACAGTCCACTGCTGGATATAGGCCTCTCCCAAGCTGCGCCACAACACCCTGTCCTCCGCCTTCCGCATCCAGTCCTTCCCAGCCACCTTCAGCCTTCAGCCACCTTGGTTTCTGTAGTATTATTATGTTAAGCAAATATCCTGCACCCAAATTTTGAACACACTATCAATCACAATCTGACTTACTTTGAAGGATATTGCTAATCCATTGCTTCATATGCTCCAAAAAATTGTCTGCTCAACAACGTAAATAACGCAATGAATGTTGTTGAACTGTCAAAATGTAAGACATTGCCACTGTTAGTGTGTTACGCAATTACCCCACAGTTCCCAGCCAATTTGCAGTGACAGATGTTCATAAAAAAATGCGGCCGCGATCAGAGGGGCAATTCTCGTAATTTTAAGAACGTTCACAGTCTGATCTGTCTCAATCTGTCAAAAATACCTTGAATTTCCCTTCATTTTTGACATTTGTTTGCCGCCGAGATGAGACTGCGACTAGATTTTGAATTACGAGAATTGGCCTTCATTGGTAATAAGAAAATGTAAAATAATTGAAGACATAAAACGTATTTTATGTTAGAACTTTCGAACCTCAAGCTATTGCAGCATTTATAGCAATTTGCCCAAAATGTTGAGTATAATAAGCCTATAATGTTCCCAGGCAGGCCTTCTCTCTGTGAGTGCTGCGTAATCCACCGCGCGGGCCCAGTGCGGATTGGTGGATGTCACATGTCTTCGAAATCTTAGTTCAAGGACATGTCGGTTTCCTCACGAAATTTGCCTTCACCGTTTTGAGAGTAGTGGTGAAGAAATAATTTACACAAACTATAGGGCTACCACAACCAAAATATGCGGCACCTCCCCACAGACAATGGCCCACCCATCCTGCGCAGCATGTCACCTGTGCACTTGGTGACCTTATAACTGCGTCAGTGAGCGGAGTTCGCGCAGCTGATTTTTGGGCCAAAAATATTTAAAATTTTTGTCATCGATACGCTAACATGAAGAAGACCAACATATTTAGCTTAGTTAATATTTAAAAGGTCATTAAGTTTGAAGCTTACGGGAGTGATGATGATGATGACGTCACGCTGGAGTAGTTGCACGAAGGCTGCGCTGACGTTCATACTCGGGGTCACCAGTATAGAGGTATGTAGAACAGGGTGTAGAGTTCACTCATCCTCCAACAGAAAAGGGAGGATCCTCCGACCAGACGGGTGTTGTGTCTGGCGGGCAACTGCCCGATGAATCATGTTGGGTTGTTGTATATATGCTAATTGCGCGGTAAACTCTGCTTGCGCGATGCAGGATTTTTGCGTGACGTCAGTATGACGCGTAGTTCGTATGTGGCATTGTAGATACCACTACAGGTTCATAGACTTCCTAACTATAAAGCACTTAACTAAATTACTATTATTTGAAAGTTACTGAATTCTAAAACATCTAAAACTCGTCTTAATAAACCTACAACTGTTATTATCTCCCGACGGTTTTTATTATTTGGACGTAAAATGTAAATCTCCGTTTATCGCCCCCAAAGTTTTATGTTCAATAACATTTGATACAGAATAAGAGAGCTTTTAGGGCTCATTTCCAGATTTGTTCAGACGAGAAAGAATGTCTATGTGAGTCTCGTAAGCGATATTCGCCAGGAAGTTATCGCATATTTATTATAAGCCTAAGTCCCACTGCAGGGCAAAGGCCTCCCTTCCCTCCTTCCACGTTTTTCGGTCTACTGCGATTGTGGGCCAATCCTTTGAGAAAGAGTCCAGCTCGTCCCGCCATCTCTTTCTGGGTCTGCCACGCTGTCGTTTCCTGCCATTGGGATCTACCGAGTGGTGGCTTTTGCATATTGCTGTTCCGAAATGCGACCTATGGCCAGTTCCACTTTAGTCTAGCAGCTGTGCGGCCAGCGTCCGCTATTTGTGGTTTGGAACGAAGTATAAAGTTCTTAATGCGGTCTGTGAGTTTGAATAAGAATGAAAATTGTAACGGCTTGGGTTAAATAAAGTAAATAATAAGAGAAAGTGTTTATTTGTCACCGGTAACTGTAAAGTTATGTGGAACTCGGTAGCAATAGTATGGGCGTGTGATACAGAGGAATGAGGAAATCAAAATCAAAATCAAAATCAAAAGTCATTTATTCAAATTAGGCTGAGAATCAGCACTTTTTGAACGTCAAAATTACAAAAGACAGTCCCCCAAAAACGCCCGCCCTTCACCACTTCCTAGTGCTATCGCTGGGAAGAAGAAGTGGCGCAACAAACTCCCCAGCAGCACAGCTGTCTGTTCAATTAAAAAAAAAATACTTGCTTCTATACAATACTAGGTGCTTATGTTCGGTAATTAACATTACAAAGCCAGAACATAAAATTTAATTATTTGCCATAATATGTCAGCTAGCCACGCCAATACAGTATGTAACAAAAACCCTGTTGTTCCAAGTAGGGACGTTTTCAGAATCGATATCCGATGGTAATTACGTAAGTCAATTAAAAAAATATTCAAGAAAAAAAAATCAAAATAAATATTTTATAATAAATATTTGAAAAGTAACACTGATTGCTCACCCCTGCAAAGCGAAATAGGTAGCAACCGGTCGCTTTGTCGCCGCCCGCCGCCGCGCCGCACACTACCATACTACACTAAGGTCATGAACTCGTCACGTGTCGTTCACATCACTCAGCTGTTTGACTGATAGATAACACTTTGGGAACGTTAGTTTGAATTTTTCAAAAAGTTGGCTTATCAAGTTTGACGATTGATAATTACAATAAACACATAACCAGGCCTCCGTCACTCCATGTACTTGCACGTTATAATTACCTACCGCCCGGCCGAGTGGTCCGGGCCGTTTGCGGCCCAAATTCAGTGCTGTGGGATCGCGCCAAAGAGTATAATAATAATACGGGAATCGCGCGGTGTGAAGCAATCACAGCTGTACGTTTGAGTATTTAGGCACATTTTAGCATGCAGAGGTTGCTGACGAGACGGAGTAGGCTATTATAGCATTAGGTAATTTTCTACTAAGTATCTGTTACGTAGTAACTATTTAGTCATTTATGACATAACTAACACTTAAAAATTAATTTATTTACCCACAGAGCACGTACTTCCGTAGGGTCTTCTTCAAACATCACGAGGATTTCTTCCTCAATGTCATGGTCTCGAGTCCTCGGTTATCCTTCGTCAATACAATGTCGGTCTCGACCGTGCACAGACCCAATGTTGAACGTCCGTATGTGGAGACGTTGGGAAGCCATCGTCGACGCAAAGTTATGTTCCTTAGAGTTGCGAAACGTTCTTGGTACACTACAATATTCCTCATTTGAATAAGACATTTTGGAAAAAAACGCACACACAGAATTCACTCACAAAATCACAATAATTTGGTTCTTTTTCTAATGCTGTCAACGTACGATACATCCGTCCGGAAGCAAGTTGCGCGGGCGACTGAGGGGCAGTGAGGCGGACAATCGGCTAGTGGCGGTCGTACAAAAGGGAGTTTGTGCGTGCCGCCTGCTTTGTGTTTTGGCGCCAACCTGTCTAGCTATCGCGAATCAAAGGGGCCGCCGCGCCGCCGGCGGCGGCAATCTTTATCGACCGTAGGCTAGATCCATTAGTACTGGTAAGTTCAGATGTTAAAAACATTTTGTAACAATGTATCGAATTTAAAAACTATCAGATTATGGACAATGTTCGGCCACCATAGTTTTTTTTTAAATTATAACTTCAATAATGGTAAGCCTATAGGTATATATATACGCTCCTAGAAGGAACAACAGGGTTTTTGTTACATACTGTATACCAACAAATATAATAAAAACTATACGTACTCAAGCTAAAAAATAATTAATTAAAATGTAAATAAAAAAACTTACTAGCCAAATAAAAGCCTCCAGGCATAAAGGGCGTGACAGCTTACACATTTATGCATTTAGGAAAATGTCATGAGGAAAGTTTTGAGTACCTATGAAAGTCGATGGCTATAAGAGTAGGGGAAGACCAAAGAATCGATGGATGGACCGTGTAAATGATGATATGGTTAGAAAGGGGGTGACTACCGACATGACGACTAATAGAACATGTATGAAAGAAAAATACATGTTGCGCCCGCCCCAAATAAATTAAGATAAGGACAGGAAAATGAATGATAATTGTCGTGGGTTAGTATCAGTGAAAGACTCTTGTTCATTGCAGATGATGTATTATTAGGATGTATAAGTATTAATAGTTTTTTTTTACGTTTTTCATAGTTTTAAATTGTAAGTATATTAATTTTAAGACCACGCTATCGCATTAGGTATAACCTGTAATGATAGTAATTGGAGATTTTGATAAATAAATAAACAAAAAACAGTTTATTTTAAGCAAACTACTCGTACTACAAAAATTTAACAACTACTGCTACTAAATGTAGTAGTCGCACATCTGCTACATTCTTCTTCTTCGTATTCCTGGCACGACTGTATGTCAGATCTTATTGGCCTAAATCTTCGCTACTTCCACGGTGTCGTCCGTGGGAGCGCAGAGGTCATGTTGACTGGGTATTTTGGGACACAGAGGGCAGGATAGGAGGTTGTTACATTTATTTTAAAGTAACTTAACGACACGGTTGGCGCAGTGGCTGAGCGATTGACTTCTGCACTGCGTGTCGCGGGTTCGATTCCCGCACGGAACAAATATTTGTATTGCCTACAGGTAGTTGTTCCGGGTCTGGCTGTTTGTGTAAGTGAGATTAAATGTCTGTAAACGCACCCACGACACCGGAGTAATTCTTAGTGTGGGGTGGGGCAACGTTAAACAAAAAAAAAAAAAAAAGAGAACGTCATATATTTCTTTCCTTCCGCGGCTGTCGCCCGCTCCTGCCGAAATTTACGAAAACTTGTGTAAACATTGTTAATTGGAAGGGCCATTTTTTACAAGATGTTGTGTGCATAAATAAACTGCTTTTCGTGCAAAGCACAATCGCCTTTTACTGGAAACTAACCTTCACCATAATCTCCATCTTAATGGCAAGCGGCAGGCAGGCGCGGGGCGGGGATGAGCTGGACTCCTTCAACAAGAACTGGTCCTCAGAAGCTTTAAACAGAGAGAAGTAGAAAGAGAGTAGGAAGCCTTTTGCCCTGCACTGGGACATCACAGGTTAATAATAATTTATACTCGTAATAACCCACACCATAACATAATGCCAAATGTCGGTCAAACGCCTACTAAAATAATACTCAATTAGTTGACATTATGTGACGTTCTCATGAGCCCAGCTTGTTATATTGCACGCGAGGCGTTTAGTAAATCCATGTGACTTAGTAGGTGCGTCATTATAGGGGCAAGAAACCAGCGCTTAACAAAATGTAGTATTATTTTTAAGGCCCTGCGTAACACACTTTCAATCACAATCTGAATCATTTTGAAGGATATCAAATCCTTTGTAAGTTTGAAAAATTAGTTTGCAACAACGTAAATAACACAATGAATGTGGTTAAACTCTCAAAATTAAGTCCATTGCTACTGTTAGTTTGTTACGCAACTACCCCGCTGGATTACAGTGGTCATCTATGGCTCCTTTTATTGTAATATCTATCGTTATCCCAAGAAATCACTACAGATTTTGAAACTATACAGCGTTAAGATGATGTTTTCCTCAAATAAAATCACCTTTCAAATGTAACAATAACTATTAAACAGTAGCCATTTTATCACAAGACATTTCCATATAAATAATTGTGTTCCAATTGTTTCCCGCAATGTTGGAATTACAACATTGTGGAAAACAATTGAAGCACAAGCTCTTAACAAATAAAACACCAATAAAACAAAAGACAACACTCAAATGAATAATAAAATGAATAGCGACCTCAATCCCTGTAGACATTACAATAGTTAAACAGTATGGCTTTAAAGAGACTCGATTCGAGGACAATTCAATTCATTGTAATAGAGAGAAAGGGGTAATGAATACAACGCAAATCTAACAATTTAATTAGCAATTGTAAGGCAAATACAGGGCGTCGGGAGTACCTACCGAGATTGGTTTCATCGCTATCGTCATTTCGGGATTCAGTGAGCGAAATGATTGGCTTGTTTCGTGGCCTAACTGGAGCAACTTGTCAAGCAATAAGTTAACAACGTCTAGTATGAGGAAAAATAGAAAAACAACGGCGAAGAATATTCTTCTTCATAAGGTTTAATGTAAAGCTATATGTTGGAGAATATTTGCTCCGTTTTAGCTCGTTAGACGACTTCTGGTGTTGGTTATTTTTAGTGATGTAATGAGGGTACTTTATTCTGATATAAAGAGAGTGTTGTGAGCAACAGATGATGAGATGGCCAGTCCACTGGCATTTTCAGTAAGAAAGATTTTATTAAAATATATATTTCGAATACTGATGAAAACTTAAGTGTACGAGTTATGGATTGACTAGATTAAGCAAGAGAAAGATTAAAATAATAAAGCGGAGCTATTGTTACAAAACGTGTATTATCTTTGGTCCCTGTTCCGGACATCAGGCAATGTACAAAATTGACAACTTTTTATTGCTTGTGTACGAGGCTTTTGGCTACTTTATAGGTGTATATTTTATGTATTTTTTTCATGTAATGTGCAGAATAAACAAATTTTTAATCTTTCTTTTCTTTTTATATATTTTTTTTGTATTCCAAAGTAGACAATAGATAGACAAAATATAAAATTAATTTTGACACTTAGAAAGGTAGAAAGTCGCGTTTGTCAACATGACAGAAGGTTGCGTTCATATTTCTTCATCCTCCTTGAACGTGGCTTCCAGGAACTGTTAATGCGATTCCTTAGGCAAAGTTTTGGTCAGGCAGTCGGCGATCCATCCAGAATAGTCGATATTGGCTTCACTTGCCATAATTAAAAATAGAATAGAACTTCGTGTACTGGGTCTGACTCGTTGTAAATCTACGGTCATCGAGTCGCATCGCCTTACAATATAATATTAAATCGCCCGTACAATACAAAAATGGCATCAATGTAAGTGCAGGCATTTTAACAAAAGGCATTTACAAACTTACAATTTATTATTAAAGTGAAACCAAACTACGGTCTGGTTTATTTATTTAATTTTAAATATTTCCAGTACTCTTTGAAAAGGTGAAACCACAATAATGAATAAATTATAGCGTTGATCCTGAAACGAAATACCTGGAACTGTTTATTGGCAATATTATGTATTATTAATGTGCAATTTTATAGCAACAATTATTAGATAATTACAATATTCCAGTGAAAAGCTGGGTGCTACCGATATTTTAATTACGAGTACAATCCCGCGCAATTCCCCGTAATTGTGAGCTTACCAATTAATGAAATAATTTACCGAAATATTCTATCTTGATATTGTCGAGCTCCTGCGAATATTTCAAAATACAAATGAATGAAATTGCCATTATAAATTCGAACGACCGGTACACGATATATACTGTTGTATTTTTGGAACTCTCCGGAATTGTAATGCATACATAAAGCTTTAAATTCAACAGGGTGAATTCAAATGTAAACTATACAATCATCTGCTTAGCCTTTTCCCAACTATGTTGGGGTCGGCTTCCAGTCTAACTGGATGCAGCTGAATACCAGTATTTTACACGGAGCGACTGTCTGTCTGACCTCCACAACCCAGTTACGGGGTAATACGATATCCCTCGTTAAAACTGGTTGTCACACTTTCGGGTTTCTGACGTCCCGTAACGACTGTCAAAGATCCGCGAATGACAGCCGGGACCAACGGCTTAACGTGCTTTACGAGGCACGGAGGGGTCTTGGTATGTGGAGATGGTCACGGTGGTTGACGACGCGTTGTGTTCCACGCGCGCCTCAAAGAGATGTCAGCACGGCTGCTAGGGCCGATGCCTGCCAGGGCCACGGGTTGTTCGAAAGAGATACCGTGGCCCCTGGCACAGGCAACTGAAGGAACAAGGGTGGGTTTTAGTCAGTAAAAGTCTGATACGCCCTTCCGCTCAGCACAGAGCGGGATTTGATGATTTCCCACCCCAAAAAAAAAGCCTGCACTTCACTGCTCGAGAAGTTGATCGAAGTTAAGCGAATACGAGTGTAGAAGGGCACTTCGGTTCGCTTCATGCAACATCGCCTCGTTTCGGGCGACGTCCGACCGTTGCCACTGTCGGTTTTTGCACCTGAGTCAAAGGACTCGAAGCGTGCCGTAGTTCTAAGCATGAGTGTATTATAGTCACGTACTTCGGTGTTTAGTCAATTTCGACTAGTACTTCGTCGATGCAACTTCGCGAGTAGTGTATTGCAGTTGAAAGCTTAAAACTATGATCAAAACTATTTTTTTTTATAATTATTTCCTTTTTTTCACTTAAATACTTATAAGTTACATTTTTAAATATTATTATAAGCAAAAAGATAAAAAAATAACGATTTTCTTTATAATTATTATTATTAAGAAAATCATGTTGATCAGAGCATTCCTTTATGCATTTAAAATTGATTTTTGCTTTTAAATGATCATGACCTTTTTATAAAATCTTTCTAAACGGTCACAATTGAGTGAAGTCAGTGATGACTCTTGATGTAAAATGTGCAGTACCAATCTGTAAAAGATGCACTTCATTTTTTCTTCATTCACTTTAAATATAATCCTAGCCATCTTTTATAAGGTTTTCAGGAAGTAAAACCAGTTTACCACATAATGAAATTATCTTCCTGTTGTTTTTTTTGCTTTACGAAATAGGACATTAGAAAAATGGTAGTGGCAACAATGAATTTCCACATCATGGAGACGTCCAGCTGAACTAACCACAGTCATCTAATGAGAGATCATAAGTGACACCTCGTGATAAATAATCCCACCAAAAACATGTCATGTAAAGTAGGTTGCCAAGACTTGATTAACGATTTCACTGTTAAAATGTTAATATCTAATGTAGAACCGAGCCTAACTCTACAAACCTGACATCTTGGTCAAAATGTACGGCTCTAATAAAAACCCTAATAAAAAGAGATTTAACAGTAAGTAATTCTTCCATACTGGCGATTTTTCTAGGGTGGGTGAAGAAGTGTCTAGGGTAGGCATTGCCCACCCTGGCCCCCCTGTATTTATTTACTATAAAAAGCTACCAATTTCCATTAAGTACCTAACACCGGAAAGGACAGATGAGATGCGAAAATCGAGTCAACTGTCCCTTAATACGCTTGCTCCAATAATCAAAGGGTTTTGTCCGTCAGAGGGTTACCAATTCAATTTCATTAACTAAATCCGGAATTCATTGGAGCCATTGAAAAATTCCCCTCGATTGGGATTCAATTATAAATTAAGTAATTTAATCGGCATAAAGGAGCATCTTTTTCATTTTCCTGATGATGAAAATGGATTTAATAAAAGTATGTTTTATAGTATTAAGTATCGACAGGGTCAAATTGGTGGAGCACTGGGGGCCCAGTTGAGTGGTATCGTCCCCAACTTACGAGCTGTAGGTCGTGAGTTTGAACCCAGGCAGGCGCTTTACTTTGTGTAAATTATTTTCATCACCACTGTTCTCAAAAACATCGTGAGGAAACCGGCATGTCCTAGAACCAAAAGTTCGAAGACACGTGGCATCTACCAACCCGCACTGGGCCCGCGTGGTGGATTACAGCCAACTCCTTCTCGAAGAGAGGAGGCCGATGTCCCAGCAGTGGGAAGTGAAGTGGAAGTGGAGTGGCTGATTATGCTAGGGTTAAATTAAATTAGCTAGCAAAATTCTGCCGACTACGGAGACACGATAGAATAAAAATAAAATAGATTTGATATTTTTTTGCTTCAACGGCGGCTGTAAGTGTTGTTACTTGAGGAATGAGTTGAGAAAATCTGTTTTCTTTTGTTTTATTGTGTTGTAATTTCGATATTCATCACGTCTGTGAAGTTTAAACCAGAAAAACAATTTTGCAAACTGATATTTCAAGTGACTACCCTACCTGCGGTGGGAAACTCAATTTAATAAAAGCCTCTTTTTTGTTTTATCTTGTTAAGATCGATAGCCTCACGTCTGTGGAGTTTCACTAGCTAATTTAATGTGACCCTGTAAACTAAAATATTCATCAAAGTCCTTACGAAATCCTAGCAAAATATAGCAGCACTGAGCATTAACAAAATAAACAAGGAAGTTTTGTAAAAGGCGGGCAACACTCACGGAAGTAATACGACATGGTAATGATGTTTGCTTTTAAAGGAAACTCGATAATCGAGGAAAAAAAACTCATTATTTGACCTCGGAAAAGGTGAAAAGGTCGCGAATTATTTCCGCTCGAGTGGAATTAAGAGGAACGAAAAGGTGTCGAGAAAATACAGAAAGTGAGTTAACATTCTTTCATATCCTTTTGACGTTAAGTACCGATTATTTTTTTGTTTTTAATTTAGATATTGGACTCTAAATGTTGCTGGGGATTTACCGTTTGTTAAAGTAAATTTATTTATTTAAACTTTTCGCAAAAAAAAGGTACAAAGGCGGACTTAATGCCCTAGGCATTCTCTACCAGTTAACCAAGGGTGGTGAAGAGATTACATGGCAGGTGCTTTGGTTGAGAGGGACAATGATAAAAAACTTAAAACTATGTATATAAATAGGTTATATACACATACATACTATTACTATAATATATACTTATAATATATATATATATATATATACAAAATCAAGGAAGAGAGGTGTTAAGATGACTATTTTTTAAATTTGTTTTGAAAATAACTCTGCAATTTCCGCTTAAATGCATACCGACTGGTGGCCGTCCTGATATCAAGAGGAATCGCATTCCAAAGAAGAATGGACTGAATATGAAAAGAAGTATGAACAAAGTCAGACGTATGAGAAGGACAGAGTAAGAGGAGATTGTTAGAAGAACGCAGATTCTTAGTGTGTGAAGAACATAGATATTGGAAGTGAGATATTAGATAAGAAGGAGGAGTGGGAGAGTTGAGAAGGGAGAAAAGTGTGGTCAAAGCGCGCAAACTTCTTCTTTGGCGAATGGACATCCATTTGAGCTCAGACCTGGTCATATTTCCTGAGGTTGAATATGAACCGGATCCCATTGTTAAGCAATCTGTCGAGCTTATCCAGCAACACCGCATTCAAATCAAAGTAGCACACGTCACCATAGTCGATTATAGGGAAAATCAAAGTCTTCACAAGCATGGTCTTCGTCTTAGCGGGCAGAAAGTTTCTCAAATATGTTATAATATATATAAAATAAATTCAACATTAATATTATAAAATTATTTTTTTATCAATTTAATACTCAATCTTCAATAATTTATCATTTTAGTAAGTTTCATTGTAATCGATTACTAAGCCATTTATTAAGTTGTAACATTGTGATGAAGCTTAACATTTTTAGCTTTAAAAAAATAATATAATACTAATTTACAAAGTAAGCAAATGTCATAGTACATATATATAAAATTCATTAATGTCAAAGTGTATATAAAAAAAAACAACAAAACAGAAAAATAAGAACATTCAATAGGTAAAAACTTGGAAGCAGCTCAATCCCAAGCCTTTTTGTCCTCGATAAAATCCTTAACGGTATAAAAGGCTTTCTGCCACAACTTACGTTTAATGAATGATTTGAATTTATTAAGGCTTAGATCTTGAACGGGGCTTGGAACTTTATTATAAAAGCGTATACATTGGCATCTGAACGAGCAACCTATTTTTGAGCCTTGTTGTAGGTACAACAAATTTGTGTTTGTTCCTAGTATATATCATGGATATCACTGTATTTTTTAAACAATTTTATATTTTTATGGGCATATAAAAGATTTTCATAAATATATTGAGAAGGCACAGTTATAACATTAATCTCTTTAAATTTTTCTCTGAGCGAGTGTCTCGGACTTAATTTATAAATTGATCGAACATCTCGCTTTTGCAAAACAAAGATAGTCTGAATAACAGTGGCATTTCCCCACAATTGAATACCGTACGACATTACACTATGATAATAGCTAAAGTACACTAAATGGGCTGTCTCTATGTCAGTTAAATTACGAATTTTTCGAACAGCGTAAACTGCGGAACTTAGCTTTTTTGACAATTTATCTATATGTGGACCCCACTGAAGCTTAGCATCCAAAGTTATGCCCAAGAATACTGTGCTGTCTTCAGGATTCAATTTTTCGCCCCTTATCAACACATTCGTTCTCACCTGCCTAACGTGAGGTAGTGTAAACTTAATGCATTTGGTTTTTTTTCTCGTTTCAAAGTAAATTATTAACATTGAACCAATGGACTACTTTAGAGATCGCGCTATTTACATCGTCAGTAACCAGCTGCTGACGTTTAAGTTTAAACAAAAGTGAACAATCATCTGCAAACAACACTATATCATGATTATCCTTTATGAGGTACGGCAAGACATTTATATAAATAAGAAACAAGAAAGAACCAAGAATTGAGCCCTGTGGGACTCCCATTGTTACTATAGATCCGGGAGATCTATCACTAACGTCAACGCTCTGAATCCTCTTACTCAAGTATGAAGTAAGAAGATCCAGAGCAGTGTTCCGGATTCCGTAGTGGCGGAGTTTCCTGATTAACGTTTTGTGAAGAACGCTATCGAATGCCTTGGACAAATCACAAAAGATGCCCAAGGAATTTATCTTCCCATGCATTATAAATATGTCCTAAAAGTTCAACACGTATCAGTAGTTGAACGACCCCTTGTAAAACCGAGCTGTTTGCTATGTAATAATTTGTGTTTATTAAAAAATCTTTGCATTTGGTCTAAAATTAATTTCTCAAAAATTTTACTACAATACAGAAATAGGTCTAAATTTGTAGGGTCTGATGTACTACCTGATTCAAACAAAGGTATTATTTTACTATTGTCATAAGGTCAGGAAACTCCCCATTGTCTATACAACTATTAAGGATAAGAGCTAGAGTAGGTGCTACAATGTCAATAATAGACTTAGCAACTTCTACAGAATTACCCCACAGATCTGAAGTCTTTTTGACATATAAAGTGTGAAAGGTTTTAATTATATCTCTACAGGTAATATGTTCAAAATGAAATTCCGAATCGCTACCATTAACATTTTCCTTAAGCAAAGACTCAGCAACAGAAGGTGATGAGTTTAGGGATTTAGTAATTGAAACGGGAATACCTATCTGAAAAGAAATTTTCAAATGCCTTGGCGACTGTGATACCCAAAAACCACTGCTTTCCATCAGGCCGGATCGCAGTCTGGCACTACTTTATATCATTAAAAAAAAAGTAGCGTTGTCTACCTCATAGCTAAATAACCTCAATCATATCTGACAACTTTGTGTAAATTATTTCATCACCACCGCTCTCAAAACGATGAAAGAAAACATCGTGAGGAAACCGGCATGTCCTACTAGAACTAATGACTTCGAAGACATGTAACATCTACCAATCCGCACTGGGCCCGCGTAGTGGATTGCGGCCCACTCCCTCTCACTGAGAGGAGGCCCGTGTCCCAGCAGTGGGAACGTTATAAGCTGATTATGCTATGCCCATCTGACATTGTTATTTGTTCCCTCGTAATGTTTAATTGGAAAATCTCATGTTTGTTTTTCGGGTTAATGACCCTCATCAATCCACCCTCATTTTGTATTCCCTAAAATAACTAAGTATCAGTTTGTCGAACGTTCATTTATCGGAAAACCCATATCACACATTGACAATCCGTGGTTTTCCCGGAATTTGGGTATCATACCCTCAATCCATCTTCATTTGCGATGGACGTTATCTGAATAAACATAAGGCCTCTTTGTTTTACGCTTAAGTACAATAACAGTTTGTACATAATAAAAGAGGACATGACATCTAGTTCAGATCATCACATCAAGCTACTACAATCTACTGTAATAGATTTTCAACTTTATCCCTAAAGCATTAGGTTCAGGGTTGATTGGGAAAATTTGACAGTTTCGGGTAGCTTGACCTGCTGGCGCCTGTACAATAGATTGCTTAACATATACACGGAGGCAGGGACATCGACGCGCAAACTATAATCTATAACCATGGAATCAGCACATGATTCTAGATTCTAGACTCCCTAGCGTTCAAGTTTTTCGTCAATTATTTTAGTTTTTGATCCTGTACGAGTCACAATATTATAGTTTTTCTTTTACTTAAAAAAAAAAAATCTATTTCGTACATTTAGACCGCGTAGTATTGCACTTTTCTATGAAACAGCGTTAAAACCGATTTCGATGAAATTCGGCACGCAGATAATCCATGCAGCATGCGGCATGACCTGGGCAAGGACATAAGGCTTTTCATCCTAGGTCGCAGACGAAATCGCGTGCAACAGCTAGTTAATCATAATATATCAATGTGTCATAGTTATAAGTGTCCTTGTCAGATTTAGAGGCGCCTTGAGATAACCACTAAAGCAAGGGACCAACAAATTGTTCCCCTTAGGGCTGATTTTTCATCATCTGATAATTTTATTCGAGGAATAATTTTGAAATTTTGACAGTCAGAAAACTGTCAAACGTCAATTTTCGTCGTCGAATAAAAGTTGTCTGCCGATGGGAAAATCAGCCCTAACTAAACTATACGGCAAACATTGGGATCTGGACCCGCGCTTCCCCTAGGCTCTCCTCCTGATCCGGTGCTCCAACTGATGATCAGTACATTCAAGTAATTAAGAAAAATACATAATGTAATATATAAGTTCGAAACTTCGAACCCCATTCATTGCACATGACTATAACCAATGGTAACATAAGTATGAAGTATGGAGGATAAGTATGGTGAATAGGTCACCTACTCATCATTAGATCTTCGAAAACGGCACAATCTCACACTATTAGATGTTAGGTACATGGAAGTAGAAAGAATATATTTTATTTGAGACACACACGGGAAATACCAATAGTAAAAAAGAAGCATTTAAAACTAACAATGTTACATTACAAACAACAACAAAAATGTCTATAAACCAAATTAAAAAAAAACACCTGTGTGAGGCCAAACAAATGGCTCCTATCTCAGCATAATGCTGCGATATTTAAAAAATAAATAACGCAGCGCTGGTATTTTGATAGGTCCCGAAAGTAGGACGGCACTTCGTAATTATCGGGAGAGAAAAAGAGACGAGACAAAAACCTACTTACCCTTAAAATAGATTTATTTAGTTACTGTTATTAACTTTTTTACGTGAGCGTAATTTTTTTAGTTTTCATGTAGAATTTTATTTAGATTTTTGTTTCTACGATTTAGATTTTTAATTAATATGTATGTGGAATGAATTTTGCGTAAAAGGGAACGTATGCGAAGGTGCGAGTGAAAGGTGCGGAAGTGTAAAAAAGAGAGAGAGATACGGTACGATGAGGGACGATGGACGTGACTATTGTTTTTTTTATTTTTTCTAAGTTTGCAAGAAAATATACAAGTTTCTACGAAGACTACTCTTTTATTTTACCAACCGATCCCACATGTATAACTATAATTTTGCTGTGCCCTGACAGGTTCTACAACGGCTCTTAGCTATAAGCCTTTTGTGAACATCTGTATACCTTGTAGAGTGCAAATAAACGAATATGAATGTGAATAAATGATATGGAACTTATACGGTACTAGCTGTAACCTATCGGGTTATTATTCCGTTTATCCACCCTAAGGTGGATAAGGCCAAGTCGGATTAACAGAATTTATAGGCTTAGGGTGGATTCTCGGAAATCCGTTTCCACGTATCCACCTTAGGGTGGATTTTTTGGGGTGGATAAACGGAATCATCATATTTTCAGTTTTTTTTTTTTTTACACCTTGCCCCACACTAGGAATTTCTCCTGTATCGTGGGTGCGTTCACAAACATTTAAACTCACATACACAAACTAGGTATAGGTCATACAAATATTTGTTCCGTGCGGGAATCGAACCCGCGACACGCATTGCCCCTTGGTATAGTACCCCCAATATCCCTTGGTAAGACTGGTTGTCAGACTTTCGGGTTTCTGACGACCCGTAACGAATGTCAAAGATCCACGAATGACAGCCGGGACCAACGGCTTACCGTGCTTTCCGAGGCATGGAAGGGTCTTGGTATGACGGAATAATAAAATAATATAAAATAAAAAGCCTTTTATTTCTTGCTTATTCGACTTACAGTTTCAATAACAATGTGCATGCAAAATTATTCCCAAATTAAAATATTTAAAATAAAAATATTAAAATACAAATAAATATTTAAAATAAAATATTAATATAAATTGATTTAATTAATCTGTTAGCAAGAACCCTCTCAATGAAAGGTAAAGGCCCCCTCCCCCAGAGTTGACTAGTACTCTCTAATATTCTCTGCCGCCCGCGGCCATTGAGTACCTGCTGCTTTTATGTCGTCTGCCCATCGTGTGTTTAGTCTTCCTCTTTTTCTCTGTCCTAGTGGACCTGCCCATATTGTTGTCTTTTTAGTCCAGCGATTATCGCTAAGTCTCGCAACATGTCCAGCCCATCGCCATTTAAGCTTTTGTGAATAGCTGAGAGCGTCAATGTCGTGTCAATGGCTCTAGTTTTTTGTCTTATATCCGTTTGGCGGATCTTTTGGATTTTCTTAATTTTCAGAATGCTTCTCTCCATACTCCTTTGGCAGGATGTAATTTTATTTTTTGTTTTTCTGGTAAATTTCCAAGTTTGGCAGGCGTATGTTAATGAGGGGAGAAGACAGGTGTTCATGACTTTGGTTTTCAACCGTATGGTCATATCGCTTTTGAGTATTTCTTTGAGACAAAGTATGACGAAAAACTGAACCTATCTATCTCTTTTTAATGTTTATATAATTGAATTTAACCCACACTAAGCACAAGAGTTTAGTAGAATTAGTAGAAGAATAAGTAACATGCAATCAACATTGCAATTATTTTTCTCGGTTCTTAAAAGAAAGAGTTATGCTATCGTGTGAGGCATTTCTAAAAATTGCAGGTGAAACGTTATATTTCAACGAGCTTCATACATTTACCACGAAAGACACACAACTAGATATTTTCTTACTCTCTTTTCCCTGAAAAGTGTGAAGTGCATGCACTTTAATAATTTTTCATGTCGCAGTGCGAGCTGAGAAAAATAGAGGAACATACTTGTCATCTCTCATAAGTTGTACCAGGTACGACTATGTATGTTGCACTTACCAGTAAAATTGTCTTTTATTCCGATTTATTTTTCCACGTTGCTGGAGTAACAGTCTATTTTGTAAAAATGTGTGTGTATGTGACGGTGTGTGTATGTGGTATGTATGTTTATTTGTATGTATGTAAGTGTATTCTCATAATATTTGTTTAGTTTTATTGTGTGAACTAGCTGCGCTTCGCGGTTCCACCCGCATAAGTTTCGATCCCGTGGGAATATCGGGATAAAAAGTATTATATAATTATGTTGTCCTAGTTATAAACCATCTGTGTGCCAAATTTCATCCAAATTGGTGGAGCTGTTCGAGCGTGAAAAAGTAACAAACATACAAACACACACACACACACTCACAAACTTTCGCCTTTAAAATATTAGTGTGATTGTTTTTCAATTTGTTTTTTGTTTTTTTGGTCGGTTTTTCTCTTACACACGCTGTCTACATCTCTCTGTCTAATTTCCTATCGCAGGTATGCTGGAAGAGATTTTTTATGAAATAAGCAGCACTTTTGTACCTATTTTCCTGTTCTGTTTTTTTCTTGTCTGTTTATATAATATAATATTTGTGTAGGTACATAAATGGTAAAATAAATAAAATTCTCACCGTGAAGATATAGGTGAAGTAAGCTACCATTCCACCTGATGCTAGTGACACTATTGGCAGCTCACCTCAGTTTTCACGGTGAGATGTTTTACAGAATAGATCGCCTGGTGTAGGGTATTTGGATGTCACCAACTTATTTTCCGATGGCCGGTGGACCAGCCGAGTCCAGGGGGTCCGAAGTAGTATCGGCCGAATGTTCGGCCGTTTTCTATTTGAAGTTACTATTTGTTTCGGTCGGTTCCGATCCACTCTTTCGAATATTGATTATGGTCCTGACCCAACTTAGCCGATCCGAACTTTTTTCGCATTTTTCAATAATATTCGGTTCGGCCATGTGTCGGTCCGATCCGAACATTCGCACTTTGCACTTCGGAGTAGACCCGCTGGAGTGGAGACCGCGTATCGGCAAGTGTAGTAGTGTGGGACGCCCCCCAGCTAGATGTACGGACGACCTAAAGAAGGTTGTTGGGACAGACTGGATGCGGAAGGCAGAGGACTGTGGTTGTGGTGCAGCCTATGAGGTCTATGTCCAGCAGTGGACTGTAATAGGCTGAGTTGATTGATTAATTGTTTGTGATTGAAACTAACTTTGCTATTAATAATAATAATAATAATTTATTTATCAGATCATACAATCCAATCCAATCATTATGAATAACTTTTACTATGGGACCAAAACTGAAATCGCGAAAAAAAAAATCTGCTGTTCCCTACATTTACGTCCGCATAACTCGTCAAAATGTAGGGAGCAGGATGGAGGATGTTGTTCATAATGATGAGTACAATGACCTCTTAAGAGGTTGTTGGTGTTTTACAAATAACCCAGTATAAGCATACACATTTGTTTTTCAAATTCACTTTAGACCGCCACCTGTAATAAACAAGTACGCTGGACTTCATACTATCGATGACAAAATGGAGACATTTGATTTTCGCCATTTTGGCGCTGACAGCATCGTGACGCTCGCTTTGCATGGGCACAAAAAACAACTGTCATTACGCATAGTAATTTAGCCCAGCGTACTTGTATAATATAGGTCAGTGACTTTAGACATTGGCAGAATAGTCGGCATCGGCTTTGCTCGCCATATTAATAAAAATAAAAAAATAGAATAGTGTGAACATAATAATTTATTCGTTTAATTTAACAATATCTACTTTTAGACCAGTTGACGTATTTCGGTGAAAACATGGCTGTACCTTTAGCTAACTGTACGATTAGCCGTCGCTGTTTTTCAGCATCATAAACTACGCTTTATTCTCTTTATCAAACCATACCAGGTAACAGGGACGCGCAACCGATTACCATAGATTCTGTATGTGATTTTAAACGCGCTGAAATTTTTCGCCGGTTATTAAAAAAAAATGTGTTTCCATACATTTTCACCGTGTAGGTCCGCACTGTTCATTTAAACTGCTGATTTTTTTTTTGACAGCCGGCGAAACATGTGTACCACAGGGGGCCTAGAATCATGTGCTGAATTCATGGTTACAGTTTGCGCGTCGAAACTTTAAAGGGTGGCAGGGACCACCAGTTTAAAAACGTACTAGCTGCACCCCGCGGTTTCACCCGCTTAAGTTTCGATCCCGTGGGAATATCGGGATAAAAAGTATCCTATGTGTTAATCCTGGTTATAAACTATCTGTGTACCAACTTTCATCCAAATCCGTTTAGTAGTTTTTGCGTGAAAGAGTAACAAACATCCATCCATCCATCCATACAAACTTTGGCGTTTATAATATAAGTTGGAAGTTTGATTTGTTCCATCCTTTTTCTACCTCCTACTGCAACCGCTTTTATCATTCCTCGCTCAGCGAAATCTATCCCATTACTCGCTAAGCTTTCAGCCATGTTCCCAGCTGAGTGCATGTCGAAAGGAATAAATATCTGTGTTTATCGAGAAAAGTTGGAAGTGCATAACAATTTTGTACCCACTGGTGCAATAGAACGATGCAGCGTATGCATCGTTCTATGGAACCAGTGGGTGGCAATAATTGCTTGTTCAACACGGATTAGCTAGAATTACAGGGAATTGGCTAGCAATTGGCTCAGCACTGTTATTTGGAGAATGATTATACATGGTCACAGATAATGGGTAGCAGAGGGTAAGATAAACTTGGTATTGTATTCTTTTATTAAGATGATTTCTTCAGCTGTAAGTCGTCATATTTTTACGAAATAGTCTTATTTGCATCAAATATACTTTCGAGAGCTAGACTATACATACCTATTGTAGTGAAAATAAAATAAAACACTTCACTGCATTCAATAAAAATGTATAATTTTTTTAGGGTCAGCCAAAATTTAAATATAAAATGTATAAACAAAATCTAAATACAAAACACGGTTATTAATTACAAGTCTTGAAGAGAGAAGTGACAGAAAGTTTAAAAACATAAAAGACCAGTCATTATTTGGATAAAAAGGCTTTAACCTAAGACTGCTAAGAGGTGAGGTTTTAACCGCAAAAGTAACACTGCATTATGTACCTGTATGTTATAATTTAGTAATTAAGTATGTAGCGGTATCTGCAACGCCACATGCGAACAACGCGTCATACTGACGTCACGCAAATCCTGCATCTCGCAAGCAGAGTTTACCGCGCAATCGCCCGCCAGACACAACACCCGTCTGGCCGGAGGATCCTCCCTTTTCTATAGATAGAGGATGAGTGGACTTTACACCCCGTTCCTCACACCTCTATAAGTATTTTATCATAATTGCCGCGTATTTAATTGATCAATATCTTTACTAATAATAAAGCTGAACAGTTGGTTTGAACGCGCTACTCTCTGGAACTACCAGTCGGACTGCCAATCGGTTTCTTTTACATTTGATAGCAAGCCCAATTCTCGAGGAAGGTTGAAAGAAGGCTATTTAACATCTCTCTACGACCCCTAAGAGTCGAGCGAAAAGTAAAAAAGTCAGGAAGAACACTAAGCGAAACCGACGTAATAGCGCGGTTGGGCAATACGATGCGATGCGGTGTGTCGCGGGAACAATTTCACGGAGAAAATCGCGGGTACTTGCAAAAAACGTAAGGTCGAATTTCCCGTGCTACCTCAAAACGGATCCCCCTTAAGAAAGAGACCGGAGATTTAGTTCATTCCGTGTGTTTTTGGCATTTCCTTAAATGTCGTATTACCAAGTTTGGAAGTTAGTCTGAATTCAAAAGTTTTGTTCCAAATTAGGCTGCTTTTCCACCAGAGATGTGCTATGCTGCGTTGCTATGGATGCGATTGATATCCACCAATCATATTCATTGGTCCACATAACATAGCAATGGTGGAAACGGGTTCAACTAAGCTATGTTTTTTATACGGAAGGATGCGAGCCATGGATGGGAGCTATGGATGCGCGAATGGTGTAGCTATGTGCAGTGCAGAGTACTCCCCGTGCCTTCCCTACTAACGATACATCGCATAACTCGAGCTGCGCATCTTCCTCGTACAGCTACCTCACGGCAGCGCATCTGCATCACATCTTACTCGCTCCGCTACACAGCTTAGCATTAGTGGAAATGATCGCATAGTTTCATAGCTTAGCTTTCACATCTTCGCAGCTTAGCTGTGTAGCACATCTCTGGTGAAAAAAAAAAACATTTAAAAGCAATAGCTTTGTTTGTACTTAGTCATTTCATATGACAGTATCTTTGACAGTCGTTATAGGTCGTCAGAAGTCCGAAAGTCTGACAACCAGTATAGTCATCATAATCAGCCACTGTTGGTACACAGGCCGTGGGCAGGGAGTGGGCTGTAATCTACCACATGGGCCCAGTGCGGCTTGGTAGATGTCACATGTCTTCGAATTTTTGGTTCTAAGACATGCCGGTTCCCTCACGATGCCTGTTTCGAACCAGCGACCTACAACTCGTAAGTCGAGACTTATACCACTGCTCCTGCTGCCACCAGGGGTATAGTATTACCCAGTAACTGGGTTGTGGAGGTCAGATAGACAGTGGCTCCCTGTAAAATACTGGTGCTCAGCTGCATCCAGATAGACTGGAAGCCAACCCCAACATAGTTGGGAAAAGGCTAGACAGATGCTGATAAGAGGCCAGTGCTTGCAAAGTATTATTAAAGACTGGTTCTGTGAGATATTGGACGATAGATGAGATTTTTTTTGTGTCAATATTATTTGATTGTTGTTTCTTGGTTTTACTTGTTTTGTTTGTTATTATTGTGTAATATTTCTTATTCTTATTCCTTCCTTATTGTAAATATGTATGTTTTTATTGATTTTTTAATGCTGCAATAACGTGTATGTATGTAATGTTGTGCATGTTTTTTTTTTAACCAAAATAACAAAATAAAAGACAGTTCCTAGTGAAGTAGAACCTTATGGAAAAAAATACGTAGCAACATGTTATGGTTTTTAACTCTTTTCAAGCCATTTGTGATGCTTTGTTCCGGCGCCTGGCGCTTTTCTGATATTTTATTATTTATTTTATTCAACACTTGAATACTGGTATCTCCTGGGGCAGGCATGCAGTCTGACTTTTGTAGATGAACTCTAAAATGGAGCAAACGAGGACTTCGTATGTTCCTTTTATTTTGGCTTGTTACACTTTACGTGAATAATATTTTAGAACAAAAATGCTGAAATATGTAGTTGCAAGTTTAGTAGCTGATTTTGCCTTAGCACCTTCACTAGTCTGTTTTAATTATTTGACGTCATATTAGGTGTGACTTGTATGGCAATTTCTCGGTAGTTACACATAACTACCTAAAATAATAAAAAAGTACATTGAACCCATAGATATCCGTGATTAAACCTATAATTTTTTTTTTCTTCAATGTGTTTGTATTACTTTATTTTGTTTACAAGCACAATCAGTACGTCTTTTGTTTCGCAGGAATCGAACCCTTGATCCGTAGTGCAAAAAGTCATTGTTCGGTACTACACCAGTGCCTTCTACATACATACATACTTCTTTCCATGAGGGTAGACAGAAACACCACCTGCTAGGATATCTGGTGCCGTCTATGTTAAATATTATATACCTACTAGCTGCGCCCCGCGGTTTCACCCGCATAAGTTTCGATCCCGTGGAAATATCGGGATAAAAAGTATTCTATATGTTAATCCTGGTTATAAACCATCTGTTTGCCAAATTTCATCCAAATCCGTTCAGCAGTATTTGCGTGAAAGAGTAACAAACATCCATCCATCCATACACACTTTCACGTTTATAATATTAGTTGAATTTAAATTACATTTAATAAGGTAGGTCGATCGATCAGGTTAAGCTACGCTTGCCGCAGTTGGTCCGTGGATGGATATCTTTACATACCAAGATCCCTCCGTGCCTCGGAAAGCACGGTAAGCCATTGGTCCCGGCTGTCATTCGTGGATCTTTGACATTCGTTACGGGTCGGCAGAAGCCCGAAAGTCTGACAACCAGTCTTACCAAGGCGTTTAATATTACCCAGTAACTGGTTTGTGGAGGTCAGATAGGCAGTCGCTCCGCTGCATCCGGTTAGACTTCAAGCCGACCCCAACATAGTTGCGAAAAGGCTAGGCAGATGATTAAGTAGTTATTTTAGTACTATGGAATCATGTATCAAAAATGTTTAAGCAACATTACAATACTATGTTAACGGTTACGTAAATACGCCTTTCAGTTTGTGTAAGCAAAATAAACATCATTCGCGTCCGGTAAAGTCTGTTTATACACCGTAAACATGTTCATGTTTTTATTTGCCGTTTGTGTTTATTGAACAGGGATATATCAAGTAAATATTTTGCTCAAAATTATTATTTTTCATATAATAAATCGAAGTAAGTTCTACATGTTTGGTTGATAGTTTTTATGCTCATCGCTAAGAAACAAAACACGACACTTGGAAAAAGGAGTTGGTTTATAACAGAATGTTCTACTAGAACAACATAACATCACGCGGTCACGCCTGTAATCCCCGAAGGGTTTGAAAGAGGTGTCTCTAATAGTACACCATCATTTCACCAGTTATATTTAAGTCCATGTAACAGGAGGCGAGCCTATTGCCATAATAATAATAATAAAAAAAAAGTTGTTTATTGGTACCAGAAAACATTCACGCAATATTAATAAATGTATTAATAAATGTATTTTCTTTCTTTTTCTTTTCATTCTTTCTTTATAATATTATTCTAAATAAAAGGTACATTAATCGCAGGAGTTGCTCATACTGGTTCCCAAACTAAGCTATCGCTTGTATTTTGGGACACAGCGTTCAGCCGTGGATAATGCTACAATTTGATGTCTTTAGGTACATTTGTTATGAGTGTGAATATAGGTATTTAAAAAGCCTAATCAGCCTATATTGTTCCCAATGCGGGGCACAGGCCTCCTCTCATCGAGAGGGTGTCGGCTATAATCTACCACACGGGCCCATTGCGGGTTGTTAGATGTCACATGTCTTCGTATTTTTTGTTCTAGATAATGCCAGTTTCGTCACTATGTTGTCCTTCACCGTTTTGAGAGCAGTGGTGCTGCAATTATTTAGACAAATTTAAGCGCCAATTGCCATCAATCTGGCCCAAATCCATACTCCGGGTTTGTGTCAAATTCCTGATGGAAAACCCAATAACACTTTGGCTGACCCGGGAATCGAACCCAGGACCTCATGCTCAGCAGTAATAATAATAATAATAAATCCCTGGACATTTCACACAGCACCATTTGTCCCAAGCTAAGCAACCTAATGCTTGTGTTATGGTAACAAGATGGCTGATAAACTACTTATATACATTTTTTTTTTGTAAATACATACATATTATAGATAGAAAAACACCCAGACTTGGAACAAATACATGTAGGTCATACAAATATTTGTTCCGTGCGGGAATCGACCCCGCGACACGCAGCGCAGCAGTCAATCGCTTAACCACTGCGCCGTGCCGTGCCGTAATGCTTGCGACCGCTAGACCAACGAGGCAGAATTTTCTAATTATAGAAAATCAGGATTTTCTGTGATGTCATTCTGTGATCATTGTTCTGATATAATATAACAGCATCTTCATCTTCACAGACGATCAAACTCAAACTCAAATAATTTATTTCAAATAGACCAATTACAGGCACTTTTAATTGTCAAAGGGTCGGTTAGTCAGAAAGATGGAGCTATTTAGTTGCTCATTCCAAAGCGTAGGTACCTATGGAGAAGAACGGGCAAGAAACTCCACGGACACTCTTTTAAATCATAAAATTGTTACAAAATATTTGATTACATCATTCGTGTTGACATTATCCATGTGAGAACGATGTAGAAAGACGTGCACGTTAAAAGCACCCGCTATAGAAAACATAAAAACAATTCAGAAATTAAAATAAGCCGTGGCAGCTAAGAGATGACCAGTCCCTACTGATGGCAATGGACCATCTTCCATGTTGAGCCGCATGCCCTGTCGCCTGTGCACTTGATGACCTATGACTGCGTCAGTGAGCGGAGTTCGCAGGGCTGAATTTTGGACCAAACGTATTTGAACTTTTTGGTACCAATATGGTAAGAATATCACAGCTCTTCTTCTCCCTTTTACGACCTACCAAAATACAGTTGAAGTGACGAGAGGTAAGGATGTGGGTAAGAATTTGTTTTATAGTTATTTTGAAATTGAAATACAGTGCTTACATCAAAGGAAAAATATCTCATAATCCTCTGCCTAGCCTTTTCCCAAATAAGTTACTGAGTCATAGGATGAAATTACCACAAAAAAAATATTCTAAAATCTTTTTCGGTAACTTCCATGTATTTATACAATAATGCTAATCCTTGGCCTTTCTTAGTATGGATGATATCTTGAACGAGTTTGGATTTGATAGAATATTTTGGATGAAAATATCTCGTACGATACCCCTTGGTAAGAACCGTAACAACTATCCAAGATCCACGAATGACAGCCGAGACCAACGGTTTAATTTACTTATCTGACCGGCTGGTTGTCAGACTTTCGGGCTTCTGATTACCCGTGACGTGACTGTAGATGTAACGTGCTTTCCGAGGGACGGAGGGGTCTCGATTTGTAATGGTCACCCATCCACGGACCGGCCTCGGTAAGCGAAGCTTTACCTCCGATCGACCGTGCGGCTGTTATTATATAGCCACGAGCACCTCTAAGAAAAATACCGATGATCTTTAAAAGAATCTCTAGAGTCTAAATAAATAAAACACAATAGAATTGCAAGTAATCATGCAGTACAAGGAATTCCACGAATAGTCCAACTGACTTCGGAATTCAATCTGAGGGTAATTGAAACTAAGGCTGCGATCAGAAGGTCAATTCCCGTAAATAAAAACGTTCAAAATCTAGTCGCAATCTCAGCTCGGCGACAATCAATGTCAAAATTTTTGGGAAATAGCGGTATTTTTGACAATTGAGACCGAGTTCAGTCTGTGAGCGTTCATAAAATTACGAAAACTGCCCCTCTGATGTGATCAAAGGTTGAAAGTTCGTGAAAATATGATTCCATCGTTAGCCTGTAATTCATAATGACAGCTGAAATGAGTTATCGTAGGAAATATTGCTATCTATAGCCACCGTTTTTGGCAGTTAAATTGGTGATTGTAAAAATTATCGCTGTTAGCGATAAGACCGCCCATTGCGTCACCCTAGTATGTAATATTTCTGCATTTATATCTGTATTTTTATGGTGTTACCTTATGAATAGTATTCTATTCTAATGTATTTTTGTAGGAATATAATATAATCTCTTTTGACACAATTCCTTTTTTTAATTTATGGTTATTTTTTCGAAGTATACTTCTTTTATTGGCATTATACCGTGGATCTTTCAGTCAGTTCAGACAGTCGTTACGGGTACCCAAAAATCTGACAACCAGTCTCACCTAGGGGTATTGTATTATTATTGTTACAATAATAATGACCTTATACCACTTCTGATTAGTAACCACTATTGCCTGAAATTATATAACCCTTACATCGACTGTGGACATGCATTTTAGTTCCTCGTCCGGTGTATTGCTTTTTTAGAGTCTTACTTTTACACTTTTAACCTGGATATTTGGATAAAAAACTATGAACGAGGTACTTTACACTTAAATACAGCTCAGTACAATGTAATAAGGAGTTCATCAACCACTTACTCAGCAACGTGTTCTCTATTGGCTCCTGTAAAACAGGTGTTTTTACCTAGCGCAGGAGTCAGAGATTTTTTATGCTAATAAAATAATTTTGCATTATTATCTATAAACGCGCGTTATAAAAACTCGCCGTTACAGTCCTCTGAACTCACCCTAAGTTTCAATTTATATCTCCAGTTACCCTTTACAGTCTTACAAGAGTACATACCTGGCAGTTACCCGTATGACTTCGAGTCCAATATGACTGCAAAGAACTTACTTTACTGGAAACCTGAGATTGTCTATGCTGAGGCCCTAGCACGAACACGCGGCGTAAACTTAACGCGATATCGAACGACTTTTTCTATCGAAACGCAACTATTATATAAGCATTTTGATTTAAACTTCTGAGACAAATAGAATTAGTATCAGCCATAGATATGAATACTGCCAGGGCTTATTTTTAATGTTATATTTTAAATTGTTTCTTTTTTAGATTGTTCTCACATATACGCAATAAGAATAATGTACCCAGGATTTTGTAATAATATCTTGATTTAAAAGAGTGTCCGTGGAGTTTCTTGCCCGTTCTTCTCCATAGAGATCTACGTTTTTGGAATGGGCTACTAGCTTCTACTTTCTGACTAACTGACCGACTATTTAATTTTAACAATTTATTAAAAAGTGCCTGTAAATGGTTTAATTTAAATAAATGATTTGAGTTTGAGTTTTGAGTTTGAATCAAGTCTTAAAAATAAGTAAATATATAAAGACCCAAGACTGGCTTTTACCTTGGCCAGAGGTTAAGCATTGCAATACAACGTGGTAATGCCGCCAGTCTCTTCGGTACATTACCAGTCGACAGCGATGCGGATGAATTTTTCGACGCTATATTTTAGTTTGAGAATAGTTTTAGTTAAGTTAATTTTGTTATTTTTATTTATTAATTAGGTATTCGTTGTTATTTACGCACGTAATAATCGTCGAATTTACTCTACGTTAGCTCCGCGCGTTCGTGCTAAGCCCATTTTTCGGAAGGAATAATATATTATGTTTTAAATTTTGTTTTACTCTCTATGGTATGCTCGACTCTTTGCTGTGTGTAGAAATTCAATTAAAATATAGTGTGAAACTTCTCAATAGAGCCACAAGCTGTTTTTAATTGGTTTAATTAAAGTCTTGTGCTAGTAGTGTGTGGTTTGCAATTAACGTTTTGAGTTGTACAGGTATGTTGTTAAATGATTGCAGGCTTAATCTGCGGTCACCAATTATTTGCCAAAAGTGTAAACAAATATGAGTTATTGGAAAAAAATACTTTAATTCCTACACAATAAAGTTCAGTTTACGTTACAACTTCAAAAAAAATTAAGACTTTTTAAATAATGCTAGTAACTCTGAAATAAACTTAATTGCTATTGAAATAAAGTTGATATTTGTTTGACTTGTAATTACATCAATTGGAATCGTAAATTTGAAAAGACGTTACGATTTTTTTTACATTTATTTTTAATGAACGTGTTTACATTTCCCCGGTTAAATGAATATATCACTGTTTTATTCTATACAAAAAAACCTAATACCAAACATTTGACACCGCGTTCTAAACATGCTTGACTGTTCGAATGCGACCAGAGCTAATTTATTGCAAGCCTGCACTACATAAGGTCGACTTTAGTGAACAACCTTTACAGTATCTAAAGAATTCTTGTACTAAATCTTAACACCTTTCTATACCCTGTTCATTAGGTTAACCGTTTTTTACAGCTGTCTTAGAACGTACATATTCCAGATTACGTAAAAGTTAACTTTAAAATCCGTAATTAAATAAACATATAAACGGCCTTATTTTATTGAATTATCTTATTTATGGCTTCTTACAGAAATTATAATACCGTACGTGTATAAATCAATGTATTGTGTGTTGCTGCAATCACTAGTTCCATCTGTCAAAAAACGGTTAACTAATGGACAGGGTATAATTATATATCATTTATTCCTATTGGAGCGGGTACCAGCTTCCATACATTTCGTGGCATCATCCATTACTGTAGTTATTAATAAACACCAAAGTAAATTAGTTCAATAACTCATTTTACCTTCGTTAACTTTCCCAAACTAACATTTTACATTAAGAGGATCTAGTTCACAGGGCCCTTATTCCCCAAACTTTTAACGACATTACACAACTTATGGATTATGACCACCTTGCAGACCCCATTTTGTAAATTAATTTATGGGGCGCTAAGTCATGGCACTCAGGGCAGATGAAATGCAGCAGACTGTTTAATCCTACTATCCTACTAATATTATAAACGTGATTTATGTATAGATGGATGGATGTTTGTTATTTTTTCATGCAAAAACTATTGAACAGATTTGGATGTTTGGCACACATATAGTTTATAACCAGGATTAACACAAAGGATACTTTTTATCCCGATATTCCCACGGAATCGAAACTTATGCGGGTGAAACCGCGGGGCGCAGCTAGTATTAACATAAACAGCTATGAAAAGAATGAGTAAAATTGAGATGGGTGCTAAAGTGAATTTAAAGGGGAAAATCTCGGAAAAATAAATTTTAAATGTGACTTGAGGTTGTTGACTCCTGCCAGGGTCTCGGTTTGTTCGAAAGAGATACCGTGCCCCTGGCACAGGCAAGCAACTGAAGTAACACGGGTGGGTTTTAGTCAGTAAAAGTCTGACAAGTCCCGCCCAGGGAGAAAGAGAAGTTATTTGATGATTTCCCACCAAAAAAAAGGTTGATGACCTCGACCTCCACCTCGATCTTGACCTCGTATGGTATGACCTCAAGAGGCTGGGTTGACGTCATAAAGAAAACCGTAAGAGTGTTCCCGGTTTAGATGAGTTGTGGTAATCAACTAAGAAGGAATTAACGTCGCCCATTACTGGGCTCAAACAATATAACAAGCCAAAGAAGAGTACCATCGACAAGGAGACTAATAGATAATAACTATCAATTATACTATTAGTCTCCTTTATTAGAAAAACATGACATTCCATTCAGCAGAAAATATTATTTTATTTACTTTACCAATCGACAAATAACATACTTATATACATAGAAACGAGTTTGCGCTCTCACACCCTGTTTACATCGCCCATATAAATTATATTCAGCAAATAATCTACAAGCTTCACAAATATGCGTATAAAAATATTATACGGCATTCTAGCATGAATATATAGTAGTTTAGGTAAAGGAACCTGTTGAAGGTAGATGGGAAAAGTTTTACAGACACCAGAGACACGAAATAAATAAGTGCAGAAGGATCATTCAAAATAAAAAATCAAAAGTCATTCATTCAAATTACGCCGAGAATGAGCACTTCTTAAACGTCCAAATTACATACGTTAGTTCCCGAAAAAGGTCTTCCCTTTACAACCTCTTCTTTTTCACAACTTTAACTACTTTACTGGGACGAAGAAGTTGCGAGAAGCGTGACATATTTCAAGAAGAGCCATTTTTGGTTATGGTGATTTAAAAGTTTAAAAGCAGCGGTAAGAGTCGGTACGTCCAAACATAAAGTCACTACCTCTCTAGCTCCCGCATCTTTAGACAAAAAGAATAAAATTTGCCGCAGTCACCTGTATACTAAACTCAAAATTGCAGATTTTTTAGTTAAGTCACCCTTCTTGCCAATGAGCGAGCAGTCGAGCATGCAAAAGCGCACGCACACATAGACATGCTTCACTTACAGCGAGTGCAAGCGCACTCACGATCGGCATTTGTTTGAGATCACCGCCCGTACGCATTTATGTGTGCGTGTGATTGTTTTGGCTCGTTGTATGGAGTCAACCTTCTGTACCTATTATTTTATACTCAAAAGGTGGTCCCAATGTATTCATGACACCTGATAAAGCTGATCGACGGTAGTTATTGGCTCCAGAACTTTGATTACAGGTTCTCTGGAAGTTGATGCCTCGTTGTCACTACTTTAACTAGCTTGCGGGCTAAAGGAAGCTCCCAGAGCATGAGGTGTGTGTTGTGGGTTTGTAGGTTTATGAACCCTTGTATAGAGTACCTAGACAAATATGGTGTAGAGACATTAATATTGCCATATAGGTACAGTCACGAAAGAAGAAAAGAAAGAGATGGCGGATTGTATAAGGAGAGTAGCAAAAGATGCGTTTGGAGAATCGAAAGGGAAAGGTATGATAGAAAAGGATACATGGTGGTGGAACGAAGACGTGCAAAAGATGCTAAAAGAAAAGAAAATTGCGTTTAAAGAATGGCAGGGTGTAGAAAACGGGAATGATAGTTTGAAAGAAGATAAGAAGGAGATTTATAAAGAATGGAAGAGAAAGGCAAAAAAGGCGGTAGCAGTTTCGAGGGCTAAGGCGCAGGAGAAGTTGTATGACTCACTGGACAGCCCTAGAGGCCAGAAGGAGCTCTACCGGATTACAAAAGCAAGAGAAAGGAGAACGAGAGATATTCTTCACATTAAATGTATGAAAGACGACGTCGGTAAGGTTCTGTATAAAGATGACGAAATAAAAGAACGATGGAAGGTTTATTTTGAAAAGCTTATGAACGAAGAGAATAAATGGGATGGTGTGCTTAAAGAGGTACAAGTAAATATGGGTTTGGTGAGGGAAATTAGCATGGATGAAGTAAGAAAGGCAGTTCAAGGTATGAAGAATGGGAAGGCTATGGGCCCAGATGATATTCCAGTAGAAGTATGGAAGTGTTTAAAAGAAGATGGATGTATGTGGCTGACTTTATTCTTCAATAAGTTGTTGCATGAAGGTGGGATCCCACAAGAATGGTGCAATAGTTCGCTAGTGCCCATCTTCAAGAATAAAGGTGATGTACAGGACTGCAACAACTATCGAGGGATAAAGCTCATGTCACATAGTATGAAGGTATGGGAGAAAGTAATAGAGAAAAGACTGCGAGAGGAGAGTGAGATTACCCCAAACCAGTTTGGGTTTATGCCAGGTCGAGGAACAATGGACGCCACTTTTGCACTCCGCCAGTTGTGCGAGAAGTACAGACGTGCACATAAGAACTTGCAGATGGTGTTCATTGATCTGGAGAAAGCGTATGATAGGGTACCTCGGGATGTTCTGTGGTGGGCCTTGAAAGAGAAAGGTTTGCCCGTGAAGTATGTAGAGTTAATTCGTGCTATGTACAATCGATCTCGTACCTACGTCCGATCGGCTGCTGGCAATACCGACGAGTTCAGTGTGGCTGTAGGCTTGCACCAGGGATCGGCTTTAAGTCCTTACCTCTTCCTATTGATTATGGACGCTCTGACGGCGGACATACAGGAAGAGGCCCCCTGGTGCATGCTGTTTGCCGATGACATTGTTCTCGTCGGTGAAGATGGATCCGAGATCCAGAGCAGATTGGAGAAATGGCAACAGAAGCTGGAGGATGTTGGCTTGAAAATCAGCAGAACCAAAACTGAACATATGTTCTGCGATTTCGGCGGTCTCTCCAACTCTAGAGCCATAGCGCTTGATGGCGCGCTTCTCCCAGTCTGCTCCGCCTTTCGGTATCTCGGTTCACTCGTGCAAAGCGATGGCGAAGTAGATCGGACGGTTAAGCACAGAATTAACACTGGATGGATGAAATGGCGGCAGGTCACGGGAACAATCTGCGACTCCCGCATTCCCCTTAAACTTAAGGGGAAGATATACAAAACCATGGTTAGACCTGCTGTCTTGTATGGATCAGAATGTTGGGCCACAAAAGGGATGAATGAAAGGCAATTGCATGCAGCTGAGATGAGAATGCTGAGAGGGATGTGTGGTGTTACACGAATGAATAGAATAAGAAATGAGTATATAAGAGGAAGTTTGAAAGTGGCACCGGTAATTGAAAAGTTATGTGGAAACCGGTTGTCATGGTATGGGCATGTATTACGGAGGAATGAGGAAAATGTCGTGAGGAAAGTTTTGAGTATGAATGTCGATGGCTATAAGAGTAGGGGACGACCAAAGAAACGATGGATGGACTGTGTGAATGATGATATGGTTAGAAAGGGGGTGACTGTCGAGATGGCGGCTAATAGAGGAGTATGGAAGAAAAAGACATGTTGCGCCGACCCCAAATAATTTGGGATAAGGGCAGGAGAATGATGATGAGGTACAGTCACGAGCACCAATATGTCAACACTTTCAATTACGATTTTACCATGAAATAACGAATGCAACGTTGAAATACGACACATTACATAAACCTGGGTTCGAAAATGCTATGTTCGTAACAACATAAAATTTCATTAAAAAATAAAAGAGTAGGTAAATTGCTTTTGAATAAAGCCACGTGTATACATACTTTTGCTCGTGACTGTACGCGTGCACTCGTGCAGTGAGGATTTGAGGCTAAAACAAAACCGATCTTTGCAAGTCTCATTTCTCTTTTATCATAAAGATTCTGCATGCGTAACAGTGTTATCTCTATTTAAAACTTTTGTCAATTTATAAAGATACCTCGAGCAATTTGCACAACAGTGGGGATAATTATTATCATAATGATAGTGACAGCAGTGCGATTCTGTAACCATCTCACCGTGAAAACTTAGGTCAAGTGAGCGTGGAGTGAGCTGTCATTCCAACTAATGCTAGGGATTGACTCTATTGACAGCTCACTCTAAGCTCACTTCACATAGCTTTTTACGGTGAGATTTTTAGAGAATCGATCGGCAGCCTTGGGTAAGGTACATTTCGAAGCGTTATACCGAAAACCTAGATTCTTTTAAGACAAATCACACCTCGAGTCGTTGTCACGTGAGCCTCATAATATAATTATGGGCTGATATTTAAGTCGACAGATAATTGACGTCTGACAAATATTCTATGGAAGAATTGTCAAAAATTCTAAATTATTCCTTGGAAAAAAATATCTGGCGTTGGAAAAAAAAATGATGTTTGACAGTTTTTGTATGAAATAACTGTCAAAATTTCAAAATTATTCTTCGAATAAAGTTATGAGGTGATTGAAAAATCAGCCCTAGAGACATATTTATAGACGATAAAGTAATTGTGCTTAAAAATAATGTTATAACATTGAGTTGGTTATGGGTAAGATACACCTCCAAACGTTGTGGGGACGGTACTATTGGCTGATTTGAATTCAATAAATGAACTTACGAAACTAACTTGGTATAAATTCTTTGACTAATTTATTTTCAGTTGAAACTTTGCCTAGAGATATTCTATACCGGATGTAATCTTCACCCTTTTTGGTTACACTTTGTATACGTCTCGCTATCATCTTGTTTACTGGCAAATATCACGAGATAAGCTGTTTTCAGCGAACCCTATTTCCTTTTCATCTAATTAATTCCCTAAAGTAGTGAACTAATTTCCCTTTGCGGTGAAGTGACTTCCTTCCAACATGTTACGATCATTTACATTACGTTAGTCGTTATACAGAGTGGCTACTAGGTTGTCACATTAACAGTATAGCGGTTATTAGAGGGGCTTGTGGCTAAGTAATAACAGCTGCACGGGTCGATCGATCAGGTTAAGCTACGCTTGCCGCGGTTGGTCCGTGGATGGGTGACCATTTTCACATACCAAGTCCCCTCCGTGCCTCGGAAAGCACGTTAAGCCGTTGGTCCCGGCTGTCATTCGTGGATCTTTGACAGTCGTTACGGGTCGTCAGTAGCCCGAAAGTCTGACAATAACCAATCTTACCAAGGGGTATCGTATCACCCAGTAACTGGGTTGTGGAGGTCAGACAGGCAGTCGCTTCATGTAAAATACTGGTATTCAGCTGCATCCGGTTAGACTGGAAGCCGACCGCAACATAGTTGGGAAAAGGCTAGGCAGATGATGGTTATTAGAGAAATAAATAAAAATAGGTTTATTCGTCACAGAGACACGTGCATACAAAAAGATATATCTGTAATCACGAGCACAAAGCAGAAATAGTCGACGGCTGCACGTCATAACTGTGACAAGAAGGCTTCCACTCAGCATGATGCTGTGCTATAGGGGACCCACAGCCCAGCGATGATTTTCAGTGGTTACCCGAAAAGGACAAGTTACAAGTTGTTATCACTCTCTTAACAGTAAACTGATTTTTTCAAACAAAATAAATTGCTTAAAAATTGCCACTACATAAACCACCCTTGATAGAAAGTTACTAGACACGCGCGGGGCGATGGTATCAACAATTCAACACAAACTTTATGGCATTGTTACTAAATAATCACAAATTAAGTTTAATGTTGTTGTAACTCTTACAAAAAAAAAAAACGTCCCACGACTAGAATGTTAATTGTTATTAATTATTTTAATTGTGTATGTTTAAAATACGTTATGTAGAATAAGTGGACACAGAGAGTGAGACAGTGAGAGAGTGAGAGTGAGAGTGGAGACAGATATACCGTGATTTTACTGATCATTATTTTGTATGACATTAGCTGGCATTTGCAGTTGCGAGAGACTGTTTTGTTTTGATATCTGTAGTGTATTGACTAAAGTGTTGGTTGTCTCATGCGCTATGTCACGTGTCAGTCGCGCTAGGAGTAATAGTGTTCTGTGGTCGCGCTCCGGCAGTCTATGGCAGAGGAGTTGTGAAGTGCTATTGTATGCGTGTTGTGGTGTTGGTGAGCCGTAAAATACTCCAAAAGGCAGGACAGTACAATATCTAATATAAAAACAAAACGTTTCAAACAATGTATGTACCTACATGACATTTGGATAGTTTATAACAGACCTCTTTTTTTGGATTCGTAATCATCAAATAACTTCTCCCGCTCTGGGCGGACCGAAATCGCTGTAGGCAAAAAACATTCGAAACGAAACAAATCACCATGAAAATAACCAACCATTTTGACATCAGATTTATCTAGAAAATTACAGTGAAATCCCAGTAGGAACGCACAATTATCATCGCGAGGTTTCCCACTGAACTTGAATAGGTAAAGGAAAGAAAATTATCATATAAAGTGAAAATCCGACCACATGTAATCTGGAGGCTCTACGCATTATATAATAGGGACGCCGTAAATACCGCCTAAATATTGGATTTAGGAGAGCTATGATCCTATTTCGGTATTATTAAATTAGATTATTCGTAAGTATATTAAAATTTAACAAAAATAGGGGCTTGTGGCTAAGTAATAAAAGCCGTTAAGCTACGCTTGGTGCGGTTAGTTCGTGGATGTGTGACCATCTTTACTTACCAAGACCTCTCCGTGCCTCGAAAAGCAAGTTAAGCCGTTGGTCCCGGCTGTCACTCCTTGATCTTGGACAGTTGTTACGGGTCTTACCAAGGGAGTATTACCCCAGTAACTGGGTTGTGGATGTCAGATAGGTAGTCGCTCCATGTAAAATACTGGTATTCAGCTGCATCTTGTTATACTGGAAGCCGACCCCAACATAGTTGGGAAAAGGCTAGATGGTTAAATAACCTTGGTGGCTCACGGGTCGCGTATAATGTTACGCCCTTCAAAATTTCGTAAGAACAAGTATTTATTTTTACTTTACTTTCCGTTGGTTACTTTGATGTCTAAGTGCTTTTTGTTTAGTTTCAATGTTGTATTACACTTAAGTTTAGTTCGGTAAAGATAAACATCGTAAAATAAACTTAGATATTAGCCTATATATACGCCTCTCGGACTCTTTCTATGTGTTTGTGGTTCATACAACTTCAAGCAGGGAAGTAGGTAGTTTACCGCCCATATCCCTGTAAAAATGAAAGAAAAAAAATGAAAAATGGCTGAAGAAACATGTTTAAGATAAGTATACATATATTCCTTCTGCTTGCTAAAAAGAAAATCTATCTACTTCATCCGCAAAACATACAAAAGCAAGTAATATTTCTGTCAATTGTCATGACAGTTGAGAAATTCTTTTCACAGTTATTTTACGTCTGTTTTCCATTACTGTCAAAATCACAGTGATCTTTATTTACGTTATAAAAAGGACGTAGTTGAGTTGCTGCTGTCAGAGTTATATCTGTACAGTCACGAGCACCAATATGTCAACACTTGGCAACTTTCAATTACGATTTTTTCGTGAAATAACGAATGCAACGTTGAAATACGACACATTAGATAAACCTATGGGTTCGAAAATGCTATGTTCGTAACAACATAAAATTTCATTCAAAAATAAAGGAATAAGTCGCTTTTGAATAAAGCCGAGTGTATACATACTTTTGCTCGTGACTGTACAAGGATCTTTTGGCGCGTGACCAAAATTGGAACGATCGCCGCCACCTGGTTTTGTCAATACATTTAAAAAAATTATTACACTAAATGTTCACCAACAGCGCCCCTTATCAACCTCATTCGAGCGCCAAAAGATCCTTGTACCTACAATCCTTTCACATTTATTTTACATCATTTTTTATTTTTATTTTGCATCACTGTCCAAATCACAGTGATCTTTATTCTCATTCTGATAAGGTTGCTGTTGGGTTGCTGCCACTAACAGGTCTTTCAAAATCACAGTAATCTTTAATATCGTTACAATAAAGCTGCTGTTACATTGCTGCTGCCAAACGTAAAATAACTGTGAACGGAATGTATCAGTATGATAGTAGCCCAGTAGTAATAGACACAAAGCTTCAGCACTTCGATTTCCGAGCTAGAAACAAAAGTGTGATTGGTGTTTCCGTGAGAAAAACCAATCGCAACCTGTGATTGGAAAGTTGGCACAATGCCCGATGAAGCTTTGAAACCGAGCCTAATACGATTTGGGCTCACTACGGTCCTACCGTTCCTCTGTATTCTTTTTCCTTCTGTGATTTTTGTAAGGGTGATATCCGGTAGGCTGTGGTCTGCACAATGGAGGGTCGGGGAGATAGCTGAGCGGAACTTAATCACTTCAATTAAGGGGGAACCGCCAGGGTCATCCGCATAATTCAAATTTTCTTAATGTTTTTTGTTTTTATTTAGCCCTATTGATTGATATTTCATAAAATAGCCATTGAATATTATATGAACTTAAGGTTATATGAACTTAGACGGTTGTATTGATGATCGTAATGATTATAATTCTGTAAATACAGAGTCGTTACGGTTGTCAATCATATTTTGTTAACATGAAATCTGACACTAAACTTGAAATTGCAAAAACGTAAGAAAATTGACGAAATTGAATTGATTGGCCTTAACATCCCAGCGCTGATTTGCTGATTTCGTTTTCTCCTCTACCGATATTTTTTTCTCCTGACAGTTCACTTTGTTTATATGTATGTATATATCTATGTATTAGTATTTTATTCTTGTAATTTATAGTCATTTCCTAGCTATTTATCCCGTATGTTGCACTTGTCATGTTTTGTCTCTGCATCGCCCTAAGTTTGACGGGTAGAAAATGCCTCAGACATTAAGTCCGCTTTGTATTGATTCTATGTGTTCGTGGTTCATACAACTTCAAGCAGGAAAGTAGGTAGTTTACCGCTCATATCCCTGTGAAAATGAAAGAAAAAAAAATGAAAAATGGTTACATGCACAAGTAACCATTTTTCTTTTTTTTTTCTTTCAAAGTTCTGATAAATAAATACAATTTGAATTTCGTGGGCTACCCGGACGCTTCTCCCTTAAGTAAGCCGATAAGTTAAATTAATTCTTTTTCCTTCAATCAGAACAAATAAGTTTTTGTACGGTCTACAGTATGGTTTACATTCTACATATAGTTTCTCTGTGTCTGGCTGTTTGTGTTTATGCCGATAGAGGAAAAATTCATGGTGTGGTGGAAGTAAGTTGAGAAAAACTAAACTATCAACAATAATATAATCAGCCTATATTGTCCCCACTGCTGGGACACAGGCCTCGTCTTTGTGAGTGGGCCGTAATCTACGACGCGGGCCCAGTATGGGTTGGTAGATGTCACATGTCTTCGAATTTTTGGTTCTAGAAAGCCGGTTTCCTTACGATGTTTTCCTTCACCGGTTTGAGAGCAGTGGTGATGAATAATTTACACAAAGTAAAGCGCCTGTCTGGATTCGAACCTACGTCTTACAACTCGTAATTAAGTCGCAGCCGTTACCACTGCGCCACACTGCTCCTTATTCAAATATACTTGTACTTTATTATTATCAGTACGTAGCATCAATTTCTAGGCTGAGAAAAAGTCTGAAGAAACCAGCAATTCAATTCAATACAATCTTCATTGCATCCATAATGTGTACACAATGTAATGTGTATATGCATGTGGTAATTATAAATCAATGAAAACTATTATGAACCCTGTCGGGCACTGCAAAATTGTATGTAGGTAGCAGAGAGGAAGAGCGCTTTCATGGTTTTCCTTATTATTAAATATTTATTAAATCTCCTTATTATTATATATTTATTATCTTTTTTTAACATTAGTATTTGCCTTTTATATTGTTATTACTCATTTATTTAATCTCTGAACAACCAACCCACTAAGATATAACCTAGTATCTAGAATCAATGTTTATCAAGGTAAATGTTCTACAAACAGCTGTTATCAGTAAACATTTACTTTAACAGCCTATTTACATAGTTATCCCAGACGGTGTGTTTGCGGCTTTACGGATAGGTGCGGTAAAACTAAATGATACTCGATAAAATCTTATAGCGGTTTATAGAAAAGTTTATTATCCTGATATTTAAAGACTAAAGTACCGTCTCTTTTACTGAACAGTTTGCCATTTATATTGTAATGCTTAAATTCGGGAATTAACGTAAGCACCAATACCATCCGATATTGAATTGAAATTCATTTATTTGCCAGAATGTAGATTTACAACTTAAAACCATAATAGCCCCTGTAAATTCTAAGATTAATGTGGTTTACAAAAAAATAATTTTATCTTGCACAGTGACATTATTTTAAATTAACAAACAAAACAAAAAAAAAACAATTGTTTCAGCCTTTTGAGAGCTACGATGGCCCAGGCAGATACACAGATACACACCTTAAATGTATAACACCTCTCTGTTTTCGTCAGGGGTAAAAAAAAGACAGTAACAACAATTAAGAGCTCATGCATTAGGATTTTTAAGGATCACATTAATTAATTCATGTCAAAGGTCAATGCTCATGGGTGTATGGAATCCCGTACCTACCATGTTGCATCAAAATCAAACTGTTTTTTTATAGACTACTATCACTCCTACAATAGTTCTTTTTGTAAACAAAATACGGGTTTCGGAGATTTTCAAAAAAAACGAACTGAAAACTAGGTAGGTATTCTTTATATTGTTTGACACGTCATACACGAACGGCAATTATTGCTCTAAAAAAATTGATAATCGTTTAAACAAAAACTCTATTATATTTTATTCCAGTTATTTTTAATTAATGTAGAATCGGAAAAGTATAATTTTTTTACATGTTTTTTGAAAGACGTGATCACGCTTTTAAAATTTAAGGTTATATTAATCATATCATTTGAAACGGAACGTCATGTAAAGGGAATAAAACAATAACCACACTTTATTACTTTAAATTAAATTCCCTGTTCAAAAATCAAATTTCCGACGCGTAATGTCGTAAAAAATTATGAAAATAATAACTATAATATTTTGATCTTGATGCATGAGACTTTTTGGTACGACTTTTGGTCATTGTCCTTTAATTTATACCTGTGACTAGCGAACGATGTTGAAATACCTATAACTAGCCAACAGTTCAATAAAAAAGTATCTCTAATACCCTAATTTTGAACGAAGCAAAAACCCAGGGAAGATTTAACTTCTGCAACTTTTACTTGCCCAAAAATCAAGTACCTTTTGGGCTACCCTCAAAGACTTTATTACCTCAAGAAACTCCGCACAGTTTTCCATAGAAAAGCAGCAAACTACGCGTTAATAGAAACAGCACTAAACACGACAAATTGATGGAAATTAAAATGTATCTACGGAGCTCAGGGCTACCAGTCGTCTTGGCACTAAACCTAGACATTAGTTCTAGTCTAAGGAACTCTTACTGCTGGAGTAAATCACTTAGTCCTTACACTTGGTAATGGGGACGTATTTGTTCTAAGCACTGGACTGCAGAATGCATTTATCAACTATAAGCAGTGGATCTTTTTTGTTGTTACCCGGAAAGCACGTTAAGCCGTTGGACCCAGCTGTCATTTGTGGATCTTTGACAGTCGTTACGGGTAGTCAGAAGCCCGAAAGTCTGAAAACCAGTCTTACCAAAGTTACTACTAGGTGATACGCCTCCTATCACCCAACAGTAACTGGGTTGTGGAGGTCAGATAGGCAGCCACTCCATGTAAAATACTGGTATGCAGCTGCATCTGGTTAGACTGGAAGCCGACCCCAACATAGTTGGGAAAAGGCTAGGCGAATGATGATGATGATGACCTTTTTATTAACAATCATTTTTTGAAGTACTGTGGAGGTTTTAATCTGGAATCAAACCTCCACCAATGTTTTTGGAGACAAACATTATTTACCTGTGCTGCTGGGGAGTTTATTGCGCCAGTTCTCCTTCCCAGCGAAAGCACTAGGAAGTGGTTAAGGGCGGGACGTTTGAAAAGTGCTGATTCTTAGCCTAATTTGAATAAATGACTTTTGATTTTGCTTTAATTTTAAAAGAAAACTAAATTCGAGAGTGAGCCCCGACAGCTGACAACGATGATTATAATATAAAAGAGCTCTATTCTCTATACTAAATAATAATCTTATAACAATTTATCAGAGTTTGATTCTAAAGCTTAGATCACGGAGATCCCACAGTACCGAAATTAGAACATGGATAGCATATCTTGTTAACAAATTGAGAAACTTCCGAGACTAATAAAACAATACCTTATGCTGTAGGTATCCGTTTCTTGACAAATACTAATTACAAAACTTTATATTCAGTATAAGTTTCAAGACTTATTAGACGGTAATAAAGATCCAAACAAATATGAACACAACAACAAGAGTCAGAGTACCTACATTTTGTACATTTATTTGACGTATATTTCATCTATTATCCAGATTTGAAAGCCGAAAAAGCAAAAAAGCAGAAAAAGCAGAAAAAGTCCTTACCTCTTCCTGTTGATTATGGACGCTCTGACGGCGGACATACAGGAAGAGGCCCCCTGGTGCATGCTGTTTGCCGATGACATTGTTCTTGTCGGTGAAGATGGATCCGAGATCCAGAGCAGATTGGAGAAATGGCAACAGAAGCTGGAGGATGTTGGCTTGAAAATCAGCAGAACCAAAACTGAACATATGTTCTGCGATTTCGGCGGTCTCTCCAACTCTAGAGCCATAGCGCTTGATGGCGCGCTTCTCCCAGTCTGCTCCGACTTTCGGTATCTCGGTTCACTCGTGCAAAGCGATGGCGAAGTAGATCGGACGGTTAAGCACAGAATTAACACTGGATGGATGAAATGGCGGCAGGTCACGGGAACAATCTGCGACTCCCGCATTCCCCTTAAACTTAAGGGGAAGATATACAAAACCATGGTAAGACCTGCTGTCTTGTATGGATCAGAATGTTGGGCCACAAAAGGGATGAATGAAAGGCAATTGCATGCAGCTGAGATGAGAATGCTGAGAGGGATGTGTGGTGTTACACGAGTGGATAGAATAAGAAATGAGTATATAAGAGGAAGTTTGAAAGTGGCACCGGTAATTGAAAAGTTATGTGGAAACCGGTTGTCATGGTATGGGCATGTATAACGGAGGAATGGGGAAAATGTCGTGAGGAAAGTTTTGAGTATGAATGTCGATGGCTATAAGAGTAGGGGACGACCAAAGAAACGATGGATGGACTGTGTGAATGATGATATGGTTAGAAAGGGGGTGACTATCGAGATGGCGGCTAATAGAGCAGCTTGGAAGAAAAAGACACGTTGCGCCGACCCCAAATAATTTGGGATAAGGGCAGGAGAATGATGATGATGATGATCCAGATTTGAAAGCTTCATAATTCAATATGGAACAAAAATACTTAGGTACTCTACCAAACAAAATGACATAAAAGGTGGAAATACGCCGCTTGCTCAAAAATCACAACATCACTTACAGGTGAATTTTGTTCGACAGCGGTGTTGCAATTAGCAATTCTCAACCCCAAACACCGACAACGCTTTCAAACGCTAACCCCGTCATTACAGCAAATTGTCGTGCAAGCGACAACCGGAAGCTTCAGCCCTCGACATCCAACTTCCGAATACATAATTGAGCTCGAGGCAAAGGATGCCAGCGCTTCATTTCAAATTCCGAAATCCGTTGAATTACTAGTATCCTAGAGTTCCTAGTATCTTCGAGCTTATATCAAAAACCAGGCACTGACATTTTCAAGACATACCTGCGTCTGATCTCTAACGAATGCTCTAATTTCAGGTTCTTTTAACGTGAATTATTCATGAGTTCGCTGTACAAAGGTGGAAATTATCTGCGATACCGAGGGCATGCATTATGATAGGATCTGATGAGGCGTAGTAGAATAAAATATTTAGAAATTCTGAAAGAATGAATGGTTCGTTTAGTTTGAAGAATTTTCTTTTTAGAATTTTGGTAATTAGAGGATAAAGTAATGTAGATGTAGACATCGCGCCTTTATATTGAAAGGAAAAAATTAATATACATTATTAATTAACTAAGAAACCATAAATACACCACTTTTATTCCACCCGCTAATTAGTTCCTCACTGCATAATATTCCCATCATTTTTTAATAAAGCTAATTAAAATCACTACAACTTTCCGTCGTCTTTTTCCCTCGCCAAAGGTTTTATAACAGGTCTATAGAAGTCCTACATCAAAGTTATATGAAGAATGTACCAGCAGTTTTACGAGTATTAGCATCTAATTAACGCCGGCTTCAAAGAAGCTTGCTTTTTAACTATTTATAGTTCCAACTAGCTAGCCTGGCCTGGAACAGGACGGAAATAGCATCGATCGATGTTAGAACTGGACGGAATATTTATTAACAGCTTTGACGTAATATATGGTCTGGGGTGGAAATGATATCTTTAGACTTAGGTGTTCTAGAACGCGGTTTGAACATGCATCTTGATTTAAAAATAGATGGGAGTAGATTGGTTTAAATTCTGATAGTTTTGAAGCGGGTTTCTTGTTTAATTGTACAGTAACAGACACGTTAGCCCAAAAATAAGGATAACGGGTGTTCTTGTGAAGAAACTTTTGTTTTATCTCTCATGAAAGTTTTGTGAAGAACTTCTTTTTTATATCAAACGTCAAGCGAACAGATTCCGTCAGAAACACTACCCTGCTCGATAAAACAAAATTAGCGAATGTTGAAAAAAAACTACCAGGTTGAAGTGGGAGTGGGCTGGCCACGTCACACGAATTCAACCGGAGAGTTCAGTGGACGCCTGAGGGAGGACATCGCCATCGAGGTGAGACCGCGGTGGAGGTTGTGTGACAGTCTGATCATGTTTGCCAGGCCAACATGGCCAGAGATCGCACAAAACAGAGAGGTATGGAAGGAAAAAAGAGAAGCCTTTGCTCAGCAGTGGGACATAAAATAGGCTTACAAAAAAAAATTACATGAATTATAAATGAAAGAATTATCGAGTGAAATATTAGTTATTATAGTATCTACTAGCTGCCCCGGCAAACGTTGTTTTGCCATATAAATTATTTCTAGCTGCCCAGCGCTACTTCAAGGAATATTCTAAAAAAAGCTGTTCTCGAGATTCTACTAATATTTCACTCGATAATTCTTTCATTATTGAATTGACGAGCCATTTCTTTCTAAGAATATTGCTCATTAGTTAACGGACGGCAAAATCGAACGCAATCGTAAAACATTTAAGCAACTTAATGCAACTTTTAAGTACCGACTTTACAAGTCAGCCCGAAGTAATCACTTTGTACTGAAACCGAATAACAAAACAACGAACGGAATTACTTATTCAGAGTGATTAAATTACTTTTGCTTAAAATCACTTAAATATTAATTAGCCTTTCGACGTCAGTAATTGACCTTTTAAAGGCGTCGATTTAATTCGACAAAACATTTAAAGGTTAAAATCGTTACATACTTTGTACCGAAATAACTCTGATATTTTGTTCTAAGTATACCTTTTAAAGAATAAGTATAAATATTAATACTGTTATACAGGTCGAGTTTCCCAAGGTTTCGTTTGGCTGACGCACTTTCTAATATATTATCGTTTTTGTTTTAAGAATAAAAATAATAGTTTTTTTTTGCTCCACAGCCACAAACTATTATTTTTATTCTTAAAACAATATATTTTACAAATAAAAATAAAAAATTGCATAACACTAAGATTTATCCACATAAATCCTCGTGTTATGCAATTTTTTTTTTTATATGTGAAAAATATTTTTTTGCTTGCTTGCCATTGTTACCTTCTCTGTAATATCTACTTAATAAAAATCTTAAATTTATTCACTAACAGACAACGCAGCACCTAAACCGCGCCCCTTCACGCCGACCGTGTCGCGACGCGATTCATTCATCAAAAAGATGTTGAGCAATTCAGACGTGGAAACGCTCTTGCTCTTATTGGCGCTAGCTATGAAAAAACAATGCAAACGGAAATGGGTGCATGAAATAAATAAAAACGTCGTAATTATGGGGAGTATCATAGACTATGCCGCGAAATTTTTCCCATGAAGATAAGTTTTATATTGCCTTGCCTATGGCCCAAATCGTACAAACATACGGGACGGCTGTGTGTGGCGTCGTCCGTAATATCTAGTACCTTATAACTGCTCAGTGTCCCGTCACCGTCCCGTCCCGCCGCGGCGCGCCCGCTTTGTGCAGAGACCTTAAAAAGGGATGAAAGTTTGTATGGAAGACCGGCATTTTTTCCGATGGGAATTACATAAACTCCTGTCTTGATTTATGTATTGCCTTTTTTACGCTTTTTACATTAAATCTTTACTGATTGATGTCCAATCAGTAAAGATTTAAAGTCTATTCAAAGTAATATTTCAAATTGATGTTATTTCAAGTTAAACAAATATCAACTTTATCTGAATGGTTATTAAATTGATTTCAAAGTGACTAGCACTATTGATAAAGTTATAAAAATGTTTGAAGCGTAAACTGAACTTTATTGTGTAGAAAATAAAGTTATTTTTCCATAAACTCATATTTGTTTACATTTTTGGTAAATAAATCGCGAATGCAGTTTAGGTAGCTGCGGGCCTTTTTCATATGGGCAACAAAGTAAGAAACTAAAACAAATGCTCGCGGATACAAGGACCAGATTCTACTACCAGCACTTTTTATATTATGACATACATAGCTTACGGTGAAGGAAAACATCGCAAGGAAATCTGGACTTTATAGTCCGCAATCGCCAGCTCATTGTTGCGCATGATCATTGTTCGTTCGTTCTCTGATTTTAATAGTACATATTTTATATCTAAATTAGTGCCAGTTTGCAACGCTTTTTGGTACTTAATAACAGCACTAGACGCATATACATATTTAATTAAGACCAGAATGGCGCTGTAATGCGGTCTGGCTTTGATATTTAAATGATTATTGGAATATTATTACTAGTTAGAATAATGATTTAATGAAACTAATAATAAATTTGTGTGCAGTGCGCTGTAACGTTTAGTAAATCGGGCCTAATGAGAAATATTTGGTTTTTCCAAAGAAAATGAGCACATAATTATTTGTTTATTTTATTTTTATTGAAAATAATAGCACACTGCAGAGGCATTGCTGAATACAGATCGAAAATCAGTCATATAAAAAAAAAGATGATAAAAAACATGTGCAGTTGCGATCCTCCGTCAGGAACGAAGTTCCTTAAATTATACTCGCACGCAAAAATAATAAAATGAAGAAAGTCGCACAAAGGGGGCATAAAGTTAATTCGTTACGTGACGATTTCTATCAGTTTACTCCTACCGCAAGCTGCATTAAAGAACTTCGTTCCAAAAATAATAGAAACTTATAAACTACGAAATGTCCAATAGAACATTCTCTTGAATGCAGTGTTGAAACAATTTATATTGAACACAGACTCTCATACAAATTTACAATGTGGCCAACATGGCTCGCCTTGGCAAGCCACGAGAGAGCTACGACGTAGCCGTTACGTAGCATCTTGGTGCTACGCCGTAGCCAATTTGCCACGCTACTGTTTTCTACTACAAGCTTGAGATTGTTTACATCTTGAGTTGTTTGGCTTAACTTACTATGCAAATCAAAGTTACAGTTTTGATACTTCTTTTTAGAAAAAAAAAAACAAACATTTTAGAAAGTATTTTTTATATAATACTTTCTAAAATGTTCGTACATAGTGTATATACACCTTCAAACCTTGTATATTATACAAGTTATACGGCTGAAGAATTTGTTAATCTGTAGAACTACCAGACGGATTTGAAAAAAAATTGTTTGCATTTGATAGCCCAATCATTGAAGAAGGCTATTTTAACTATACATTTTTTTCTAATTTCTTAGGACCCGAGCAAAAAGAAAAGGTCAAAAAAAACGCTGAGCGAAAAAGAAAGTGTAAGCGAGGTGGTAAAGAGATGCGAGGTGAGTCGGGACAACAAGACATTTCACGCGGACGAAGTCGCAGGCTGAAGCTACTTTTATAGATATGACATATTAAGTTACTAGAAGTAGGTAGGTAGTGGTAGTTATTACAGTAGTAGCTGACCCGGCAAACGTTGTTTTGCCATTTAAATTATTTCTAGTTGCCCGGCGCTACTTCGTTCGCGTGGTCCTACACTACTCCTACCCTATTCCTACCCTACTTATACCCTACTCCTACACTACTCGTACCCTACTCCTACCCTACTCCTACACTACTCCTACACCACTCCAGTGCCTACAGCCAACAGCGCTACCGGGCCCAATTGTCAAAACCAAGAATCATCCAATTTGGTGCAGTCGTTCGAAAGTTATGGGCGTACATACATTTCGAAGATCCTTTTTATTTATATAGACTAGTTATTTCGTCACTCTGCAATTGGCATTTTTGTTTTTGTTATGATTGTTGTCATCTGCCAATGTCTGTATCGTCAATGACAATTAATGTGTGCTGTCATTGGTCCCTGGCCCTGATATCAAGCAATAGACAAAAGTGTCAACATTTTTATGCTTGAGTACGAGGCTTTTGACTATGTGTATCTTATGTTTTTTTATTATTTTTTTATTTGTAGGTAATGTGCGTTTTGTTTATGCAGAATAAAATATTTTTCTTTCTTTATAAGTAAAAAATAACATTTTATAAACGGAAGAAAAGCATTGAAAAATCCACATAATTATTTTTCATATTACGTTTCCGGGGAATTGTGGGCATTCCTATTCAAACGAAAACTCAAACAAGATAAAAAGCAAAATTTCTCTAATTTCTTTTCAAAACACTTGAAGATATTACAGTTTATTGAGGCAAGAATTTTAACAAACTGTACTCATTTATGTAGGGCCATTGACGTAATTGTTTTAAGGTTTCGTAATTAAAAGGAAAGTCTGAGTTATTTGAACCTTTGATTGGTATCTTTCATAGAAGGTAGGCAGAGAGGAACGTCAATACTGTGTAATGAGTGCCACCGAATTGTAATCATCATATTAAATAAATAAATAAATAATATCCCTGGTCATTTCACACAGCACCATTTGTCCCAAGCTAAGCAACCTAATGCTTGTGTTATGGTAACAAGATGGCTGATAAACTACTTATATACAATTTTTTTTTTGGAATTACATACATATTATAGATAGAAAAACACCCAGACTCGGAACAAATACATGTAGGTCATACAAATATTTGTTCCGTGCGGGAATCGAACCCGCGACACGCAGCGCAGCAGTCAATCGCTTAACCACTGCGCCAACCGTGCCGTCAAATATTACAAATAATGTTTTATTTTTCATTTATTCTAAAAGTGAAGAAATGCCAGTGCTGCAAATGTCACTTGACAAATAGCGGTAATATTATTATTTATAAACTTTGACTAAAGTAAAGAGACGATTTAGCGTCAGAAATGTATGGTTAAACAGTCGTTTATCATTACTTAACTTCAAGGAACTTTTATATATGCTATAAGTAAAGGAGGAATATCTTTAAATGTTTCGATTTTTAGTGAAAATCCGCCTAGACGAGCCAAAAACAAAAAGCAGGGACCTTACATCTTGGTCAAAATGTATTGCTTGGCCGTTCCATAACTATTGCAAGAGACCAGTAACTTAATTTCTTACCAAGCCCATAGCAGTGTATGTGTGACGGCCGCAAAACTGCCAAGTCATTTTGACCAAGATGTGTAAAGTTTGTAAAGCTAGGCCTTATAGAGTTTGGTGTTTGCCTCTACATTAGGTCTGATAACTTTTAACAGTAGAAGCGTTATTTAAGTCTTGCCAACCTTACATGAAATGTTTTTGTGAAATTACCATTTTTCGTAGTTTCTTAGGTCTGAATTACTAAACTGATGACACTATGATATTAACTGTTATCCTATCGAAGCTACACATGAATCACACATTTTATGAACTCGATCCCTAAAACTTCGAAAAAAGTTACGTAAATCATTCGATCATAAAACATCCTCGGTAAAAAGCCCATGGTAACGTGGCAAGGACCTGTCAGTTTTAATCTACCTATGAGATGATAAACAATATGAGTATTTATATACTGGTAACGTGAGTAACGCCTCGAACCACGTAAATAACCCTCAGTGTCAAACACTAGGCACTTCAGTTAAAACAGGGTTGGCAATTTATAGAAGTTTTTGGTAAAAGATTAATAAAATATCGTCAGCATTACTGGTAGAAGCGGTATGATGTCTTGTGAAATTTGGACGTATTTATGAATTTCTTTTATACCCTGTCCAGTAGGTCAACCGTTTTTGACAGCTGCCTTAGAACGTAACTATTCCAGATTACGTAAAAGTTAGCTTTAAAATGTGTAATAAAATATATTATATAAACTGCCATATCTTCTTGAATTATCTTATTTATTACTTTTTACAGACATTATAATACCGTACGCAGATTTGCCAAAAAAAACAATATAATTGTTATGCGTATTCCATCTGTCAAAAAACAGTTTACCTAGTGGACAGGGTATATTGAGCGCTAAAGGGAAATGCCCAATTTTGGTCATGAAACGCACAACAATTTGCTTTTGTTAAAAAAAACATCTTGTTTCATGTTTATTAATCGCGGTATTCATGTATCCAAACAAGATTGCAACATTTATGCACAAATAAAAGTACTGAAAAGATAAAAATGAAATTATAGGTAAATCCGTAAATCATTGGTTTGTGGATAAAATAAAAAGTGTTGCCGATTACGAATTCCGTTCGAAATATAATCGATTCTGTTTTTCTTTCAATTTTTATAATGTAATTATTAAAATGGCAATATTATTCGTTTTTTTTTTCGATAAGTATTAAGATGACAAAACATGCAAATTGTTTGATTTGCCATGAATTCTTTAGATCATAACAAAAACGCTACTGCACATTTTAACTGTCATTCTTATCTGTTCTTAAAAATACATTAAAAATAGAAATTAAAAAAACGAAAAGAAACAAAATAATAATCTTTGAGGTGGTTTAATTAATTCGTATGTTAATATATTCACGGCACGGCTGTTTGTCATAGCTAAATAAGTCGACTTCGTTTGTATTTGTATTATTTTGTTGGTTTTCTTGCGGATTTGTTATCTAAGCAACGAATAAGCTTTCTAAATGGACTTCGACAATTCTTCTTACCCTACTGACCACGGCCTGAACATGGATTCCGCTCCCGCTTCTCACGATAAACCCTGCATGAAATTGGACTCGATATCCACTGATAATGATGACCCCAGCTTTCACACCAGCCAGAGTTCTTCCCAGCCCTCAGTAACTCATTCAAGAGTACATTTACGTTGTGTCAATTTGTGGTTTAAACGTCACGAAATTACGAAAACATTTGTTGGAAATTGCAGAAGTGCGAAATTTTATACAAGAATGGGTTCAACCACAGCAGGTAAATAGTTGTTCCATGTTCTTAACCACGTATCACTGTCATGTCTTCCTCTGAGAAATGCTTTTTAATTGAGTTGACTTAAAATAATATCAATATCCAATTCATTCTTCTGTGGGCTTCTTTATTAGGTACAAGTTTCGAGTGACAGTGTAGTGTGCCACTCGTGTTGAACTGCAGCCTGAAATCAAATACGACATTTAACTAGTGCACAGCAAAATGCACCGATTGTTGGTCATGGACATGTGTGTATCAGCTGTGGCAGGACACTTTGGAGGATAAGATCACACACGCTCAAGTCCGATTTTCTACGTGAGGAACTCTATGGAATGCGATTGCCCATCAGATTGCACCACGTGAGGTAGGCGTTCAATAGTTTTTAATTTATGTATGTGTGTTTTTTTTTATGGGGTGCCGATATCTAAGGGGCAATTCTCGTAATTTTAAGACCGTTCACAGTTTTATCTCAGTCTCAATCTGTAAAAAAATACTTCTAATTTCCCTACATTTTGACAAGTTTTTGTTTAAGTTTAGATTTTGAACGTTTTAAATTACGAGAATTGGCCTTCTGATAGTGATACATTATTTTTAGTCTGTTTGCTTGATAACCAGAAAAGTAATTTTACTTGTTCACATCTTTACAAGCTATGACAAACATAATAGCTTATTTATACCACGGTAATAAGATTAGCTAGCCAACAACAGAGTGGCAATTCTCGTAATTTTAAGAACGTTCACAGTCTGATCTCAGTCTCAATCTGTCAAAAATACCTCTAATTTCCCTACATTTTGACAAGTTTTTGACATTTGTTTGTCGCCGAGATGAGACTGCGACTAGATTACAACCTATGATTATTGCAGTATGTTTTTACTTGTGCTTAATATTATGAAATAAATATTAATATTTTATTTATATTTGGTCGGTGTTGGGGTTGAGCACGGCATAAGAATAATATTTTCCCTCCTGATCAATTCCTGGATGATATACTGATTATATTTGATACAAATAATGTATAAAATCATAAAATATCTTACAGATCTAATCAAAACTTAATAATGTATGTATTTATTACAGTAAAATGATGGTTAAAAAACTGTATTTGTGAAAATAAAACCATTGTATATCTTAACTGTATATAAGTAGTTTATCAGCCATCTTGTTACCATAACACAAGCATTAGGTTGCTTAGCTTGGGACAAATGGTGCTGTGTGAAATGTCCAGGGATTTATTTATTTATTTATTCATTTAACGATCCGGATTTTTTTTAAACCAATTCCTTTACCATTTCATTCTTTAAATTGCATATTATCATTTTTCATATGCTTTTATATAATATGTGAACCCGAAGGCCGCAGGCCGAAGTGCCTATGGTCGGCGGGCATTCCCCTTAGAGGAGACAGATGCCATACTACATTGTTTTACAGGCTGCAATAATAACGTCTTTCAGAAAATTTAATTTATGGATTGGATGAGCTGTGTTTTTATAATTTGTAAGCTGTCACAGGGGCCATCATATAAGGTGGCAGTGACATCGACGCGCAACCTGTAACCATGGATTCAGTACAGGATTAGTCGGTTATCAAAAAATAAATTGAAAAGTCAACAAATATGCAATAAAAGTGTTTTCTAATGTTTTAATGTTCTGTGTTTACGCCTCAAAAAACACAGGCGAGATTTTATGGACTTTAGGTCCAACAAGACAAGACAGAACGTGCCGAGTTCCCATAAAGAAACATGAAGAAATGTAACTTGGTAAGTATAGCGTTTGTACAGCGTCCACATTACATTCACGAGGAAACAGGTGGTTTTACCTGTTATAATTTTCCTCATTCTTTGATCTGAGATCCCGATGAAGTAAACATTTTTCTTTTTGATGAAATATATTTCTTATCTTGTTATATATAGACTTTAAATATATTTTTTGGCCAGTAAATAACGTTATCTTTCCAGGGATTATTTTAGCGATAACATCCAGTTAATGTTGAAATAATTGAGAGACCAGCACCCTGGGTTTGCCATTGCATTGTCAACCTTCAAGTCATAGTTTAAAATGTCATCATCATCATCATCATTTCAGCCGAAAGACGTCCACTGTTGGACATAGGCCGCCCCCAACCTCCACTTCGACCGGTTTTGTATTTCTCGCATCCAAAATCTAAAAAAAAAAACTCGTTTACTTAAGTACCTGTTATTACATTGCATCTTCACTCTTCAAACCAGCAGCACAAAATTGCGTAGTCAGTACTTCTTCTTCTCAAGAAGGTCTACTACTATAATCTGCACCCTAATTGATAGCATTTTGAAGGATATTGATAATCCATTGCTTCATATGTTCAAAAAATTGGTCTGCTCAACATCGTAAAAACGCAATGAATGTTGTTGAACTGTCAAAATGAAAGCATTACTACTGTAAGAGTGTTACGCAATTCCCCACTGGTCATTAGTCTGGTTTGGCCTGGCCTGGTCGTCGTGTCGCATTGTCTGGTGTGTGGTCTCGTCACCTGCATGATTAGTCATCAGGAGAAAACTCCTACACAAACATTCAAATAGCATAAGCAGCCTATGCTGTTCCCACTGCTGGGCCACAGGCCTCTCTGTGAGAGAGAGTGGGCCGTAATCGATCATGCGGGCCCAGTGCGGGTTGGTAGATGTTACTTGTCTTCGAATTTATGGTTTTAGTACAAACCTCCCGATGATATTTCCTCGCGATGTTTTCCTTCACCGTTTTGAGAGCAGTGGTGATTAAAATAATTTACACAAGCGCCTGTCAGGCTAGGTGGAGCGACGATCTTCGCAGGATAGCTGGTAGCAGTTGGATGAGTGTTGCCGAAAATCGAGTTGTATGGCGTGCAATAGGAGAGGCCTATAGGTTCAGCAGTGATAATGATCATGATAAAAGCACCTGTCTGGATTCGAACCTACGACGTACAACTCGCAAGTCGCGGCCGTCACCAATAGGCCACCACTGCCACTGCTCCAAACATACAAATATTTGTTACCAACTAAATGTGAGCTGAAACAGTGTAGTACCAACCTTGTTGGTAGACGTCAGGCAATAAATACATGTCTGTAGCAACGTAAACGTCACAGGTTAGACAGTAAATTAATGAGAATTATAATGTTACGGGTATGACAAGTCTTGTTAAGATAATTTTGGTGAAATAGGCTTGAAACTGAGCGTAGAGAACAATGAACTGTGTGTGGTGACTTTGGTAAAAGTCATCATATGCCTGGCTTTTCCCCAATTATGTAGGGTTCGGCTTCCAGTCTCATCGGATGAGCACAGGTCGATCGATCAGGTTAAGCTGCGCTTGCCGCGGTTGGTCCGTGGATGGGTGACCATCTTTACATACCAAGACCCCTCCGTGCCTCGGACTGCACGTTAAGCCGTTGGTCCATGCTGTCATTCGTGGATCTTTGACAGTCGTACGGGTAGTCAGGAGACCCAAAGTCTGACAGCCAGTCTTACCAAGGGGTATCGTATTACCTAGTAACTGGGTTGTGGACGTCAGATAGGCAATCACTCCATGTAAAATACTGGTATTCAGCTGCATCCGTTTAGACCGGAAGCCGACCCCAACATAGTTGGGAAAAGGCTAGGCAAATGATGACCTACTACATGCTACATCCAAAAACCACAAAAGTAACAATTACAGTAAAATCTGTCTTATATATCAGTATAGCGCGGAGTGATGATGATGACGTCACGCTGAGGTAGGTGCACGAAGGTTGCGCTGACGTTCATAATCTGAGTCACCAGTATAGAGGTATGAGGAACAGGGTGTAAAGTCCACTCATCCGTTATAGAAAAGGGAGGATCCTCCGACCAGACGGGTGTTGTGTCTGGCGGGCAATCGCCCAACGACTAATGTTGGGAAGTTTGTATATTATGCTAATTGCGCGGTAAACTCTGCTTGCGAGATGCAGAATTTGCGTGACGTCAGTATGACGCGTTGTTCGCATGTGGCGTTTTAGATACCGCTACAACAGTATTAGAATGACGAGTCTAATTTTACCCGCAATATTCTATAAGATATATCCTACAGGATCTTATAGCTAAACCAAACATTGTCCAGTAGCCTCTTGATCACTTGTAGACATTTCGCACTGAAACCCGCAAGTGACCAAACTTAGGACTTGAGTGGGCAATCGTCCGTAACCGCAGGGTTCCGGGCAGCAAGCGGTAATGGGTCAAATAACTCGCGAGTCTTGAGGCTGCAAACCGCAATTGGTTATGCTGAAATGAATCCATAGTGTAGTTTGCACGTTACAACGTCTGTATTAAGTAAGAAATAGTTTAGTATTAATAAAATGTGGCAGTAGCGTGTTGTCACATCTTACGTCTGATAAACTTATATCAAAATTAGAAAGAGGGTAGTCATAAATAAAAAAATAATCTCACGTACAGGTCAAGCTACCCGAAACTGTCAAATTTTCCCAATCAACCTTGAACCTTAATGTTTTAACGATAAAGTAGAAAATCTATTAAATAGATTTGACAGATTGTAGTAGCTTGATGTGCTGGCATCTGTACATTATCATCATAAATTTATACAGTAGGTCTGTACTTCTGCCCGCGTCTTCGTCCGCCTGAAAATTCGGCAATAACCCACCGCGTCACTGCGTTCTTCGAACTTCATTTTCACATAGCGTTCTGTTTGACTGCTTTTCTGTTTTCCTTAGGGCCGTAGCATGATTAAATAGCCTATAAACTTTCCTCATAAATTGGGCTATCGAATGCAAAGGTAATTTTTAAAATTCGACTAGTAGTTCCAGAGATTGGCGCGTTTAGACAGACAGACAGACAAACATGGCGGGGGAACTTTGCTTTATAATATATAGTGATTGTGATGATAGTGAATCATCATCAATCATCTGCCTAGCCTTTTCCAACTAAGTTGGGGTCGGCTTCCAGTCTAACCGGATGCAGCTGAATACTAGTATTTTACATGGAGTGACTATCTGACCTCGATAACCCAGTTACTGGGTGATACGATATCCCTTTGGTAAGACTGGTTGTCAAACTTTCGGGCTTCTGGCTACCCGTAACGACTGTCAAAGATCCACGAACGGCAGCCGGGACCACCGGCTTAACGGGCTTTCTAAGGCACGGAATGTAAAGATATGTAAAGATCACCCATCCACGGACCAACCTGATCAATCGACCCGTGCGGATGGTATTACTTAGCCACAAGCCCCTCATAGTGATGATAGTGATAGTGGTTAAATAGAAATTACAAGAGCGAGAACAATATATATTCTCAGTTGTATTGCGAATAGTCACAAATGCAGCAGCAGTGGAGCAGTGGTTGCCCAGCAATAACGGCTCCGAATTACCAGTTATAGGTCGTGGGTATTTTACCCAAGTATTTTACTTTACGTAATTAATTTCATCACCACTGCTCTCAAATCGGTGAAGGAAAACATCGTGAGGAAACCGGCATGTCAACCGGCGTGTGTATTTTACATGGAGCCACTGGCTAACTGACTTCCAAAACCCAGTTAAGGGTAATTCCCCTGGTGGCAGCAGGAGCAGTGGTGACCCAGCGGTATCAGTCTCGACTTACGAGTTGTAGGTCTTTGGTTCGAATACAGGCATCGTGAGGAAACCGGCATGTCTTAGAACCAAAAATTCAAAGACATGTGACGTCTACCAACCCGCACTGGGCCCGCTTGGTGGATTACAGCCCACTCCCTCTCACAGAGAGGAGGCCTGTGTCCCAGCAGTGGGAACATTATAGGCTGATTATGTTATGTAGTCACAAAAAAGGTAATGATTCACTGACAAAAGTTGCCAACTAGTGGTGGAATATCGTGCCATAAAACGTGTTGAAACCACTCAGTTGCGCCACAAACGTGCAACAAATACTGAAATTGAAACGACCCAAAGAATACACACACTTCTCGAAGTCAAGTCACGTGAACATCATTATTCTTCCCGGGGCGTATCGTTAAGGCGAAATTCTTAAATGTGACGCACAAATGAGTTCTTTCAAAAACACGTGGCTGCTTATCATGTAAAGCAATAATGTACCGAATATGGGTCTAGTGTCGAATTTTCTCGCAAACATTTTCTTCTGTATTTTTAATAAAAACTGGTTAAATTTTTTCATATATTCTCGTCTGGGAAACATTTAATTAGAGTTCGTTTACTCAATGGTGTTTCTGAAAAACGTGAAGAGAAAATTAGGTTTGCTCGTAATATTATAAAATTGTGTAAATCTTGTTGATTCGCATTTATGAAGCACTTTTTTTTAAACAGGTTGGCAGGAACGTCGACGCGCAACCTGTCACCATTGATTCGGTGCATGATACTGAACCCTGGGTTGAAATTTAACGCAGGTCAATAAAAAAAAAACGCTTTTCCATACATTTTAGGGCGCGGAGGTATTGCATTTTTTATGAGTTAACATATTTAATTTTTTTGCTAAAACTGAAACCATGAATTCAGCACATAAGTCTAAAACCCCTAGACTCATGTGCTGAATTCCTGGTTTCAGTTTGCGCGTCGAGGTCCAAGCCACCCTGTATTCCATCTGAAAGTATAAGTCTGTAAACTTATGTTTGTAACTATGAAGTTACAAACATAAGTATACACACAGTAGTGTATCAGTGTATGTAGTGTAGTTACATATTGTTGTGTTTCATTATTGCGAAAATGAGTTTCATCCTTGGCGGGTTTATTGGCCCGAACGACCCCTCAGGTCAAGCGAAGGACTTAAATTTGAATTCCACACCTCTCTCTATAGCTTAGTCTTACCCCGGTATCGAATTACCAAGTTACAAGGTCTCGAAAAGCACGTTAAGCCATTGTTTCCGGCTGTCATCCGTGGATCTTTGACAGTCGTTCCGGGTCGTCAGAAGCCCGAAAGTCTGATAACCAGTCTTACCAAGGAGTATCGTATTACCAAGTAACTGGGTTGTGGAGGTCAGATAGGCAGTCGCCTATCCTGATCCTCCTGATCGATCAGGTTAAGCTACGCTTGCCGCGGTTGATCCGTGGATGGGTGACCATCTTTACATACCGAGACCCCTCCGTGCCTCGGACAGCACGTTAAGCCGTTGGTCCATGCTGTCATTCGTGGATCTTTGACAGTCGTACGGGTAGTCGGGAGACCGAAAGTCTGACAGCCATTCTTACCAAGGGGTATCGTATTATCTAGTACCTAACTGGGTTGTGGAGGTCAGATATGCAATCACTCCATGTAAAATAATGATATTCAGCTGCACCCGGTTAGACTGGAAGCCGACCCCAACATAGTTGGGAGAAGGCTAGAGGCAGATGATCATATTGCGAAAATAACCATAATCATTCTTTCGAACATCATTCATCCCATCTTTAAACTTAGCATTATTCCACTTCCTTATAATTAAACAAAAACTACCCGTCAAACCAATTGTATTTGTTTCGGGTGTCTAAACAGCGCAAATATCTCCGTGCAAAGGGGACGAGCACGTCTTTTAAATTCCTTTATTAGATTCTGAGCAGCGTTCCTTGTGTCATCGCGTCCGATCTGTTTACATGTTTTGAATGTACTAGTGTGGATGAGAATGTGGATGTTTTGTTTTCCGGGGGAATAAAATAATCTGACTGTTTTTGGTAGAAATATATATTCTATTTTCTTTTGCCCGAGGCTTCGTCCACGCGGAGGTTGGAAATTCCCATAGGAACGTACCGTCGGGACTATCCTTAGTCCACCCAGGCCACGACCTACTTGTGTACCAAAGGAGAATGCCCATAAAAATCCAGCATCGATTAAAGAAAATTACGAGAATACGTACGATAGTGGGTGAAATTAGTTACTCTCAAAATAATCACCACAGTGTGCACAAATCTAAAAATCTCACTTTTTACAAGCTTTTATTTAGTTTCACCTGTCTCGATGATATGATCCCGATATTAATTTCAGGTATTACCTACAGGTAGTTGTTCCGGGTCTGGCTGTTTGTGTAAGTGAGTTTAAATGTGTGTAAAACCACCCACAATTCCTGGAGTGGGGCAACGTTTAAAAAAAAAAAAGAATCCACTCCCTCTCAGTGAGAAAAGGTCGGTGTCCCAGCAGTGGAAACAATTTAGGCTGATTATGCTAAACATACAAAATATCAAATCTTTTCTCTTTGTAATATTAGTTTGAAGACCAACTAAATTGAAAGTTTCAATATAATAACCACTCGCAAAACTGTGTTATATGATCATTCATTCGAGTGGTGAGCCCATCCAAAGTACTTACAAGTATAACTTTGTATTTAATTGAGTTCGGTTGAAAACAGACTTGAAAGTACTTAGGAATAGAAAATGAGTGAAACACGCCGTGACTAAAAATGATAAACTTTTCTTTGTTTTTGTATGCAGTGTTCGTTTGTTCTTGGATCAATGAATTTCTTCTCCTTCTTTTTAATGCAATCTGTCTTCAGACATTCAGTGTACGCAGAAAAGAGGCAATGATAAATGAGATGATGTGACAATGATGAGATATACTGACAAAGATTGGAAAGGGTATGCTTACATGGTTTGGTCATGTTGAGAGGATGATTGAAAGGCGACTAACAAAAAGAATTTACAAGACAGATATGAGTAGAAACGCTGGGAGGGAACAGCTTAGGAGAACATATGTATATAACTTTATTGATAATGTTCTTAAGAAAGGTCAAGTGCTCGTACTCGCAACCGGCGTGCGTGTAGGTATAACCAGAAGGCCAATTTTCATAATTTAAAACGTTCAAAATGTAGTCGCAACATCATCTCAGCGACAATCAATGTGAATAACTTGCCAAAAAATGTAGGGAAATTAGAAGTATTTTTGACAGATTGAGACTGAGACCAGACTGAGAACGTTCTTAAAATTACGAGAATTGGCCCTCTGGATTTTTAAAAACGTTCATTCAGAAAGGTAAGCAAAAACGCATCAACTAGCAATTATGAAATTGCTGTTAAATTGCCCCGCTCTTTGTCGACGACATCGCTCCATTTTTAATTGGTTAAGAGTATAGTCATGTTTACAAGGTATTATGTTTTATACAAGATTTTTTATGGCAGGTTAATAACCGGGATGACTACCTGATGAATGACTTTAAATTACTTACCGACGTGACGTGTTGCTGGCCTTGCGACACAGTTGAAGTATCTCATGTCCCATGTCCATGTAAGTTTACGATCATCAATAACACGGAATTAAAAAATGCTGCCTGACTACAAAAATTGGTATGAAAAAAGTAGTATTTCCCATTAGGATTTTTTTTAAAGAATATCTATTACTTCTTATCAAAATAATTAACTACCAAATAAAATATGAATACCACTCATTTTGGGGTTTTAGAGAAAAGTGATAGAACTCAAATCCGTTGAAGTTTGCCTAGGCTTTATGCTTAGCATAATTAGCCTATAATGTTCCCAGTACTGGGACACAAGCCTCCCCTAGCGATGGAGTGGGCCATAATCCACCACGCGGGCCCAGTGCGGGTTGGTGGATGCCACATGTCTTCGATTTTTTGGTTCAAGGACATACCGGTTTCCTCACAATGTTTTCCTTCGACATTTTGAGAGCTGTGGTGATGAAATTAAATAAACAAATTAAAGTGGTTTTCTGGGTTGGAACTCACTACCCGTAGGTCGGGGCCAATATACCACAATGATACCACTAGGCCACCACTGCTCCTGCGGGGTTCTTAGATGTTGCAACAGAGTCACAGAAAATCAGATGCATTCAATCCGATATTTCCAAGACATAAACCTGATGACTATTCAAAGAGACGCGGAAATAACGCTCTTTTACATATGCGATAATATAATGTTTGTGTTGAACAAGGAGTTCTGGCCAAATCCCTCGTCAAAACTCTGATAATGTGTCAGCAAACAATCCTCTTTGCTTTAAGGAACTATAGAACCTCCTTGAAGACATTGGAAATTAAACTTTGTAACGTGGACGTTATGGTTTAATTTCACTTGTTGTCTGGTATAGCGGTATGTAGGTATTTGGTTTCGTATGTCTTGTAAAGTTTCGTCGGGGAGCGAATAATAAGTAAGTATGTGTGTGTCTTTGTTTGGTTTTTGACGCGCCACGTGTATCAGAAAAAACTAATTTTGTCTCTTTGTGACCTGCTGGTGTTATCAACTCAATCAACTCAGCCTATCGCAGTCGACTGCTTTATATAGACCTCTCCCAGGCCACGCCACAGCACTCATCCTCTCCGCCTTCAGTATCAAGTCTGTCCCAGTCACATTTTTAAGGTCCTCGGTCCATCTATCGCACTACGCATTACGCTTGGTGTTACGTGGTCTTCACTCCAGGACTCGTACGCTCCACTGGCCATCGGCCCTTCGACAGACATGGCCAGCCCACTGCCACTTCAGCTTGCTTACTCTGCAAGCTATGTCGGTGACTCCGGTTCCATTCTAAGTAATTTCATTTCTGATTTATCCTTTATAGAAATCTTGAGCAATGAGCACAGCCACTCAGGGTTTCTTAGAAAAAAAATGTCAGTTAGCACAAATCAAATCAAATCAAATATGTTTATTTGTCAGAATATGGTACAATAGATGTTGCAATTTTGGTTCCAGCATATCCTGCCATACTATGGCGTACAAATATTTCTATGAAAATGAAGGCTTATTTATTAACATTTGAATTAGTAAACATGAATCACTTAATAAAATATAAATATTATTGTAATAAAGATCGAAATTGTATTGTGTTTATAATAAGTCATGTCATTAATATTGAATTATAGCTGTTATAGAAGCATCGAAATAGAACACTGGGCATAACGCTCTTCAATTGTTTTTTTTCGAAATAAAGGACTCAAATATAACGCAAATTGAAAATAAAAAGTAAGTAAGTAAAGTATAAATGCATACATAGATAATCCGCACCTGCTACGATTCTTACATACTCTTTTTGATTCGTTTACGTTTATACATCTGGCCATACACGCACGCCGGATGCGAGTACCTGTGCACCTGACTTTTCTGAACCACCAATAAGGTCACTAATATCCGCCTAGGGCGTTGCCTCCGGCGTTTCCACTCACATCGCCTTGTCACATCATCTTCTCAACATGACCAAACCATCTAAGGTAAGTACAGACGCCAGTACATCAAGCTACCCGAAACTGTCAGATTTTCCCAATCAATCTTGAACCTAATGCTTTAACGGTAAAATTTAAAATCTATTAAAGAAATTTGACAGATTGTATTAGCTTGATGTGCTGGCGTCTATACTAACTTTTTTCTTCAAGTCTTCAAACAGTCCTTGCATTCTAAGAACTAACCCATTTACAGTAAAAACAGTTTAGCTTAGTAAATATAAAGAGTCTCCATTCCGCATTGCACTCGTCTATATTTATTTAGTAGTCAAGTGAAGTGTGCATTTGAATGCATAAACGGTGGCACCATCTTGCGTCGGTACATAGATATTAGTTTTTCAGATGCAAAGCGCATTCCTTACTGGCTGGTATATTTTATTTACATTGAGTTTTAATATTTTAAGTTGGATTCGTGCACTTTTTTTTAAAGATTCATAATATGTTTTAAGCCAACTCGTCTTGAGGAAGCGTGGTGATCGACCCTCATGCCTTTTTTATCACCAGGCCTACAGGTTAAAATGTAAGTAAATGATATCGAGAAGAAGAGAGAACTATAGGAGATAACGATCGGATTTTTCTTTAAGTCAGAGACTACTGGATCAGCAGTAACAGTTTTTTATCTGTGTAAAATGTATATAAGATAAGCATTTATTTGACTATGCTTAAGGCCTGCGCAGACGACGGACTTTTCTCCGCGGCGGAGAAAAAAGTACGCTCCGCGAATAAAAAGTCCGCCGCGGATTTACCGCGAACTCAACGCACACGGTGTGCGATCATTTGTTACTCAAATTCGAGCGCACAGCGCGGACTAAAGTCCGCCATGTGCGTTGCTTCGCCTAATCACACGAGTTCTATTTTTTTCGGACCGTTTTGTCCGGTCCGCTCTCTGCATGTCCTCGGTTATTCGGTGGACTTTTTGTACGCGGTACTTTTAAGCCCTCGTTTGCGTGACTCGATACGATACAGTTGTAAGCGATCTATTTTAGCGGACAAAAAAGTCCGCGGACAAAAATCCGTCGTCTGCGCAGGCTATTAGTTTTACAAAAAAAAACGATTTTTTTTCTTGGATATGTCTACGGCATAAAAACTACGAACTACATACAAACATTATTTTTATTTACAGAAACAGAAATGTAATCACAACGAAAGCAAATGAAATCTTCAGTAATGTAGACTTTCAATATTCTGGTGCAAAAACAATGGCACGACAACAAGGAGAATGGGCGAATGTTTGAAAAAATAATGAAGTTTGTAGTTGCGCGTTGGCGGTACGAGAGAAGGAACAATTGAATGAAATGAGCAACCTCGTTGTGTAGGACAATGTTTGGTTGGTAACAAAGGAGATAAGCATGCAGACTTTTTAAGCCATGTATGTGGGTCTTTGTGTAATCTTTGACATTCGTTGTCTGAGTGTGTCTATTTTTAAAATATATAACCTACGTTCAGAATAAATGTTACCTGGGTAGTGCAGATATATAAAATTTTTGGAATGAAGTTCTTTAACGGAGCTTGCGGTAGGCGTAAACTGAAAGAAATCATCATGTAAAGAAAAAACGATATGCGACTTTCTATTACATTTAATAGAAAGAGTCAGAGAAAGAGAGAGAGATAGTTTTCATGGTTTTCAAGGGTTTGGAAGCCAATAGTGAGGTCTAAATGAAAACCCAAGATGGCGGCTGCAAAAATGTTCAATTTTTTCGTCATGGATACGGTTATAATTTTCAAATTTTGGGACGTTTTCAAATTTTTGCAGCCGCCATCTTGGATTTTCATTTTGAACTTCTTTCCTGCCGGGGGTACCCCGGCCCCATACAATTTTTTGTGATTTTTCTTTAAACACCGATTTCTTTTAGTAAGAATAAGTAAAAATATTATGTACTAGCTTCTGCCGTGACTTCGTTCGCTTAGAAGTCAACTATATCATTAACAATATCCGATAGGTCTCGGCATCTATTAGTGAAATAATTTAAGTAATCAGATTTGAGATTAGTATTTTCGAAGATTAACTGTTACAAACAAACAATTTTACTTACTTGAAACCTTTATGACTGGTATTAAAAAACAAGACAGGATAAGAAATACCCCGATTAGAGAAATTATACCCCATGAGAAAGATTGATGTTCTTACCAACATAGACAAACAAAAGTGAAAATCGAAATCAGGCCATATGTTAAAGAAATTCAAGACAAGTGGAGTAAAGTTGTGACAGAATGATACCCCAGAGATGGGAAAAGAAACAGGGGAAGTCAATAGAAAAGACAGGGAAAAAGTCGAAATTGGAAAAGAGTTGCGAGATATATGACTTAGTGGAACTTGTTAGACAAGGCCTTTGCCAAACTGAACTAAGAGACATCCTGTAAACTACTGAAAATCCCACAACGCAAAGATGTTCACAATAAAAAATGTTTATTGTAACCTTTGTGCCCAGTGTCACCTTTAGCATTATTTTATTATTTAGCAAGATTATGTCTGGACTTTAAAAGATACTATGACCTCTGAGTTTGTTTCGGCCTTTCTTCTCAGAGTAGTCAGATAGGAAACGCCGAACTCACCTAGTTTAAAAAAAATATGATTGACGTGTAAACGTGTTTGTTTGTAACCTACTTACAGAAAATACAATCTTTATCATTTAGCTCAGTTACCTTTAGTATTGCAGACTTCGTTTCTTATGACATTTTATTACCTATCATTACTAGTAAGAAAGAAGCGAGTCTTTCCAGAGACCTAAAATACTCCAGATGCTGTCATTAATTTGAGAACACGCCACTTTCCTGGTAATAAACTACTTTGTAAATTCTAACAATGATGATAGATATTGGAAAAGGTAGAACTTAAAATTGAACTTTTTTAGAACCTATCACATTGTTGTAAGTACATTGTTTTTTTATACTGTATATTGCGAGAACACGTACAAATTACGGAAAGAAAAGTATTACACACGTAGTGAAGATGTTCAACACACTACCACGAGAAATAAACCTCTAAAAGTTAACAAATATTTAAAACTCAGTTAAAATCTTTTATTATTGACAAAATTTAAATCCGGCCCTGGCTTATGTATTTAATTTACCCACAAAATTTTGAGTTGTAAGTACCTTCAATGTCTTGTTATGTACGTTAATTATTCTTTTAATATTTGTGCGTGTTCGTACGCTCATGAATGTCGATCATTATTATATAGGTACTTAATTAAAATATTTGTCATTAAGTGAAAGTAGTAAATTTATTTTGAGTAAATAAAGATTCATTAACCACAAATGCAGGGCTTCTAAGGGCCTACCACCAACCACCACCTCCCATAGCAGTATTATTTTATACCCCATTTGCCCCCCCCCCCCCCCGGCGGGATAATTGCGTAACACACTAACTGCAGTAGCAATGACTATCAATTTTGTCGGATATTATATTACGTTTTTTCGAACTCATATGTTTTTTTGAACATCATTTGCTCGAAAAAGGCGTAGTTAATAGATTAGCAATATCCTTCAAAATGATTCAGAATGTGATTGAAAGAGTGTTACGTAAGTAGGGTGTTGGTGACATGAAGTGTTTCTAAGATCGTCATTTTTTTTTTGTAAATAAAAACACAAATCTCCCTTTGTGCAAACAAGAATAAATTAAACAAAGTTGCTTAACTAACACTTTGTCAGTGCAGTTCAAAACTTTGACCAGCAGTTGGTTAACTTTGTGCGGTAAGCTTCTGTTTATGACACAAACGTAGCAGCTAACTATTTCTATTTAAATCTGACAGCTAAGGTTCAGAGGAGTTAGAACAATTACTGTGAGTCTTAATTTTGTGTGGACTAGCTGTGCCCGCGAATTCGTTCGCGTGCATGTCGGAAAACACACATTTCATGGGTTTATTTTTTTGCGCGGAATCCTTATAGCGTCACCTATCCACCTAGCCAGTGAAAGCTCCGACAAAATCGGTCCAACCGTTTCGGAAAGAAGCCGGAACAATCAGACAAAGTGACAGACAGACAAAAAATTAAAAAAAAAATTGTAATAATTACCGTATATTCAATTCAATTCATTTATTTTAGTCAGCCAAATAAAATATACATAGAGTAAATGTACAATTTCGACGTAACATAAAAATATCAGATGACCTAATAAAAATTAAAAATAAACAAAATAATAATCATAATCCAAATAGGCAATTTAAAAAACTATAACTACTAAAATATACTTTCATATGCATTTAGTAAAAATATGTTATTTTGACATTACAAAATTTTATTTATTTTCCCAACTAAACTAACACTGTTTTTTTCTAAACATAAAAAACCTAATAAAGTATTTGACACCTTGTTCTAAACTTGCTTGACTGTTCGAAAGGGGCCAGCGCTAAATTATTGCTAGCCTCGACTACATAAGGTTGACTTTACAGCACCATCCTAAGAAAATCTTAACAATTTTACTTAACCTACTACATTTAATAGCTTAACTTAAGCTATTAAATTGAGCGGTTGGTCGACTCTCCACGTGACCAGAGGGCTGACCTTGCCTGGCATTGCCATACAACGTGGCAATGCTACCACCTTTTGGGCCGGTTTCCTATTGACACCGATGCGGACGAATTTTTTGATGCCCTTTGATTATTTTCCCTCCTTTTTATATAAGTACTTGCACATATTATTATTTTAAGACTTAGCTTTTTAAATTATGTGAATAATTTGTTTGATAAATAAAAATCACGGAAGAAGATGATTCACTTAAGCTTAACTTTTGTGAATACACTCAAATTGCACGACAAAAATACATCTTATCTCTCATGTTTTTTTATGCGGATTATTCGGTTGAGGGAGGTTTTCACCAGGAGATTATCGAATCGCCGCCTCAGAAGTTTCACTTCGATAATGTATTTGACATTGGAAAGGTTATAACAATGATTTTTCTTGCCGTGGACCCGCGGCCTAAATGCATGGCAGCCATTTTGAAATTCGCTATTATAAATTTCGAACGTGACTAAGCAGAATACACACGTAATTTCGTGTTCACCTACAGTTAGACTTAAATGAACACCTAGCATAGATTATACAGACATACTTGTTGAAATAAGTAAGTAGGTGCATTAAATACTAAATGGCCTCTGTTGTTGCCTTCGGCGCCTCGTATACCTACTAAAGGCTAACCTTTAGTAGGTATACGAGGCGCCGAAGACAGGTATCTCGGGACCCTATGGTCCCGAAAAGGAAAAAAGAAAGAAAAAGTATTTACTGCGACTTGTACAGGAAGATCACAAAATAAACACAGTCATAAATAAAAAACAAAATTATACCAAAAAAACTAACAAAAATGAAAAAAAAAACAGAATGGCCATCCTATACGAGGCCAAAAGGCTCCAAATCTCAGCATGATGCTGCGAGATTTAAAGGTTTTGAATTGTACTGTAAATCCGTAGGTTTATATTTATATCAAAGCTAGCTTTTGTCCGCAGCTTTGCCTTAAGGTCGGAAATTGTTCCATGGGAACGTACTACAGGGATAAAAGGTATGCTGGATAGGCCTGGGTTAGGACATAATCCTAACCCAGGCCATGGTTTAAAAATATAGACAGACAGACAGAGCTACTTTCGCATTATAATACGTATTTATATGGATAGGATGGACCACCTTTGTTTGTGGCTCCACCTTTGTCCATGTGTGTGAGAGAGATAAAACATATTAATTTGAAATGTGCATCAAAGGGATTTTAAAATGAAATTGAAATGTGAACATTTTTTATTTCTTTCGATCACGGTAAAAACGTTTACGAATCAACGTGTATCGATATTTTGCTCTCAAATAATTCACATTGAAAGCACTGTTGTAGAAAAACATGAATTTCAAATAATTTTATTGTGAGAACTATTTTTTTTTTGTTATTTCATTCGAATATTACTCTCTGAATTTGATGTTTTGTTCAATTTTAATCAAACAGATTCTATAATACACCATGACTTTAATAACACTTTCCGATAGTATGTGATTCTGATTCTCAGAACTAAATACATCAATCAACTCAGACTATCACAGCCCACTGTTGAAGACAGGCCACTCCCAGACTGCGCCACAATTCCCTTTCCTCTGCCTTCCGCATCCAGTATCTCCCAGCCACCTTCTTAAGATCGTCGGTCCATCAGCTGGGGCATCCCACACTAGGCTTGCCGCTACGCGGTGTCTACTCCAGGACTGCTCGTCTGCTCCACCGGTCCTTCGCCAATCATGGCGAGCCTGCCACTTCAGCTTGCTTACTCTGCAAGCTATTTGGCTAACTCCAGTTATTTTCCGGATAACTTCATTACTGATTTTTTCCTTCAAAGAAACTCCGGGCATAGCCCGCTCAATAGCAAGCTGAGCGACCTTGAATTTGAGGACCAGTCAGACTATAAGTTTCCATAAAATATTAAATCTAATCTTTTATGAAATACATATATCTTTTCTTACATTAAAATATATCATCGAAAGAAAGTTCTAACGACCATTATCATTTTGTATGAGCTCCCGAACTTTGTACTCAGAGGGGAGGGTAAGCCATCAATAAATCTGTAACGACAAATTGATATTACCTTGAGGTGTCTAATGGCGGAAGTTGTAATCGAAAGTCACCTATATTTTTGTACGCCATTTGGGAAGGAAAAAGCTGTGTGATGGTGTGATATTTTGTAAGTTGGTAATACTTTACTCATACTGATTATTTGATCTTGTTTTATAAGTAACGGGGGGTTCGTAGCTAAATTATGCTTACGCAGCTACGCGCTACGCTACGCGCGCGCGTGCTACGCTTGCCTCAGAAGCCTTTTTTTTGTCGTGGGAAATTCCTCATGGATACCCTCCGTCTGGGAAGAACAGAGGGCTATGTCGGACTCCTACCGACTAAAACCTCATCCATGAGGCGGGGCCCGGGAGATACTTGTACATTCGCCGCACCCCCGACTGGTATCACCCCGCCATGCCTAGCGGGCCCCATCACCAAGTGCGGCCGATCCGACGTCCATTAGGACACGCATACTGTGTGCTATCTCTTTGGGCCTGACTGCTCGAGCTACGACACGACCCCAATTTCGCCGCCCGCAGGCCACTTCTTATGGTAGCCGGAGTTCGTTAAGCGCCCTTCGACGCCCGGCTGCTCCTCTGGTGCGGGTGGAATGAGAGGTATGCTCTCTCTCCCTCTCCGCCGCCTCCTTTGCATGCATCACCTCCTCGCAAAAAGAGCCACAGCATCCCAAGCGTTTTCGTTTTCGACTGAACCACGGCCGAAAGTGAGAGGTCACCCGCACCAAGTGTCGCGACGAGGGCATAGCGCTGTTGGGCCCAAGCTGAGCACCCCTCCAGCGTATGTTGCGCCGTTATGACAAGCGGGCGTCCGCTCCCGTATGCGACGCTGGTATTTCCCAAAAATCGGTGTACAGTTGCCATGCTGCCTTTCCAGCCATTCCTCCATAACAGGCCTTACCGCCACTACTGTGGCAAGCCCCCAAGCTGTGGGTTGCGCAAGTCGCTCCCTCCATTCAGCCACTAGGATCTGACAGAGCTCGGTCCTTCGTGCCTCGAATGCCCGGGGAACCGGAGGCTGACCACGCGTAAGCTCCACCTTCCGCCAGCGATATAGGAATGCAAGGATTTTCGAGTCGAGATCCCAGGGCGTAGCCAGAAGCCTGGAAGTCTGATAACCAGTCTTACCAAGGGGTATCCGGGAACGGTACCCAGTAACTGGTTTGTGGATGTTAGATTGGCTCCATGTAAAATACTTGTGTTCAGCTGCATCCGGTTCGACTGGAGGCCGACCCCAACATAGTTAGGAATTACATTTGAAGAAACTGCCTGTTGAGTCTCTTCTCGTATGACATAATATGTATAATAAGTAGGCAAGTTATTGTTTTTCGCTTGACGTGCTTTCCGAGGCATGGATGACGATATGTAATGGATGGTCATCACCTATCCACGAACAGACCACGGCAAGTGTACCTTATCCTTCGAGCAACCTGAGTGACTGTTATAATTTAGCCACAAGCCCCTCGCGACGATTTCGATTTCTCGAAATACATACAATTTTCATTTAAACGAAAGCTTTGAATTTTCAAACGCGCAGTCACTCTCGTCATTTACCGTGTGAGTATCGTTTGTTTACGAGTGAACTTTCTTATCTCCTTTTGATAAATCGACTATTTGAGGCGAGAATCAAGGCTCGTGTAAATAATCCTTTTTACAACTACGGTCGAGAGCCAGCCAGTAAATCGGTTTTTCCAAATACCTGCGGGTATTTTCTGGGTACTTTTAACCTAGTGGCTTTTGTGTAAGGCTTAAGGATTGAGCTTGAAACGGCTCGGTAAAAAGGTTTTCCTTGGATTAAGTTACAGTTTGAATTTTGCTTTGCCGTTCTGAACAAAATGTTAGTAAGGATTCGCTTTTATCTCGTCTGGATAGTTAACAGAACGTTGAGAATATAGTAATATAAAGGGATCTCATCAATCTATGTTCTACATGAAGAAATATTCCTGTCATAGTGAACAATTTCAGTGCTGACCGCATATTTTACATAAAGCGACTGCCTATCTGACCTCTACAACCCAGTTACTGGGTAATACGATATCCCTTGATAAGACTGGTAATCAGACTTTCGGGCTTGTGACTACCCGTTAGACTGTCAAAGATCCACGAATGACAGCCGGGATCAACGGCTTAACGTGCTTTCTGAAGCACGGAGAGGTCTCGGTCTTGAAGATGGTCACCCATCCACGGACTGACCGCGACAAGCGTAGCTTAACCTGATCGATCGACCCGTGCGGCTGTTATTACTTAGCCACGAACCCTCGATTATTAATCTCTCTCTGTAGTCGGTCCCTCATATCTGAGGATCGTTGTAAGTTTCGGAGTTGCAACTGGAGCGGATGATCCGCCTCAACCGGTTTCTGTCCAGCGCATCCCTTACCACCGTGTAGAATTTAGGGGACGATGATTTCTTCAACTGATCGGTCCATCGTGTTGGTGAACGAGCGCGCGATCGCTTGCCTTCGGTGTTCCCAATCACAATCAGCCACAATCGATTATTAATACACTATATCTTTTAAACGATAAAAGAAATTGGCAAATCGTTTGAATGTAATATCTCATAAGCAATTGTTACAATAGCCATTACCGAGTTGCAAGTTGAGCTGTTCGTACTGAAGTTCTATTGAAAACTAGGACGTGCCCGCAATCCTAACTTTGCTGACACACAGCAATTATTTGTATTGTTATTGTTACAAGTTATTGCGGTTCGTATTTTATATTGTTTTACATCAGGACATAAATAAAAAGCAATGAAAACCTTAGCTTTTTTAATTAAAAGGTTAGCATAACATGCCATATCAACGGGGGAGTAGTGGTGACCTAGTGTTAACGGCTCTCACTTACGAGTTGTAATTTCTTGTGTAAATAATTTCATCACCACCGCTCTTTTTTTTTTTTTTTTAGTTGGGAAATCATCAAATGACCTCTCCCGCTGAGTGGAAGGGCGTGCCAGACTTTTACTGACTAAAACCCACCCGTGTTCCTTCAGTTGCCTGTGCCAGGGGCCACGGTATCTCTTTCGAACAACCCGCGGCCCTGGCAGACACCGGCCCTAGCGGACCCCGTCAGTTCGTGCTGACATCTCTTTGAGGCGCGCGTGGAGCGGCAAGCTGCCCATTGCTCGCCGCCCGCAAGCCCGCGCCTTCGGTGGCCGGGAGTTGGCTGTTGACTCCCGTCCAAGGCGTCTATCACCACTGCTCTCGAAATGGTGAAGGAAAACTTCGTGAGGAAACCGGCATGTCCTAGAACCAGAAATTCGAAGACATGTGACATTTATCAACCCGCACTAGGTCTGCGTGGTAGATGACAACCCACTCCCTCTTACGAGTTGTAAGTGGTTCGAACCCACGTAGGGACTTTTCTTTGTGTAAATTATTTCATTACCACTGCTCTCAAAATGGTAAACGAAAACATCGTGAGGAAACCGGCATGTCCTAGAACCAGAAATTCAAAGACATGTGACATTTATCAACCCGCACAAGGTCTGCGTGGTAGATTACAAGCCTCTCCCTCTCAAAGAGAGGAGGCCTGTGTCCATAAATAATTTCTTGATAAGATAAGATAAGATAAGATAAGTCTTTATTTGCCTTAAACATGGTATAAAGGTGTTACAGTTTGGTAATATAATATAGTCCACATGTTTAGCTATACAACATCGTGTATCAATTGCATGCAAAATACTTAGAATCTATTAGTAAGTAGAAATAAAATGTCAAAGCTATAAAACATTTTCCACAATACAATCATCTTAACATAATATTATTTAATGTCAGAAATTAATATAAACGAACAAAATTAAAAAGTCATAATTGTAAACATTATTCGCAACAGTTCTATAACATTACATAATATAACTTAAAGTAAAAAAAAGGAAATTAATAAAGTCAATAATTATAAAATTAAAATGTCAAAATTATAAACATTATCGACGATCCGGTATGTCAATATTTGTGAATTATAATTTAATGTCAAAAAAATCCTTAATGTCATAAAAATTATGTTCATTCAGCCATTTAAAGAGTCTGTTTTTAAAAGAATTAATATTAAATAGCAATTTCATTTCTTTTGGAATTTTATTATAAATGCGTACACACATCTCCAGAAAACTTTTAGAGTACTTGGCTGATTTAGGAGTATCCTGCAATACAAGTCTACATGGATCCCTATTACGAGAGTATATTTGATTGACTTTCTTGAATAATTCCTTATTATTATATACAAAGTTACATATCTCGTAGATGTACAGTGAAGGAAGTGGTAATAAACCAAGCCTTTTAAAATGCGGCTTACAGGACTCGTCAGTACGGATCCCACAAATGGCTCTGATGCATTTCTTTTGCGCGATAAACGCTCTGTTTTTATCTGTACTGTTACCCCAAAAAATAAGCCCATATCGTAAAATCGATTCTATGTAAGCATGGTAGGTTATAATGGCGGTTTTTTTATTCGTCACATTCTTGACTTGCCTGAGAGCATAAACGAACTTATTAGACTTGTTGCACAAATTATCTACATGTATCTTCCAATTTAAGTCTTGGTCTATGAGTATACCCAGAAATTTTGTATGTGGAACTTCTTTTAATCGATCAATATTAAGTTTGAAATTGTATTTGGCATGTTTAGATTTATTAAATTGTATGTACATAGATTTATCTAGATTGATTTTTAATTTATTTACCTGTAGCCATTCTAGAATGTTGTCAATAGTATTATTTATGTCAATTTCGTGATCAGATTTCAATTTATACTTTTTATCAGATGTCACTATGATTGAAATGTCATCTGCAAATAATATACAATTATGATTGACCTGCTGTGGTAAGTCATTTACGTATAATAGAAACAGTAAAGGGCCTAATACACTCCCTTGTGGTACACCGCATTTTTTTACTTTGAGCTCAGAGGAGTATGAGGTTAGTAAATCTTCATTTACTTTACTAATAGCAACGTATTGATTGCGGTTACTTAAATAAGATGCAATCCACTGCAGTGCTAAACCTCTTATTCCATTTCTTTCTAATTTTTCCAATAATATATTATGTGCCACAAAGTCAAATGCTTGAGATAGGTCAAAAAATAGTCCTGTCGTGAAGTGATTGTTATTTAAAGACTTCAGGATATGGCTCAAAAGATTATACATGGCTAATGTTGTTGACTTGTGCTTTTGAAATCCGAACTGTTCCTTTGCTATAATATTGTATTTGCTACAAAAGTCGATAAGCCTTTTGTGCATACATTTCTCAAATAGTTTGGACAAGATTGGTATAAGGGTAATTGGACGATAATTTTTAACGTCTTTTTTGTCGCTTTTCTTGTACAAGGGTTTTACAACTGATAACTTTAAAGCATCAGGAAAAGTTCCGGTCGAAAATGAAAGATTAATTAGATATGTCAATATAGGAGTTAATTCTACTCTGCACGCTTTAATTATTCTTGTACTAAGTCCATCGTATCCTTCTGAGTTAGTATTATTTAAAGCCATTATTTCTTTTTTTATTTCGTCTTCAGTCGTAGCACTAAGAACTTGTTTCTTCAAAAGCACTTGTTTCTTCAAATTAGCTATATGTACTCGTATAATGTTGAATTATTTATACTTTAAGAAAATCTTTTCTTGATATGAATTGTTGTTAGTTTTCATCACCAAATAAAGTGATCATTCGACAAATTAGTTAATGTCTTATCTTAGCCAAAGCTGTCGTCGTAAGTGCTACGACGACTACGCCGTAGCTGTCGTAGTAAGTGCTACAAGCCTCTTAGCTACGGCGTAGCAATTGCGTAGTTCGTTTCATTCATTCACCCACTCACATATCTGTTTACTCACGACGTAGACAGTCTGAGCAACATAATTTGATGGGGGGGCCTGGAGTTCTAAAATACAGGCGTAGGCTTAGTTTAGACTCCAGATCTCCCACAAATTACACACTTTGCCAAAATTTCTGTGTCTGACTGTACGTTGATAATTATGTAATTTGTGGAGATAAATAAAGATTTTTTATTATTTTAAGACAATATATTTTTTCAATCAAAATATACTGTCAGCGTAGGTACTCAAAATAACATTTCTTATTAAAAACCGTATTGTATATAAAGGTCTCGTTACATCGCAGAGAGTGGCATTTCAGGAACAACACGCCCACACAATGCCCACAAGTTCAGAAGTGAAAAGGTCATTCAAACGATAAGAAGGAAAGTTCAAATATTTTCTCGACACGTCATAAAGGCCACAAGGTTCTATTGAAGATACACATTTTGTTTATTTCTAATATCCGGTGTTAACGCCATCTATTGGCGCTAAGTCAACAACACGCGGCACCCTCTAACGTCGAGTAAACGGAGGCTCGGCGGAAGAGGAATGAGTGAGAGCGGCGCACGGGCAGCGCTGATTGGTCGTCGCTGAAGAACTGTCAAAGGGCGTTCGATTCCTTCGTTCCACGAGTCCGCGGTTCATTCGACATTCAACACACAAGAAAAAAGATGGTAGTCGGTTCACCATCACAATTTATAACTTTATTAATACAATCTATGTAACTGCCTATCCTTAATAAACGCCCTAAAACTAGAACGAATAAAGAAAAATTCATTGAAGAAGCCTGACCCTCAAATCGCCAAAACATATTGGACCTTCGAACTGGATCGGAGCGGCTTCAAGAAAAAGCACAGGTGGAAGTCGGCAACCAGCAGAAAACCAAACGGTCAGGCCATTCAGTTTTCCTATCCAAACCCATCCTTAAGGATCATTTGTGCTAATATCGTGTATTCTTGTGCAAAATTCCAGTTACTTAGTCGTGCCGCGAGCCCGCGTTTGAAATATGTACCTACCGCCATTTTGAACGGCGTGGTTTCGAGTTCGATCGAGCAAGTTTTTAAACTGTAAGTACTTTATTTTGTCTCGTATAATCTCCCAAAATGCCACTCGACGAATATAAAGACTTGATTAAGAAAAGGGGTGTAGTGAAAGGAAGGTTTACTGTATTCGCTAAATATGTGGAATCGTTACAAGACGTAGAATTATCAGAATCTCAAAAGATAGCTCTAGAAGATCGTTGCAATAATATGATGTCACTATTAGAACAGTTCTCATCCATTCAGGATGATATAGAATTTCATCTACAGGATTGTGAACCAGACTTAGAAAAACAATTAATTGAAAGAGAAACATTTGAAAATCTATTTTATGCGATCACATCTAAGGCGAAATGCACGCTAAAGAACAAAGAAATTATTGATAACAATGTTGAAGTCTACAATAAGACCTCTAGCATTAAATTACCCACTATTTCATTGCCTTCCTTTGACGGTTCATTTGAACAATGGTTAGAGTTTAGAGATACCTACATATCCCTAATTCATAATTCTAAAACTATAGATGATATTCAAAAGTTTCATTACTTGCGTTCGGCGCTCACTGGCACTGCTAGTCAAATAATAAAATCGTTACAGTTTACTGCTGAAAATTACACAATAGCCTGGAGTTTATTGGAGAACAGGTTTAATAATAATAGATTACTCGTTCAAAACCACATTAAAGCTCTGTTCTCATTACAGTCTTTACACAAAGAATCTGCATTTCATATTCGAAAGTTGATAGATAACATACTAAAAAATATCCGTGCTCTTAAAGGTCTAGATGAGCCCACAGATCAATGGGATACTCTAATCATATTCCTTATTGTCACTAAGATGGACTCAACTACCGAGAAAGAGTGGGAAACCCATAAAAGTGCACTTTCTAAGTTACCAAGTCACGCTAATAAAAAATTAACACTAAACGATATGATTACTTTTCTTACCGACAGGGCGGACATGTTAGAATCTATTAGAGGTACACATGATTCTGGTAAGCAAACGTCGGATGGTTCCGTAAAGAAATCATCATCATCCAATCAATCAAAGCATGCTAGCTCACATAGTTACGTCGCAACACGTAATAATAATAATTCGTCTAAGTCATCACAAAAACCTAATTCAAGCAATGATTCAAAACGTTACCAAAGGTGTAATATGTGCCAAGACAATCATCCGCTATATTCGTGCGGTAAGTTCAATGACCTTTCTATGAAGGACAAATTATTATTCGTAGACGAGAAAAAACTATGTAAAAATTGCTTACGCGCTGGACATACAGTGTCTCATTGCTGGTTCGGCGCCTGCAAGCTATGCAATCGTAAACATCATTCGCTACTTCATGGTGAGTGCTGTGATAACGGCAGCACGTCAAAATCTGTAGGGCCGAACGACGCGCAAGCGCCGGCGTCCACAACGTGTCGCGAGTCCGAAGCGACGGGCAGCGCACACAGTACAGCGCTACACAGTGCGTCAACTTCAACGCGCCCACAAGTTGATAATATGATGTATTCATTTCGAGAACCCGTTATTCTTTCGACTGCATTATTAGAAATTTTAGACCGTGACAACAAGTATCACACTATTCGTGCTATTCTAGATAATGGCAGTCAACATTCATTTATCACAAAATCGTTATGCGAAAAATTAAAAATTCGTTTGATACAGTCCACAGTACAAGTCGCAGGGGTAGGTAATTCGGTAACCCAATCTACACAATCATGCAAAGTGCAGTTGCGATCTAAAAATAGTGAATTTAATACGCATTTAAATTGTCTCGTACTACCTTGTATTACTGCAACGTTACCCTCCGTTACTCATAATATTGCAAAGTTTATGATTCCGAGTAATGTATCACTCGCCGATCCTAAATTTTTTATGTCCCATAGAATCGATTTATTAATCGGCGCCGATAAATTTTGGGAACTGTTAAGTGACGGACTAATTCGACTTACAAACGGCCCATACCTACAAAATACTAAATTAGGTTGGGTTGTATCTGGTGTCATACATGATACAAAACGTTCATCCGTTAATCGAGTCCAATGCAATTTTACGCACACGTCCGACAACTTAGATACTCAATTAACTAAATTTTGGGAAATAGAGGAAATAAGTTCAAAATCGGATAATATGTCTAAAGAAGAACATGATTGCGAAAATTTATTTATAAAAACAACTACACGCGATAATCATGGTCGTTTCTCTGTGCGTATTCCACTACTCGAATCAGCTGATCAACTAGGTGACTCATACTTGCAAGCCGAGAGTCGGTTCCTCGCGCTCGAACGCAAGTTAGGTCGATGCACACCGAGTTATAAAAAATTATATTTCGATTTTATGCGTGAATATTTGGAACTTGGTCATATGACGAAAATAGATACTTATCCATCTCCACATTATTTCTTACCGCATCACGGTATATTTAAAGAACATAGTACAACTACGAAATTACGAGTAGTATTTGACGCTAGCGCTAAAACTACTTCCGGTCAATCGCTCAATGATATCCAACTGATTGGCCCGTCTTTGCAAAACGATATTGTTGCCATTCTGTTAAGATTTCGTCAGTACAAATATATTGCCTGTGCAGACGTCGAAAAAATGTACAGACAAATATTAGTTCAACCCGATCAACAATATTTACAATTAATTTTATGGAGAGAAAACCCGCTAGATGCGCTCGGTGTGTACCGGCTTAACACAGTTACTTACGGCACGGCGTCCGCGCCTTACCTAAGTATGCGATGTTTACAACAGCTGGCGTCGGAATGCACTGATAACGACATCGCTAATATTATTTATAAAGATTTTTATGTCGACGATTTCATAACGGGTTGTGATGATAAAAAGGAATTATTAGACATCTGTAATAAAGTTTCTACGGTATTACAATCGGGTTGTTTCTGTTTACGAAAATGGTTGTTTAATTTCGATTTGTCAACTTTAAACGCGTCAAAAAATTTATCTCTAGGCGAATACTGTCAGAGCAAAACTTTAGGTTTAGGTTGGTTCGCAAATACAGATGAGTTACATTATACGACTAAACTTAAATTAACCGGGAGTCACGTTACTAAGCGCATTATGTTATCGGCAATCTCACAAGTTTACGATCCGTTAGGTCTATTAGCGCCTATTATAATACTTGCAAAAATATTATTACAGAAATTATGGACGTATAAAATCGGATGGGATGATCCGGTGCCTCATGATATTTTAATTAATTGGCAAAAATTCGTTGACACTTTTGATTATTTGGGTAAATTACGTATACCACGTCAGGTTATAAATAGCAAAATGCAATATATAGAATTGCACATATTTACTGACGCCTCTCAAACCGCTTACGGCGCTTGTGCTTACGTGCGTATGTACTCGGATAACAATACCAATGTATCCGTAGCCTTGTTATGCGCTAAGTCGAGGGTCGCGCCTGTCAAACCAATAACTATTCCGCGTTTAGAATTATGTGGGGCATTATTAGGTGCAAAGTTGTACACAAAAATTAAAAATTCACTTCGTTTCAATTTCACTAACGTTTATTTTTGGTCAGATTCCACAATTGTTCTGGGATGGCTACGAATGGCACCTAATGCTCTTAAGACATTCGTACAAAATAGGGTGGCTCAAATCAATGAACTCACCGGTAGCTTATCATGGTTACACGTAGGAAGTAAATCCAACCCAGCTGACTTGGTGTCACGCGGGGTCACGCTGGACGCGCTGCGCACAGCTGATATTTGGTGGCACGGCCCGGCATTTTTGCACGAACGGCTTTGTAATTTTAGTTACGATCATAGTTGTCATAATGTTAATTTTAACGAGTTACCAGATATTAAATTAACTACCACATTGGTATTACATCAAATTAATAAGAATACGTTTCCGTTTGAGAGATTCTCTTCGTTTACTCGTATGAAGCGTGTATTTGCTTACATGTTACGTTTCATTGATAACGTTCGTAATAAAATAAAGGTAAATCGTAAATACGGCCCGCTTCAAGTAGATGAATTAAATAAATCTATTATTAAGTTGACTCAAATGTCACAAAACCAATCATTTCCTGATCTTGATATTTCCTCAAAGGGGAATGTAACCTTAAAGGCTACCCGTAATATTTCTGGTCTTAATTTATTTATTGATAACGATAAGATTATCAGAGTTGGGGGTAGACTAGATAATTCTTTAAGTTTTTCATACAATAAAAAGCACCCCATCCTGTTGTGTTGTAAACATAACTTTACACGTTTATTATTTCAATGTGAGCATAAGCGCCAGCTTCATGTAGGTCCTCAATCACTATTAGCTAGTATACGAGAAAATTGGTGGCCCCTCAGAGGCCGCAATCTGGCTAGAAATGTTGTACATACATGTGTGACATGTACACGTATTAAGGGTAAAACTGTTTCAGTTCAAATGGGTAACTTACCTGTAGAAAGGCTAGAACCAGGTTATCCGTTTATAAGGAGCGGGGTAGACTATGCAGGACCCATGTTTATTTTGAACCGTAAGGGGAGGGGCGCTAAACTGGAAAAGTGCTATATTTGTTTATTTGTATGTTTCTCAACGCGTGCAGTTCACTTAGAACTAGTTACTAGTTTAACAACTGATGCTTACATATTAGCTCTAAAACGCTTTGTATCTCGAAGGGGGAAACCTGCTGAAATATTTTCAGACAACGGTAAGAACTTTGTTGGGGCAATGAAAGAACTTACACAATTCCTAAAGAGTAATCGTGATAATATTATGGAGATTTTAGCTAATGACAATATAAAATTTAATTTCATACCACCATATACACCGCATTTTGGGGGATTGTGGGAGGCAGGAGTAAAGTCCTGCAAATATCACATCCGTCGTGTTATTGGCAATACGAACTTAACGTACGAGGAGTTTAGCACGATATTAACTCAAATTGAGGCCGTCCTGAACTCTCGACCCATGTACCCACTGTCCACAGACCCAAATGACCTTCTTCCGCTCAGCCCTTCTCTGTTTCTGATTGGCCGACCGCTCACCGCACACGCCAGCCCAGACCTGACGACTACAGCTTCACATCGCCTGTCCCGTTACGACCGCGTGGAACAGATGCGCCAGCAGTTCTGGCAGAGATGGTCAAAGGAATACATAGCGGAGCTTCAGACCAGAACGAAGTGGAAGACAAGTAAGGAAGAATTGGTACCTAATACTCTTGTACTCATCAAGGAGGATAATCTTCCACCTCTCAAGTGGCGCTTGGGAAGAATACTTCATACTTTTCCTGGGAAAGATGGCCTGTCACGAGTCGCTGACATCAAAACGGCGACCGGAACGGTGCGGAGGGCATTTTCAAAAATATGTCCTTTGTTAACACAAGAAGAGAATGAGAACACGAATTCACAATAATCATCCACTATCAAGTAAAATATCAACGTCATCGGTACTTCGTTGGAAGCAGGAACTTCCAAGGCCGGGGGCATATGTTAACGCCATCTATTGGCGCTAAGTCAACAACACGCGGCACCCTCTAACGTCGAGTAAACGGAGGCTCGGCGGAAGAGGAATGAGTGAGAGCGGCGCACGGGCAGCGCTGATTGGTCGTCGCTGAAGAACTGTCAAAGGGCGTTCGATTCCTTCGTTCCACGAGTCCGCGGTTCATTCGACATTCAACACACAAGAAAAAAGATGGTAGTCGGTTCACCATCACAATTTATAACTTTATTAATACAATCTATGTAACTGCCTATCCTTAATAAACGCCCTAAAACTAGAACGAATAAAGAAAAATTCATTGAAGAAGCCTGACCCTCAAATCGCCAAAACACCGGTAAGTGTTTGATGAGACAGGCTGAGTTCTTATTATAGAAATGTGACGTAATATAAATTGAAAATTGATTATTCGTTTAGGTACTTATCGATTGTTCGCTAGAATTAATATTTATTATGCTGGTAACGATGTCTGTTAACCAATCTGGCCAAATCCCTTCTTGTTTCCAGCTTGTTGTACCCAACCATACCTAGCACAAATAGGGTTGGGTACATCAATTGATAAAAAGGAGAGACTCCATAAAGTTTCATGTACAGGTACCGTGTGAATTTGTTCTGTATGCGCTCCTGCATTAGGACATATTTGGTTTTACGTGGAGCCCATACAGCCGCATTGAACTGAAATGCATTTGCATTGCATTGCATTCTTACGAGTGCGTTATACAGGGCCGCTATAGCTTTACATTATATAAACATCACGCCTTGTTTCCCGAAGGGTTGGGCAGAAGTGTACCTATAGTACACCCACATTTCGCCAGTTTTGTTCGGGATCGGCCCTATTGCAATCAACTGGGCACGAATTCAACATCGCCCCCTATTACATGGAAAGAAAGAAAGAAAAACATTTATTTAGCACAGACTAAAAGACACAGAATACACCAGAAGGCCAATTCTCGTAATTTAAAACGTTCAAAATCTAGTCGCAGTCTCATCTCGGCGACAAAGAAATGTCAAAAACTTGTCAAAATGTAGGGAAATTAGAAGTATTTTTTGACAGATTGAGACTGAGATCAGACTGTGAACGTTGTTAAAATTACGAGAGTTGCCCCTCAGATAGCAACAAATAAAAAAACGAATAGAAAGTATAACCGAACCGAAAGTGTGACCGATTTAAGAAATTAGCAGGAAAGTGTGCCTCACGGTTGCACCAAAAAAGCCCAGTTCAGCAAAAATGCCAGACAATAGTGCCTGACGCTGATTTTCAACTGAACCTGATGTGTGAGGTGACGGATGTAAATCAGTTTTACATTTAAAAATGACGTGTGTATGCATACTTAAATAAGGAAAATATGTGACAGATAGAAAATAGTATCGAATATGTAATATTGCGAAAATAAACCAAAAAGTACTGACAAAATAAAATGAGACGGCCGCGTGATAGCCATTCGTTAGTATGTAAATAAATAAATTCTTCGAAACGACTCAGAACAACATAAACCGGTTTTAAAACGATGCCTAACTTCCACGTTCTAACACATTGTCATAATTCATTAGTCCGTGCATTTCATCGCATAATACGCTGCAAACAGCCGATTGGACTAAAACATAACTGGCACCTCTATGGACTCACCTCTTCCTAACCTCTCGGGGTACTCAGGCGTACAATAATGTTATGTTAAAAAAATTAAAGTCAGAAAAAAAGAAATGTAGCATCTCCTCCAAATATAAAAATCGTAACTAGTGAGCCCAAGGGGTTGTGGAGCAGGGGCAGCATTTTTATCAATTATATTATAATCATCCAACTTGTAATATGTTTGTCTACGTACTGTGCGTTTTATGCGTGTTTTTTTTTCTTCTCGTTTATTCGAAGAATATCGGTAGGTATTTTTATTAACATTTTAAACGAAGCGAGTACCTTCTATTAGACAGTCTGAAATGTGGTTGATCTAATTTGTCTCTATTTCATTATAAAAAAAGGATCCTAATTCGTTCATACAGTTCCCTTAGAGATTCGCGTCTGCTGAGGTGGTAGATGGCTCCTCTTTTGCAGAATAAAGATGGAATCTATATCTGCAGCTAGTTCCCTTAGCTTAAAATATCATAAGACATTACTTTAAAAATCAATGAGAAAATAACACAAGTTATGGTCCGTTTTTCCTTAAATGAGGTAAATGATTTATTTTTATAAATAAAAATCCATTGCAGCATCTAAGAAAGATCAACTTGAGAACGGTTCAATCGATTTGCCTGATGTTTTTGTTGTGTTCGTAATTGGCAGGACATGGTTTGTATGAAAGATTTATTTTAAAAATCACCGATAAATTCTAGAAAGAGACATGAACAGCAAGTTTATAATAAAAAAAGGAACGTATATATCCTAGAGTAACGTCCAATTTTCCTGTTTACCAACAATAATTCACTTAAGCGTTTGCTCGACAATCTTGATCGTTGCTTGCAAGTTAACCTATAGTTTAACACTCAGCCACCCGAGAATTTTTCCAGTTACGCGGTCTCCGCAGATGACGACTAATAACATTTTGTTGACAACCCGCCACCGTGCGACAAGGATGGCACTCTCCGGTGTATGTATAGAGAGGATAATACCGGGATGAAATTTTTTTTTTTTTTTCTTTTTCTGGACTACGTTGATGGGTTTGTGTGGTTCTAAATAGAGCGTGATTTAATGTTTTGGGGAGATAGCTGCCATCTGCTATTTGCAACCGTTTGACAGTTACGTTTTTGGTTTATGATTGTAATATTATCAGTGTCGATCTTAAGGCCAATTCTCGTAACTTAAAACGTTCAAAATCTAGTCGCAATCTCATCTCAGCGACAAACAAATGTCAAAAATTTGTCAAAATGTAGGGAAATTAGAAATATTTTTTGACATATTGAGACTGAGATCAGACTGTGAACGGTCTTAAAATTACGAGAATTGCCCCTCTGGTCTTTTCATATCTTAGGGTAGATATTCCAGTCGATGTGGCTTGTTGCCCGGATGAACTCAGTCAAAAGTCTGTTAACTAGGGTGATGAAAATATTGTTTATAAACTACTTAATTATTAGGCACAAATCGGAAATTTTGCAATATTATCCAGCTAAAGAAACATGTCCAAAAAAACAAGTACCAAGGAACCTATTTTCAGTTTCAGCTGCCAGGATATCCGAGAAAGTACTGTATCACTCTCTTTTCTTGCACTCATAAAAAAAAAGAAAATGAAGAATGTGCAATAACAGCTCTGTATAGTGCCGCCCACCGCCATCACGTTTGGGGTTGAGAGCGTCGGTATAAGGGCTCGCGCGGCGCCCCAACACTCATTCGCGTCCCGAACCGCGACCCGACCAGACGGGCGCTGTCGGATCCACGACCTATACTGCGACCGCGCGCGTATGTATCTTCAAAGTTCCTTATTTAAAAATCATCATCGATATTCCATCTCCCAAGTTTAATTGCAAAAGTTTAACTATTTTTTGACGATTTTATTCATCGGACGTTCCAAGTTATAATTGTATTTTTTTTAATCTCCGCGGAGGTGCGTAAGTGTTCGTGTGTTGTGTGTGGCGAATTCGGTGAGTCGAAGTTTGAGTTTCGAATTGGTGGACGTCGGCTATTGGTGGAGACCGGGTTTGTTTCAATTTCGGCTTTTACTGGGCGCTCAATTGTTATTTTTGGCTTTGATATGTGAGTTTTTATTAATTTTCACGTCAATTCGTTAAATTACAAACTGTTTATTTTTACTGTAATTTGTTTGAGCCGATATTGATACCGTAACGACATTGTCAAACAAAATCAGCCAAATAGCCGTTACTTCAATATTGTCCTTTCATAATCGAATTTCGGGCAGTGTTTGTCTGAATTTCTTTTAATTTGCATCGCCAGGCGGCGTGATATGCAAATTGCCAAAAAATTCAAATTGAGCATTCAGATACGAATTCATGCATTTGAATGAGTTTTGTCGTTTTTTGGGCTTAAATTGGGTCGTTAATTGTATTTTAAGGGTTATTTTATTGGTTTCGTAAGCTATTTCGATAATACGTGTTACATAAGTTAATTATTTTGTGACCTAATTAAGGGAATGGAGTAAGGTTTTATGGTTTGGACGTTTTTATTTCTCCGTGTGTCCTTCGTCGGTACAGATCGATTATTATGCCCTGTTTGTAGCATTTTACGAAGAACTTCGTATTTACACGTTGTCGGCTAAAAAATAAAGTAAAAAGGAGACTGGAAACTACTGCCTTGGCACGAGATCTGTATCACCTTTTTGGCATTGACGAAGTAGGTAATTTACCGTTTTTGGCAGCGGTTTTGTTTTGCCAACAATATACGGGTTTGTTCAGTTTGGTCTTGATTCAATTTTAAAATTTATTGGACAATTTTTTGATCAGAAAACAAATGTTAATTGGCAGCTGAGCCACAGTGAATTATGGCGACTGTTGGTAGCAGTAAGCACGTAATAAATCAGCAATTTAATTACTTGTTAAATGAGGCCAGTTGTTTGTTACGACTCTTGGTAAACTGAGTAATTCGCGAAACGTTATAAATTACAATGTTTATACTGGACTTAGAGACAAATATTGTTGTTTATTTCACCTAGAGATTATATTTAATTAACAAGCAACACAAGATTTTTTAAGTGGAGCTTCTAAGGCGACGATTCGATAATTGGGCGAGAATTGAGAGTGACATTTCAAGGACGCGTCACATTTAGGCATATTTCGTTACACGAGAGAGAAGAAAGATATAACTCTCTCTGTTTCTCATACTAAATCTCACTTATTCTTTATTTATTAAGAAGTTTCACTTCTATCACGTGTTCCGCACGCGCAATGTTTTTAGCAATTTATCGTTTACAGACACAAGTGCATTGGTAATTATCTGTATGGAGCAGTGATACCTATGCAATTTTACAACATTTTTTTTAAAACTTCATTACATTAAAACAAAAATATGGATTCAACACCACGCTGTTTCTAAATTAAGAAAACTATAATATTATAGTACGGTATGTGCTATTCCGTAAAAACCTCACCGTGAAAACTTAGGAGAAGTCAGCTGCAGCTTAGTCAGTCAGCTGTCAGGAGCAGTCAGTCCTGGGGATCCCTAGTATTAAGTGGAATGGCAGCTCACTTCAGCTAAGTATTCACGGTGAGATTTTTACAGAATATATTCGCTGTACTAGTATAAAAAAACATATATCTAAAAACAAATGAACTACAGATCCAATCCTCTATAAGCCCCACTAACTCCCTTCAACCAATAGTATAGATACAGACTAATCCTATTAAACGCACAGAGCATAGGCCCTCCCCTATTTCGACACGACGATCTATTGAATTACAGGATTTAAACCCATTCGCAGACTATATCATTCACAGCCGAGTTCAGGCGTCTGTCACCAATAATTATTATGTTCAGTTAATCCCTTATAGGTACTCCATGGATTTCCCATAATTGGAAGTGATGGGAGAACGGAGGGCTTTACACGTTTATCTTCGAGCCTAGAGGGTGGCAATGGAATCCTATTACTAGGCTTTCGAATGCGATGTCTGGCTGTCAACTTTTAATGGGTTTGCCTTGGTAGAAAGCACTGATGGTGTTTTGTTTTTGCATGGATTTCAGGAAATAAAATGACACGGATCGCTCAATGTCTGATGATGACTATGCATTTAATTGTTTTTAGGGTTCCGTAGCCAAAGGGTAAAAACGGGACACTATTACTAAGACTTCGCTGTCTGTCCGTCCGTCTATCTGTCACCAGGCTGTAGCTCAAGAACCACGATAGCTAGACAGTTGAAATTTTCACAAATTATGTATTTCTGTTGCCGCTATAACAACCAATACTAAAAACATATTAAAATAAATATTTTCATAGATAATGGTACGGAACACTTCGTGCGCGAGTCCGACTCGCGCTTGGCCGGTTTTTAAATATTAGTAAGGGTACTGGTTATTAAGGGGTTGTATTTATTACCTTTCCTCTCTTCTTTAACTCCGTCTCGAAGGGAGGAGGTCTGCCCCAGTAGTGGTAACATTAAAGGCAGATTATGTATTGTGTGTGTATAACTTTTATATCTGCTTTGAAATTTGGAGTATAAAAATGGAGACGGATTATTCCAATCTTAAACTCACACGATAACATAATTCATAGAATTTTGAATCCTCGTCTTACGTAAGTTTGTGAAGTAATGGTAAATCAAGATATTTAAAAAAAGAAAAAAAGAGAGAAGAGGAAAATATTTAACATAATGTCATGGCAGTATTACCCAAGGGAGTAGGCAGGGGTAAGTGTGGTACGCCTGTAAGGAAATTGCAGACTAAAATATATTTCTTTCGTAAAGCCTTTTACAAATGCTTTGTGTAAACGTATTTTATTAGGTACCTGATATACAAGAATGGCTTCCAGGATTTCAGGATTAACCTGGAACATTGGAATTCAGGCTCAATACAAGATTTATCGCAGACGTTCTATTTGAGCTAAGTACGGCGTAACGTAATTTATGTATTCCGCGGATGAGACACGCTTAATTCAGCTACAACTTTACATAAATCACGACGGGAACAATAAGTCTTTACAGAAAATTATGGTTATATATCTACTACTGTATAATTGTATAGAAGCAAGTTTTTTCTATCTGAACAGACAGCTTTGCTGCTGGGGAGTTTGCGCCACTTCTTCTTCCCATCGAAAGTACTAGGAAGTGGTGAAGGGCGCGCGTTTTGGTGGACTGTGTCTTATGTAATTTTGACGTTTGAAAAGTGCTGATTCTCAGCCTAATTATTTGAATAAATGACTTTTGATTTTGCCAAGATTTGTATCAACGTGTTAATTTTTATCTGCCCATGCTTCGCAAGAGTTTTACGACTGGACAAAACTTCGAGATTATTTAGCTACCTATAATTATCATGCTCGTTGGATCTATACTAATAATATAGCTGAAGAGTTTCTTTGTTTGTTTGAACGCGCTAATCTCTGGTACATCCAGTCACATAATCAGCATATAATGTTCTCACTGCTGGAACACAGGCCTCTTGTCTCCGAGAGGGAGTGGGCTATAATCTATCACGCGGGCCCAGTGCGGGTTGTTAGATGTCACATGTCTTCGAATATTTGGTTCTAGGACATGCCGGTTTCCTCACGATGTTTTCCTTCACCGTTTTGAGAGCAGTGGTGATGAAATAATTAGTAAAGCGCCTGCCTGGGTTCGAACCCACGTCCTACAACTCTTAAGTCGTGGCCACTGGCCCATCACTGCTCCTGGCCTTCAGTCAGTCGGATTTGAAAAAATCCTTTTGCATTTCATAGCCCATTTCTTAAGGAAGGCTAAGCAATCACGGTAGGGCTTTTAGAGAAAGTGACAAAGAACGCTAAGCGGAAACGAAGTACAAGCGCGGATAGGCGATGCGATGCGATGAGGTGGATCAGGAGAACAATAAATTTCTCGCGAACGAAATTGCGGACAGAAGCTAGTTTGTAATATAGTTTTGCCGTTTTTGCGAATTATTTGTTAGCCGGGTTTGTTAAAACCACGCAGTTTTTGAAAACCTTTTAATTGTTGAAAGTTAGGTAATGAACGAATATATTAATAACTTATTTTAGAACCGATTCTACAATCGTCAGATAAGTTTTATTTCAGTAATAAAAACGGCGGTTTTACAGCTTTTGTAAAGAAAATATATCCAACTGCTATATTTATTCTTCAGATAAAAGTTATCTGACAACTGAAAAATCGAGCCATAGCTTACTAAAATCTAATATCTTAGAAAATAACCCATAACGATTTTAATTTATCAGAATCTTTCAGAACCTAGGGGTCATGTTACTGTCATGTCAAATTATTCTGATCTGTGAAGTAGAATACTGGTACTCAGCTGCATCTAGTTAGATTGGAAGCCGACCCCAACATAGTTGGGAAAGGCTGGGCAGATTGTTTGACCCCTCTATCTATAACTGTTAACAAGTTTGGACAAGGTGGTAGTTACATAGTAAAAGCTAAATATAAAACATAATTATGAAGGGAGATAGTGTTGGTACAAAATACGAAATGCAACAGGTTGGTAAAAACTACGCGTCGACTAAAAAACTTTCTCATGACATGAAAGTTAAACAAGTAGTGGTCTTTGAAATACTGGAACTTTCTTTCACAAAAGTAGCTCTTTTGATTTTGTAGCTGGCGAATAGATAGATAGATAGCAAATGAGTATAATAACCGATGTCTGAAGGGCAATTCACGTAATTTTAAGAACGTTCTCTGATCTCAGTCTCAGTCAAAAATACGTCTAATTTCTCGACATTTTGACAAGTTTTTGATATTTGTTTGTCGCCGAGATGAGACTGCGACTAGATTTTGAATGTTTTAAATTACGAGAATTGGCATTCTGATATTAGTCGTTTACCTCGTTGGTGTAGTGGTCGCAGGCGTTACTGCTGAGTATAATATCCTGGGTTCGAATCCCGGGTCGGTCAAAGTGTTAGCTGCGTGCAATGTGCCCTGCCCACTGTCATAACTTATGAGTATTAGTCGATATAGAAGTTCAAAAATTTATGATAGGTATGCAGAAAGGTTTCCACGTTAAGAAAAAACTTAAACTAACTTAATTCAATTTGACTAAGGGAGCTAAATTGCACGTCGGTTTTAGAGAAAAAGAAACCACTAGCACTTGAAATATTTTATTCACTAACGCGTCCCAACTGTTAAGAAAGGAATGAAAGCGAAACCTTGGCATCCCAAATAAAACGTACGTTAAGGTTTACAGCCGCGGAAAGTACACCTTTACTTTTTATTTCGAGTCTAACACAATCATTTCTTTTCAAGTTCTCTAGTAAACATTGAATGTAAATTAACGTACACAAGTAGCGTAGCAATGACGTTCCCACTGCTGGGACACAGGCCACCTCTTGGTGAGAGGAAGTGGGCCGTAACCCACCACGCGGGCCCAGTGCGGGTTGGTGGATGTCACATGTCTTCGAATTTTTGTTTCTAGGACATGCTGGTTTCCTCTCGATATTTTACATCACCGTTTTGAGAGAAGTGGTGATGAGATATTTTACACAAAGTAAAGCGCCGTCTGGGTTCGAACCTACGACCTAAAACTCGTAAATCGCGGCCGTTACCACTTGACCACCACTGCTCACGTACTCAAGTACGTAGTGTATATCTAAGCGCAAAGATAACTGTAAGCAATCTTATCAGCCGCAATCGATATTTGTTTATCAAAGCGGTCTTTGAGAGCGAGGAGAATTTCAACAAGTACAAACACAAGTGTATGACAAATTATGAAACGTAATTCACTGGCATTAAAGTTCCAATTCGTGGAACAGCATCACAACGTGCTAGCTCATCGCGGATGCCTCGAGAATAACAATAAGAGTAATCCATTTTCCTATGTTGACTTTTACGGGGTTTACAAGCCGGAAAGGACGGCCGCCGCCGCCCTGGCATTAACCGGTTTCTTCATCCGGCGGTATTTGAGACGTTGCCATGCGCGATCTGAGCCTTAAATCGTGATATGCCTGCCTGAACTTTGGTTTTGACTTAATCTGAAGTCTTAATGTATCTCCTCAATCGATAGTAACATAGCTATAATGCCTGTTTCCCCGCAAGGTTACACAGAGACGTACCTGTAATTCAAAATATTTTATTACACATAAACCTACATGGGCACTTATGAAACGTCAGAAGCTAGGTGTACGGTTCCAATCGGTTGTTTCACCTACTTACATCTCGCCAATAATGTTTAACTACCATGAAATCCTATTATTATTTAAATTTCAAAAAGACTGGTTGACACTTCCCGTGACCCAAGGGCTGGCTTTTACCTTGACCAGAGGCTAAGCATTGCCGTACAACGTGGCAATGCCGCCAGTGTCTTGGGTACATTACCAGTCGACAGCGATGCGGATGAATTTTTCGACGCTATATTTTTGTTTGTAAATAGTTTTAGTTAATTTAGGATATGAAAATAAATAAACCGTACCCTTTACTATCAAATAAATCATTATAGCATATAGTCTGATCCTACAGGCTGCTACTGAGAAATTCCTATTGGAATCCCAATAAAACTTTTCCCGACTTCGGAATAGAACACAGGACCTCATATCCAACAGTGGCGCCTGCGACCACTAGACCAATGAAGCACTTAATCTCTTCTATTTTACATCTTGCGTTCTTAGACAAAGAACCATCGCAACCTGTAAACTTTGTCCATTACTAAATCACTTTGCTACCCGTATATTCCACAAAGGCACAAAATCATTCATTGACTGCCCCCAGCACAGAGTACCGACACTCAAAGCTTAGCTTGACCATTGCTAAGCTGACGGAGTAATCCGGGCTTCCCACACGGTATGTAAAGCCAATAAATTCCCCGAATGTCAGGCAGCCACATTTTTTTTTTCCAACAAGGAAATTCGGTGGCAATCGAAACTTTTATCGCGAAACCTTCATCGCGTCAATGTTTGCAAACATTTCGTATCGAAGGATTTAGATTCAAATGGTTTCATTGCGAGGTTTTTGTGCCTCTTCAGTCGTAAGGCGCGATAACGCAAGGAGTTTAAAGCTTGGAAGAGTTACAACAGCTTTTCGCTGATAAAATCGCAATTTAAAGGGTTTTTCATTAGTACTTACGTTTTAGAGAGTTGCCGGAATAGCTGTGGAAGTGGTCTTAAAAGTCTTGACAGATAACAAAACAAACAATAAGATTGAGATAAAAAGAAAAAAGTTTGTGACTCTTTCATCCCTTTAGACTAATCTATATGTATACAAATCTATAAAATGGAAGTGTCTGTTTGTAATGTCAAAATAAAAGCTGTTTACTAAACGACGGCACGGTTGGCGCAGTGGTTAAGTGATTGACTGCTGCGCTGCGTGTCGCGGGTTCGATTCCCGCACGGAACAAATATTTGTATGGCCTATAAGTAGTTGTTCCGGGTCTGGGTGTTTGTGTGTGTGACTTTAAATGTTTGTAAACGCATCCACGATACAGGAGAAATTCCTAGTGTGGGGCAACGTTTAAAAAAAATGCTCATGAAAGTATATACTGTATTTGTAACAAAACAACAATTTTTAAATTTGGTGTCTGTTTATTCCAGCTAATCTCCCAAACGGCTGGACCGATTTTGACGGGACTTTCCCTGGCAGGTAGCTGATGTTATAAGCAGTAACCTAGTCTACTTTTATTTTTGAAAAATAATTAGGTTTCCGCGCAAGAAAAAAATCAAACCCATGAAATCCAATATGCACAGCTTACAATAAAATTGATATCCCAGCAAATCAACTAAAGCCGGGGGCAAAGAAGCTAACACACTAATAACATCATATAATTAAATAATTCCTAACCCCCATGAGCCAATAAGCAAGGTGAAACTACCACAAAACCCAATGTTTCTCATTATTCAGACGATCATAATTGAGCTTAGATATACTCCTCAATGAGATTATATTGCCCGTCGTATCCAGTGATACGCCAAATTACATAAACGTGTCTACGGTTTTATGCGGAAAAGGATAATAATAGTATTATTATATCATCATCTGCCCAGTCTTTTCCCAAGTACCTATGTTGGAGTCGGCTTCCAGTCTAACCGGTTGAGCTGAATACGAGAATTTTACATGGAGCGACTGCCTATCTGACCTCCACAACCCAGTTACTGGGTAATACGAAACCCCTTCGTAAGTCTGGCTGTCTAGAATTTTGGGCTTCTGACTACCCGTAACCACTGTCAAAGATCCTCGAATGACAGCCGGGACCAACGGCTTAACGTGCTTTCCGAGGCACGATCTCGGTATGTAAAGATGGCCACCCATCCACGGACGAACTAAGGCAAGCGTAGCTTAACCTGATCGATCGACCCGTGCAGCTGGCATTACTGAGCCACGGGCCCCTCATTCAATAGCGGTATTTTATAGGTACATAATGCATTGTCCGTAAAATCAAAGTCTAATACCAATTACTTGGTAATTACAAACTGTTAGAGATAAAGTTGGTCTTTAGTGAAACATTGCTGAGAGCCTTCTGTTATTCTAACGAGTTACAGACAAAGCCGGCTCATTTTCATGTTAATTAGCTGGCCCCGATATCTCTCGCAAAAGTTTGAACAAAAGTTGCAACAAAACTTTGTCCAGCATGTTGGCTGAATATTGGTTTTATGTTGGTATTGGGAATTGTCAACGATAGCCGCGGTTTCCAAAAGTTTTTTAACCTTACGCTCTTATTATTTAGAGCACATACAGGATCAAATACAAATTAGCCATTTTAATTTAATTAGTACTAGCAGTCTTACCAAGTGGTATAGTGTTACTCAGTCAGTTGTGTCAGGTTATGGAGGTCAGATAAACAGTCACTCCACGTAAAACACTGGTTGGGAAAAGGCCAGGCAGATTATACCTACCGCTATTGAATTCAGCTAGAGAAGATAAATAGAAGATTGATCACTATCATACTTGTCCCAATATAATATATGGTTTGCTGTAGACTATAGTTCGAGACTGTTAAAATCTACCTAGATTTTAACAGTCTCGAACTATAGTAAGTATTGTCTTGAAGAAACCCTTCTTCAAGATGTTTTCTATAGCTAAAGTCGGTATTGGAGCAGCTGTGGCCTAATGATATCGGCCCCGACTCACGAGTAGCAGGTTGCAAGTTCAAAACCAAGCAGGCGCTTTACTTTGTGTAAATAATTTCAGCACCACTCACACTACTCTCAAAACGGTGACGGAAAACATCGTGAGGAAACCGGCATGTTTTAGACCAAAAATTCGAAGACATGTGACATCCACCAACCCGCACTGGGCCCGCGTGCTGGATCATGGTCCACTTCCTCTCATAGAGAGGAGGCCTGAGTCCCAGAAGTGGGATCATTATAGGCTGATTATGAACTCGGTAGGCACCAAGATAACCTTTGAAATGCCAGAAGAAAATTCACACTTCTTTTTGATGCTTGTGTTAAAAAAGCAGTTCCCTTAACCCCAGAACGTCACGATATAACCCTTTTTTTTTTTTGGATGGGAAATCATCAAATGACCCCTCCCGCTCTGGGTGGAGCGGAAGGGAGTGTCAGACTCTTACTGACTAAAACCCACCCGTGTTCCTTCCTTAGCCCTTTCTGTTCCAGGGCAGCGGTAACCCTTTCGGACGATCCCGCCGCCCTGGCAGGCTTCGGCCCTTTCGGGCCCCTCCATTTTCTGACATCTCTTTGAGGCGCGCGTGGAACACAACGTGCCGTCCGACACGGGCCTGGTCCTGATCGGACGGTGAGCTTCACGATATAACCCTGCAAATAAGCAGTTTATTTATAGCAGACAGGATAAAGACGCACCCACAAACATCACACAAATTCAATAACCATACAAATGGACCCTTTGTTTTTGCCCATGTCGTTCTATTAATAACCACCAGCCAACATTACTTGGATACGTGTGATACATTATGCAAATATGATCGTATGTCAGTGGCGGAAACTCGTCGCTTTGATAACTCAGACGAGGGTTGGTAGAAATTTCGGGAATCACGTCAGAAGTGACGTCAACGTGTATAGAGAGGAGAGAGATGGATCTGTTTTGACGCTGTTTTAGTTCAGATAGCTTTTAGTTAAGACTAAGTTTTGGGTCCTAGATTTTGAGTATTGTCTTAGAGTTTGATTGAATTTCAGATATTATTCATGTAACAATATGTTTCGAGCCCTAAGATACATACTAACTGTCTAGTTTGGGGCTCACTAGGCCTAACCTATTCATGTCGTTTCAATTTGCTGTCTACCAGTCACCCTGCTCACTGTATTACCTGGACAGTAAATATTTTCTATTTCTAAACACAAATTCAAACTGATAGTGAGGAATAGTCCTCGAAAGTGTGAGCAGAGGTATATAGAACATCTATGTATTAGAAGTCCCATTTATGTATTAGGAGCGAGCCTATTGTCGCTAACCAAAGACTCTTCTCAGTACCTGCGGGGGTACTTGCGTAACACACATAAAATGACAATTGATCGCAATGGGTTTCATTTTGATAGTTCACCCACTTTCATAGCGTTATTTACGTAGTTGAGCAGACGAATTTTTCAAACCTACGAAGCTATGGATTAGCAATATCCTTAAAGGGGTTTATTCATAAACGATGACTAAAGTTAAGTCGCTAATCACTGCTTAACTTTAAGCAACGTTTATGAATAAAGCGGAAAAACTCTAGAATTTTGATTGAAATTGTGTTACGCACATAGAGTTATGGTTTTATTAAATGGATTAAAAGCCCAATAATACTGCTATTTTTATCAATTTGAACTGAGATTTAGGGTTTTAAAATTTAATTAATAACATGCGATTTTTTTTTGCTGTAAGATTCTTATGTAAATAACAATAAATCACAATATTCAATGCGAATTAAACCCACCTATACAACTTGAACAACTCTGAAACAAATTTAGACAGTATTCAAGTATAACGCAAGAAGATTTATTTACATTATTTATGCTAACATTAAAATAATGATATGTACATGGGAAAAAATAAGCAAAATAATCATAGGGCATCAAAAAATTCGTCCGCATCGCTGTCAACAGGAACAGTGCCTAACAGGCTGGCAGCATTGCCACGTTGTATGGCGATACTAATTCTTTGGCCAAGAAACAGGCCAGCCCTCTGGTCATGTGAAGAGTCGACTAACCGCTTGGCGATATCTCGAAAAACCAAGCGGGCACTCGGACCCCATGGCCCTAGTGTTTCAACCCCAAACGGCTCGAATATATAACTCTCTATAACGCAATAGATTATTGAAGGCATGTTAAGTACAGGAACATAATATACATGGAGTGCAAGGAATTACTGAGAAACCGCAGCTTCCCAAGTTCTATATTAAACTACTCACAGACGAGGAAGTAGCGAACTTCTTGAATATATTCGTCTTTGTAACTAAGAAATACAGATTAGAATATAATTTTGTTAGGAGTAAATTAAATCTACATAAATAAAAAAAAGTCAGACCAATTTTTATGGTCTTTGATTTGTTTGATTTGGTTTCCACCCCGAATAAATGATAAATGATTTTATTTTGTACGTAGGTTTGTACAAACACTTTTACACGTCAATCATATTTTAAAACTAGACGAGGGCGATAGCAGAATAGCTATTAAAATATGGGAAATATTCACGAAATAAGGTTATGTTAACCTGCGTCATCCCACTGCTGGGAAAAGGCCTCTCTCCATGACTTCCAGCTCCTTTGATCCATGAAAAATAATGAAGATAATTCATTTTCTCGTACATTTTGTATTGATTCCGAAGCGGTATGAATTTTGCCGGGTCACCTCGTTGTTAATAGATAGGAACATCTGAATGATTATTGTTTCATTAAGAAGTAAAATCTAAACGTAACAATTATTTATCTATTACCAATACTTAAAACTGTTATATTGTTGAGGCTTATAGGCCGACCGCTTAACTAGACGTTGCCGACGTTGAGGTAGCTGCGCAGTTCTGGAGGGGTGATAGTTGTCACAAGTTGACGAATCACTAATTTCTCTCATCACGTCACCACACCCCTCCCGCACCGCGCTGATACCTCAGGCAACGTACCAGTAAAGCGGTTGGTCTGTAATTGCTTCATGGAAATACATATTAACACTACGTATTTTTCCAACTCACTAAACACGTTCAAATATTTCGCGCGTCAGCTTCAAATTGATTGAAGCACGAATGCAAAACGTAATTAAAATTTTGTTTCATAAAAAAAACGAATAACGTTCCAAATACAAAAGTCAATCAAACGTGAGCAAATAGAATTTGTGAATTCATCAAACTTCAAATTCTAGGCCGCATATTTTAGATTTATTTGCTCATAATCAAATTATATTGGTTCTAATCTGTATTTCTGAGTTACAAAGACGAATATATCCAAGACGTTCGCTACTTCCTCGTCTGTGAGTAGTTTAATATAGAACTTGGGAAGCTGCGGTTTCTCAGTAATTCCTTGCACTCCATGTACTCGTATATTATGTTCCTGTACTTAACATGCCTTCAATAATTTATCGCGTTCTATACTTGAATACTGTCTAAATTTGTTACAGAGTTGTTCAAGTTGTCTAGGTGGGTTTAATTCGCATTGAATATTGTGATTTATTGTTATTTACATAAGCATCTTAAAGTAAAAACAAATCGCATGTAATTATTTAAAATCTTAAATCACAGTTCTAATTGATAAAAGTCGTAGATTGAAGCACGAATGCAAAACGTAATTAAAATGTATTTCATAAAATAAAAAAAACGAATAACGTTCCAAATACAAAAGCCAATCAAACGTGAGCAAATAGAATTTATGAATTCATCAAACTTCAAATTCTAGGCCGCATAGAAAAACAGAACTGCTTATTTCGCAACGAAACTTTTTTGTGCAGACTCGATGGTCTAATTCAAGCATGGACTACACTCGTGATCATCACAGTTGACCTGGCGCGTCTATGTTGATACCATTCAGGCTGTCTGCCCTATTTTACATCACAGCCCGGAATTGATAAATGGTGTTTTGCGCTTTACTGCGGTGGACATGAGTGATGGCCCATCCGATCTATTCCAATTTTGCATCCTTATAATAAATGGTCATATTTTCCTAAGGGCCCGTGCATACGTACCACAACCATACCACCTCGCAGCAAAAACATGTGGGCAAGCAGTGGCCGTGTGAATAATGTTGCTGCAGCTTCTTGCAGTTGCGTTGTTGCTAGTGGTTGCGATGTGGTTACGTTGTGGTTATTGTTTGCAAACAGATAGTTGTGTGTGGCCGGCCGCTAGTGCACGGTCTCACTAATTGTCGTTGCGTTGTGCCTACGACGTGGCATTGATGTGGTAAGTATCGCACACGCAGTTGATTTTGACGGCCAAATGTGGTCCGTGTTAATGAACTATTCATTTTCTTACACATTAACGCCCGTCCACGTGTTGTCGTTGTGATGTGGTGGTGGTAGGTACGTGTGATCGGGCCGTTACGAGGAATTTTTAAAGACGCTCGCCGTATTATATACGGTTGAGGCTCCGCATTTAATATTAAAACATCATTCATTTCTTTTACAAGTAGGTAAACAAAATGAAGACTCTTTTGCTTACAAAAGAGTATTCATTCCATTTATCTCTTTGAAATTAATTTATCTTTGGTTAAATCGGTACAAAAATCTCCGATCTTTTACCCCTTCCAGATTTTAGGCTTAATTGGTGACAGAGGGTTTAACTTGAAACATTAAACACCATATTTAATTAGTTATTACTTTGAAAGTGCCCCAAAATTGTAGGGATTTAACTCCGCCGTGCATTCCCTTATGAGTTGTGGGAAGTTTGTCGTTAAATTTAATTTTATGGGGGTGTAAAATAACATCTCTGAGATAATGTTTTGTTGCTGGCAATTTCATTTAAAGCAGCGTTGGTTTTGGGTTTTGTGTAATCTATAGTGATGAAGCTGTTATCGAAACTTTGTTGTTTTGCAGAGTCTCAGTAGGTAATATTTACCTGTTGATTAACTAAAAACACTTAAAACAATTGCAGCCATTTTGAACTTGTAAATAGGTAATCATTTACGAAATCGTTTGAAACTAAATCTTAACATTCAGGAAAACATTATACATTTTTGAAACAGGACGGTAAGGATGGGCTACTTTATCCGTTTTAGTTAAGTACAGAAAAATGGTCTGAGAAGATTTTCCTTATTTTATTTATTTGTAAAAATTTCAATCCAAGGGGGATTGAAATTTTTACAAAAAAATACAGACCTTAAAAAAATAGACAATCAGCAAGAAAATGGGTAATTTTCATAAAAACTTTTTGATGCCAATCGATCCTGTTTCTTATAAGGATATTTATCGGACCAAATGAGGTTTAAGTACCTACTAGAAAAGTCAGAAATCGTAAAAAAAAAATCAAATACATTTCGTAGGAAATAAGCCTCCAGAGGGACAATTCTCGTAATTTTAAGAACGTTCACAGTCTCAGTCTCGATCTGACAAAAATACCTATAATTTCCCTACATTTTAACAAGTTTTTGACATTAATTGTTTGTCGCTGAGATGAGACTGCGACTCGATTTTGAACATTTTTAATTACGAGAATTGACTTTCTGGACCCAGCTCAAAATCAACTATCTAAGCAGACTACATGAAAACTTTTTAAATAAGTACATGCATCAATTTCTAATGTTTTTGCTCTCTCCTTTTACTACGGTTAAAACTTTGTTACTTTCAGTTTGCAAATAAATTACATTCACTCGAGCGGGTGGTTAAGCAAGAAACGAGAACTAAGAAGTATAACTACCTATAAAATGTATTACTTTAATTTTTTTCATACAGCCGGAAAGTGTGGTCAAATTTAAGGGTGTGGCAACCCATAATACTGAACAACCTTCTCCATGGGACCAACATAGTAATCGCAAAAAAAATATCAACTGTCCCATAAAAACTTTAATACCTACTCGACCAAAATGCATAAGCATAATCAGCCTGTAATGTGCCCACTGCTGGGACACAAGCGTCCTCTCTGTGAGAGGAGAGAGGGTCATAATCCACCACGCGGGCCCGTTGCGGGTTGGTGAATGTCAGATGTCACACGTTTTCGTCACATGTCATTTTTATGGGACGGCTGGTAATTTTTTCTTGGTTACGATGGAGAAAGATACATGCACATTAACTGTAAAAAAACAGTTATAATTCCCAGAAACTCGATTGTTCTTCTAATTAAAAAAAAAAAAAAAAATCTCGTAACAACAAGATTCAAATAAAAAAATCCTCTCATTTCAAAAAAACCAATTCCCTTTTATAAATTGTGACAAAGGAATGCGACAAATCTCTCTTATAAAAATTCTTCTATTGTGCTTTCATTTAAAGCCGCCATATTTTTACGATGTCCCTGTATTAAGTACCGACAGCTAGGTACCTAAAGCTCCGCTTACACGCACCATTTTTCCAGCGATTATTTCCCAACAACAGTTTCCTGAGGTAGAGCAGAAAATCATCATCTGCCTAGCCTTTTCCCAACTATGTTGGGGTCGGCTTCCAGTCTAACCGGATGTAGCTGAATACCAGTATTTTACATGAAGCAACTGCCTATCTGAACTCCACAACCCAGTTACTGGGTAATACGATACCCTTTGGTAAGACTGGATGTCAGACTTTCGGGCTACTGACGACCCGTAACGACTATCAAAGATCCACGAATGACAGCCGGGACCAACGGCTTAGCGTGCTTTCCAAGGCACGGAGGGGTCTTGGTATGTGAAAAATAGTGTTGCTCCATATATGTATTCTGTATAGGAAACTTATGTTTTTTCCCTAGTTTACCTTTATTATCATAGATAGTGTGGTATCTATTTCTACAAGATGATCCGACAGTACATTGCTTGATAGTCGTGAACTGATAATCGACCAGCAACCCAATTGTATAACTCACTTTCTTTCACAATCCAAAGAATTATGAAAGAAATTCCATTGTTTCATATGTTCAAAAAATTCGCCAGCCCGACAACGTAGAAAACGAAACGCATGCTGTCGAATTGTTAAAATGAAAGGCATTGCAATTGTTAGTGTGTTGCGCAATTATCCCGCAGCAATGCCTAGAAATAAGCAACTTTAGTTCAGATAGGCAGTTGCTTCATGTAAAATACTAGTTTTTAACGATATCCGGTTAGACTGGAAGCCGACCCCAACATAGTTAGGACAACCCTAAGCAGATGATGATGAATTGAGTAATTCAAGTTGCCCGTGTGAGCACACCTTTAGAGGGAATTCATCTAAGGAATATTAACTGTAACTCAGCGGCTTTACGACTCCTTTTCGTAATTATGGGACTGATAATGCCTTTATCCGGTTCTCCGGGTATACTCAATGATTTTATAGACCCGACCCTGATATAGGATTTATTTTACTAGTGATCCTGGTGCTGTTTCGGTAAATTGAGATTAATAATTTAATTTAACGTTCTGCGGCTCGTAATGTTTTCTAACTGAACAGATAGCTGTGCTGCTGGGGAGTTTGTTGCGCCACTTCTTCTTCCCAGCGAAAGCACTAGGAAGTGAAGCCCTAGCATTTTCCCAACTATGTTGGGCTTCCAGACTAACCAGATGCAGCTGAATACCAGTATTTTACATGGAGCGATTACCTATCTGACCTCCACAACCCAGTTACTGGATTGTGGGCCTATAAAAATAGTGTTAACAATTAATGATTATTCAAAAACTTAAATCTATTCTTCTCACTTTAAAAAAATACCAATATACCTAAATGACAAAATATAAGTTTCATAAACAATATTGCTAAAAGCGCCGTTAAATAAAGAAGTGTCATTTAAAGTTCGTAATGGCGCAAAAGTACAATGTTGCTGACAAAACGGTTACCAACTGCACGGCAATTTCTTTCACTTACAAGTTACAACTTACATTTTACAGGAAGTTAAACGACCAACACTAGCGTCAGCGACTAAGTAATTGCTAAAGTAAGTTTACCTGTATTTTGAACTTTAAGGTTGAAGGTACTTCGTTTTATTTACCTAAAACATAACATAACATCACGGCTGTATTTCCCGAGGGGTTTGGCAGAGCTGTACCTAGTACACCCACATTTCGCCAGTTATATTTAAGTCCCATGTAATAGAAGCCGAGCCTATTGCCATCAATAGGGCACGAATGACTTCAGGCTGCCACCGAGATAATGCCAAATAGTAAAACCCAATGGCACTTTGCCCGACCCGGGAGTCGAAGCCAATGGGTCTACTCCGAAGTAGTATCGGCCGAATGTTCGGCCGTTTCCTGCTATGAAGTTGCCATTTGGTTCGGTCGGTCCCGATCCTACACTCCTACACTCTTTCGAATATTGACTATGGTCCCGACCCAACTGAGCCGATCTGAACTTTTTTCGCATTTTTCAGTAATATTCGGTTCGGCCATGTGTCGGTCCGATCCGAAAATTCGCACTTTGCACTTCGGAGTAGACCCCCAGGACCTCATGCTTAGCAGTAGCGCTTGCGACCACTACACCAACGAAACAGTAATTAATTTTTACCTGAAAATGTATTGAATTGTGTAATCGTCAACTAAAAGGTTTCAAAATGGATTGAGGATGGTAAATCCTTGGTCGATCATCCCTACGTCTGACCATAACAAAATGCTCGAAATTCAAGTGGTGGACGTTTGAACTAAGTATGTGCACAATTATAATGGCATGTACATACGATAGCATCGACTGACACGTGACATACAAGTGACACAATTACATCAACCCGAGCAATGCGCGGAATCCAATTAATTTGACAGCGAACACATAGCGCCAATGACGACAGGCATTCAGACCTTTATAAACATTTCTAACATTTATATTAGACTACATACAAATATAAAAATAACAGCTCTTTACTGCTTATGTATATACGGTATTTATTACAACCACTGGGACACAGGCTTCCTTTCTGTGAGAGGGAGTGGGCCGGTAGATGTCACAAATGTCTTCAAATTCTCGGTTCTAGGACATGGCGGTTCCTCACGATGTTTTCCTTCTCCGTTTTGAGAGCAGTGGTGATGAAATAATTTACACAAAGTAAAACGCCTGACTGGGTACGAACCTACGATCTAAAACTCTTAAGTCGCGGCCTTTACCACTGGGCCTACACTGTTCAGCTCATGAATGATTTCATAAACATTATCATCATTTGTTCTGATGGACATAGACTATAGACATTGTGATCAAAATTTTTTCTGTATGAGAAGAGGTCTTTGTCCTTTTTTTCCTTAATTTCTACAAATGCTGGCAAGCAAAATTGTTTCCGTTTATTCTCCTTTTAATATAAATCCCGACCAAACAGTGAACTGAACCAATTTCGTAAATTCCTGAAACACTCCGACTTTCGGCGTGGCTCCTAAAAACAAATCCCGGTAGACCTTCAGGGGTTTATTTTTCGACTCTGTCTGTTTTACAAATTATATCAAACGATAGCTTCGGGCGAGGTAAACAAAACACAGAAATAGCAAGACCCTAAGATCAACATAAAAGTTATGGAAGAAAATATATAAAATATACGCCGCAATTGCTTGGGGTCCGAAGAACAAAAGATTTGCTCAACCATAAACGATAAAAATTTCAGGAGTGTATTATGTACGCGTAATTTCTGAAGTGGCTTTTATTACTGAATACCTTATTTGGGGCAAAAAATAGAGGACTAAATGGACGATTTGGTACATTATTTTGACATAAAGTGAGGGTCTAAAACTCATTGTTGGGGATGAGCGTTTTCGTACACTGAAAAGTTTTTACGGCGTTTTAAAGACTTGAGGATTATGAAAAGCTTAGTTACCCGCGTATTTGAAGAAGGTGAATTAATATAAAGTCTCTTTTTATTCTGTCAATGTCCAAAGAGCTTTTCATTTTATATCTCCAACTATTTTTACGCTGAAGAACTTGTTGAACTAAGGAGCATTTCTAACGATGTTACTTATCTACACGCGCGTGATCTTAGCTCCCTTTCAAGCATGTAGTTATCATTTAACTCTATCTCTTTCTATATTTCCAGACAAATTACTCTAGACTGTTATCTAAACTAATATAATACACAGAAAAAAATATTTTTTGTGTTTGTTTTTTACGCTTTCACGCTAAAACCGATGAACGGATTTGGATGAAATTTGGCACACAGACCATGACCTGTGTAAGGACTCGTGCTACTTTTCATCCTGCTTCACAGATAAAGTCGCGGGTATCAGCAAGTCTTAAAATATCTGACCTACCTGACCTGAAGTTCTACCAACTATTTCACAAAAAAATCTTTACTTGTGACGGACTGCCTCGTTGGTTAAGTGATTGCAACCGCTTCTGCTGAGCATGAGGTCCTGTATTAGATTCCCAGGTCGAACAAAGTGTTATTGGATTTTCCAACAGGAATTTCTCAATAGCAGCCCGGACTCAGAACTTGTGTTCGGTTGACGGCAATAGGCCTTGAACATAAGTGGCGAAATGTGGGTGTACTTTAGGTAAATGTATACTTCTCTCTTCCCCTCCTCAGCCTTAACCCTTCTTCGTTCCGTAACCGTTCTTTAATTTTCTCAAATGCTCTCAATGTTCTTTTGACAAATGCGTGCACTGACTGGACAGGTCCTCTTAATCTGTGTAGTACTTTCCCCAAAAGACCATTTCAGACATCGATCTACATGTTCTTCATATGACCTGACCAAGATTATGTCTGGACTTTAAAAGAGACTGTGACCTCTGAGTTTGTTTCGGCCTGTCTTCTCAGACCAGTCAGGAAACACCGACCTCATCTAGTTTTAAAATATGATTGACGTGTAAAAGTGTTTGTACAGTCACGAGCACCAGTATGTCAACACTTGGCCACTTTCAATTGCGATTTTTTCGTGAAATAACGAATGCAACGTTGAAAAACGACACATTACATAAACCTATGGGTTCGAAAATGTTATGTTCGCAACAACATAAAATTTCATTAAAAAATAAAGGAGCTATAGAAAATAAATAGCTTTTGAATAAAGCCGAGTGTATACATACTTTTGCTCGTGACTGTACAAGCCTACTTACAAAATAAAACATTTATCATTTCTAAACCACTACTACTAGTGCTACACACGCAGTTTTAGAGGACCACAAAAGTGTAGAGGTAGAATGGATCACTTGCAGCTGTGCATTTGGTATGCATGGGGCTCAGGATCTGTGTATCTAAGCAAATATTCTCGTACCTACATTCACGAGCGGCAAGGCGTGTCGTATACACTAAACTTTGCGGAATTCTAAAGCGACTTTCTGATGGAGTAGCGTTTTAAATATTGAAATATGGTTCTAAGATACTTAAACTTTATTTGTAATTTCAACCGATATTTTTGAGAACATTAGTAGTCTATTTTCACTAAGGAAATACAAACTTTTTGCTCATGATCGTACTATTAAGCACTTATAACTAAAACTTGAATGAATTAACGATTTATTCACTTACACAAATTTCACCAAGTAGTAGGTAAGTTAGTAACTTAAATTAGTAAGGCACGTAAATCAAGCAGACTCTCTACAGCTTGAATGATTTTGGGGGGATCATGACCCCCACGACTCCCCCCCCCCCTCGGACCGCGCCTGTCAACACTCCATTTGCTGTAAACTTGATATGTATGACGGCGAACACACAACACATTCACAAACACCATTCTGTTTCTCACAAAGTAAACACAAACGTTATTTGACACACTCCTTCGTCAAAAAACACTTAGGAAGCTCGTGTGAACTGGCAAATCTGTCATGCCAAGACCGCAATATTATCTTTTAAAGATAAAATATTTCTTTCTTTTTTACATTTATCTTTCAAAGATAAAATCTTTCTTGCTTTTTTATTACATTTATCTTTTTGTTAGTGACAATGCTGCCGAGGTATTTTATGATGAACGTAATGCATTTCAGAGTAGGAACACTTTAGTTTTACTGCTTTAAGAATTGTACGAAACCATTTCGTTGAGATTAAAGTTAAATATGCAAAATGACTCGCACAGACCAGCGGGGTAGTTACGTAACACACTATCAGTAGCAATAGCTTTCCTTTGACAGTTTAACAACATTCATTGCGTTATTTACGTTGTTGAGCAGAGACATTTTGGGAACATATGATGCAATGGATTAACAATATCCTTCAAAATGATTCGGATTGTAATTGATAGTGTGTAACGCAATTAGGGTGCTGGGAAGCATGGCACAAAAGGAAGATGGCCTGAACTCAGCAGTGGGTGGAACAAGGCTGCCAATGATGATGATGGTGATGATGCAAAATGGACTGTATAAGGTGCAATTTTGTGCTCATTTTTGCATTTCTGCATTGTTGGTCCATGTTTCTGTTTTACGTAATCCTTTATTATCTTATTGTAATGGGAAATATTTGGTTAGGTTTTAATAAAAATGTTTTTCTCCGAAGTTTTAGCAACCAGTCACTTGGTCCCTGTTGCCTCTGACTCTGAAAACTGAAAATCTACTTTAAACTACTAAGTAATAACAGCCGCACGGGTCGATCGATCAGGTTAAGCTACGCTTGCCGCGGTTGGTCCGTGGATGGGTGACCATCTTTACATACCAAGGCCCCTCCGTGTCTCGAAAAGCACGTTAAGCCTTTGGTCCCGGCTGTCATTCAATCTGACAACCAATCTTACCAAGTGGACCCAGTTACTGGGTTATGGGGGTCAGATAGGCAGTCGCTCCATGTAAAATACTGGTATTCAGCTGCATCCGGTTAGACTATAAGCCGACCCCAACATAGTTGGGAAAAGGGTAAGCACATGATGATCCTTTTAATTACATAAATTACGATCATTTAAAATGCAAAATGATTTGTGAAATTATTGAATAATAATATTATTCACAGAAAACGTTTAAATAAATTATATCGAATTTATGCCCCATTTCACTATCTGTTGGTAACTAAATAATTGAAGTACCTACTTTCATTTAATACCGCTAAGATTAGCATACGATAAAAAAAATTACCCGACCAAGGATTTTATTTAAAAGGATTCACAAAAAACGTACAAAAATAAAAGAAAGGTTACTAGTTTGTTTTATTACCGTACCCTAATAAAACGGGTATTTGAAATCGTAAAGAAAACCATACCAGATACATTGCGAAGAAATGGCCTGTGAACATTAATATTAAACAAAGTAGGTACTGAAGGATCAGCCAATGGGTAACGAGTAATAGCCAAGAGCCTCGACCAACACCTGAGAAGGTTGTCGTTGGGTAGCTGGATAGAAGGCTTGATTCAGAAAGTGGTATTTCTGGACACGGCTCGCATTGTCAGGAGGTTCCTCTCTCTGGAGCCCTGAACGCCGGTAGCTTGGACCCTGTTGCCGATACCGGTGGGCTACTGGTCTAAGAAGACTCTAGAAACATGATAGAATCGTAATAAAAGTTGAGTATATTAATTATCTTTTCCTCGAAATATTTTTATTCGGAGATCCCACCCGTTCTTAATGCTATTTTGGCGACAGGGATTGAAAAACGGTAATGAAGAGATTTTGATATCTTGTTTTATGATTATTATTGTATATACTTATGTATATAGATAATGTATATATGTAAATGGGACACCACAGACTACCTGCAGCATTGTCTGCAGCTTTCTCTCTAAACCCATCCAAAGGTTGTCTTTAAAAGATCGCTTTTAGCGATAAGAACGCTCATTGTGTCACCTCTTGTATAATTTCTACATTTATATCTGTAATATTAATGGTGTGCGGTCACCAAAGAAGATTAGTAACCACGGTCATCGGATATAGTTGAAGTTTATTGAGAAACCGGTGGATGTTTTCGAATGAAATTTAATTTAATTAATAGAAAACAAACAGTTTATTTATCAAATGGCTACTTATCTCTTTTGGTGACTATACATAATAAGAGTATTCTATTCTCTTGATATTAAAACTTTATAACAAATTATTGAATGAGGTCTTATGCTAATCAAAGATTTGTTTTAAATAAAACCTGAAAAAACCCGTTTGTTTAAACAAGACAAAGTAGACCTTATTTTTTTTAAATCGCATCACATTTGTTTTTTTCCTTCACATTGACCACTGAACCTTGTACAAATATCACAGCATTTCCTGGTCACTGATAACTTAGTTAAGATCGGAATAAATTACGAAGAAGCTAATGCTTACCCTTCGGGTACAAATTGCACGATAAGCGAAATTCGAAGGGCCGACGGATGTTCCGTTCAGGGGAACGCAACTTCGACGCCTCAACGCAACGCCCAAACTTTGGACCTTCAGCGAAATTATGTATGAAAGTTTTATGCGGAATCAGAGAGGCGTATTCTAAAGCGGGCCTTTATGACCCCTGACATCGAAACCGGGTAGCGTTGATTTGATTTGTTTAAAATGAATTAGGGTTTCTATGATTTAATTTAGGGCGTTTTGAATGGAAAAATTAAGTTATTTTTGGATCATGATTAAAATGAAAGTAAGTTAAGTAAAAGTAAGTTAAAATGTAAGTTGAAATACGACACATTACATAAACCTATGGGTTCGAAAATGCTATGTTCGTAACAACATAAAATTTAATTAAAAAATAAAGGAGTAAATCGCTTTTGAATAAACCCGAGTGTATACATACTTTTGCTCGTGACTGTACCATTCACGAATTCTAGAACAATCCATATTTTATTGCATTGTATAATATTTACATAATTTCAAAGCTGGCAGACTTAAAATAATAATATTAATATATACTTGTATATACAAAAGGGAGGGAAAGAATCATAGTCAAAAAATTCGTCCGCACGATTGTCAACAGGAAATGTGAGACAATCTATCACAAGTTGTTGACTTTTCAAGACGTGCAGCTGCCATTTATTATTATTTTATGCCCTCTTTCGTTTTCCATAGAGGATAAAACGCTGATGTTTTCTCCTGAGTTGAATAATGGTACTATTAGGTTCCTTTAAACGGGGTTGGACGTTGGACATTTTATTTGCACTTTTATGTGGTCCTATCTGAAAACTTCAAATCTGCAACGTCTTATTGTTGCACGTGGTTTATGCTCACTTCGTATAACGCAATATTTTTATCGTACTATTACACATTAATGTCGAAGAAACAGTCTATATAATTTTTTTTTTTTAATTATTTTTTCTTGCAGACTTCCAATTTTGGTTATTTCCAACTCAGTACCTTTCCTCTACGAAAAACGTAGTCATTTTTGTCATAACTTTTTTCGTAAGTGTCTAATTAAACCTTTATTTTTTTGTGAGTTAATTGTCAAGAATACAATACCATCCTTTCCTGAGTTTTCAATTGTTTCTCATTCCCGAGTTGTTTTGTTTTTCAGTCGAATCATTACGAATACATTCAAGGTTGTTTTCTCAAGTCAATATACTTTCAAAGTTATAAGCCGGGAACGTCATTACAACACCCCCATCCAACTTCAACAACGCCACTCTAATTTACATTGACACAGTTTTTCAAGCTATTCTTGAGTTGACGTTTGAAATAAGTGGGGATGCCTTTGTCAGCGGAGGATAGGATGGGAGGATGGGAGGATGCTCCAGTTTCCACGTGTCATGGCGGAGTCGGGAGCCGGTCGGGCAGTGTTGTTCTCTAGACGATTAAGCGTGGTTTAAATGAGTACTTGCTGTTGGGATTGCTTGTTTTATGTGTGTTTAAATGAGGGTTTGTTTTTTCTTTTGAGTTCGTTGTTTGTATTTATCTGTTGCCTGTGTTTGGCAGTGGACGCTTATTTAACGACTATCAGCGCCCCGCGGTTTCACCAGCATATGTTTCAATCCCGTGGGAATATTGGGATAAAAAGTATATTCTATGTGTTAATCCTGATTATAAGCTATCCGTATGCCAAATTTCATTCAAATCCGTTTTGTAGTTTTTGCGTGAAAGAGTAATAAACATCCATCCATCGATCCATCCTCACAAACTTTCGCATTTATAATATTAGTAGCGTAGTAGCATTTCAAAGTTAAGCTTGATAGAAAAGACCGATATGCTTAGTACCTACAGATGGGAATTTTGAAAAGTCTACGTTTCCCTTTACTGCCTAATTCTCCTTAACAGAACAATATTTAATTAATCACTACCAGTAAAGACTCTCCCCCACAGGCGCGTTATTATCTGTCGATAATATCGGCTGCGTTATAGCGATAATGCGTCCCAATGCGTCCCGACCTTGCCATATAGCTGCGTTTTTATTGCCCGATTTTTTTAACGTGATAAATGATTTTATTTCTATAAGTAGGTTTGCACAAACACTTTTACACGTCAATCATATTTTAAAAACTAGATGAGGTCGGCGTGTGCGTGTAACCTACAATACAGGCCATCCGCACACACTACACGTTACTACGCTATTAACGCAGGTGTGTGTAAGATCGTATGCGTCCTAATACAAAATGTTCTAAAAACTCAAATCGGAGAATCTCAGGACGGAGGAACGCAAGCGTCCTAAATACATATTTAATGTTAATAATATATTTTAAAAGCTGCCTATTGTTAATTTGTGACCTAAATTTATTTTTATTTTAATAATTTATTTTATACTTTTTGCTGTGTCCATACTTGTACCTTAGCTTTAAGCCATTGTAACAGCTCTACAACAATATGGAATGCAAATAAATATATGAATAACTTCGTGGCCGTCCAAATACAAAATGTCCTAAAAACAGATATCGCAATAATGCATCCGATATTATCGACCGATAATAACGCGCCTGTAGGGGAGAGCCTTTAAAGCTTTGATTAAGGGGTATCCGTTACCGTCTGTGCTACCGAAACGATTTGTTTGGCGCCACACAGCCGGGTCACGACTCACGAAGCACCACGCGCCACCGCGAAGCGCCACTTATCTCGAGTATTGCTGGGTCATTCACTTTATTATTACAAACGGCTGCTCGGGCTTCCATGTGATTCATATTGATAGAACTATTTGCTGCTTCAAACTCTATTAGCGGGCTTAGTCACTTTTTGATTTATTGATAGCGATCGGAAGATAATATATGGTAGAAAATCTGAGAGCAATTGGTAATAGACATTCTGGCAGATCATGTAATTTTTTGCTTGCTATGCTTATATGAAAGTATTTTGGGCCTTGTGGTCAAATAATATCATCCGCACGGATCAATCGATCAGGTTAAGCTACGCTTGTCGTGGTTGGTTCGTGGATGGTTCATCATCTTTACATACCAAGACCCCTCCGTGCATCGGAAAGCACGTTAAGCCGTTGGTCCCGGCTGTCATTCGTGGATCTTTGACAGTCGTTACAGGTCGTCAGAAACCCGAAAGTCTGACAACCAGTCTTACAAAAAGGTACCGTATTATCCAGTAACTGGAATTGTGGAGGTCAGATAGGCAGTCGCTCAATGTAAAATACTGGTATTCAGCATTCTGCATCCGGTTAGACTGGAAGCAGACCCAAACATAGATTTGAAAAGGCTAGGCAGATGATGATCAGAGTATTTTGTTGAATCTTATCTCTCATCTAAGTATCCATGTGTTCGTTTTTATATTCTCCATTTGCTCTTGCAATTCTTAAGCAGCAAAACCATTTAAAATCTCATTAAATGCACCCAGAGCTCTTTGTAGCCATATAAAAGCTATTCAGTTGAATCCTAAACGGATACAGCATCGTGTAACCTAGCCTCCTTCCGTTTTATTATTACGCTAGCGTACTCAAAACACGTTTCATGATACATTATTAATTTCTGGTACCGCCGACCCACCCCATCGCATCGCATCGCCTGCACGCGCTATTACTTCGTTTTCGCTTAGCGCTCTTTCCAACTTATTTTTCTTTTTGCTCGGCTCCTAAGGTTAAATAGCTTATAGCCTTCCTCAAGAATTGGACTATCAAATACAAAAAGATTTTTTCAATACCGACTGGTAAGTCCAGAGATTACCCCCTACATACAAACAAACAAATACCTCTTTATAGTATTATTATTTCGTTTATTTAATTAAATTATATTTTTAAATATTAGAATATCAAAAAATATAAAAACATTTTAAAATATAAAAATTAGTAGCCCACTGGTATGGGGAACAGGGTTTAAACTACCGGCGGGGAGGGCTTCAGAGACGGAAACCTCCTAACAATGCGGGCCATTCTTTTATGAATCAAACCAGCTGCCCAGCGAGAGTCACCGGAGGTGTTGGTATTATTATTAATTATTATGATGATGATAGTAATAGTATGATAGACTAGCGTAGGTACTCAAAACATGTTTCATAATACATAGACTACTAATTAATTTCTGGGTTTACACAGATACTCTGCATCCACCGTCATTGACCAGACAACTAATACAACCCCTTGATTGCCTTCCACGATACCCTCAGGATGAATTGAAACAAGTCAAGAGCCATTAACAAGTTCAACATCACTTCAAATAGCATCAAAACATAACACGGTTTTGGTTCAATCTTTCCCAAAAGAACACAACTTTGGTCGTTAGAACTTGGTTCAAATCTACTTTGAATAGCCACGATACGTACCTACATACTTACTGGGTGGCAGGAACATTGACGCGCAACCAGAGGGGCAATTCTCGTAATTTTATGAACGTTCACGAACCAAATATCTCAGTCTCAATCTGTTAAAAAAATACTTCGAATTTCCCTACATTTTGACAAGTTTTTGACATTTGTTTGTCGCTGAGATGAGACTGCGACTAGATTTTGAACGTTTTAAATTACGAGAATTGGCCTTCTGTTATCATGGATTGAGTATGAATTCAATTCGTGTGATTCGGAACCCCCGGCGTTGAAATTTTTCGTCAGCTATTAAAAAATAAATTAGCTCTTCCATACGTATTGACCGCGGACCGCGTAGGTATTGCAGTTTCCTATGAAACAGCTGGTTTTTTTTTTTGATAACCGTCGAAAATTTTCTACGCTTGTTCTAGAATCATGTGCTGAACGATGAAGATGTTCATGGTAACAGTTTGCGCCTCGATGTCCCTGCCACCCTGTATACTCCCATTAATTTAAGGAATGGGACCCTTTGCCAGAGTATGTGTTTCTCGATAGCAGTAATGACTTTAGTGCTAAAACGATTAAGGATGAAACTCACGATTTTTACCCATGGGTACAAGCAGAACACACACCTACCCATACACACATACTCTTTTACATAGTCCAGGTTCATACCTCGACGACAAGTATCATTTTAGCTCTTTTAGCAATAGGTACCTACACTCCAGCCAAGATAGGCTTCATTAACCACATAAGAGCACACGCTCGTTACCCATAGCCGTCAGAAGCAGAAATAGTCACCGTAGCCGAAATCGGCAAGGGAATATATCGTCGGCTTATTGCAAGAAGTGACATATTCACTATTCTGAGATAAACGGCATTTTAGTTCGATTTAGTTAGTGGTTATGTAGATTTGCCCATATTATTCTTAAATATAATTACGGAGAAATATTACGCAGAAATTAGTGAGTTTTTGCCTTTTGTAGAATGTGTCAACAGAAGTCCACTATAGATAAAAACGTATTTAGTGACTTTTTGCAGTTAATGAGTTCTTGCATTAAGCCGACGATATATACTACCCACCCCGCCCCGTCGCATCGCATCGTCTGCCGACGTTATTACTTCATTCTCGCTTAGCGTTCTTTCTTACCTTTTTGGTTTTTGCTCGGCTCCTAAGAGTCCTAGCATGATGTTAAATATCCTCACGAATTGGGCTATAAAATGCAAAAATATTTTTTCAAATCTGACTGGTAGTTCTAAAAGGGAGGATCCTCCGACCAAACGGTTGTTGTGTCTGGCGGGCAATTGCCCAACGATTGATGTTGGGGAATTGTTTCTATGCTAATTGCGCGGTAAACTCTGCTTGCGAGATGCAGGCATTTGCGTGACGTCAGTATGACGCGTTGTTCGCATGTGGCGTTGTAGAAAACGCTACAATACAAACTCTTCAGCGTTATTATTAATATAGATAGATCTAACTGTCTGTCTGTCTGTCTCTCTTTATCTAACTGTTCTAACTGGACTTCAGAAAAGTCAGATACCAAAGTCCAAAAGGAGATCTCAATTTGTCAAAATTCAAACTTGAACTTTGAATTACGGTGCAAACTTGAATAAAGTTTACTACGCAATGCGGCGGCGGCGTCACGGCGCCAAACGTGTCGGTTTGAACATCGATAAATCCTAATTATTAATAAAAAAAACACAAACTGGCATGCAAGTAATGGGCTATAAGTGTTCGTTCCAATAGATTCAATAACAGGTCAGACGTAAACCTTTTACGAACGAAGTAAACCGTGCCAGCTACCCGTAAATTGTTGCGATTTTTCTCGGGAGCTGCTAAATCAATGTTAGTGCAGCTCTTTCGTTTTCGTAGCGTATCCGTACTTTGACATTGAAAGCGAGCAAAAGAGCTGAATTTTTCTACTTTTAAATTGCGTAAACACGGAAAATTAATCAAAAGCCACCGGGGAGGAGTGGGCTGCCCGTTTGTCGAAGGAACGATATTTTGTAGAAAATGTTGTGTGCCTTTTCCCGCAATGCTTTAAGAAAGAAATTACACTTATTTAGCACAGACTTAAAGACACAATACACCAGTTACATACATCAGATAAAAAAAAAATTAATATCAAATATAAAGTGTAAAGTCCGATGTAAGAAATTAGCAGGAAGGTGTGCCTCACGGCTGCGCCAAAAAGGCCCAGCAAAAATGCCAGACAACTAGTGCCTGACGCTGGTTTTCAACTGAACCTGATGTGTGAGGTGACGGATGTAAATCAGTTTTATACTGCCACGTGACGCGTGTAATATATAAATAAAATAAAATTGTGTTAGATAAAAACAGTAACGAACATGTATAAATAGTGTGATATTGAGTAATATTGCAAAAATAAACAAAAAATACTGATAAAGAAATAAGTGAGATGATAATTGAAGACTAAGGTCTTCAACCAGTGTGTCTTGACCTTTATGTCATATGGTGCCAAAACGTGGACACTGACTGTCGGGCTGGACTACAAATTCTAGGTCGCCCAGCGCGCTATGCAGCGGGCTATGATAGGAGTTTCTCTGAAGGATAAAATCAGAAATTAAGTTATAAGGAACAGAACCGGAGTAACCGACATAGCTTGCAGAAGTTGCAGAGTAAGCAAACTAAAGTGGCAGTGGGCTGGCCATGTTTTTCGAAGGACCGATGGCCGGTGGAGCAGACGTGTCCTAGAGTGGAGACCGCGTATCGGCAAGCGTAGTGTGGGACGCCCCCCAGCTAGACCGACGACCTTAAAAGGTGGTTGGGATAGACTGGATGTGGAAAGTGGAGGATAGCGTGTTATGGCGCAGCATTGGAGAGACATGTCCAGCAGTGGACTGTGAGTTCATAATCAGAAGCTGATTAAATTTTAGCACAGATTTTTTCACACATTTTCTGTTAATTAATGTCGCTTGTTAAAAAGGTCCAATTCGTACGGACAATGGATGGGTGGTATGTTGATAAATTAAGTCTGAAAATTACGGCTGTAATTCGGTCTGCCTGGGCCTCAATTAGGTATTAAGTACGTTCCTGATTACCTCGGCTACCTGTACGGACTGAAATTATTTTTTAATTTGTTTCTCGGAAAATCCGGTTTGATTAAAACGGTCACGGGAATTTTGGGTTTTGTTTATTTCTATATTTTTAAAGATGATATTTATTAATTAGGTACTGTAATAATTTGTATAGTAGTATTAAAATAATTATTAGGGGCTGAGTAAAAACAGCCGCGCGGGTCGATCGATCAGGTTAAGCTACTCTTGACGCATTCGGTCCGTAGATGGGAGAACATCTTTACATACCGAGACCCCTCTGTGCCTCAGAAATCACGCTACGTTGTTGGTCCCGGCAATACAAGCATGCCATGCGGCTTCCCAATAAAGGTACAGGACAAACAGAAAATTTCACATCCAAAAAAAAAAGATTTTGAAAACATCATTCTCTGTAATGGTTAATTAACAGGAAATAATAATAATAAAAAACAAAGAAAAGCCTCGAATCATTAGTCAAAGAGCGCATAATAAAGCAGGAAGCATATTAATTACTGTTAAAAAAACACATGTACTCAGACTCATGTAGATATCCCAAAGATTTTTATACGTTGAGGAAACCGTCCCCTAATCCCTTTAATGCCATACGTTAATTCAAACGAAATTCATTTTTTTTTTGAGGCTATGGATAACTGAGGCACAGAATAGATTGGCACAGAAGGTCAATTTCATACAACAGAACTTTGTTCAGAACTGCCTTGCGAATCGATTTCCGTCATTATTGTGTACAGCATTTATCAGAAAGGTGTGGTCATATTTTTAAGGGTATGGTACAGACAATCAAACTGAACAACTTTTTGTAATATCGTATTTATCGTAATCGCGTTAAAAACATCAACAAACATTCAATATACCTACATACAAAATTTCAATACCTATTCCTGTTTGAGACGGCTTATTATTTAGGCTATTTAGATGCACAACTGAATTTATGGTTTTTTAATCGTTTAGTCAGGATAACTATTTTATTAAAGAATTACATGGTTCGTTTTAACTCAATTAAATTACAGATGATTTTTTTAGTCTTAGTATAATTATATAATATTCTAATTGGGGTGTCTGAGTTCTTGCGTTTATTCTATTAATCTATATCCTTTACTCGTTGTTAACACGTCTACGCACAGCGAGTATAAGCGCGATCGCGATTGGTGATTGTTTGACACGCAGTTTGCCCACAAATCCGCCTGCGTGACGTCGCTGACGGTGAATAAAAGATGACAGACATTGTCACTTTTCATAGTAATTTTGTAAGTTACAAATAAAGCCATCAGGCCGTTTCAGATCGATGTAAGTCCATATGTGTGTGGCTATTTTCATTCTTCCTATGCAGCTAGCCTTCTGTACGTTTTTATTTGGTGGCAGAGGGTTGTCAACGGCGCAATTTCCAAGCGGACTTTAAAGTAATTTGTCGGGGTCCGGTCTCACAGATGCGACAGACGCGACATTTTCGGTTAACTCACTTTAATGAAAATGTAAATTCGGTATAGCTAAATACTCTCGTATGCTCATAAAATTGCCGGTTAGTTATTATTACGATCCGTGTGGCTGAGGATTAAGTTATCACTTACATTTTCAAACTGTCAAGTTTCTACTCATCATCTGCCCTGCCTTTTCCCAACAATTTTTTGGTCGGCTTCCAGTCTAACCGGATGCAGTTATTGGGTAACACTTACCCCTTGGTAAGACAGGTCACAGACTTTCGGGCTTCTGACGATCCGTAACGACTGTCAATGATCCACAAATGACAGCTGGGACTTGCTCGGTATGTAAAGGTGTTCAACTCATTCAGAGACCGACCGCGGCAAGCGTAGCTTAACCGATCGACTCGTGCGGCGTTGTTACTCAGTCTCTCGACTAATGAGACACAATGAATCATCCATTGTTATGTTACTCCCGGGAGTCTCAATTGCATTCATTTTTAAGATTTCTACGACATTACAACTTAATTCTCATAGTCATAGTGATCAAAATCGTATGTTCGAAGTCCCACGGACAGACTTAAGCGAAAGTTCCTAGTACTAGTACCTCAAGCCGCGTTAAGGAACTTCGTTCCAAAAAACTTTTCCTTTTTCTAATCAGAGTTTCAAGCAGTTTAAGCTAACTAAGCACAGTTTCAGTACACCGTGCATCAAACAGAAAGTTGGCAACACGACTTAGCTTACCAAGTATAACAACTAATGCATCGAGACAGGTTTTCTAATGAAACTCGGTTCAGCAACTCTATAGAAAAGAGTACTAACAAGGCGTCTAAACTTCAGGAGTCTAGATCATGAGATTTGACGGTGTGGAAGGACCAAGTTTGATCTCCAATTTGAAATGGAAATCTAAACATTTTTCTCGCACCGTTTGAGTTTCGCTACGGATTTTGTTCGTTATTATTTTTTGTGATGGTAACTCGTCCTTGCTTTTGTGAAGATTCTAAGAAGGATTTTGGAGGTTTAGGTTTTAAGTTCTAACATCACGCCTGTTTCCCCGAAGGGCAGAAGTGTATGAAGTTTCATTAAAATCGGTTCATGCCTTTCGAAGAACAAGGACTTGAAAGTTTGTATGAAATGCCGTACGTTGTCAACGCTCTTAAGACCCACAATTAGGAATACTTATCTTGAATCCATACAAAACTTAATATCTAAAGATAATCTCAAAGAAAATAATGGCGACGAAAAACAAATCCAATTACGCAACTTCAGAGTTTAATCGGTATGACTCGACTTCTCAAATGTCAAATAAAATCGATTTGGATTACGTTAACGTAATAGGGTTAGGTGCCCTGTACGAGGCCTTGACATTCTGCCAAGACTTTTAACGCTGTCTACTTTGTTACAACGCTTTTGTACCCTTTATTCATTGACTTTATTTTTTTGTCTTTGCTGAATTTGGTCCTTAGAAACGTACTGCTCATAAAGGTAGCTGTTATTTAACAATATTTTTATTTATATTGTATTTTTATCTCACGAAACGACGCGCGCTTTATTTGTGGTAACCAAATGTACAAACAAGCCGTGAATGTGTGTGTAAGCGCAGGAGCTCTCGGTAGTGTCCGAGAAATTTCGCGAAGTCGTAACTGTGTGTGTGTTATGTGCTGCCGCTACTCGTCTTCACGCACACATTCACAGCATGCTTGTACGCTTGGTTACCACAAGTAAAGCGCGTCGCTTCGTGAGATACAAATACTATTGCTGTACTATGTTGTGCTATTTCAGTAGTAGCGATAAATTGTCAAGATTTGCTGGCAATCGAGGGGTCGTAAAATTTTAGTGCCGCGAACTATTGATTTGGACCCATTTCAACAAGGAGTTAGTAAACGGGGTTGAAAGGATATCGCACCAAATATTTTTGATCTTTATGCAAACTCGAGTATTTTGTTCGCATGATTTTATTTAATGTAACATTATTGTCGTGTTAAAAAAAGAACTAGTTGGTATGATAAAATAAAACGTAACTCTTTTACGCAAATGGCGTTGGAAAAAAAAAACTTCAAGTGGTTTTTGCTAACAAATCCCCAACATAAAACTTTCAACCTTAACTTTCAACAAACTTCTGCACCGTCAGCTAAATCATAATTATGTCATAAAAACAAAAGCGTATCACTCAACTACCTCATATAAGTAAGTACAGCTAGCCCCCCAACGCTAATCCTTCACTGTCTGTTTAAATTCAGTTACAAGTTCCCGTGGGCCTCCTCTGGTCGACGCCAACTTGCTCCTTAGAGGCCTCATGTGATGTTCTGCGATTGTCTTTATGGCGTCTGTAAAGTCTATGCGTTAGTTCAGGGCTATTTTGACAGAAGCAGAGGGTAATTTTGGCAATAGACTTACGTAACTGATAACGTAAAAATGGTTAGAGATTTTATATTTCTTGACTGAATAGAATACATGACGTGTGTACATATACTTTGGTCTTATTCTTGATCGAGGCACTTTCAATTGTTTTAACCCGCTGTTGGGTCGCTGTCGTCATCCACATGGATGTCGACCACCACTCCCACTTGGCCTGTGTCCCAGCAGTGGGAACATTATTACGCTGATTACCTATGTCATCCATATTATTCTATTGATCTAATGAGGTCGTTCGCCAAGATAATTAATAATCCCGAGAAGAGGTAATTAATAATCCTGATTAATTACCTCAACCATTTTTATTATGGTTATTTTAACCTGTTATCAAATAAAGTTCAAGCCGACGACAAACATATATCATATGTTAAGTAGACAAAAACTTAATCAACCCATTCCACTTACGATATTAAGTAATTAATTTTGTTGTGTAAGTCTAAAATTACAAACAAAATATTTAATTAGACATCCCTGAAACTGACTAATATCGTAATGTACCAACATACGCTTTACGAGTTGTAGGTCGTGGGTTCGAACTCAGTCAGGCGATTTACTTTGTGGTAATTATTCATCACACTGCTCTCAAAACGGTGAAGGAAAACATCTCGAGGAAACCGGCATGTCCTAGAACCAAAAATTCGAAGACATGTGACATCCACCAACCCGCACTGGGCCCACGTGGTAGATAAGAGTTCACTCCTTCTAGAAGAGAGGAGGCCTGTGTCACAGCAGTGCAAACTTTTAGGCTGACTATGCTAAACTACATAGTTCTTTAAGCTCGCCCCATATTACATCGGATTTTTAAACATATCTGGTGAAATGTGGGTGTAATATAGGTGCACCTCTGCCTTACCCCTGGGGGTTTACAGGCGTGATGTTATGTTATGTATGTATAGTTCCATAATTGGTGTTCCTGGTTGAGAGACATAAATCACTAGAAACATGACCATGTGAAAGTAAAAACATGATTAAAGCGGTGGTTAAGCTTTTTGCGCTTTGGGTCACATGTTTGATCCCAAGAAACTAAAACTTATTCAGAGGCCCTGCCAGCCTACTTTGTAACGACTGTGAAAGTACCCACTTAAAACGTTCCAACAATACATACATGAAAAAAAACGCTTGTGTCACACGTCACAGCAGTATTTTTTTTTATATTAGCCTATTTTGTCCCACTGGCCAAAGGCCCCCCCAAATCCTCCCAGGAACTCTTTTCCCGCGCCACCTCAAACCAGCCCTCGTGGTACGCGTCCAGGTCATCTCGCCATCTCCTTCTGGGCCAGCCTCGGTGGCGCCGTCCATCTTCAGGCACCCATTTTGTGGAGGCATAGAAGTAAAACTTCTTAAAAATAAGGAATAAGACAGAGAGTAGAGGAGATAGTGTAAGAGACAGAGAGATATTATACCCTTCTTCTCTCTCATGTAACGAAATGTGCCTAAACGTGACGCGTTCTTGAAATTTCACTATCAATTCCCTTCCAATTATCAAATCGCCGACTAAGAAGTTTTATTTAAAAAATATAAATTTGAAATGAAGTCATCATCATCTGTCTAGCCTTTTCCCAACTATATTGGGGTCCGCTTCCAGTCTGACCGGATGCAGCTGAATATTTTATATGTAGCGACTGCCTATCTGACTTCCACAACCCATTTTCTGGGTAACACGATACCCCTTGGTAAGACTGGTTGACAGATTTTCGGGCTTCTGACTACCCGTAACGGTTGACCATTTGAAATGAAGTAATAAATAAAATGGAATTACAACCAGAATTAAGCAGGACTTAAAACTTTTCTTCTTTTTGTATTTATTCCGTCTTTAGTAGACACTAAAACTTTGTACAGTTTCCCCGAAAGCGAAAGCGAAATAAGTCACCGGTACTTACCACCTAAATCGAAATTAGTATTCCTACCAGTTTCCTATAATACGCTATAAAATTGCAAAAGATGTCTGTTTCTCTAATGGTTAGAATAAAATCAACATAAAAATAGGTGCTTTGTATTCTAAAGATTCCCGCAATCGATGTGAACGGCTTTTGAAGATATTTTATAAGAAAGAAGTGAATTTCATACAATTTCCGCGTTGCTCTAGTGGTCGCAAGTACTACTGCTGTGTATGAGGTCTTGGGTTCGGTTCCCAAGACGGGCAAAATGTTATTTATTTGTATTTATTTATATATACTTTATTGTACACCACAAAAATACATAGCTTAAAAAAACACATGATACACTACAAAATATACAATGGGCGGCCTTATCGCATTACTGCGATCTCTTCCAGGCAACCTCAGTATGGACAGCGATTTCCCTGGACACAAAATGGGACCGTCGTCGGTGCAAATATTATGTATACAATACACTAAAATAGACAAATATATACATATTCAAAATTATAAATACATAAATACTATGTATACAAGCAACGAAAAATAAGACTGTAGACGCTTGCAGTTAGGACAACAAGATCACAACGACAAGTAGTGTTCCTTTACAAGTCTTTTGAACACCTGTAACGACTGCACGCGTTTTATTTCAACTGGCAATGCATTCCACAAACGAGCGGCCTGGACAAGTTCAAGTGATTGTCAGCCTAATTTGTATAAATGACTTTTGATTCGGTTTTTCTATCTGGAATTTCTTTGTGGCCGGTTGGAGACATAACTGGCGAAATGTGGGTGTCGTATAGGTACACCTCTGCCCAACCTTTCGGGAAAACAAGGCGTAATGTTAAGTTATGAATTTCATAAAAAGGTGTCTGGATGTCTAGTCTGTGACTAGACTTAAACAAGTAGGTTCGTCCTTGTTTTGATAAAAAAGGTTCAGATAATAAATTCTCTGAGTCTGTATTGTAGGCTGTAGGTATCCTAATTTCGTGAGCCTTGTCTCTAGATATATATACAGGATGAAATTCTGCGATTAATGGATGGCTTACCGGACGCGCGCTAAAATTGATATTTTAATTTTCTTATTTGTTTTGATAGATTTTGTTTTTTTTTTTACTGGTACGGCGATAATTCGTGTCTACTTCAAGGCAAGAGCTTAAAAAACAAACTAAAGGTTTAAAGTAAACTTTAAACCTTTAGTTTGTTAAAAGGTTTAAAGTAAACTTTAAACCTTTAGTTTGTTTTTTAAGCTCTCAGGATTTGTTTAAAGAATTTTAGATAGTTTTTAAGTATACCTTAAGTGAGATACTTGAGATACAGGTTTATGCCTAGTTCAGGTAGAAACCAATGATTACAATTATACCTATAGTTTAAGAGCGTTTACAACGTACGGCATTTCATACAAAGTTTCAAGTCCTTGTTTTTCGGAATGCATGAACCGATTTTAATGAAACTTCCTAAGCATAAGCAGGATATATAGATCTAAAAAGTTAATTGAGAATATTTTCGAAAAATAGTGTTACAGCTAAATTTGACCGATTTTAAATTTTCCATAGAAACAGAGATTTCCAATTATCTTTTTTAAATAAGACATTTCGTTTTTATTATTTAAATAAAAAATTACAATTTTAATTTAATCATTCAATCTGGACTCCTTTAAAATAAAGATTGGTTGTTGAGGTGGAAGGAGAGTAGGGAGGTTTAAAGAAAAAATAATTATACCCTGTCCATTAGGTAAACAGTTTGGTTTACCTAATGGACAGGGTATAACGGGCACAAAACGAGACCCCAAGCCTGCGTCCAGAAAATAGCTAGAAGATAGTATATAACTATCAATGTTGAAGGTAATGGCTATATACATAATCGTTTTACACGTCTGTTCTTACCATCCTCGATTAACACCCGATGGAGTGTGGCGATGTGTGATAGAAAGTAAATAGAAGGCTGCGGAGAGTGTTCGCACATCTTCGCGGTTCATTTGCGCTGACAGCTGCCAAGAAGAACAATCGCGAATGTATTAGTAAATCAACAGCTTTTGTGCTGAGTACCTAATTGTCTGAGGTACCCGGTTCTTGTAGGGAATACATATTTGTAGTAGGCAAACAGACATCCAAAAGTTCGAAGACACGTGACATCTACCAACCCGCACTGAGTCTGGTGGATTACGGCCCACAGAGAGGAGGCCTGTGTCCCAGCAATGGGAACATTAAAGGCTGATTATGTTGTTGTTGTTAACAGATATTTGTTTCGTGTCTTGGTATGTTTGATTTGTGTGAACGAACCAAATATACAGAAGAAACCCTGAGGTTAGATTATGGTTGTTTTGTTTTTATGTAGCGACCCGCTCCTGTTGCGCACGGGTTTTGGGACTTATCAAAACATCGAGATTTCTTTATTATAATTATGTAAGTTTAATGTATTGTACACCTAAATATTTCGTGGCGTACTTTAGAAGAACTACGCGGTCACACAGAGAAACACGACAATCTACTTTAGTTTATAATATGTACTCTAAAGTTCTAAAACTAAATAAACTACAAATGATTAAAATAAAAATATAATGTCCTAACCTAACTAAATTATTATTATCCTTTATTTCAATGTATACATATAAATTATATTTTTGAATATTATAATATAAGAAGTATAAAAACATTTAAAAATATAAAAAATACTGCTACTGGATACTGCCTTATAACTGCCGAAATCCTACGTCAACTACCAAGAAAAGCCATCGTCTTCATAACACAGCTCTTTAATGGAATTTTGAGGACTGGATATTATCCGAAAATATGGAAAGTGTCGGAAATTATTATGATCCCAAAGCCAGGAAAACCACCGCACCTTGTGTCGTCATACAGGCCAATAAGCCTACTGCCTGTTATGTCCAAACTATTTGAGAAAGTCGCTGTACGTAGGCTTAATGAAATACTTAAAGACGGCAACATCATCCCACAACACCAGTTCGGTTTTAGAATAGGGCACTCAACCGTGGAGCAGGTGCATAGAGTGGTGAATAAAATACGAGAGGGCCTAGAACAAAAAGAGTACTGCTCGGCTGTATTCCTGGACGTACAACAAGCGTTCGACAAGGTCTGGCACCAGGGCTTGTTATTTAAGATAAAAAAACAACTACCACATAACCTGTACGTATTATTAAAGTCTTACTTAGAGGGCAGATTTTTCCGGGTAAAAACTAATGACTCATATTCGAAATTTCACAACATACAGGCTGGCGTGCCCCAGGGTTCCGTATTAGGTCCAACACTCTACCTTATATACACAGCAGACTTACCAACGTCAGAAGAAGTTCTCTGTGCCACCTTCGCTGATGATACGGCTGCCTTGTGTAGTAACAAAAACCCTCATATGGCTTCACTGATGTTACAAAAGCACCTCGACAAAGTCTACAAGTGGATGGGAGATTGGAAAATAAAAGCTAGCGCCAACAAGTCAACGCATGTTACATTCACTCTCAGAAAAGATGACTGCCCACCTGTTAAACTCGGAGATGACACACTTCCACACGGGACAACAGCTAAGTATCTCGGCGTACATCTTGACAGGAAACAAACGTGGAGATACCACATAGAGAAAAAACGTGACGAGCTTAACATCCTACTCCGAAAACTAAACTGGCTTTTAGGAAGAACATCACACGTATCACTGGAAAACAAAGTACTCATCTACAAAGCAGTATTAAAACCTGTCTGGACATACGGAGTTGAGCTTTGGGGCTCTGCGAAGAACTCAAATGTGGAAATACTCCAGCGATTTCAAAATAAAGTGCTCAGAATAATATCAAATGCTCCTTGGCTTATGAAGACCTCAGAATTACATGAGCATCTACAAATTAGAACTGTAAAGGAAGAAATGGAACACAGAATAAATTCATACAAATGTCGAATAACGTCACATACCAACACCTTAGCCACAGCCCTAAGCAAACCAATAGTCATGAAAAGGCTCAAACGACACCACATATGGGACTTTATTGAATAAAGCCTAAACAATAATGAGAGGCAGATTCTTCGCTGGAAGAATGGACCTCGGCAATCAAAATCCGCACAAAAAATCTGCTAAAGGTTTACAACCGATTGCAAGATAAACAAAGAAAAAAAAAAAAAAAAAAAAAAAAAAATATAAAAAATAGTAGCCCACCGGTATCGGGAACAGGGTCCAAGCTACCGGCGGTCAGGGCTCCAGAGAGAGGAACCTCCTGACAATGCGAGCCGTGTCCAGAAGTACCGCTTTCTGAATCAAGCCCTTGATCCAGCTGCCCAACAAGAGCCTCCTCAGGTGTTGGTCGAGGCTCTTGGCTATTAAGCCATTGGCTGTTACGACTATCGGCACAATGAGTCCACATCCCACATGTCGACAACCTCAAATTATTTTATTCTTAGCCGTTACTGGCCCACTGCTGGGCAAATGCCTCCCTACTCTCTTTCCACCTCTCTCTGTCCAGAGCTGCCAAGAACCAATGTTTATCAAAGGAGTCCAGCTAACTAAAACTATAAAAAACTAAAATATTGCGTCGAAATATTCCTCCGCATCGCATTATTTATAATATGAATATATTTCTGGACATCAAAAATGCTTCAAATTGGACAGTACAATATACAATTCAAGCCCCTCAGTCACGCAGTACTATACTCAAAACATACATACAGTCAACCTATCCCAAACACATAGATCATACATTAACCGGGCAGCATCAACAAAGGCCGCAGTACCGGCTAATCTGTGTGACAACGTACAAATCAGAACCATGCAATCACAGCGTTTTGGCAACGCGTTCGTATACACGAATCATGGCGTCCGTTCAGTATAGGATTCGGAATTGTGATGTGAAATCAAAATGATTCGGGTTTTGCCATTTGGGGCAATGGAAGCTTAGCTTGTGGCTCTCTACTGTTATTGTTGTTTGTGCGCCGCTAGCACTTGTACTTGTATCTATTTTTGGCATAATAATTTCTATAGAGACTGTTCATAACTGTTTAACCAAAAAAACGGGACAGACTTACCTTTACCTAGCATTGCTCGAATCAAACGATAGATCTTGCAAGGATCACAAAGACCCATGTAAACAACAAACACGTCATGGACATGGACATGTAAACGATAAGTCATGTTGAATTTCTACTACTAACAACTAGAATCAATTCTATTTCACTGTAATTTTTGACGTTCAAAAGTGCCTTTTATGTGCCTATTTGAAATCAATTCTTAGACTATGTAATTTGGAAATAAAAACAATTTTACACGTCAAATAATAATTTTATTTTAAAACTAGATGAGGTCGGGGTTTCCTAGAAAGACAGAAACAAACTCAGAGGTCACAGTTTCTTTTAAAGTCCAGACAAAATCTTGATCAGGCCATATAAGAACCATGCAGAGTAATGGCTGAGTTGATTCATATTTGTAAAAAGCCAGAAGTGTATTTGGCGTCACGGTTGGCGCAGTGGTTAAGCGATTGACTGCTGCGCGGCGTGTCGCGGGTTCGATTCCCGCACGGAACAAATATTTGTATGACCTACATGTATTTGTTCCGAGTCTGGGTGTTTTTCTATCTATAATATGTATGTATTTACAAAAAAAAAAAATTGTATATAAGTAGTTTATCAGCCATCTTGTTACCATAACACAAGCATTAGGTTGCTTAGCTTGGGACAAATGGTGCTGTGTGAAATGTCCAGGGATATTATTATTATTATTATCTCGTACAATCCACTTAGCTTAAAGAACACGTTAATTTACAATAGTTAGGTTCTTAATATTGCAGTCATTATAAACTGTTACTGCCACACAAAGGGACATTGCTGTCCATTTCCAGGAAATAATCCGACGTTTTCTCCATTAAAGTACTTTGCAAACTCTGCCAATAAAGGGAAACGAAATGTCAAGGTGAAGGGCAATTAAGGTTCTGATCATAATCGAATTGAGTCTAGAGCTACGTCAATATAATCTAACTTGTTGGACGATGTCAGTCGTATAGGGAGTGACGTCATGACTTGATACTTGTGTTTCTTGCTTGTCCAGTACTGCTAATTGCTTGGCAACTTAAATTGGCTTAGAAGTTTGCTGTTGATTAGTTAGTCTGGTATTTGCGAAGAGCGCTATTTATAGTGGTGATGGGAATCCATACTTTGTTTATCTCTCTTTCACAACTTCACAGCTGGACGGATTTCGATAATGTTGAAATTTGGTAAACGGGTAGAGCATGACATGTGTTAGCACGGGCAAAAGAAAGTAGGATTGTATATCTTGGTCATATATGGCCTTCTAGTCCAAACCAACTCTAGTATCTGCTACTGTTTTACACAAAACTACATATCAGAAGGCCAATTCCCGTAATTAAAAACGTTCAAAATCTAGTCGCAATCTCATCACGGCGACAACCAATGACAAAAACTTCTCAAAAATACCCCTACATTTTTGAGAAGTTTTTGTCATTGGTTGTCGCTAATACCTGTAATTCCCTAAATTACTGGTATTTTTGACAGATTGAGACTTAGATCAGACTATGAACGTTCTTAAAATTACGAGAATTGCCCCTCTGCTGTCCTCAATGTCATTTCCAAGCGATTTGTTATCAAAATTATTTCAAAATCCTGAAAGTTTTCCCACCTACGATGAAATTCATATTCGTTTGACAGCAAAACCTGAAGCTTGAACGATTAAACACATATGATTACAGCAACGTAGCTCACAGCTGCAATAGCAACGTTGCAGATTTATTCTCCCTTCCCTTTGAAACACAAGTTCGAGTAGAGAAAGGTACCATTTATGCTTAATACTCAACCACATACGAATCAAATTTCTCGAGCAATTACAGAGCCACAATCGCGCTCACACTGCGTAATTATGAATAGGTACATATATTGAAACAGCGTTACATGGAACGCAAGAATTTTAGCTGCGTTCAGGTTTAGAATAGTTTGTTTTAAATTACGCACAAAGGCAGGATTCCTGTAGAAATCACTTGCCATTTTGGAATTTATAAGACGGCGTGTAGTTTGAACGTAATGCTGTAGAAATAATTGTAAGTAGTGCCTGTTTGGATTCGGTTTTTGTTTGGAAATATCCTGCACAAATATAAAATATGTAAAATTCTGCACTATTCATTTTCAAAGAGTCGATGACGTTTCGTTTTAGGAATCGATTGAGATGTACGATGCTCAATTGCTTTTTTATTGTAACCAGCATGTCACTATAAGCATAATCAGCCTATAACATTCCCACTGCTGGGACACAGGCTTCCTCTCTGTGAGAGGGAATGTTCCGTAATCCACCACATGGGCCCAGTGCGGGGTGGTAGAGGTCACATGACTTCAAATTTTAAGTTCTAGGACATGCCGGTTTCCTCACGATGTTTCAATCATCGTTTTTGAGAGCAATGGTGATGAAATAAATTACACAAAGTAAAGCGCTTGTCTGGGTTCGAACCCACGACCTACAGCTCGTAAGTCGGGGCCGTTACCACTGGGCCACCACTGCTCTACAAGTGAGTTGAAAATAAAACTATGAGAATCCATTTGAAAGGTACTCGCTATATCACCATTAAAAACCTGTAAAAAAATCGTTTTCATTTTTGCATTTTCTATAAACTGTTTAGTAGATACACACGTACTTACATTATAAGTTCCGTACACCTATTTACAAAATCTAAACACACAAAACCAGTAAATTATATTTAAAGCTTCAACACTGGCTCCCACTATAATACACTGATACCAAAGTTCCAGCACAAAGTTGTTCCTCCAAACTTGCCTGGCTCCGTGCTAACCAAACTTCGTTCCTTCAGAAAAATATGTTTTACTTTTAAGCATACGAACTAAGCGTTAGTTAATATTGGTCTGGTATAACGTACAAAGTTCTCACAATAGGCTTCTACGCGAATGTTTTATTGAGCGTTGTACTTTCTGCCATAGAATCTTAGCGAGATTGTTTCGCCTTTGTACACGGCACATTCGGCTCTTTGTACACGGCACGATTTCTTTAATGTATAGTAATCCATACAACACTAATCAACCGTGCCTACACACGGCGAATAAACCGTAGTTTTTCATGGCAAGAAAAACGTGTCTGTACTAAGGGTCTTAGTAAGGTGAAGTTTCTATGTTAAGTTGTTATGTTTCTAAGTTTAGTTGGTAAAAGTAAGTAAAGTATTAGGTACGTTTTCATATTTTTTGGGGTATAGAAATATTCTCTTTAATTATTTTGAAATTGTAGTTCGGAGAGGATGTTTAACAATAAACAAGTTTTAACCGAAAAGCCTAACAAAATATGTAGATACCGACGCCAGCACATAAAGCTACTACAATCTGTTAAATTTCTTTAATAGATTTTCAACTTTATCGCCAAAGCATTAGGTTCAAGGGTGATTGAGAAAATGATTGGCTGTTTGTGTATGTGCGTTTAAATGTTTGTAAACGCACCCACGATACAGGAGTAATTCCTAGTGTGGGGCAACGTTTTTATGAAAAAAAAAGTTGTGTTTCAGTCCCATGTAATAGAGGGCGTGCCTATTGCCATCATTTGGGCTTCAACCTAAATTCCGAGCTGTTACTGAGAAATCCCTGACGGAAAAACACAATAATACGTTGCCCGACCTGGTAACCCTCATGCTCAACAGTAGTGCTTGCGACCACTAGACCAAAGAATCAGTCAGATACCTAAGTAATTTATCAAAATCACCTAATAATCCAACCAAGAGGGGCTTGTGGCTAAGTAATAACAGCCGCACGGGTCGCTCGATCAGGTCAAGCTACGCTTGTCGAGGTTGGTCCGTGGATGGGTGACCATCTTCACATACCAAAACCCCTTCGTGTCTCGGAAAGCCGTTAGTTCCAGCTATAATTTGTGGCTCTTTGACAGTCGTTACGGGTCGCCAGAAGCCTGAAAGTCTGACAACCAGTTTTACCAAGGGCTATCGTATTACCCAGTAGCTGGGTTGTGGAGGTCAGATAGGCAGTCGCTCCGTGAAAAATACTGGTATTCAACTGCAACCGGTTAGACTGGAAGCCGACCCTAACATAGTCGGGAAAAGGCTAGGCAGATGATGATCTAATAAGCAAACCAACTTGTTTATAACGAAATCCTCTTTATCAATATCCAGTGGCATCTCTAACAGTATCACGTACCTTCCAATTCGTCTCGTAAGTCTTAAGATTAATAAATTATGTAAATTGTTAGTCTGTTCTAATTAATTAATTCGCTCAAGTTATATCGCATCGTTTTCTGGCATCTGTATGTACAATGTTACAACAAGATTCCACTGTGTCTATCTGTTTGAGTATATGTAGGCGTGAGCTTCTATAGTAAAAATTATAAAACAAAGTCGGTTGTCGTGTTCACCTGTATGACCACTTAGTTCTTCTAAACTACACAGTGGCGCCGACTCCCTTGTTCACAAACTAAACTAAATTTAAGTTCAGTGCATTTTTTTCTTTCTATTTCATTAAGAAAAGGACAGAAGATAAATATTAGTTTAGTTCTGTCAAATTAGTCGGCGCCTGACGTAAATTGACGTATTTTAAGTAGCCATGTTTTTAATCACGTTTAATTTGTCTATGGAGTATCTTAATTTGACAGAAGTAAACTAATATTTATCTTCTATCCTTTTCTTAATGAAATAGAAAGAAAAAGATGCACTGAACTTAAATTTAGGTTAGTTTTTGAACAAGGAAATCGGCGCCATTGAAAGGTTGCAGTTTTCACCATCATTTAGAGAGTATGTTCTGGAAGGTACACTACACACACACAAACACACCCCCACACAGTATAATACATTATTAATATTCACAAATACTCACGCTTATCAAACGACGTTTTAAAAATCTATCAGACGTCAATTTTATTCCACGAATAAAAATTATCTGTCGATTGAAAAATCAGCCCTAAAAGCAATATCATTTAAAATAATATTGCTTCTGTATTTAGCGTATTTTTAAGTACTAGTATATTTACTAGGTTTTTTAAGTACTAGTTTGCAACTCAGGCAGACGCTTTACTTTGTGTAAATAATTTTATCACCACTGCCCCCAAAAACGGTGATATAAAACATAGTGAAGAAACCGTCATATCCTAGAAACATCTACCAAACCCCACTGGGCCCGCGAGGTGGATGACGGTCCACTCCCTCTCACCGAGAGGAGGCTTGTCTCCCAGCAGTGGGAACACGATAGGCTGTGGAACTGTGAAGAAACCACATCTTGAATAGTTACGATTGACTTCTTCACTTTGAAATAACTCTCAATTCAAAGTCACGCGGCATTCTTTATTACTCAAAGTTGTCGCTACTTAATTACTTTCCGTCCGGTTGCAGTTTCTATTCGTTCACGTTTGCAGACCTTCGCCGTGCTTACTTTCCTTAAGGGAATTGGATTTGTTTTTTTTCTTTCCTTCTACTCGTATATTGGTTACTGGATACTCGAGCTAAGGTTTTATTTGAGGTCCGTTATTTTGTTGTTTTTGCCGTTATTGATGGGTGTGCAGTTTTAGTTTGTGAACTTTCTAAAACCACATTGACTGATCTGTGGACTTATACTCAGGGGCAATTCCTGTATTTTTATGAACGTTCGAATTATCGCAGTTTTTTACATTGGTTGTTGCTGAGAGCAGAAGGGCAATTCTCGTAATTTTAAGAACGTTCACTGCCTGATCTCAGTCTCAATTTGTCATACATTCTTCTAGTTTCCCTACATTTTTGACAAGTTTTTGACATTTATTGTCGCTGAGATGAGATTGCGATTAGATTTTGAACGTTTATAATTACGAGAACTGACCTTCTTCTCCTGTTTTAGCTGTCTTCTAATTTTACCGGATACCGGCTGACCTTCAGCATTCTTCGCGTTGTTTTCAAAATTGAGCTACAGTCCTCCAATTGCACGCCATTTAGCTCGATTCTCGGTAACTCTCATCCAGCTGCTACCAGCCACCCTGCGAAGATTGTCGCTCCACTTAGGCTGAGGGCTATAATATACCCAGCTCCATATTTCTCCCTAGACAGTATTAATTCCTATGAAATGTACAGGTACAGCTTTAAACATGGCCCAATTTCTAACATAAACCCAATAATATTGCCTCAGTGGGAATCAAAGGCGGCGTAGCGCATAAATTGATTAGCACAATTTTATCAACTTTTTATCGCTCCCCTGAAGCATTCGAAAGGAAAATACAGGGTTGTCAAGGACGCCATCTTGAAATTGTGTTACAAGAATAATTTGAACAGAGAAATAAAATAAAGAAAGATGTGGAATGCTTGTGAAATTGCTCTTCATGCTCGTTGTAGAATGAATGTTTAGGAACCAGGTTCATCATCCTCGTCATCATCAGCCTATTTATAGCAGTCCACTGCTGGACATAGGCCTCTCCTATTGCACGCCGTTCACTCGATTTTTGGCCACTCTCATCCAGCTGCTACCAGCCATCCTGCGAAGATCGTCGCTCTACCTAGCCTGAGGGCGTCCCACCTTATGTTTACCGATTCGCGGTCTCCACTCAAACCAGGAACCAGGTTGCAGGTTCAAAACCTTTAAAGCCTTTTTGGCCCCGCGTAGGTCTTCCTTTTTTTGTTGTTTTCACTATTTTGTTAGTCTGAATCCTTATTAGATATTATATATAGATATAGGTACTTAAAACTTTTAATGTTCTTTTTTATTTTATTTTTTATGGTCTTCATTATTTTGTTAGATTTTATGTTCTTTTTTATTGTTTGTATTCCCTGTGCGTTTCTCAAATAACATGGTTTTCTTTCTTTCTTTCAACGGCTCGATCTAGTGTATACCTACATATACTTACTAATAAATCACGTATTAGATACTTTTTGATAGATAATATTATTTTTACAAAAAAATGACGATGACGACGGGACGAGCTTGACTCTTACCGTAAGGACTGGCCGGCACTAGCAAAAGACAGAATTGTGTGGAAAAGGAACAGGAGGCCTCCCTGTTCCTTTTCTTGTTCCTTTATACAGGCTAGTTATATTACGTAGATTAGACGACAAAATACAACTGATACAAAGAGAGGGAAAACACCATGTTGAAAACTGAATTGAATGTCTAAAAGTGGAATATAGACAATAAAATACAGTATTTTTATTTCACGAAGCGACGCGCTTGTATTGTGTTAACCAAGTGTACAAACACGCTGTGAATGTGAGCGTGTAGGTGAGTAACGTGAACGCATAACACACACACACACCCACAACCGACTTCGACATTGTCTCAGATGGTACCGAGAGCTCCTGCGCTTACACACATATTCACAGCGTGTTTGTAAACTTGGTAACCACAAAAAAAAATACTATACAATTTATATTATATCTCTTGTGAGAATATTTCCGCGGTCATATTTTTAGTCTCATACGCCTACATTCTTGCCTTCTGCTTTAAAATTCTTCTAATGTAGTCCCCTCCTATTTCAGTTGCCACCAATATGATCACAAACGTAAGAAAATAATCTTAAATTGAATTAAGGTTGCCAACATAACCTACCCCAATTCCGTCAAGTCGGTGGCTATTTTTAGCACTGGCAGCACCGAATGGGTTTGGCTTCGTGCCATCTACATATTTGAGGCTGGCCTATATAGACTAAAGTTTGCGAATCAAATATAAATCGTTAGAGGACTGTTAAGTTCTTTAATAGAAAATACCTCGAAAATGTTATAAAAAGTTTTTATTTTGTTGCAGAGAAATATTTCCTCATGAAAACAAAAGACATTATACACGATGGCACCATCGACACACGAGCCATTACCATGGATTCAGTACATGATACTGGACATCTTAAAATGTTTCGTCAGAAATTAAAAAAAAAAATTGCTGTTATTTTGACCGCGTAGGTCGCTTTTCTATAAACCAGCTGATTTTTTTGTGATGACCTCCGAAAGATTTCTACTCTAGAGCGCCTAGTGTAGAACCATGTGCTGAATTCAAGGTTACAGATTGCGCGTCGATGTCCCTGCCATCATGTATATTATTTTATCTAGTCATTAAACTGAATGTAGTGTGTGTGTAAGGCGGTGGCCATACACGCTACATTCAGTTTAATGACGCCCCAGTAAGTTTACTGGGCCAAAGTATCATCAATTCAAAAACAAGAAGAAGAGTGTTTCTAGGGCTATATTATTTTACATAATGTTCAAAAGTGTACCTACATGAACTTTTGAAAATTTAACTAAAAACTTTTTACTAAAAACTTGCTGAAACGAAGTATACTGTCGAGTAGTGCTGAATGATGACACTTAAGTGCGTCCGGTGCGCTGCGCTAAAACCTTCCTGCATAGTTAATATTTCACCACAGTATGAACTATTTATCATACAGCTCATTCTCATCCTTAACGGAGATAAATTAACGTGAGAGCTTTTTGTTATTTTATATATTTTATTCTCATACAAAATTAAAGAGGTTATATCATGTAACCGGTTGAATGCCGTAATTAAAGAAACGATTAAACGGCCCAATGGCTGTTTAATCTTATTGCGTGAATCCACGTTCGAAGGGTTAAAATAATGGGACTACGCATCAAAGTTGCGCCAAACAAATACGCGATAAATTTTAGGGCGACAGTACGATATGTCAACCATTAGTGGTGCGACAGCGCATCAGCTCGATGTACGTTAGTGCGACTGATGGTCAACAAACAATGGTCAGATAATAGAGAATAGTCAAGTCTACCTACTAAATAAATGACATAGGAGCCCAGAGTTTTGAAACCAACCATTGTTCGTTTTACCCGCTATTCCGATCCCAATTAATTATCAACTTGTTCAATTTTATTACGTAATTATGATTCCGTGAAACGAGGCTTTTCCGCTACTCCGCACCGAAGAGGAAGGAGGGAATCGTTTTATTCAATCTGTGTTACTCGAATGTAAAGTAAACATTAACACACATATACAAACATGCTTAATCAGCCTATAATGTTCCCACTGCTGGGACACAGGCCTACTCTCTTCGAGAGGGAGTGGGAAAAACATTAAGCTGCTGAACGGATTTGGATGAAATTTACCACATGGGTAGACATTTATTTATTTATTTACATGGGGTAGACCATGACCTGGGTTAGGAAATAAGCTACTTTTCATCCAGCCGATAATTCCGTATAAATACATGCTGATTTTTTAAACGCCAGATAACTTTATCAGAGGAATAATTTTGAATTTTTTACAGTTCTTTCATACAGAAACCCTCAGACGTCAATTTTATTCCACGAATAAAAATTATCGGTCGATTGAAAAATTAGCCCTTAATGATATATAGGTATTAAAATTAATGCATATCCAGGCCGAGGGGTTGAGGCGCTGCGTGAAACACATGCTATAAACCTAGTTCGGCAGCATAATTAGACACAATTGTAACTGTAAAAAAAAAAATATATGATGACTCGATGTTTAGTCAAGTTATAAAAACCATGCGAAGCAGGGGCTGGTCGTTAGTGTTATGTATTATAACATAACGACTATATTCGCTGAAATGGAAAGCAGATGTGTTTTACACCCACATTTTACCAGTTATCTTAAACAGGCTCACTTAGATAAGCAAGTTACCTTACAGACACTTTAAATCCAATAAATTCTTTTACGAAAATATACCGAAGCCCTTTCGCTTTGCTCACATTACTGAGAAAGACGAGGGTTTAAGTTAATTATTTCGAAATTCTTTCTAAAAAAAGAAACGACGAAGAATTTATTAGAGCTAAATCTAGACCTAAATTGCCCATTTTCAGCCAGAAATTGGCTTTAATGCTTATGTTAGGAAAATGTCTTGAAATAATAATAGATTTTTATGTTAAAAAGCATTAAAAAGTTTAGAATAGCCAAACGCCTGTGCAATATTTTATGTAATTATTTAATCCAACTATTTTTCAAAGGTTGTCTGACAACTATTCTTACCAAGGGGTAACGTGTTACCCAGTAACTGGGTTGTAGAGGTTAGATAGGTAGTCGCTCCATGTAAAATACTGATATTTAGCTGCATCTGGTTAGACCCCAACATAGTTGTGAAAAGGCTAGGCAAATAATTTTTTTCTTCAAGAGAATTTGTTTAATTTATAGTTTTACACCAGAGTTTTATAAAAGGCAGTTTGCTAGACCTATAATAATATTATTTCATTCATGCATGGTTCGTTAGGCAGAAATTATATAACTTTATACAGATTTTGTATTTAAATTAAACAAAGGTCTTTGAGAACAGTAGGCCATTTAAAGATAAAACGACTTTTAGCTTAAGGCTGATTGACATTTTTCATTTTAGGTCTGTCATTAAGAGAATAGTTTAGGTCTGAAGAATATTAGAATAGACAGTGACATTGTTTAATGTTGGCAAAGGTCATTATCTAATAGAAAAATATATATACATATATATTATATTGATACTGTTTCATATATTCACTCATAACAATCACAAGCACACTCACAATTAGACACACCCTCTCACATTCACTCATTCACCACATCACTTAACACAAAGAGCATAAATACAACCTTAGACCATATTTTTTCCCTTTGTTTTGTAAAATGTTAGCATTTAAAAACTCTAATCTAATGTAACCCAAGGGGATTGGCGCTGTTAGCCGAGATACAGGTTCCTCCTAGTTCGCCTCCAGATGCTAACACTTTTGTAATTGCGTAGGTAACACACTATCAATCAGAATCTGAATCATTTTGAAAGATATTGCTAATCCATTGCTTCATACGTTCGAAAAATGTGTCTGCTCAACAACGTAAATAACGCAATGAATGTTGTTGTAATGTCAAAATGAAACCGATTGCTACTGATAGTGTGTTACGCAATTACCCCGCTGTTGTGTGAAATAAAGCTTACCTATTTATTATATAAGAATACTAGCTACTGCCCGCGACTTTGTCCGCGTGAAATTTCTTGTTCTCCCGATCCAGCCCGTCGCGTAGCATCACCTGCCCGCGCTAATACTTCGTTTTCGCTTAGCATTATTTCTGAATGTTTTTTACTCGGCTCCTAAGGGTCACAGTGTGACCATAAATAGCCTTAAGGCTCAATTTACACTGCCGTGGAACGGAGTGGAAGCGAGTTTTCGTAGCGATATTTTACATGAACTTTATGTCAATTGTCTAATGTACAAACTAGATACAAGCTTATTACTGCCGGAATTCCCGAGAATGCGCGATAATTCTCCAGATGATTCGCGACCTGTGCGTATGTGTGTATCTAATTTGTGCGTTACGCTTTTGACATAAGGTTCATTATGCTTTGTACAAAAAAAAAAACGCTTCCACTCCGTTCCGCCGTTCCTTCAAGAATTAGACTAACAAATACAAAAAAAAAATTCCATTTCCACTGTTAGTTCAGAGATAAACGCGTTCAAACAAACAAACTTTTCAGGTTTATTATTAGTACATTAGTATAGGTGTTCAAATAATTCACAGGTGAATAGATTTTGCCCTTTTCAACTGCATCGTGGGTGTCTTTACAGACACACATAACACATTCATATATACAGACTGAAAGGCACACAACTCAACTCACCCGTTTGCAGTACACTGCTGGTCATATGCCTCTCTCAAGCTGCGCCGAAACACCCTGTCCTTCGCCTTCCGCATCCAGTCTGTCCCAGCCACCTTTTTAGGTCGTCGGCCCATCTAGCTGGGCGGCGTCCCGCACTGCGCTTGCCGATGCGCGGTCTCCAATCCAGGACTCGTCTGCTCCTCCGGCCATCGGTCGTTCAACAAACATGGCCAGCCCACTGCCACTTCAGTTTGCTTACTCTGCAAGCTATGTCAATTGTGGACCAGCCCGACAGTCGGTGTTCACATTTCGGCACCGTATGAAGCTTAATCTTGAGTTCTGAGTTGAGCTGCACGATTACTGAGAAATGCGTATACTCTGACTGGACAGGTCCACTTAATCTGTGTCGTTCTTTCCTCAAAATACCATTTCAGACAGTCTACGTGTTCTTCACGTGATTTGACCAAGACTATGTCTGGACTTTTAAAGAGACTGACCACTGAGTTTATTTTGGCCTTTCTTCTCAGAGTAGTCAGATAGGAAACGCCGACCTCATATAAATCGAACGTTATAGTCTTCAAACATTGCGGGAAAAGGCACACAACGTATTCTGCAAAATAAAAATAAAATGGTTGAATTCATGACACTACCAAACAAAACCCTCGTTCACTGAGTCAATGGAGGTGTCGCATTAAGATGGTTGATTATACATGCAAAACCAATACTTCGCCTCTTCATTCAAGAAAAATATCTTAAAAAGAAATCTCTTAATCTGAAGCTTTTACAGTTTCGCCGTCAATATGAATGCGAAAGCCTTCATAAGATAAAGGAAAAATAAAAGGCCGGTAGGAATTTGCTGATCGATTAGCGATCGGTCAATGAAGTTCTCAGCTAATAAAAAAGGTCTCTAACTAAATCAACAGCGGCCATCGATCATTGGCAAAGTTCACGCAACTTGTTTTTCGTCCATCGTTTGTTTTCAATTAAGCTGCGAGGAAGATATTGGGACTTCCTTTGTAATTGACGATTCTTTCATGAGATGAATTGGTTTCTTCGTTTTCCACCACTTTCAATTCATTTATTTCAGATTATAAAATCCAATTTGTTAGTATATACCTACATACACAACTTAAACACTAGTGTTAGTACATTCAACATATAACATTCATAATAATTGTTAGTTACAAAGGTCTTAAAACTATGTTAGTACCTACCTATACATATTACACTACAAACTAAATAAGCAAAACAATAATTAAATATAATAATTATAATATTTTTGACAGGTATGCCAAAAAATCATTACAATTCAATTTAATTCAATTAAATACAAAAAATACAATTTAAATACAAAAATACAATACCAAAAAATACAAATTACAAGTCAAAACAATTAAAACAATATTTCCACATCATCCCGTACATGTACCATGTCACAGTGATACATGTACCGGCAGTCGAATCGCTGGGCGAAGGCGTTCAGGATACTGTTCGGGCTGACCCGCACCCTGCGCACCAGGGATGTGCACCGCTTGCGCATGGTTGTATAAAAACAATCCACGCGCGCTTCGGCGAACATCCCCGAAGCGCTACAGAAGCGAGGCAGCCCCAACAGCACCCTGAACGCATTATTGTATTGGACGCGTAGAGCGCTGTACTGCTTTTGCGTATAATTCACCCACAGACTGCTCGTGTAGAAGGACGTGCAAAATGCCCTGAACAGGGTGATCTTGACGTCTCTTGAACAGCGAGCAAATCTGCGTGCTATCATATTCGCACGAACAGACAGCGCTCTACGCTCCCTTTCGATGTCATTGTCGTCTTTCAGATCCGGGGTTAGTAAGTGCCCAAGGTATTTAAATTGTTCTACCCTACTAAGGGGGTAGCCATTCAATCTAACTTTAGGTGTTTGACTTAGTGACCTTCCCCGAGCCTGAAAGACCATCCACTCACTTTTATTTGTGTTGTACATCAACCCATGTTGTCCAGCATATTTTTCGCAAATGTCAAGCAGCTGCGACAGTCCACCCACAGACGCACTCAGCAGCACCATGTCGTCCGCGTAACTAATATTATTAAGGCAAACTCCATCAATATGGCATCCGACATGTGTGCTGCTGAGCTCCTCCACAAGCGCGTTCACATAAAGGTTGAAAAGTTTCGGCGATGTCAGCCCCCCCTGCCTCACGCCGCACTCCAACCTGTATGGCGTCGAATACGCCCCTGACCATCGAACAACGCTGATCTGGTTCCCATACCAATACTTAAAAGTACGGATTAGCACCTCGGGCATCGTTGTTTGCTGTAATTTTTGCCATAGAATATCGTAAGAAACCAGATCAAACGCTTTCGATAAATCAAGAAAACACCCGAAAATTGGCGTATTTTTATCCGTGTAGTACTTGACAGTTTGCTTCAGACACAGTATAGCCGTTTCAGTAGAGAGACCTGACTTGAAACCAAATTGGTTATCGTGTATCTGTAGATGTTTTTCAAGCTGAGTGTTCAGCAAACTGTCAAGCACCTTTGCGACTATAGTGGCTAAGGAAATCGGTCGATAATTACATTTGTCACCAATATCACCGGTTTTGTTTTTGACAATTGGCACCACCACAGTCCTTATCATTGGCGCAGGTAAGTATGAATGTCCTACACACAAAGAGTAGAACAACGCCAGCACTCTGGACATATGATATCCTGCGTACCTTAGGTGTTCAATGCTCAGGTCGTCATGGCCCGGAGACTTGCCCCGTGACATAGATTTAATGGCCTGCCGTACGTCTTTGGCCGTAAACCGGACGCTGACTTCTCGACCCCTACAACCATCCTCGCTCGTGGACTGTGTCGACGCCAAAGGTGACTTAACGGCAAAATGGTCCCTAAATAAGTCTGCTATTACCGACGGGTTACAGGCACCACTGACACTCACAGGTAGACCCGGTTTACTATTAAGTTTGTTTGTAGACTTCCAGAAACTGCGGAAGTCACTCCTGGAATGATGCGACGCAAGAATGTCCATTTTTATTTGGTCAGTATGATTCTGACACCAGCGTAAACGTGATTTAAAAATCTTACGAGTCGTCTGCATGTCATTCCACACGCGACCCTCCGCCGGCTTGCCGTACAAAACCCACAACTCAAACTTTTCCCTGGCCGCCCTGTGAGCATCACCTACGTGCCTGTTCCAACCAAGAACCGGCTTCTTGTATCGGGGAACACTCGACGAACGACTATCCGAAGCTGCTCGGCATAATATTTGAATTATTTTATCGTACATATTGTCAATAACAAGTCTGTGATCCACATTACTACATACATAATCACAACATTCGGTCATTTCAATGGGAAAGTCAATTAATTTTAAATTATTATTACATAAATTACTATAAATGTCACATTGTTCGGAGTTTCTATCACCCCAGCGTACATCGTTATATTGCATACAATTATTATGAATTTTAGGTTTGATTTTATCTAACAAAATTACAATCTCGAGAGGAAAGTGATCGGACCACAGGACGTCTTCTTTAACCTGTACACTTACAATAGTCTCCCGAGCTGATTTAGTGACTATACAATGATCAAGCCAGCGCTTTGATCCGTTCGCCTCGCTTATAAATGTACAAGTTCCAGAATCCAACCCTAGTAGCTCGATGTCCGCACATAACCACTGTGATTCTACACAAAAATTCTGTAACTCGCCGTAGAATCGTTCATGCGGATGAGCGTTAAAATCCCCGAGTATGTATACCGATTCTATACTACTATTGTTTATAACCGCACTCACCAGACCGAGACACTCCGTAAACTCCGTCAAATTCACATCTTTATCCGTCGGCATGTACACACTGAACACCAAGAACGACCTTTGACCCGCGTTTACCTTCACTGCACACACTCGCGGGTTATCGCACTGCACAACCGATACGTCAGCAAACACACTCTTTCGCCACAGCAGCGCGACTCCGCCGTAGGGGCGACCGCGCAGCATGCCGGCGCCAGCGTCCACCGCCGACGTCCCGGTGCAGCCGTACTCCATGTCGATCTCGCTCAGGAACGGAATATCTCCAGGCAGCAACCATGTCTCCTGTAAGGCTATTATGTCAGATGTGCGACATAACTGCCTTACACTCTCCGCGGAGCGCTTCACACTCTTGCAGTTGTAACTAATAAGTTTGTAATTAGACTTTATATCCATTGCGCTAATTACAATGAGCCGGTCACGGTGCCTATGTTTACACCGTTCACGTTCGAGTTTCTTAATTTGAAATTCACAAATCGTCTGAAAATAATTCCTTCAGGCCATAATCCGCTATTCAGAAATAAAGACAATTTAGATTCCGCCACAAGGAATTTAAATGCATTATAGGGTTTTGGATATTTTAACAATATTCGTTCAAGAGTTATAACCTCTTCCGTTTTTTGATAGACGTAGTCGGCTATATCTTGCTCTGTCGTATCTTTGTGCACCTTCGTAATAAATATAGGCACATTTTTCACGGCGGCCTTGAACTTCCCTGCATTGTCTCTGGCACTTCCAGCCGAGCCGTGATAACGGTAATTCACATGTCTCCTACGACATGAAACACTTTGCCATCCTTCAACGTTATCCCTGCCAGCTGACTCGGGTTGGTAGGCTGTCATAACATTACTCGCGCGCTCCGTAGTCCCCTGTTTGTTTTCGCAGTTAGTATTATTCGTAATGTCAGCTGATCTAGCTTGCTGTACTATCGACGGCTGCGCTGGCGCAGCTGTAACGGTACTGTAGTATCGCCGCGATGACGTCACGGCGGCGGCGGCCGGGAGATCGGTCTCGCTCGGGCTGACGACGACGACGGCCGCGACGCCGGGTGGGGGGCTCTCGCTCGCACCTCGCGCTCGTTGCCTCATCGTAGCCGTTATATTTTTGTCAGAAATTTCGCCGTCTACCCTCCTTATGTTTCGAAAATGCGGTATGTTGTTGTCAGGCCCACTTAGCGATGATTCCTCGCCTGTGTTTAAGAACTCATCCAATGACGAATTTTGGACGTGTGATAATCCAATAGGCCCACTATCCCTTAAACATACGCCTCGCTTCATAGTATTAATTTTACACGCAGATATTAGTGAGTCATTCTGTATTTTTAAAAGATCCGCCTTAACTTCATCCAACTGTGCCTGCCTGACATACGTTTCCGTCACTTCCTTAAGTTCGGTCTGCATTCGAAGGAGGTCTTTGAGTAGCTTCGTGCAATCGAGGTGATCAAAAAGAATCGGCGGTAACCGTTCCAGATTTTTCGCAACGAAGATAGGAAATAAATCCGGTTCCACAGTTTTAAACACACTCACTATGTCAACAAGATCTCTTCGCTCCTTACCCTTATTTTTCCGCTTTATTTTGGCTTTTTCCACAGGAACCGATTCGAACAACAACTCTTTCGATTTCTCAATCTCTTCGCTCGTGAACGCAGAGGAACATATTCTCACTAGTGTATCTTCATCAATCACCGATAACTTGTTTTGAACATACGATAACATTTCGTCAATAACAATGTTGCAGGAAACACATTTCACTGCTTCCGACATTTTTAAACTCTAAACGTTCGTTAGAAACACGCCCGCACCGTTAGAATGCGCGCGCGAGACTATAAAGTGTTTTCGTAGTAAAGTGGTTTTATGTAAGAACTTTACTTTTTGTTACAAAGATAGGATGAGAAAAAATATATGCTAAGCAGATACATAATAATGTATAACGCACTTTGTCATTTTTGGCTTGTGGCATGTAGCAGTTATCGGCTACGCGACGGCAGCGTAGTTTCGTAGCCTTTACCGGCTACGAAGTGAGGCTCCGTAGCAGTAACATGATCGAGTTAGCTACGCCGTAGCAATTTGTAAATTCTTGCCCCCTTATTACAAAACAAGGTTTTTCTTTCGATCAGAGGGGCAATTCTCGTAATTTTAAGAACGTTCACAGTTCTGATCTCAGTCTCAATCTGTCAAAAATACTTCAAATTTCCCTACATATTGACAAGTTTTTGACATTTGTTTGTCGCTGAGATGAGATTGCGACTAGATTTTGAACATTTTAAATTACGAGAATTGGCCTTCAGGTTTAAAACACTGACCCAGTTATTGAATTAACAAGCCAACTGATAGCGAAATGCAGTTCTTTATACAAAAATGACAGCTTAGTTCGGTGCTAAGTTGTCATTTTAGTATTTAGAACTTTGCCTAAATCGAAATAAAGTTCGAAATACAAGTATTGGCTCAATAGTTTAGGCTAGAACTAAAGTTAGCTTTCGTTTTCTAATACGACGGTTCTTGTTCTGATACAGAACTACTTTGATATAGTTTTCCTTCTCTGTAATTATCAATTTTATTCAAACAATTTGCATTGTTTTACAATGAAAATTCAACTTAAAAATCACCAAATGCACTCCCGAATTCGTAAATCGTGCCACCGTGCAATTCCGTGTGAGGTAAAAAAACTAAATTATATTTAGAGCCAAAGAAGAAGTTTTTATGCAGTTTTGATGCTGAAATACTGGTCATCATTGTTCCAAATTGGAATTCACTACCATTCAAAAAGCTATAGACAAATACAAAAAGTGCAGGGTGGTTCGATTTAAGAATCCTGTAGGGTACTTGCGTAACACACTATCAGTGTATAACCTTGTACGCACTGTGTCAACTAAGTTGCACAGTTTTATAAAATTGATTTCTCCATGCTTCGATAGATGGCATTTTTTTTTTTTTTTTTTTTTTTGTGGATGGGAAATCATCAAATGACCCCTCCCGCTCTGGGTGGAGCGGAAGGGAGTGTCAGACTTTTACTGACTAAAACCCACCCGTGTTCCGTCCTTAGCCCTTTCTGTTCCAGGGCAGCGGTTAACCTTTCGGAAAATCCCGCCGCCCCGGCAGGCTTCGGCCCTGTGGGGCCCCGTCCTCTGCTGACATCTCTTTGAGGCGCGCGTGGAACACAACGCGCCGTCCGGCACGGGCCTGGTCCTGATCGGACGGTGAGCTACCCATTACTCACCGCCCGCAGGCCCGCGCCTACGGTGGCCGGGAGTCGTCACGCGGCTCCCGACGCCCGGAGCGTCTCCCGCGGCGGCTGAGGCGTGAGGTATTTTCTCTCAGCCTCCCCGCCACCTCCTTCGCTAGCATGACTGCTTCGCAGAAGGAGGTGACTGCCTCCCACTCCCTCTCGCCCCGGACCATGGCTTGCACCAGGGCCGGACGCGAGAGGTCGCCGCCGTTGCCGATCGAAGCCTTTTGGCTAAGATCAAAGTGTAGTATCTGTTCTTTTCAGCGATAGATGGCATTGAACGATTTTTTAACTCGCGGTGTTAAGATTTTCCGTCGACACTATATAAGGTCTCTTTGGACTTAGAATAATTTAGTCTTGCCAAATATACCGTTGGAACAAGGCTGCTGCGTTTTATTCAAACACTTCGGATTGGCTGGACATCATCAGGTCGTACAATCACTGCACGGGGTAAATTTTTCAAACACAAAAAAAAGAAAGAAAAATATTTAATTCTGCTGTTCTGCACAAACAAAACGCACATTACAAATAAAAAAGACATAAAATAATAGTAGTTTTAAGATAATGTAATGTAAAGTCTGAATAGAACTTTTTTTTTAAAATAAAATACACATAGGCAAAAGCCTCATTTAGAGCATTGGATTAGCAATAGCCTTCAAAATGATTCAGATTGAGATTGATAGTGTGTTACACAAGGATGGTGCTGGGGTGTATTTATCCCAAAACATAAAATGATTTAAAACTTTCTCCCCATTACCTATTTCCCATAAGCTAAATGTTTATTTTTTCGCCTTTACAGATCCACACGACAACGGTCGGATATTTTTACCGATCGTTAATTTGTCGGCCCGTTTTTATTAACTGTGGGTAGCGCATGTGCTTGTATAAGAGAGTTTTTACGAAAGTGGACCGTATTAGCTCTGATTCAATAGATTATTAGATTTTCGGGCTCTTATTCACTGGACATTTCAGGCTTTTGAAGCAGCGCTCTTCAGTTTTTATTGTGTTCTATTCAAAATTACTTGGAGTTTCTTGAACCCTGTTGAGACAGTTTGCTCCGTACCTACTTGTGCTCTGTAGGAACAAATTAAATTGTGTTTGTGAACAAAGCAGTCCCTTCAACAACTGTTTTCGAGTTTGTATTATAAATTATATTAATAGACTGCCTTGTTGGTCGTGTCGTCGCAAGCGCTACTGCTGAGCGTGAAGTCTTGGGTTCGGATGTTCGAAGGGTTTTAGAGGTATGAGGAACAAAGTGTCAAGTTCATTCGTCTTTCATAGAAAAGGGAGGAGCCTCCGCCTAGACGGATGTCATGTCTGGTGGGACTGCCCTATGATAGCTGTCGGGACGTTGTATAATATAAGTCTAGTCGCGCGGTAAACTCTGCTTGCTCGATGCAAGATTTTTGCGTGACGTCAGTGTGACGTCAGTGTGACGTCAGTGTGATGCGTAGTTCTTATGTGGCATTGTAGACGCCGCCGCAATGTTTTTGGGTTTTCTATATAGGATTGTGGCTAAATATCGATAAAGGTCGATGGATCAGGTTAAGCTTCGTTTGCCGCGGTTGGCCTGTGGATGGGTGAATCGTTACATACCGAGACCCCTCCGTGCCTCGGAAAGCACGTTAAGACGTTGGTCCCCGCTGTCATTCGTAGATCTTTGACAGTCGTTACGGGCAGTCAGAAGCCAGAAAGTCTGTCAACCAGTCTTACCAAGTCAATCATATTACCCAGTAACTGGGTTGTGGAGGTCAGATAGGCAGTCGCTCAATGTAAAATACTGGTACTAAGCTGAATCCGGTTAGACTGGAAGCCGACCTCAACATAGTTGGGAAAAGGCTAGGCAGATGATGATGATCTAGAATTCCTCAGTAGCAGCCCGGAGTCTGGATTTGTTCCCGGTTGATGGCTCGCCTCTATTACATGGGACATAAACAGAACTGACGACAGGTAGGTGTACTAGGTGCACACACACATAATCAGCGTATAATGTTCCCAAAACTGGGATACAGGCCTCCTCTCTGTGGGCGGCGGGATCATCCGAAAGGTTTACCGCTGCCCTGGAACAGAAAGGGCTAAGGAAGGAACACGGGTGGGTTATAGTCAGTAAGAGTCTGACACTCCCTTGTGCAGAGCGGGAGGGGTCATTTGATGATTTCCCATACACAAAAAAAAAAAAAAGGCCTTCTCTCTGAGAGGACGCCTGTATCAGAGAAGTCAATCGTAACTATTCAAGATGTGGTTTCTTCACAGTTCCACAGCCTATCGTGTTCCCACTGCTGGGACACAAGCCTCCTCTCGGTGAGAGGGAGTGGACCGTAATCCACCTCGCGGGCCCAGTGCGGGTTGGTAGATGTCATATGTCTTCGGATTTTTGGTTCTAGGCCATGCCGGTTTCCTCGCGATGTTTTCCTTTACCGTTTTGAGAGCAGTGCTGATGAAATAATTTACACAAAGTAAAGTGCCTGTCTGGGTTCGAACCTACGACCCACAACACGTAATTGGCGGCCATTACCACTGGGCCACCACCGCTCCTTACTATAGGTATATCTCTGCCTAACCCTTCCTAGAATACAGGCGTGATGTTAAGCTATGTAAAATAGTGTAAAACGCCGTTAACAATGGAAACTGAAATTAACTGTTGAAAGCAAAAATAAAAGCTGCACCATCGTAACTCTGCGAGCACTAATTTGTTCGCTGTAGTTCACATTTTCGTAGCTGGTACTAGCTTTATTTTGTTACTGATTTGACTTCATTTAGCTACCATCTACAATAGCCAACGCATCATAATTGTAATCTATGATATCAATATTACAATTAATTAATTATATTTCATCATCATTCTCCTGCACTTATCCCAATCTATTTATTTGGGGGACCGCATTAAGAACTCTATACTTCGTTCCAAAACACAAATAGCGGACGCTGGCCGCACAGCTGCTACAGACTAAAGTGGAACTGGGCTGGCCATATCTGTTGCCTGCCGGACCAGCAATACCCAAAAGCCACCACTTAGTGGATCCCAATGGAAACGAGCACGCGGCAGGCCCAGAAAAAGATGGCGGGTTATGCTGGACTATTTTTTAAAGGATTGGCCCACTATCGCTGTAGACCGGGAAAAGTGGAAAGAGGGCAAGGAGCCCTGCAGTGGGACAACACAGGCTCATTATAATAATAATATTTTTTGCATTTGATAGAACAATTTTTGACGAAGGTTATACTGCCGAGAGCAAAAAGAGAAAAAAATCATAGATAACGCTTAGCGAAAACGGAGTAACGGGGCACAGATATAAGATATAGTTTATGTTAGCACAAGAAATTTAACGCGAACGAAGTTGCGGCCAGAAGCTATTATAGTGCTTAATAGTTCCTATAAAAAGTTGTCTATTGTGAACGCATCCAGACTTACTTCCGTTCTCTTTCTTCTCTCTTGGGCTGATTTTCCCATCGCCAGATTACTGTATTCGAGGAATAAAATTGACGTTTGACAGTTTTTGTATGGAATAACTGTCCAACTTTCAAAATTAATCCTCGAATAAAGTTATCAGATGATCTAAAAATCAGCCCTAAGCCATGAATAAAAAATGCACCTAGAATATGTTAATCACCGTCATATATTAGTTTATTGTATAAATAATAATAAGGACAATAGGCTGGCCTGTTACTGTCCCACTGCAGGGCAAAGGCCTATTCTCATGCAGAGAATGTACAAGCATCGATCACTACGCTTGCTGAAGACAGATTGGCGATTTCAGACTTCCAGATTTCTTCACGGTACCTTTCCTTCAACGATGTCAGTAATGTCCAAGATAAACTCAAAAAGTACATATGAATTGAACCACAACCTCGTCAATGAGGCGAGGCCTTAACCTCAGGCCCATCAAGACATTAATAGGTACACGTATTTTTTATATCCAGCCGTTCAATTCAAAGTCAAGGCGATTGTTTCCCATCTTCCCACGCGAGCTGTAAAAGTTATTTAAAGGTAACGGCCTGCTAAACGATCTGCGTAGGTAGTAAGTTGTGCGCAATTACTGAATCATTATAATAATTATTGTCACCTCATTAGTGAAAAGAGCTCTGAACTTTTCTGGCTTTAAGTGCGAAACTTGGCTAAATACACTTTGAACTTTATGACCTTCGTAAGTGCAGTACAATATTTTGGTGACTGACCATAGAGTTTTTTGCCCGTTCATCTCCATAGGAACCGCTTTGGAATGGGCAACTAGCTCCATCTTTCTGACTGACCGACTCCTTGGTAATTCAAAAGTGGTCAAAATTGGTTTAATTCAAATAAACGTTTTGCGTTTGAGTTTGACAGTACCCGGACGAAAAAATAACATAACAACCTTCAGAGAGGATGCAGCTAAATACCACTATTTTACATAGAGCAACTGCCTATCTGACCATCACAACCCAAGTACTAGCGATACCCTGTGGTAAGACTGGCTATCAGACGTTTGGGCTTCTGAAGAACTACTGAGACAAACAGCTTAACGTGCTTTCCGAGGCACGGAGGCCAGGTTACTACAAGAATACAGTATTTTATTTGTATATTATTTTTATCTCACGAAGCGTCGCGCGCTTAATTTGTATTTATCAAGTTTACCAACACGCTGTGAATGTGTCAGCTCTCGGTACCGTCCGAGACAATGGCAAAGTCGGAAGTGTGTATGTGTATGTATGTATGTACTGGATGTGTGTATGTGTGTGTATGTGTTGGTGTCAGAATGCTTACATAAGTAACCACATGTAAGACGCGTGTTGCTTCGTGAGATAAAAATACTGCAATTGAAACAATAGGAACGTACAGACGGCAGCACGTCAACGTAAACCCTATACATAAATATAACTACGACGCGCTGCGGAGTGTTAGAAAGAAAGTATCCTTGGCACGATTGGTGGAGTTTTCAACGTTTTTAAAATTGCCCAATGGTTGCACATACTAAAAATTGGGAGCCAATTATCATGTTTTACTAGGAACAAGCCACACCCACTCGCCCCTGCGCGTCCGCCGCTGCTCCCGAGTTTCCCCGATCCTTCACGAAATTAAACGAAAGTCACTCGTCACAATTCACATCGTTAGTTTACGTCAGTCAGTTGCGTACGCATTTGGAACCCGTTAGGGTATATAAGTTCTGTGATTTGGAATCGTACTGTGTGCTGTGCTGTGCTGTGAACTTTCTTAAAACAATTTATAAATATAATGGCGCCTCAGTTGACGCAAATTCAAAGAGAGCGCTCATTGAGTGGATGCCGGGTGAATGGTGATAGATATTTGTCGGCAGACGGGCATAACGGTGAGTAATATTTTTTGTAATCATAATACCTATTATAAAGGCTAATATTGAAAAAATGTATCAATGGTGTTTTTATACAGAATTTTCGAAATTAGTTAATGCTGCGCGCTGTTCCAAGCGTCACTAAAATGTAGAGTAACCGTGAAAGCTTAAATTCAGAGAAATAATATTATACTTATGTAAACAGAATTCGATGAACTATTGTTTTTGATTCCATTTAGTCATGACACATTCTAAACAAAAGTTAATCCAGTAGGTAGTGATTGGATTCTATAGTAAATATCTAAGCAATTACGCACTTTCTTTTTGTCCAGGGCCCAGGGGCTGCAGTCTCGACATTCATCGATCGCTTTACGACCGAATTCGGTCGCAACACGCAAAGTCCCGGATTGACAGGTGTAATGTATGGAGTGACAGGGCTTTGCAACCGAATTCGGTCGTAAAGCGATCGCTGTATGTTTTCTTTGCTGCTTATAGTGCCCCTAAGCGTATACTCCAACTCCTAAAACTCCGCCCCTAAGATGACCCACTGACCTGTTTGTGTGTAATTAAATAACTTAATAACTTTATTATTGTAGTGTAGGGAATTATAAGTATTAATACATCTTTGCCTATAGTCATTGAGTAATAATGGGCAAATAAACTATAGCTATTTGTTTCGTTCCAGAAAAAATATGTTTACTTCTGGCTTCGGCGGTGGGAAGAAAGCGGAACCATAGAAGCCCATCGTCGCCAACTCTACGCGAGATCCACTACGGTACGACGGCAGACGCCGCACACTCTGCCGATCCTTTTCTGACCACACGAATAACATCAACTTCGTACAGGGTGAGTCCATCTGTAGCTTGTAATCATACCTTATCAGCTCAACTTATTCATCACTTTCATAAAATATGGTTTTCTTAAAAAGTGAATAACAAAATTGTGATTAAAATCATACCTACTACCTAATAGACATGTAGTAAGTAGTTGGAAGGGCGCTCGGCACTCACGCAAACCGGATTGACGCGCGCCGCGCGGCCAGTCTGAATTGTTATTACTTACTACTTATTATTATTACCTACTATGTATTAGATACATCTTCAGTTCTTTACAACCCACCTCAACAAGGGTGGAAGTTCTCAATTCGATAAATTGTTTTTTTGTTTATGTTTATAATTTGAAGAATATTTTTTTACCGTCCCATACTCATAGTCTATTCAACTAATGCTTCAAATTGATGTTATTTCAAGTTGAACAAATATCAACTTTATTTCAATAGTTATTAGGTTGATGTTAGAGTGACTAGCACTACTAGACTAGCAGTAATAAAATGTTTGAAGTTGTTGCGTAAACTGAACTTTATAGTGTAGGAATTAAAGTTATTTTTCCATAAACTCATATTTGTTTACATTTTTCGCAAATAAATCGCGAATGCAGATTAGTTAAATTGGCCCGTACTATTTGTCATATTACGGAATCCTAGGTAAGTATTAAATTGACAAAATTTTCTTTGTTTTAGATTTCAATGGACACAGTCAGGAGGCGCCTTATGGACGCCGGAAGACCACTGCCGCGTGGACACCTGCAGGGTGGTGCAGGCGTGGTTCGCGGCACAGGATGACGTCATCCGCGTACCATGACCTAAAAGAGCCCAAACTTGACCTCAGAAATACGCACCAAGATCGGCCTTTCAGTTGTTATGAAATACTACTACATGGGAGCATAAAGCGTTGCCAAAACAATACATATATTATTATTAAATTATAAATAAAAAGTAAATTCCCGATGGCTATGTCGCTAATAAGACCCGAGCGAATCTTAGTTTAGTCTACAACACTCTACCATTAGATGACGAACTCCGATTCTACGGCACTATTAAATAATGCACTTCAATCACCCGGGTTTCCGTTCACATTAAATAGTAGCACAGTTTTACAATCCATAGGTTAGGTATATTTTAATATTGTAATTATTTTATTTATCAAAATAAAGGTATTTCCAACCACTGTTTCTCAAACGCTTATTCTTCCATTGCTCGATTTGGGAAAGATGCCAGATATGTCGTTCGTTGATGTTGTGTCATAATAAACTAGCTTCCTCCATTGCCTGCCCCAGGCTTCAAACTATCTCCATAGTTTTCATCACAATTGCCCAGCGGTTTGGCAGTGAAGGCGTAACAAACGGACAAAGTTACTTTCGCATTTATAATATTAGTATGGATAATTCTTCTAATAACGTGATAAAGATAGTGTAAATTGAAATTTCTTTTCTTTTCGCACCATTGTTATATTTTGGAGCATTTTTCCTTTAAGTACTAATTTGTTAGTGATCATTTAAGTTAGGGTCGTCACCCACTGGCGGCATGGCACGACAAGGGATTTTAGTAAGCGCGAATGATTTGTGATCTCATTTTATCATGGTTAGCATTCACATTTCGGGATGCCACGGCCTGCTAGAACGTGTCCGAAGGATGCCAAAGCAGGCTGTGACATATCAATGAAATTTTCGTGCCGCGCCGCCTGTGGGTACGGCCTTAAACAGCCCAGTCAAATTATATTAATCTAGGTAAAAGCTTACTTTTGTTTGGCGGCAGCATTTGATTTTGATAGAGATGTAACTGTAGGTATAATTAATCTGTTACAAATATCATCAAATATTTTTGTGTTTGTGTTTCTTTTCGCGTCATGTTTACCGAACATAAACGTATTTTCTTTCTATCTAAAAATAAAAGCTTGTAATAAATAAATATTGTCTACTTATTTTTAATCTATTGTATAGTCTGGTTTTATAAATTTTGTTGTAAGTAGGTATATTTAAATTTAGAGTAGGTATAAGTTTATTTGTTTTCAATTAATATTAAATAAAAAGATTAAGATTATTATTCCCCATTTTATTTTGAGATTTTTTCGAACATTCACACGCGTTCCCGTAGTAACCTATCCTATTCCTATGTCCTTTTCTGATAGGTACTCGTAGGTATGCAAAATTCCATGATGATCGGTTGTGTAGTTAAGGCGCCAAAAGCAGAGGTCGGAGCGCAGGCCACACCGCCAGCTTGGCGGGCGGGCGGGCGAGCCGAGCGAGGCATCGTTTCACCTTTTTTCATACTTGGGTTCACACCGCGAACTACAGAGATAAGCTACCGAAGTATGAAAAAAGGTGAAACGATGTTCGCCCGCCTAGCCCGCCCGCCCGCTAGCTGGCGGTGTGGCCTGCGCTTTATACGGGGCCCCGACGGCATATTTATTTATTACTTACTATAAAAACTTTTTTGAAAAAAAAAACAATTGACTTCCAAAATTATATAAATAAATTTCGAAAGTCGGTTCGCATTTTCGTTGTTCGCCACCGGAAATTAAAGTTATTTTTCACTTTGTAGTGTCTTTTTTGGAAGTCGGTTTTTTTTTTGTAAAAAAGTTTTTACTTTCGACTTCAAAAAAGGAGGAAGTTCTCAATTCAACGGTATGTTTTTTTTTTCTTGTGTGTTTGTTACGCGATTACTCCGCCAATTGTGAACCGATTTCCAAAATTCTTTTTTTGTTCGAAAGGAGATACTTCTGAAGTGGAATTAGAATTTTATTTGAAAATTCATAATCTTCGAAATCGTATCTTATTAGTAGCGCAATAAGGTTGAACTTGCATGTAAAAGCAATTTCGGTAGGTATAGATAATTACGTTACTAAGTTCAAACTTATTATTTTAGTAGATAATAAGATCGTGTCGCGGACGTAACGTTAATCTCAAACACGGCGGACTGACAAGAGACTCTAAAGGTATAATTAATTGGCTAAACTTCACACAGGTTCGTGATGCGGTAAGTATCCATATTTTATTTCAAAATTTCAAGGAGATTGTGTTATGGGCTTTCAGCAATAAAAGAGCAAGGAACGCAAGAAAACTGTTGACCGCCAGCCCGCCAGTAAGTAGGTAACAAAACCCGGAAAAGGTTATCAAAAGCTGCTTGAAATGAAAAAAAATAATGTTTTTCTCACATCGGATTATACCTACCTGGCTACTTAACAACATTCATAATTGTGTAACGGTGTATACCATTCCTACCTACCTGTTTAAATGTAGGTAATACCTACCTACTTAATAATTATAGGTAATACATAGAAATAAATATGTAAAAAGGAAGGATTAAGAAGATATCATTTCAATAAAAATCATTGCGCGGGCCGCCTGTTTTTATTACCAAGCCAGTATTTCTATTCGATTCAATTCAAAAATATTCAACCTGCTACGCTATTTCTTATCGCATAGTGTCTTATTCTACACAACGACGCGCACACGCACACACCCTCACGTACGCGCTGCAGCACGAAATATTACGAGTAAGAACTGACAAAAAGCTATACATCTCTTTCGCACGATTCTCGCTGTTGTTGCTCATAACGCGTTCAAGGTCAAAGTGGGGTAACTTGATGTGCTGGCGACTGTACATAACAACTAAATTAACTATAATTTAATAAACGTAATTTTTCCGTCGCACAGAAGAAATATCGTCACATTCAGTCCACGTTTCGCTCATATTTCATAATTACGGTCCCCGAGTCATTAAATTCAGGACATTACGCTAAAATTTATTATGGTCATGTCCATACTTTCATAATTTAACAATTAAAAATTGAAGAATGGCTTTATGATAGAGAATTATGTTTTTAGTAGTTTTGCAGACACCGAGTTGCTTTAAAAATAGTTATTTATCTTTATTTGGCTTTATTTACATAGAAAAACGACAATATACCATTGTTTTCTTGTGACTGTAACAACTATGTACTTATTTACAAAATTAAATGACTAACTAACTTACTATACAAATAAACACAAAAACAAAGAACATTTAGCCGTCGAAGTACTCGTCCGCATCGCTGTCATCCGGAAACGAGCCCAGAAGACTGGTAGCATTGCCACGTTGAATGGCAACGGTAATTCTTTTTTCTTATATTTTTTATTTGTATATATGTAAATGGTACACCACTGACTTTCAGTTTTGTCTCTCCTTTTCCCCTAATCCACCCAAAGGTTGTCTTTAAAATATCAATTTTAGCGATAAGACCGCTCATTGTCTCACCCCTTGTATTTCTACATTTATATGTAGAAATACAAGGGGTGTACTTTTTATGGTGTACATAATAAAGACTATTCTATCTATCTAATTAATTAGCTACCTACATATTGGTTAGGGAAAAATTAACTTACCTTGCCCAGAAAGCTACAGGAAAATAAAAACGTTTGAAAACTTATTTAATTATGAAAGTGCTTCTAAAATAATCTCCCTCATAACAGAAATGTTGACCGAAGGTCATAAGGGAATGCCACAATTGTACTCAAAGTTGACTATTTAATTATCATTTTTTTTTTTACAGCATGCCATTTTTTTATCCTGGCATAACATAGGTCACGTTAAGATGAATACATAATATACATAATCACCATATAATGTTCCCACTGCTGGGGCGCATACCTCCTATGTGCCCCAGCAGTGTAAATTTTGTTTGAGAGGCTGAGGACTGTAATACATCACGTGGGCCCCTACCCACGGTTGGTAGATGTCACGTGTCTTTGAATTTTTGGTTCTAGAACAGGCCGCTTTCTTCACGATGTTTTCCGTCACCGTTTTGAGATCGTTAAGATAAACAATGGACACAAATGTATCGATCAATCCTACATTGTTAAGCCTTTCAATCTTAGCCTTTACTCAAACTAAGTTCAGTGAGTTTCATAAGAACCAAATCAATGTGCGTTTCATACGAATATGAACATTAACTTTATACGAGTAAGGTTTATTTTCATATGATATGCTTACTGTACTTAGCTTGAGTATACAATAGTCTAATTTCGTTTTACAGATATCTACCCAAGTCCTTGGCATAAAGTTCAAATAATAAATTTCTAGTCGATGTCTCATTAGTGCGTAGAGGGGCTCGTGGCTAATTGATAACAAGCGCACGGATCAATCGAAAGTTAAGCTACGGTTGTCGAGGTCGCTCCGTGGATTGGTGACTATTCATTATAAATCGAGACCCCTCCGTTCCTCAGGAAGCACAAGTTAAGCCGTTTGTCCTGGCTGTCAGACGTAGATCTTTGACAGTCGTCACGAGTAGTCAGAAGCGTGAAATTCTGACAACCAGTCTTACCCAGTAACTGGGTCGTGGAGGTCAGATAGGCAATATCTAATGTTAAATACTAGTATCCAGCTGCATCCCGTTAGACTCCAACATAGCTAGGAAAATGCTAGGCAGATTGGTTTTTGTCTTATAAGAGCATATGTTTTTTAGTATTCCTACATATACTAAATAGAAATTTACCTACCTACAATACCAACATGTCTTACAAACACATCCAGAAATAGGCAAGCAAACAAAGCGAATAATTTGTTCGACATCGCAAACACTTAGTCACGGATCAAGTTACCATAAAGTTGCTTACCGTTTTGCCTTGAACGAACGGACGTCATACAGTCTAGTCTAGGTATGTTTATAGGAGAGTCCAATCGATTATTATTTTTACTATGTATGTAGGTACAGTGAATAGAATTGACAAGTATAACGCAGGTAAGTACTGTATGTTATGGTTTTTTATATGTATAGTTAACTGTACTAATACTTACTAAAATAATTATTTGTGTACTTATATTTTGTCGTTTATGTTCGTTGTTATTTTATACTATTCAAGAATTAGGATTATTCCTACACTCTCTATATCCAAAAAAGTAACAACACCTTACTCATTAACCCTACTCAAACACCCTTCGCCCGCATCGATAAACATCATCGTCGACACTCAAGAACGTCCTTCATGTAACACATAATCCCTTAACCAAAAGGCCTCCAGTCTTCGCTGACGGAGAACTTCGGAGGCCTCAATCAAAAAGGCCATACATACGAAGACCAATCAGTGTGCAGCACGTGGCCCTCTCACGCGTTAAATTGCTTGTCTTATTTAACGATTCTACCTTTTATTGCGCCCCGATTGTAGACGTAATGTCTTTCAAGATTTCTGCCCCTATTCAGTCCCCAATTGGGGTGGGGAAGTATTTTAGGAAGCAATAAAAGTGTGAAGTAGTAACAGTTTATTTTCTGTTTGCGAAACCGAAGTTCGCAATGTGGGAGAGCAAAGCTTACAAGTGCTTGCTCGTGTTTTTAAATGTGATAAATATGAGTCACGTTTTAATAAAACTAGTAACTTGGTGTTTCCATCACGGGTTTTGTTTTTTCGCTAGTTTCGCTAGATCTTGCGTTATGTAAGTGCCAATTTTACCAACGAAACTAAACGCGATCTACAGTTTATGAAGATGTAGGGATGTAGGGTTGCCAACAACCACTTCTTTATTTAAGGGTTACTAACATAAAAAATATGTAGCTCTACGACGCGCACGTCTACGTTACGCAAGCGGTGTGTCCTGTCTCATACAGTTCCATACATTACAACTCAGTAGTACGTGCACGTCTACGCATACGCATCCGGTCTGCTCGAGCCTTCAATCTGAATCATTTTGAACGATATTGCTAATGATTGCTTCATATGTTCGAAAAATGTGTCTGCTCAACAACGTAAAGAACGCAATGAATGTTGTTGAACTGTCAAAATGAAACTCATTGCTACTGATAGTGTGTTACGCAATCACCAGTCACAAGTGGTGGCCCAGTGGTAAAGGACGCGACTTACGAGTTGTATGTAGGTCGTTGGTTCGAAACCTGACCGGAGCATTACTTTGTGTAATTTATTTCATCACCACTGCTCTCAAAAACATCACAAAAAAAAAAAAAAACATCAGAAACATCGTGAGGAAACTAGCATGTCCTAGAACCAAAAATTCGAAGACATGTGATATCCGCCAACCCGCACTGGGCCTGCGTGGTAGATTATGGCCCACTCCCTCTCAAAGGGAGGAGACCTGTGCCCCAGCATTGTAGGCTGATTATGTTAAGCCATCTGGTAGTTTTATTTAAAAACAGAACTCATTTGTAAAAAACCTCACTAGGGAAAATATGTAGTACGAAGACTCCACAAATTATTTTCTTCTTCCTGAACTGACCTCTTTTTAAAATTAAAAGCGATCTTATAATGGAATGTGGAGTTTCTTGCCCATTCTTTCCCCAATGAAACTATATAAAAATTATTGCGATATATTCGCCAAAAATGTAAAAAATATGAGTTTATGGAAAAATAACTTTAATTCCTACGTAATAAAGTTCAGTTTACGCTACAACTTCAAACATTTTTATAACTTTTTCAATAGTGCTAGTCACTCTGAAATCAACTTAACAACCATAAAAATAAAGTTGATATTGGTTTAACTGGAAATAACGTCAATTTGAGACAAATACAATTTGAATATACCTACCTTTTGAAAGGGGCGACTAGAATCAATTCTTTTTATTGTATATGTTGACGTTCAAAACTGCCTTTTATGTTCCTATTTGAAATAAATGCTTTGACTTGACTTGGCATTGTTACCATCACAACGAATTTTCCAAATATTTGGTATTTTGTATTTGTTCATAAAAATCCATTCTGAACCGAGAGAGCAGTGGTGGCCCAGTGGTAACGGCCGTGACTTACGAGTTGTAGGTCGTAGATTCGATCCCAGATAGGCGCTTTACTTTGTGTAAATCATTTCATCACCACTGCTCTCAAAACGGTGAAGGAAAACATAGTGAGAAAACTTTCCTAGAACCAAAAATTCGAAGGACATGTGACATCTACCAACCCGCACTGGGCCCGCGTGGTAGACCGCCCACCCCCTCTCACCGAGAGGAGGCCTGTGTCCCAGCGGTGGGAATATTATAGGCTGATTATAATGATGATGGTAATCCATTCTGGCGACTGTTGATATTCCATCTTCTACAAAATCTATTCAAACACTCATTTCGATTTGAGATCCTCTCACAAAAAGGCGCTAACTCATTTCAAACAACTCGAAACTACTCCTTAAGTACTTGCTTGTGTATATCAAGTCGCAACCTTGCCAACAAGAAAAATCGAAAAAGTTGCGAACATAACTTTCGCATTGTTGGTCAAAGAATTCTGTAGCGAAATGGTAATTTCATTCTGATGTTGGTACAAGATTTTGTGAACTTAAAGAAAGGTACTTCTATATTGTAGGCTTGTAGGGTCGCAGCATAATGCTGAGCGATAGTCGTTTTGCGTGGATGTGACGCATTACCCCAACCCTTTCTTATTTTTATTAATTTTTTGTGTTTTGTGTTCTAACTAATAATGTGTTTAACTTTGTCTTTCTTATTAATATTAATTTATAACAGACAATTGATATTTGAATTATAAAGTTTGAAAGGTAAAAAAATTGTTAAATAACACAAAATGTTTACCGTTCAAACTTTATAATTTATTCAAGAATTTAGCAGTACCTACCTTTTTCACGTTTATAAAAACCAGCCAAGTGCGACTTGGACACGCACACGAAGGAGTTCGTACTAAAAACCGTACCGAACTAAATATAAAAAAAAAAATGTCTAGTATATTCCTTTGATTTTAATTAACCTTGTTTTAATTTTTATTATTTGTTAGAAATACACACTCTGTGAATAATTTCTACCGTCTAACTTTTACGGTTCATGAGATACAGCCCGCTGACAGGCATACGGATAGACGCATAGCGGAGGGTAATTAGTAGGGTCCCATTGGCACCCTTTGGGCTCGGAAACCTAAAAAGGTTGTGGTGAACCTTGACAAACGATTTCATTTATTTTCTAGGAACATTTAAAGTTTTGAATTCTGTGGGCTAACTTTAATGGGTTCCACAATATTAGTTTGTTTTAATTTTGTTGTTGTGTTAACAACTGTTATTTCCTTTTCATTGTGTTTGACGCTTTTACAAACAAGTCAAAATAATAAAATTTTGTAGAAACGAAGTTAATAACTTTTATTTGGCTAGTAAGTTTTTTTATTTACATTTTAAGTAATTATTTTTTAGCTTGAGTACGTATAGTTTTTATTATATTTGTTGGTATATTGGCGTGGCTAGCTGACATATTATGGCAAATAATTAAATTTTATGTTCTGGCTTTGTAATGTTAATTACCGAACATAAGCACCTTTGTATACAATCAAGTATTTTTTTAAATTGAACAGACAGCTGTGCTGCTGGGGAGTTTGTTGCGCCACTTCTTCTTCCCAGCGATAGCACTAGGAAGTGGTGAAGGGCGGGCGTTTTTGGGGGACTGTCTTTTGTAATTTTGACGTTCAAAAAGTGCTGATTCTCAGCCTAATTTGAATAAATGACTTTTGATTTTGATTTTGATTTTAACGTAAAGATTTAATCAAATGTAAAACATTTTATAAGACTTACAGTTATTTACCTATTATCATTGATAATATATTAAATCTGTAAAGTTTGCATGTTTTTTTGTTTGAACCCGCTCATCTTTGAAACTATCAATCAGATTTGAAAGAATATTTTCACATTTCATAGCCGAATTCTCGAGGAAGGGTATAAGCTATTTAACATCACGCTACAAGCTTCAGGAGCCGAGCAAAAAGAAAAAATGTCAAGAAGAATACTAAGCAAAAACGAAGTCGTAGTGCGGGCAGATGATGCGATGCGACGCGGTGGGTTGGAGGCAAAAGCATGTAATATTATAAAGTTGACATTTCGTTTCAACTAAATCGGGTTTTAAAGATCCAGTAAACTATTTTATCTCATTGTGCAACAATTTCAAAATCATTATTAACTTTACAATTTACGCTAGAAAATGATAACCTTTTATCAATTTCAAAATATTTCCGATACAGCTGATGGATACGTTTTTTTTTTTATTAACACTGTCCCACTCCTGGACAGAGGCCTCCCTCCATTCCTTCCATCTTTCGCGTTTTGACCTCCTTCCAGTTTTGACGGAACCTATCCAGCTTCCCGCCATCTCCTACGTGGTCTGCTGCGACCAGATACGTTATTAAAAGTAAAAAATCAAAAATATTATCGTTTAAAACTTAGGGAACAAACACCGATTGCCGAAACGAAAATGCTCGACCGCTAACCAATCACGTTACTATTTGACATTCGATGCAGGGAACAAATATTTTCAATTAACAGCTGAAACCCGCAACAGTGGCCTAGTAAAATAATCCTTTGGTTTGAATGTGACCGAATTATGAATTTTGCATACGCCAGCAGGTCAAGCTACCCGAAACTGTCAAATTTTCCCAATCAACCTTGAACCTTAATGCTTTAGCGATAAAGTTAAAAATCTATTAAAGAAATTTGACAGATTGTAGTAGCTTCATGTGCTGACTTCTGTACATGGCAGATCATTGGTGGCCCAGTGGTAACGGTTGCAACTTACGAGTTGTAGATCGTAGGTTCGAACCCTGACAGGTGCTTTCATTTGTGTAATTTATTTCATCACCACTGCTCTCAAAAACGGTGAACGAAAACATCGTGAGGAAACCGATATGTCCTAGAACCAAAAATTCGAAGACATGTGACGTTGCACTGGGCCCACGTGGTTGATTTCAGCCCACTCTCTTTCATAGAGAGGAGGCCTGTGTCCCAGCAGTGGGAACATTATAGGCTGATTGTGATGACTAGGCAGATGTGAGGGACGGCCCTAAAAGTACATTTGTTGACCATTTCTTGGTGATGTTCTTCTGAAAGGTCAGGTGTGGAATGCTCGCCACCGGCGTGCATGTACATATAACAGCGGGGTTCCGTAACACACTTTCAGTAGCAACGACTTACATTTTGACAGTTCAACAACATTCATTGCGATGCTCGTAAATGTCATACTTCCCATGCATTTCATTTAGAATTTTGCATTTCAGTAATAATTGATATTGATCTATTTGCAAAGGAGTTCTTCAGTTTCTTTATGTTCAGCAAAACATCAGCACTCCTCTAAGTTTTGTAAGTGTCTACGATCGGATGGGTAGCCGCTGGCCTTGTTTGACTGTTTGCCAACTTATAACACAAACAAACAAACCATCAAAATAGTATTTGCGAAATGCTGAGGGCAAATACTTTCACGCAAGCAAAATTAAGCTCTATAAACATGGGGCACGAACCTCATTGCCAGTGTAACGCAATTGGGGGGGCTGCTCAAATGAAGCTATCATACTGTCTACACTCTCTTTTGGCTCACCGCGTGAGAACACGGCTTAATTGAAACTCCCCATTTTAGATTTGACACAGACTGTTTGTGAATACCTGTCTACTGTGGATTTGATGTAGCCTACGTTTTCGTGTGTGGATCTGACAGGCTCATTGAGGACGGTTTACTGTGATTTTGTGTAAAAAAACTATTAGAGTACTATTACTTTTAGGGTTCCGTACGTCCTAATAATTCCACCCACAAGCCTCACACGAGGTGGACCGATGACCTTGTTAAAGCCGCAGGAACAACGGGTTCCTGCGGCTTTAAGAAGGTCATCGGTGCGAGAACATGCGAGAAGCAGGGAACGGGTCGAAGTGGAGGTTCTTGGGGGAGGTTTATGTCCAGCAGTAGACGTCTTTCGGCTGAAATGATGACGATGATGATGACGTCCTAATAAAAAAAGGAACCCTTATTTAGCATCACTCGTGTGTCTGTCTGTCTGTCATAGCCAATTTCAATCCAAATCTGCTGGACTGATTGAGTTACACGTATGAATTTCTTTAACCAAAACACGGACGTGTAACGAAAACAAATGAATAGATATTGAATGTTGAAGAGTGAAAGCATTAGTTATGTAAGTCTTGACAATCTACTTTACATGAAATGTTTTTGGTGGGTAACATATTCATCATACGGAACCCTATCAACAACCTTTAACTTATCATACAAAATTATCCACTAACCCCGAATCTTTTACTAAATCATAATGTGGCTGGTAATGTCACAACTGAAATGGAAAATTGTCAACTAACTTTGGAGGCCACTGTATGACCTATGTAGTTTCCTTATATAGGTGACTGAAATACATTGTTACGTAAGTAAATTAAAACGACGTATGAAAGAATGTGACTTAATTAAAACGCCCCATTTAAGACTATATATGTACACTGAGTGTCGGTGAATACTGTTGATTTGACAGAGGTAGGTATACATTCGATTACATACGCGAGTTTTGTGAAAGGCGGTATGATTTGACGAATGATAACCATATAACATGGAAAATGGAAATGTCATTACCTTTTTCAACGACATTTTGCGAGAAAAAACGTCTATTGATGTTTTTTTCTGAGTACCTACTACTTAGCTAAGTATGTTTTTATGTTTATCGAAATGAAATATCGACATATTACGTAATTTTGGGCGTTACTATAATTTTTATTTTCTCTTAAACTTATTACTTTAATGATGGTTTTACTACTGCTGGATTAAAATGTATTTATTTATCTAGCCAAAAATTGTTTACAACATGATAAACCACTTTTAAAATAATTTCCTTAACCCTTCATCTGTCGGAACGTAGATCTACGCGAGACACAATGGCTTTTTAATTGTGTCTGTAATTACGACAATCAACGGGTTAATAGTACTAAAACGCTAAACGAGAGGGGCTTCTAATAACAGCCACACATGTCGTTCGATCAGGTCAAGCTACCATCATCATGGGTGACCATCTTTACATACCAAGACTCCTCCGTGCCTCGGAAAGCACGTTAAGCCGTTGGTCCCGACTGTTAATCGTGGATCTTTGACAGTCCTTACGGGTTGTCAGAAGCCCGAAAGTATAACAACCAGTCTTACCAGGGGGTTTCGTATTACCCAGTAACTGGGTTGTGGAGGTCAGATAGGCAGTCGCTCCATGTAAAATACTGGTATTCAGCTGCATCCGGTTAGACAAGAAGCCGACCCCAGCATAGTTGGGAAAAGGCTGGGTAGATAATGAGTACCCAAACACTAAAACTAAATATGCAAAACCCTTTATTATTATCCGACGAAAAATAAGGCGGAGGTTCCCAAGTCGAGCGTATATTTTTTACATGATCCCTTCGTTTTAGCATATAGAAAAAGACATGAAAAACTATCCCCCACGTTGGCTCTAGGCATGTTAAAAATAAAACGTTACAAAATAAAGCTATAGTCGAGACCATGTGGCCTAATGTGGGCACATTCATCACATTGACATTTATTACACCGACACTGCCTTTTTAGGGCGGTTAACTGCCCTTAGATCTTTTTATATAGCCTAAAAAGATATAGTAGGTAAGTTGTGCTTGCGGTGATATATTATGTAAGCCAATTTTCACAAAAAAATTGCCAATTATTTGATAACATTGACCTAATGTACAATATACGCTATATCTTCGTTTGCCCAAAATAATAATCAAAGACGGTCACTGCTGGACATAGCTCAAGCACCACCACTTCGAGCAGTTCCACAAGGTGAACCGATGACCCTGTGATGTTCTGAAGGCCGCAGGAATATGCTGGATGCGGGAAGCACAAAATAATAATAGGATGCAATAAAATAATACCAAATACGATATCTTTATACTCGTGTATTCCTAAAAAAGGTCACTCTCCTTTTCAAAGCAAACATTCACATACGTAAGCACTATCTAGATAGTCCCCAAACTCTATTAGAATCAAGCGGGCAATTCTAAAACTATTATAAACAAAAGCTTAATGCAAACAACTAAAAAGAACATTACGCAGCACTATACCACAGCAAAATGTTGTGGCCGTAATTATTTTCGTGCTCATTTAATCAATTGCAATATGGTAACATACCAAAAACAACCTCTCCTTTTTAATAAATCTATCAAGAATCCTTTTGGAGTTTTGGGGGAAACTGCACATACAGGCGATCTATTCTTGTAAAAATTTCACCGTGAAAACTAAGGTGAAGTGAGCTTAAACTGAGCTTTTGAGAACTGAGTCAATAGAGTCCACGAAAACTAAGTCTGCGCGCTGTCAAAATCGGAAATAATCGTTTGCCGCCATCTCGACGTTTATATCAAGTATTAAGAGTGTGATGTGTTTTCCAAAGTAAATATTCGCCATCATTATGCCGAATGTGATTACAAGTGCTGGCAGGGATTTAGACTTGAAGTTCAAACACGCGCGCAGAATTAGCTTGCGCGCAATCTAGTGTCAATCCCTGGTATCAGGCCGAATGACAGCTCACTTCAAACTTCCTTCATCTTATTTATTTATTTAACCAATTATGTACACACCTAAATAAACAGACAAGAAGAAAAGAACAGAGAAATAGGCACAAAAGGGGTTTCTTATTTCTAAAGAAATCTTTTCCAGCATACCTGCAATAGGAAAGTAAATAAAGAGATGTAAGTAGCGTGTGTAAGATTAAAAGAGAAAATAAAGTACATAAAATCAAAAACAATTCACCTAATAAAATAAAACAAATAATATGAGAATATACTTACATACACACTACTAAAATAAATATCACTTGAATATTAATAATGACGAAACAACTATGACGAAGTGGAAAGATAATATTCTTAGTTTCCACAGTGACATAGTTACAGAATAAACCGGACGTTTATCGATATGAGGAAATGTGCAATTGCCACTTTCGTGCTCCCCTCGAAATCTCATCACGCAAAGCCCCATAATAATTGGATCCATAGTAATCGGATATGAACCATTTCATATATGTACAGTCACGAGCACCAATATGTCAACACTTGGCAAATTTCAAATGCGATTTTTTCGTGAAATAACGAATGCAACGTTGAAATACGACACATTACATAAACCTAAGGGTTCGAAAATGCTATATACGTAACAACATACAACTTCATTCAAAAATAAAGGAGTAAATCGCTTTTGTTTATAGTCGAGTGTATACATACTTTTGGTCGTGACTGTATATCCCATTCCATAACACTGTGAGAAAAAAACTTCCAAAAAATTGGCAACACTGTGGGTTAATTGCGTAACACACAACGATCAGTAACAATGCTTTTCATTTGATCAGTTGACAACATTCACTGCGTTATTTACGTTGCTGAGCAGACAAATTTTTCGAACATATGCAGCAATGGATTAGCAACATCCTTCAAAATGATTTAGATTGAGATTAAAAGTGTGTTACGCAATGAAGGTGCTGGTTTTCGCGATGCAATTTTCATAGCGACTTTTGAAAAAATACGTCTTTACGGGTCGTCATAAGCCTGAAAATCTGACAACGAGTCTTACCAAGGGGTATCGTATTACCTGGTAACCGGGTTGTGGAGGCCAGATAGGCAGTCGCTCCATGTAAAATACTGGTTACTGGTTGGTACTTTAGATGCATCCGGTTAGACTAGAAGCCGACCCCAACATGTTGGGAAAAGGCTAGGCAGATGATGACTTTGAACAAATACTTAATTGTCGCTTGTCTCCTAATCCCTTGGGTTTTTGCTATTAAGAAAGGCCTATTACCGGACGACTGCGTTGAAAGATAAGCCTGTTATTAATATTGGTGGGTAAACTGCGTTAATTACAAAGACCTTTTCGTAAATGACTTTAGCGACCGCGGGCTATCTCATTTCCACCTAAAATTTTAGCAAAATTAGCTTAATATTCTATTAATATCCTTTTGCTTCTCTTTCATAATCGCTTTTTAATTTATTTTAAGCTAATAACAGTCCGTCAAAGGTTAAGCTACCCCCTACTATCCCCTTTGTGCCTTAGAAAATACGTTAAACAGTCGTTACGGGTATTCAGAAGCCTGAAAGTCTGACAACCAGTCCTACCAAGGCTGCATTGAGTTAGACTGGAAGCTGACCCCAACATAGTTGGGAAAACGCTACAGACGAAAAAGGCTAAGGCAGATGAATATAGAATAGAATGTTTCTATATTAAAGTAAACAAGACTCAACAAGACTGTTAGTAAAAGTTATCAGGATAAAAAGTATTCTATAATTTAATCATTGTTATAAACCAGCTGTGTGCCAAATTTCATCCAAATCCGCTCAGTAGTTGTTGCGTGAAAGAGTAACAAACATGCATCCACCCATCCATCCTCACAAACTTTCGTGTTTATAATATTAGTAGGATAGGATATGCTAATTTTTTACGAAAAATCTTTTATATTACTTAAATTAGATTTTTATTAGATCAAATCTTTAATTTAAAGAAATTTAAGCCTTATAACAGAGTAATAAAGCTTACAGTATTTATATCGCACGAAATGACGCGCGTTTACTTTTGGTTACCAAGTGTACAAACATGCTTTAAATGTGTGTGTAAGCGCAGGAGCTCTCCGTACTGTGCGAGACTGGTGCGAAGTCGGAAGTGTGTGCGTCTGTGTGTTATGTGCTGACGCTACTCGAGCTCACGCACACTTGGTTACCACAAGTAAAGCGCATGTCGCTTCGTGAGATAAAAATACTATACTTAAATGCACGACCGAATTTAGGTTTTTTTTTTACCTTTTTACGTTTAGTCAGGACAACTGTTTTATAAAAAAATACATGGTTTGGTTTAACTAAATTAAAATACAGATGTTATTTTAGTCTAAAAATTTGTAACAGGGGTGTCTCAGGTTTTGCATTTATTTTGTTACACGTTGTGGGAGGGGAGGACCGGTTACAATCGATTTCTGCTTCAAGTTTTGTTTTCATAAATTTTCAAATTATGGAACAACAAACCGAGTGTCATGCTTAGCAAAGTACAAATTACATTGCAACCAAAAACTTAGTAGTACTTTTTTGTTGCAAATGGTCACTCAAAAATCCAGTTAGAATACATTACACTAAAGTAGATAACTGACTAAGTGGCAATGGAATGTGTGCGTGTGTGTGTGTGTGTAAGGGTGTGAAGGTGTGTGTGTGTTTTGGTTTTTAGGTTTTTGCCACCGACATTCGAAATTAAAGTTATTTTTCACTTTCTAGTTCTTTTTTTGGAAGTCGTTTGAGTATTTTTGTAAACAAGTTTTTTACATCCTGTAAAGCACATATATAGATACTTACACCAATATTATAACAACTTGATTAATAAGCATTTCACAAAAGATAACATTATAATATTAAAGTTATTTAGTTAAAGCTACGTATAATGAACACAAACTATGAAGACGTAATCTATTCAAATATCTTTGTTATGTTAATTTATTCTGTTTCGAGAGTTGCTCCTCAGGTGGGTTTTAGTTTCAAGGCTAGAAATACAACGGAATAATAAGTTTATATTAAAACATTTTATAGAGCAGTGGTGGACTAGTGGTAACGACACTGAATTACGAGTCGTAGGTTGAACCCAGATAGGCGCTTTACTTTGTGTAAATTATTTCATCACCACTGCTCTCAAAACGGTGAAGGAAAACATCGTGAGGAAACCGGCATGTCTTAAACCCAAAAATTCAAAGTCATGTTTCCTCACAATTTTATCTATTTATTTATTTAATTAAAACGGTTTTAAACCAATTACAGAAATTAAAGACACAGTCTGTATATACAAATAAAAGGTAAAATATAAAATCATCAAGTAAAAAGTTAACTACACTCAAAAATCCCTCCCACAGTTTACAGTCACGATGTTTTCCTTTACCGTTTTGTGTTCTAAATAAAATATGTTGGTAGGTTGTAAGATTATTATACGATTCCAACCGCCTCGTCATATCTTGCCAACATACATATAATTTGAAGACTTCAAAGCAGCTTACCTTTGCGGTGAGACCAAAATATCAAGCACTAATATAGTTGAACTACTGGTTATCAAAGACAATAAGCTTATATCTAGATATTTACATCGCAAGTGTGACGTCTTTGTTAACTCAAGCGAAGTAATAGGGTTATTGGAGTTGAGGTAGAAACTATACAGTGTTAATAACGCGTTTAATAATATCACGTACTGTGGTGATGGTTACTAGTTTGTATATTTGTAGTGTTTCAAGATTTAAATAAATTTTCGCGATGATGACTTGAAAAAAGTTACACCCTTAGGTATTCCTTATTTATTTGACTTCGGTAAAGCAATGAGACAGCAAAATATCCATATATTCATTGAAATGAATAAATAAACTTAGCACTCTCAACCGACAAAGGATAAACGATGAATAAAAAAATAATAATAATAAACTTTACAGGCCCGTTTTTCTGCCCGTGACTTTGTCTGCGTGAAATTTCTTGCTACCCGACCCATCGCATCGCATCGCCTGCACGCACTATGACTTCGTGTTCGCCTGCCGTTCTTTCTTACTTTTGTATTTTTGCTCGTCTCCTAAGAGTCTTAGCGTAATTTTAAATAAGTTATAGCCTTCCTCAACAGTTGGGCTATCAAATTCAAAAATAAAATATTTTTTCAAGTCTGACTGGTAGTTCCACAGGTTAGCGCGTTCAAACAAACTCTTCAGTTTTATTATTACTACTAACTTCTGTCCGTGACCTCGTTCGCGTGAAATTTTTTGTATCCTAGACCCACCCTATCGCATCGCATCACCTGCCGCAGTGTCACGTCGTTTTCGCTAAGCGACCTTTTTATTTTTTTTTTCTTTTTACTCGGCTCCTAAGGTCATAGCGTTATGTTAAATAGGCCCATAGCCTTTCTCAAGAATTAGGCTATCAAATGCAAAAATATTTTTTCTTTTTACATTTTTTTTTTCTATGGTAGTTCCAGAAATTAGTGCGTTTAATAAACAAACTCTTTAGCTTAAATATACATATATAGATATACTCGTAGATGGTAGCGAGACAATGTGAAAATCTTACGGTTATGTTTTCAACGTACAAAAATATAATTATATTGAACGAATAAATCTTTAGAGCAAAAGATACGAAAAAGAGGATTAAGGTCGAGTTGAAATGCTTGATTGGATTTCTTGTTATAAATTGGATTTAATCAAAAGGTACAAAAAGAAAATTATGAAATACATTTAGTATAACTGGATTTATTATACTGGTATTTTTACCGACATCTTAAGAGCAGATGAGAAAGCAGTATACGGTTTTGAACAGAAGAATGGTATGACATTCCATTAAATCATCATCATCTGTCTAGCCTTTTCCCAACTATGTTGGGGTCGGCTTCCAGTCTAACCGGATGCAGCTGAATACCAGTATTTTACACGGAGCGACTGCCTATCTGACCTCCACAACCCACTTATTGGGTAATATGATACCCCTTGGTTGGGCTGGTTGTCAGACTTTAGAGCTTCTGACAACCCGGAAATTAACATGATCGGGTGGCTGTTATTTCTTAGCCACAAGCCCCTCCATTCTATTTACATTCCAATAAATAATGCCCTTTATCCTTGAGGATAATCCTTGGTGGCCGGTACCACGTTTTTCGCGCGTTCGTAAAGTGGTAATTATCCGTTGGGGTTACTGCCATGCGAGAGAGTAGAATGCGGTTCCTTCCCAGTAATACAACACACTGGTCGCCACGTGTGAGCCGCGTATCTTGCGCATTTGTATTACTGGCTGTATTTATATACAGTGTTCCGGGCGATATACATAAATTTGGACCAGGTGTTCAGACCATGGAATTAAGCATTTTTCATTATGGACACATTATTGAATTCTTATTTTTTGTTAATTTTTATACAAACTAAAAAAATACCTTGCCGTAAATCACCCAATATGCATGCCTCTTTATCTCTTTATCTGAAGCATTTGATAGATTCATCATTTTAATTGCACTAAGCGGCAACATAGGCCAAGTTAAAACCCTTTCTTATTGCATAGCTCCATTAAATTTCATTAAATGAAATTACAAATATACATATTTGTAACGAAGCCTTTTTAAGTACTACATCCTTTGATAGATTTGATTTGTAAAAGCTATAGAAGCGTTTGCCAAAGTTTATATAAAACGTGAAGAACTCGGTGTATTGTATGTTAGTATCCGTTGAAGTTACTGCCACACGGGACACCGGGATTCGGCTCCCCGTAATACAACAACTGGTCACCATGCCGGTGCCGCGTGTCGTGCGCATTTGTATCATTCGTTGTATGGTGGTAAGACATCAGAGGGGCAATTCTCGTAATTTTAAGAACGTCCGCAGTCTGATCTCAGTCTCAATCTGTCAAAAATACCTTTAATTTTCCTACATTTTGACAAATTTTTGACATTTGTTTGTCGCCGAGATGAGACTGCGACTAGATTTTGAACGATTTTTATTCTGATAATATAGGTAACATATGTAATCTAATGACTGGGGATTACTGATAATCGCGTTATGGCTAATCCCTTACTCGTGATGTTCTGTAGGTGCAGTACAGTATGACGTCGACCTACTATGTATATTCAATGACTAGTTCTGACTGTTTCTTTTTCCCCCGATAATACTGCGAGAAGGCAATGCGATGCGATGCGGTACCCACCTCGTCGACTGGTAGTTCCAGAGATTAGCGCGTTCAAACAAACAAACTATTCAACTTTTTTATTACTAGATATACATCTATATAAATAAAATTTGATCTTCGAAATGTATGTACGCCCATAACTTTCGAACGACTGCACCAAATTGGATGATTCTTGGTGTTATGTATTCGTTATTGTTAGGACAAGGTTTGTATGCAATTGGACCCTTTAGGTGGCGCTGGAGTAGGGTAGGAGTAGTGTAGGAGTAGAGTAGGAGTAGTGGCCGTTTTGCGTGAATGTGACGCGTGTTTACCCCCCACTTTTTATTTTTTATGTGTGTTTGTTCTTTTTTTTATGCGTCATGTTTTCCGCAAATAAATGTATTTTCTTTCTTTCTTTCTTCTTTCTTCTAGGGTAGGAGTAGTGTAAGAGTAGGGTAGGAGTAGGATAGGAGTAGTGTAGGAGTAGGGTAGGAGTACGGTAAGAGTAGTGTAGGAGTAGGATAGGAGTAGGGTAGGAGTAGGGTAGGAGAAGGGTAGAAGTAGGGTAGGAGTACGGTAGGAGTAGGGTAGGAGTAGGGTAGGGGGTAGGACACCACGCGAACGAAGTAGCGCCGGGCAGCTAGAAATAATTTAAATGGCAAACCAACGTTTGCCGGTTCAGCTAGTAAATATGTAGATATGAGAACCCCTGTATTTTGTCCGTCTTTTACACTCTTGAACGACTCTTTTAATAGGGCCTCATAGCATAAGCATAATCAGCCTATAATGTTCCCACTGCTGCAATATAGGTTTCATCTCTTCGAGAAGAAGCGGGCTGTAATCGACCACGCGGGCCCAGTGCGAGTTGGTAGATGTCATACGTCCTCGAATTTACAGCCCTATTTCGTATCTAATGTAGCAGAATAAAATTCTTGTATCCGTTTGAGAAGTCAATTAAAAAGGAGTTTTATTACGGGCTGTAAACTGGGTGGTTGACGGTTCATATTATCGCTACGACATTAATTTGCGTAGGGCGATAAAAACAGAGGATGATAGAAGAGTTTCCTTCAAGAATAAAAATGTGAAGAGAGAGTTGGGAACAAGATAATACATATATAATTATGTTTTTATGTGAACTTGTAGTGGTGAGTTCGAAGCCAGGCAGGCGCTTTACTTTGTGTAATTTATTTCATCACCACTACTCTCAAAACGGTGAAGGAAAACATCGTGAGGAAACTGGCATGTCCTACAACCAAAAATTTGGAGACATGAGACATGTGCCAACCGTGGGGTAGGGGCCTGCATGGTGCATTACAATCCACTCCCTCTCAAGGAGAGGTGGCATGCGCCCTAGCAGTGGGAATATTATAGGCTGATTATGTAAATTATGTATTCATCTTAACATAGGTCACCTATGTTATGCCAGGGTATCTACCAATCAGCACTGGGCCCGCGTGGTGGGTTACAGCCCACCCCCTCTCACAGAGACGAGGCCTGAGTCCCAGTAGTGGGAACGTTATAGGCTGATTATGCTTTACTTTACCCTTTACATCGGTGAATTTTATACTTTTCTTATTCATACATAAAGTTCATATTTATTTGCTGTACCTAAAGGTGACAATTTTATTATTTTGTTAATGAGGTGCCTTATTGGCTAGGGCGGTAATAATCGTGCTCGTTGTTTATGTATAAAATAATTATTTTATACGTGGACTATATAAATATATAATAATTATTTTGAATAAGAGCACTTTAGGAAATTAATTAAAATTTTACTGTGGCTTGTCAATGCTGTTTAACTAGCGACCCGCCCCTGCTTCACACGGTTTTTGCCACTTGATAAAACATCAAGATTTCTTCTAAATCTTAAACAGAAACCTTCCGGAATAAATTCTCTAAATAATTGTTAAAACCGCATTAAAATCCATTGTGCAGCTTAGAAGAACAATGCGGTCACACAGACAGACACAAAAAGCGACTTTTTTTTTGTTAGCCTATACTGCTGGGCAAAGACCTCCCCCAAATCCTTCCAGGAACTCTTGAACCAGCCCTCGCGGTACGCGTCCAGGTCATCTCGCCATCCTTTTCTGGGTCGGCCTCGGCGGGGCCGTCCATCTTGTTGACCCCTTAAAAGAATGCCAATGAATTCAATTTCATCCTGTATATATAGATATGTATAAAATAATTCATTCGCTTCATGTAAAAAGCTAGTATTCAGCTGCATCCGGTTAGACTGGGAGCTGCACCAACATAATTGTAAACAGGCTAGGCAGATGGTGATGTATAAAATGACTATGTTTTCATAGCTCTTTAGTTTATGTTTACATAAACCCAAGCAAAATTAGAATCTAGTATATTCAAGCAAATATCAGCAATATTTGCCAAGAAACCCCAGCGCAAGCGCGCCCACAGATCCGAGGATTTCGATTTGAAATACGATTCAGAAATATCGTACTTGGCATTCCAGTTGCAAATAAATAGTCCGAAATATCGGAATCAACAAGCGCATAGCCGCACTTTGGCCACAACTGCCCCGTTACACAACCATTGGAACCAACATTTGGGCCCGAGTATATAAATGGACAGGACAGAGTTTGTGTAAATCAGGCAAACATTTGAACCAACTTTGCGGAACTGCACCGATATTTCGGAATCGAAACGACAACAGATAGGACAGCTTACAAGCAAATCGACTTTCCGCAAACAGAGTTCCATTTCCATCTGAATTTCATAACTGATTATGCACAGAACACTTCACAGCTTCCATAATATTGTTTGGCCTCGATACAGGAGATCGAACATTCTAAAGGAAAACTTTATTTATTTTGCAGATAAAAGCAATAAACAGATTTATTGGGGCGTATAACTTGAGCTCCGGAGTTTTGATGTTGAAGCCGGTATTACGAAACTTATGTTTTGTACATTTGTTTAACAGTTTGATGGATTGTTTGACCAATGTTGTCTAAATATGTTAAAGTTCGTAACAGGGCTTAACAGACTTTGAATGATATACTGTATCGGCTTTGTTTTCATGAGGTTTTGGGTTCTATTTCCAAGACGATACGACTTAATTTTAAATGCGCTAAGTTAGGTTAAGAACTAGCAAAAAAAAAAACAAAAAAAAATCTTATTGTAAATTTAAAAAAAAACATAAGTACTTATTAGTACTTAAGTAAATAATTAATACCTAATTAATGACTAACAATTACAAAATGACATCCTTAATTACCTAAAACTATACACAAACTAAAATATAGCGTCGACAAATTCATCCGCATCGCTGTCGACTGTTGATGTAGGCATTACCACACTGTAAGGCAATGCTTAGCCAACAAACTTTATTACAATGTGTGCCAATGAGACAAATATCGCAAATACTAACAATGAACTTTGGTCTACATCAATGTTCCTGGGAAATGAATTGAAAACATATTGATTGACACCCTACGTAAATTTTCCGTAGTACTATTAATAGCCATACAACTGTCAAAGAATGTCAATTGTGATTTGAATATCCGGACAATTTAACTTGGTTGTCAATTTTCTTGACACTTAATTTCCTTGACGTATTTTACATACGTCATTTCGATGTCAGTAGCCACACATATTACGAATAACATTAATATTTACAGAACGTAATAAAGTCTCTAAGTGTATACCTACATGAGTTCATAGTACCCTCTCATTCACAAAATATTTGTATGCGATACGGGTTTTTACGTAATCGTTATTCTCTGTAAGCCCAAGTACGCACTGGCGATTTTTCCCGCGGCGAGTTTTTTCGAGCACTGTATTTTCAACGAGTGCAAAATACAGTGCGGCGCTGAGCAGTGGTTTAGCGCCGATATTGGAAAATCCAACATTGTGTTTTTTTGACGCGCTAAGATACGTTCTGTTGAATTCTCAATGCTCGGCTGAACACCGAGAGTTGAAAATCGAGTGCACGATAAAATCCCGCCGCGATATTTTTACGCCCAGGCGAACATGGATTTAGCGTACCTACTTACGCCACACCCATAATTAATTCAAAGTCATGTTTAGTAATTGACTTAACAAAGTAGCCCTTTCCAAAGAAAGTGACGACCGCCGTTGCGAAGTAATTAATTGAAGCTTTCTTATGCCGCGTTCCCAAGGCCGCCTTTGTCACAGGCCACGCCGCGCCAGGCCACGCCGACAGGCCGTGGGAACCGTCGCATACGATGAGGCCTGCGGCGGCCCGTTGCTGCCCGGCCGATCCATCGGGAGTCGGTAAGTTCAAAGGCGAGGCCCAGGCCGCCTCTCGCGGCCTGTTCCAGCACGTTTCTTTTTGCTTTGTTTATATGAGATTCCTCGGCACGGGCCGCAAAAGGCCTCGACAGGCATAGCAAGGACTGGCGCGGCTCGTCAGTTGACGGACCGTGTGAACACGTGGCATTAGAAAGGGATCTTGAAATTAACATATAACGGTTTTAATTGGGATTCAATTAAGTATTTGAGGTAGTTTTGTTATGTACTAAACAACACAAACACAACTGGAAACTTAAACTCAATTATGTACTCGTATATATTATATATTAAAGTTGCTTTTTGTGAAACCACGCACTGGATTTTGATTAGGTTTTCACCATCATTTAGAGAATTTATTCCGGATATAGTACTTTATACATAATAAAGAAATCTTGATGTTTTATCAAGCCATAAGTACCGTGAGAAGCAGCAGCGGGTCGCTAGTTTATACTAAAATTGACTTCAGGAAGTAAAAACTTCTTTACAGAATAATTGCACTTTCAACCTTAAGATAGAAACCGGAATCTAAAACACATAGGCAGTTATTTTGCCAACTGCAACGGCGGGGTATTTGCGTAACACACTTATAGTAACAATTCGTTTTGACAGTTCAACAACATTCATTGCGTTATTTACGTTATTGAGCTGACACAATAAATAAACATATTTTTACAAAAACCTTTTCACCATCCGCATCAAAGACGCAAGAGGCTATAACTTGAAGCCTGTAAAAGGTTTATCCTAGTATCAGGTTGCATCAAAATTGATACGTATACCTACGTCCTCTCGATAGCCAAAGTGTTTAATTAAGTGGTTGTACGAAGGCTGGCCTTGTTCACGTTATGAAGGCCTTTTGTTCGGCCATATTGAAGGGCTTGACGTGGCGTTCGACAGTTCAGTGGAGTATCGGACGTTGAACGGTTTTTGTATAGGTAGTTGATTAATGAACACCATTATTTTTTGGGCGATTTTTTACTAACGCTGTAACTTATCTCAATTTTTTTTTCTTTGGTAAAAAGATTGTTTTTTTGTCACATAAGCATAATCAGCTTATAATGTTCCCACTGCTGGGACGCAGGCCTTCTCTTAGTGAGAGGGAGTTGGCCGTAATCCACCACGCGGGCACAGTGCGGGTTGTTAGATGTCACATGTCTTCGAATTTTTTTAGTTCTAGGACACGTCGGTTTCGTCATGATGTTTTCCTTCACAGTTTTGAGAGCAGTAGTTATGAATTAATTTATACAAAGTAAAGTGCCTGGCTGGGTTCGGCCCTACGTCCTAGAACTCGTAAGCCGCGGTCGTTACCATGGAGCCACCACTGCACTCGTTACATAAGAATTACCTGTAATAAATGTGTGTGTATGTAGTGTGTCTAATACTGTTTTTTCTTCATTCAGAAAAATCACTCTGTAACATTTGGTTAAAAACAAAATCTGATCTACTCTATATTAAGCACTAGCTTCTGCCCGCGGCTTCGCCCGCGTGGATGTCGGAAGTTATCCCACAGGAACGTGCTACCAGGATAAAAAGTATGCGCTTCCCCAGGATGCCATCTATCTCTTTGCCAAATCAAAAGTTCAGTGGTTTAGGCGTGAAAATGTAACATACAGTTTCAAGTTCAAATCCTCCCCTAAGAACCGAATTACCCCTTTTGCCCCGCCAGGGGTCAATTTTCGACAACTTTACATACTTATTATTAATTATTTTCTGTCGAAAGTATCAATACTGAGTTTCGAGTTAATCGGACAGCGCATTCAATTTCTTCCACACAAACTTCAACACCCCTATATCCCCCTTTAAGGGGTAGTTTGAAAAACTTATAATGATAAACTTTATTACTTACTTAGGCAAGTATTGTTGCCAAGTTTCAAGTTTATTAACTAAATTAATAAGATTTTTCATATAAACTGTATCCCCGCTTTTCACCCTCACAGGGGTGGAATTTAAAAAAAATCAGAAAAAATTCATAACTTGACTCAAAGATTATTAATACCAATTTTATAATTAATCAAGCCACTTATTATAATCCTCCCCTGTAAAATTAACTTATACCCCATTTCACCCCATTAGGGGTAGATTTTCGAAAAACCCTCATACGTGTTATTATTTATTTTTAGTCTTAAGTACACACACAGTACACTGAGTTTCGAGTTAATCGGACCGAGCGTTCAAATTCTTCCACACAAACTTTAACACCCCTATATCCCCTTTGAGGGGTAGTTTTGAAAAATTAATAATGGTAAACTTTATTGCTTACTTAGGCGAGTATTCATGCCAATTTTCAAAATTATTAACCTAACGAATAAGATTTTTCATATAAATTGTACCCCCGCTTTTCACCCCCACAGGGGTGGAATTTTAAAAAATCATTTGGGATGTGTTCATAACTTGACTCAAAGATTATTTATACCTATTTTCGAGTTAATCAAGCCACGCTGTAAAATCCTCCCCTGTAAAATTGACTACCCCTTTTCAGGCCGTCAGGGGTAGATTTTCGAAAAACCCTGAGACACATTATTCTTTCCTTTCAATTTTAGGTATAAATACTGAGTTTCGATTAAATCGGACCGCGCGCTAAAATTCTTCCATACAAACTTTGAAACCCCCCAATCCCCTTTTAGGGGGTAGTTTGTAAAAACAAAAAATGCCTAACTTCATAATTTACTCAGATAAGTATTCGTGCCAAGTTTCAAGCTTATTAACTCAAGGAATAAGATTTTTCATACAAACAAAATTCCCCCATTTCACCCTCTTAGGGGTGGAATTTCGAAAAACCCTTTCTTAGTGGATACCTACTCTTCACGAAGAATACACCCTCCAAATTTCATGTCTCTAGGACCAGCAGTTTAGGCTGTGCGTTGATGTCTCAGTCAGTCAGTCAGTCAGTCAGTCAGTCAGTCAGGACTTTGAATTTTATATATATAGATAAAAACAAATGAATACGTTTAGTTTCAAACGCGCTTTTCCGAAGTTTTAAAAGCCAATTTATGTTACAAAGCTTTTGCAAATGTAGGTTGCATTTGACACTATTTTTTTTTCGCCTGAAATATAAATAATTACTACCAAATTGAATTGAAACTAGAATCGCGCGTTCATCCACAACAGTTGGAATACTTACAAGAAATTTACTTTGAAATTAAATATTGTACAATACGGAACAAGTTTACTTCTATATTTATGTCGTAAATTGCTGCAAAAGTTTTTCTATAACAGGGAGCATTTTAATGGCGTCACGGCAAAGACGGTAGTTGCTAACAGCTGTAGTTGACATTACGTTGATTTCAAAGAAACCCGGTGACCTATGTATTTCAATTCGCGCCTCGAAGCCCTGGTTATGACGTCACTGAGAATCTTGGGTACTTGTTGAGAGGGTCCTGGGTTTTTTATTTATAGGGATGTTTAAATACTGTGGTTGAGATTAGCGGTGATTTTGTTCAGGTTTTATGATTTTCTTTCAACATATTTTATTATTATAATAATATTTATTATTGAATTTCGAGAAACTGAGAAATCGATTGTTTCATTAAACTTTCTGTTATATCGTGATTTCTTAAAACGTAATTATTTCTATGAGGAATTTCTCAGTAGGAGCCCGGAGTCTAAATTAGTGCCCAGTTGATACCAATAGGCAAGCCCCTATTACATGGGACTTCAACATAACTGGGACCTAAGGGAGGTATACGATCAATCGGGGGTTGTGGAAGAATCGTACGTTACCGTGACCCCCGGCGTAGATGTGAGATGGAACACTGGGGTGGTTTTTAGTCCGTAAGAGTCTGACAGACCCCTCAGAACATTGAGGATTTTACACCCCGGAACAAAAATAAAGGTGTACTCTAGGTACACTCCTGCCAAATTTCTGCTGAAATTTATTTTATGCCAAGAAAAGGTTACAGAATATTATCTAGCACAGTCTATTTTTGTTCAAAACTTGGTCAGATTTAGTTCAATTATTCTAATTGCTAAATGGTACCTGTAAAACTTTGTGTTTTTATTCAAGTGCGGGTTAGAACCTCTTCGAAATCTTTGGAAGTTTGTTCGAAACGATTTTCCTTTTAAGATAAGGTTAGTAACTTGGATTACTTTGAGTGGAAAGGTAGTTGAAGTTCCATAATGAGGTTTGGACTTAGGTCGATTTAATTTTTGTCTTTTGTTTTTAAATGTTATCTACATTTTAACAACATAATCTGTACCTACTATTTTGTGAAAGGAGAGAATCGTATAATAATTTCTTATTTCGTCGCGGCGTGTCAGACTTTTACTAACTAAAACCCACCCGTGTTCCTTCAGTTGCCTGTGCCAGGGGCCACGGTATCTTTTTCGAACAACCCGCGGCCCTGGCAGGCATTGGCCCTAGCGGACCCCGTCAGTTAGTGCTGACATCTCTATGAGGCGCGCGTAGAACACAACGCGTCGTCGACCCGGGTCTGGTCCTTACCGGGCAGCGAGCTGCCCATTGCGAGCTGCCCGCAAGCTCACGTCTACAGTGGCCGGAAGTCGGCTATTGACTCCCGACGTCCAGAGCGTCTCCTGCGGCGAGCAGGGGCGCCGGGGCGTGAGGGCGCAGAGACTGCCTCTCCCTCACGCGCTTCGCCTCCTCCTTTGCGAGCATTACTGCTTCGCAGAAGGAGGTGACGGCCTCCAATGCACTCTCGCTCCGTACCATGGCCTGGACCAGGGCCGAACGCGAGAGAGATAGGTACTTGCCTAAGGCCGTAAGTCCGCCTCTGCGTTGTGTTTGAAGAACCTATTATTTTTTTATGTATACTCGTACTTTATTGTACACCAGAAAATACATAACAAAAAAATACTTTAAGCACTGCAAAACATACAATGGGCGGTCTCATCATAATGGGATCATTATCATCATCATCCAGAGCCCGACTTCACCTGGCCATAGGCGTCAAAGTGGGCTCAATGAGTGAACTTTGAAACTGTCATGGCGGTGAAAGAATTAGCCAATCAACGAGTATGGATAACTGGGTTATTGCTGTGTCTCGAACGTATGGGATGGACAGGGGCTTTTTCATACGGATGTAAAGATGGGAAAAAATGACGATGATGAGGAACCGGGTGTAAAGTTCACTCATCCTCCATAGAAAAGGGAATACCCTCAGACCAGGCGGGTGTCGTGTCCGATGGGCAACTTCCTGATGACTTTTTGGGAATGGCATCTCGCCGTTCGACCTATGAGGTTGTTGTCTTCTTTAACCGGGCTTGAGGCCTGACGATTGATGTCGGGACGTTTTATAAATGCTAGTTGCGCGGTAAACTCTGCTTGCGCAATGCATGATTGTGCGTGACGTCAGTATAATGCGTAGTTCGCATGTGGCGATGTAGATGCCGCTAAGGTCATCATTATGCTAAAAATCAAGCGTTTTACATGGCTAATGACACTGCAAGATTTATCAGGGATTAGTTAGGTACAGTTTAATATATTTTGCATAAAAGCGCCATTCTTTTTTATTAGTTACACTGATCGTTATTTTGATGTAATGTTAATTTTCTCCTTGGTTTTCTTGATGTACTGGGCTGGGATGCGCTCTGTTAGATTTTTAACTCTTGGCGCTGAGTAGAGCGTTGAAAATCCAACAGTGTGTTTTCTTGACGCCCTGGGATGCGCTCGTTGCATTCTCAATGCTCGGCTCATTACCAAGAGTTGCAAATCCAGTGCGTGGAAAAAAATCGCTCGTGCTACTTGGGTTTACATTAGTTAAATGTCTCTACAATCTAAAATAATAACTTTAAAAGCTATTTCAATAATACAAAGTAATAGCACCTCATGCGTCTTTGGAATACCTCATATCATTATCTTCTATTAATATAGCATTATTAATAACCGGAGTCCGATATAGACAGCTCGTTTACCGTCTTACAACGGAATCATAAATTATTTATTAGTTACAACCTCTTTTGATATCTATTTCTTTCGCAACAGAAAATGATAGGTGTTAATATTAGTAACAATATTGAGTCCATTTATAACATACAGGGTCAGATTAAACTAGCTAGCGAAACTCCGCAAACGTGATGGGTATCGATATCTTAACACGATAAAATATAAACGATTTGATGTTTATTTTTAGGGGTCAACGACCGCTGATAGTGTTGTCACTTGCAGTATGAGTTGAGAAGATACCAATTACGTCTGTGAAGTTTACACAAAAAAAAACTGATTTTTCAAGTGAATACACTAACTGCGGTACTACACGGACTGCGGAGTTTCGCTAGCTAATTTCATTTCACCCTGTATGGCTTTCGGATATTATTGCCCTGTTCTGCTTTTTAGAGGGGCTCGTGGATAAATAATAACAGCAGCACGGATCGGTCGTAGGTTAAGCTTTTTGGTGAGTCCGTGGATGGGTGACCATTCATTACATAGCGAGACCCGTCCGTAAAAGCACGTTAAGCCCTTTGTCCCGGCTTACAATCATAGATCTTCGACAGTTGTTACGGGTTAAAAGTTCAAAAGTTTGACAACCAGTCTTACCAAGGGGTATCGTGTCAACCATTAACTTGGTCGTGGATATCAGATAAGCAGTCGATCCATGTAAAATATTGGTATTCAGCTGCATCAGGTTAGACTGGAAGCCAACTCCAACATAGTTGGGAAAGACTAGGCAGATTGATTTTTTTACCTGTGCCGTTTTTTGGCTTAAAACAAAATTGTGGGACGGAAAAAACCTTTTTGCCAAACCATTCCTAATGGGTTAACTCGAACCAAAGTGTTAGGCTAAATATTGGTTAATTAAATAAATCTAACACTATGTTGGATTAATTCTCGATATCAATGAAATTAAAATGAATAACGTGCAAAGAGTAAGCGAATTGAAGGAAGAGAGAGAGAGAGAGAGAGAGAATGAGAGAGGGAGAGAGAGAGAGAGAGAGAGAATGAGAGAGAGAGTGAGAAAATGAGAGAGAGAGAGAGAATGAGTGAGAGAGAGAGAGCCATGTTGGAGAGCGCCGCAGGCGGTACTTTCCAAATTACGATTTATTTTATTTTTTTATAATTTTTACGATTACTGGCCACTAGCCTTACCCGTGTGTTAAATTAATTTCGCCATTGTAGCGGCACGTTTTATAGTAAATAATATGGAAGTATGGATAAAGTAAATGGACCATTTATCACTTAAAATCAATAAGGGATAAAAGTACCAGTAACCTTTCCGACCTCTATCCGTTTTATAAAACAGGAACCCATCATCAATAAACCTTTATCAAAATGTATCTAGGGTACCAAATAGCCCCGTACCCTAAGATATACTGCCGTCCTTCCCACTTCATCATCATCAAGCTATATTAGGACACTTCCGCTTAAGCACAACCCTTAGCCACGGATCCTTCGCTTTAAACCATACAAGGGAAAATGTGGAACAGTAACCTTAGTTTAAGCGGTCCTACAGTTAACGGCGGTTAAAGTATGATGTATAGTAGTAGAAGATAGTTTTGTTTCATCAAGATGAATGTATGTAGCTGTCAATATATGTATAGTTCCAACATGAATGATGTTACCAATATTTTGTACCAAAATTTTGATTTGAAGTTGTTTCAATGGAGTTTGTAGCTCGTTCTTCTTCATATGAACCTTTCGAATTGCCCACTAGCTTTATCTTTCTGACTGACATCCTTGACAGTTCAAAAGTTTAATAGAAATAAATAGGCTAGTTTCCTGAAAAAATCTAATTAGTTCGTCAGTTAGATTATCAAAAAATATTGAACCCGTATTTTTTCTTTTGTCAATTATATAAAAAATGATGAAGATATCGCCCGTTAAAGTTCCGCGTTACGTCACTAGCTTGCGACACTTTTGCAAGCAAGTGACAAGACCCCCCACTCCCAAATTTTGACGCGCTTTATCTTTTTAATTTTTTGTTTGATTGACAAAAGAAAAAATTCGTGTCCATTATTTTTCGATAATCTAACTGACGGACTAAATATAATTGTTATTTTTATACCCAGGAAACTACCCTATTCTTTGAGTTTGGCTTAAGTTTAAAATTGATTTGCTTGTTAGACATGGTTTAAAAAAAAATGTAGTGTTTTCAAGCGCTGCTACTGATCATGACGCGAAGTGAAATTGGGTTTTTCCATCTGGAATTTCTCAGTAGCAGCTCTGAGCCCTGACCCGGCCCTGATTGATGCCCGCTTGACGTCAAAAGGCTTCCCTCTATTACATGCGCCTTAAATATAACGTGCGATTTATGGGTGTATTTAAATACGTACACCTCTGCCAAACATTTCGGGAAAACCGGCGTGATGATTCAACTCAACTCAGTCTATCGCAGTCCACTGCTGGTCATACGCCTCTCCCAGTCTGCGCCACCAAACCGTGTCCTCCGCCTTCCGCATCCAGCTGCCAGTCCATCTAGCTGGAGGGCGCCCCACACTACGCTTGCCGATACACCGGTCTCCACTCTAGGACTCGTCTGCTCCACCGGCCATCGGTCCTTCGACAAACATGGCCAGCCCACAACCACTTCAGTTTGCTGACGCTGCAAGCAATGTCGGTTACTCCGGATATTTTCCGGATACCTTCCAGATGTTATATAATATTATTTCAATTCACAAAAACATTAAAAAACAAACCGTTGACGATGAAACAACATGCGGCACGAGAAAGGTACATTCTTTTCTCGCAATTGAGAGTACAAATTAATTACTAAACCTTCTAAAAAGATACCAAAACAAACACATGCAATTAATCACGCTTAACCATGCTTATCGTAAATCTGCCATCTGCATTGCCTGACAGATATTTTGGAGTACATTTCTACCCCGCCATTGTTTCTGCGCAATTTGATTTATTATGTTATAATTTGGTAATAATAATGAAATATAGCTTGAAATATAATTTAAAGGGAGGTCGAATAAACAGAAAATTTATTTAGTACTGAATTAAGGAGAAAGGAGCGAAATTTTCAATTAATTTAAAAGGTTTTTGGATCTAGTACTCGTAAACTGAGTTACGGATGGTCCCTCGTTGGTATTGTAAACGGACTTCTAGTTTATGTGACTTTATAACACGATCTGAAGGCCAATACTCTTAATTTAACACGTTCAAAATCTAGTCGCTGTCTCATCTCAGCGACAAACAAATGTCAAAAACTTGTCAAAAATGTATGGAAATCAGAGGTACTTTTGGCAGATTGAGACTGAGATCTGCGGGGCAATTGCGTAACTATAAATAACAATGGGTATCATTTTGACAGTTCAACAACATTCATTGCGTTATTTACGTTGTTGAGCACACACATTTTTCGAATATTATGAAGCAATGGATTAGCAAAAGTCCTTCAAAATGATTCAGATTGAGATTGATAGTGTGTTACTGAATTAGGGTGCATACTGTGAATGTTCTTAAAACTCCGAGAAATTGCCCCTCTATGCTATTACCAATCCATCTGCCAAGTGTACTTTCCAAATAACTAGGTCTTTATACTAGATGGAGAGACTATGCTCACTTAAGTAAACTCCCTTACTGAAGACGTGGCTATTTTCTTTAGTAAAATAATTCTAACTGAGCAGAGAATTACACAGTTGCTATAGCCACTTATTTCACCATCATCATTTCAGCTCGGAATCACTTTGTCATTTTTTACGATTCCGTGCGTACTAACACTTACTACCGCATAATTTGTATATATTTTGCTATGGCACCACTATGTTTTTGCAAAAAGATTAGTGGTGGCCCGGTGTTAACGGCTGCGACTTACGAGTTGTAATGTACAGTCATGAGCATAAGTATGTACACACTTGACTTTATTCAAAAGCGATTTACTCCTTTATTTTTGAATGAAATTTTATGTTGTTACGAACATAGTATTTACGAACCCATAGGTTTATGTAATGTGTCGTATGTCAACGTTGCATTCGTTATTTCACGAAAAAATCGCAATTGAAAGTTGCCAAGTGTTGACATATTGGTGCTCGTGACTGTAGGTCGTAGGGTAGTTAGGAACCTAGTCAACCGGTTTACTTTGTGTAAATTATTTCATCACCACTGGCCCACTGCTCTCAAAACGGTGAAAGAAAACAACGTGAGAAAACTGGCATGTCCTAGAACCAAAAGTTTGGAAACTTGTGACATGGATTACGGCCCAATCCCTCTCACAGAGAGGAAGCCTGTGTCCCAGCAGTCAGAACTACGTGACTGGAGTCTTTTTGGGTTAAAAAGTTAGTGGTCGAACTTCGAATAAATAAGCCTAAAATAGTAAATCAACATTCTTCTCCATCTTGCCATATAACATCATTAATTGGCCGTCTTACTTTAAAAAGGAAATAACAGGGACGTTCTGAGATTTATTGAGTTTGTAAACGTCAAGTTTTTATGAATAGGAGGGGGGATACACTATCATCCCGAGCTGTTTATCATCCCACTGAAGCTATAAGTCTCTGTAGATAAGAAAAGGGATGTTTTCGTTGTATCGGAGATGGTAACAATTTGTCACTTTGTGGATGAACGGAGTTGGTGAAATATTTAAGGAAAAAGATGTTCTTGATTTTCTTTATAACTTTGACGACTTGGCTCAGTGGTTGAGTGGTAACGGCTTTTTGTGCAAAAAGTTTAATTATTAAATATACAAGGTATAACAGAATAATCGCAAGTCCTGAATGTAGTTTGTTCATAATTGTCTACTGAATCGTTTTCAATAACTTTTAATACACCTAATTTTTTTTTTTTTAATTATGCATTTTGCCACACTGACCGCCGAGTGTGCCAAAGAAAATTAAATAATATTCAGAGGCAATAAGACTCAATTTTAAATCCATAAAGTAATATTATAATAGTTGGCTTTAAAAAAAAGAGTTTGTCATTTTATTATGCTTATAACTCAATCCTTTAATTGGGGTGTATGAGGTCTTGCGGTAACTATGTTACATATTGTATAACGCCAACCTATTTCGAACCGCTTCCGCCACAATCATAATCAACCTATAATGTTCCCACTGCTGGGACACAAGCCTCCTCTCGATGAAAGGAAGAGGGCCGTAATCCACTACGTGGGCCCAGTGCGGGTTGGCAGTTGTCACATGTCTTCGAATTTTTGGTTCTAAGACATGCCGATTTCCTCCTTTCCTTCACCGTTTTGAGAGCAGCCCCCCACCACAATACGCTCATCCAATAAGGGCGCAGCTTTTGGAACTTTCTAGAAGCCCTGTGAAAAACAAACGACGCGCACCCTTCTTTTGACATTAGCCGTCTGACGTCGGTCAACTGCGCACCGAAAAGGGATTCTGTGTTCAACAATTTACGAAACTTTATCTTCGTCCCAAACCCTATTGTTTTGATGTATATGTTACTGGAAATAAAGCACTTTCTGTACATATGTGTGTAAAACATACAATAATTAACAACGTCCTGAATCAGGGTGTTACGTGTACGAATTTTGTTTGTTACCGCACTCACGATACAAGGAAAATTTCTATATGTGATGGAGCTTTTTTGCATAAAGACTTTAGACAAAGCTTTGTTCTCAAATGATTAATAGGTATTTTGGTCCAGAAAATAATGTTGAATGTTGGGTCTTTTTACCATCCCGCACTGGGCCCGCGTGGTAGATTACAGCCCACCCCCTACCGACGAGAGGAGGAGGCCTATTATGTTCCAGCTGTGGTAAAATTTTAGGCTGATTATGAGTTGGGTCTTTTTAAGGTGTGGGAAATAACGAAAGGTTAGCTCTCTATGCACCCATTAGTGTATGTATATTTAGACATGAAACAAATGGTTCTATAAAATGTATTTTTCTGCGCAAAATTTTAAGTACAGAAAGAACAGAGTTCCAGTGAGTTTTGCGGGGAATAGTACAAATGTCAACGAGTGTATGTTATTACATAAGTTTGTGACTTAGTAAGCAGATAAATGTAGACTATGCATTAATGTAAAAAAAATAATGATGTTTATAGCACTGTGTGACCTAAACGCGCACTTAAGCCACGATTTTCTGTGACATAAGTACTAATAAGTAGTCCATTTTAACAGAGAAAAGCATGACTTAAGTGCGGGTTTATGTCACACGAGCTATAAAACTACTAATATTATCAATATGAAAGTTTGTATGTATGGATGGATGTTTGTTACTCTTTCACGCAAAAACTACTGAACTGATTTGGATGAAATTCGGCACACAGATGGTTTATAACCAGGATTAACATATAGGATACTTTTTATCCCGATATTCTCACGGGATCGAAACTTATACGGGTGAAACCGCGGGGCGCCGCTAGTTATTTACATAAACTATAAGCGCCTGTCTGGGTTCGAACCTCTGACCTACAACTCGTAATTCGGAGCCGTTACTACTGGTCCACCACTGCTCCACGACTCTTAAAAAATATAGTCAATTATTTTATTGAATGTTAGCAGGCTCTACGGCTACGTTTCATGCAAGTTAATAATTTAAAGTTAGTGTAATAATTAGTGGGACATAACCCCTTCCGGGCCGCTGCGTATTTTACATTAATGGTGTGTGTTGATTATAAATTATCCTAATTACAAAATACGCGTGGGAAATGCTTTCATGTTTCATTAGCAGTCAATGAAACTATTGACGTGACAACGTCTAATAAATCGATGAACGCCGGCTGCATGCACGAAAAAGGATGACTCATTGTCCCGTTACGCTCAATCATTTCATCAATGTTTTGTTATGACGTTGTCACGTTAAACTATCGTCCGTAAACCAACTTTATAGACAACCAATTTTTTTTTTCATTCTTTCAATGTATTGGAGAATAAGTATTATACAACGGTTTTTCTGTGTCCGCTAACTTTGGACGATATGCATTGCAAATCTGTTGTGTGAACTAACATTTCAGAAAGAGATTTTTTTTTTCATCTTTTCCCTTTCAAATGATCTGTTTTAAAACATTAGATAGACTGCTTTGTTGGTCTAGTGTCCTGGGTTCAATTCCCGGGCAGGCCAAAGTGATATTGAGTTTTTCTATCTGGAATTTCTCAGTATCAGCCCGGAGCCTGGATTTGTGCCCGGTTGATACCAGGGGGGCAATTCTCGTAATTTTAAGAACGTTCACAGTCTGATCTTGATTAGATTTTGAACGTTTTAAATCACGAGAATTGACCTTCAGGGCTAGCCCCTTCTACATGGGATTTACACATAACTGGAGAAATGTGGGTGTACTATAGTTACACCTCTGCCTTACCCATCGAGGTATATAGGCGTGATGGGGATATACAATAATAATAATTATTATTTATTAAAAACATAATAAAATGACCAAAACTTATTTTTATTTAAAGCTACTATTTTTATGAAGAAAATCGTGTTGACCCTAGCTTTACTTTATGCATTTAAAATTATGTCTTATTGCCTTGGAATAAGATTTAATTTTCTTTGGCTCAATCGGCGGGCAGTATGGTAAAATATATTTTTTGAAAAAACTACCTGTATTAAAAGTTACTGAAATCGATTCAGTCGTTAATTATGAACAAACTACTTTCAGGTCTTACGTCTATTCTGTTACACCTTATGTGTAGATTAAGGTTTATTCCAACAACATTTGCCCCCTTATTACAAAACAAGGTTTTTCTTTCGATCAGGTTTAAACCACTGACCCAGTCATTGAATTAAGAACCCAACTGATAGAGAAATGCAGTTATTTATACAAAAATGACGGCTTAGTTCGGTGCTAACTTGTCACTTTAGTATTAAGAACTTTGCCTAAATTCGAAATAAAGTTCGAAATACAAGTACGGGCTCAATAGTTTAGGCTAGAACTTAAGTTAGGTTTCGTTTTGTAACAAGAAGGTTGAAGTTCATATCAGCGAAAGTTCTAGGCTAAAAACCACGGCAAAATTAGTCTGTAGCCGCAAACAGTTTTGTAATTAAGGAATGGTAGTGATCCACGATTTCACGCGCCAATATACCCAATCAAAGGGCGCAGATGTAATCAAAGTTGGCCCGACTATAGGCTTTGAAGGCGGTTTGACGATACTAGTTGGATTGTTGTTGGTGACATATTGATTGGTACTAGGTGTTGGTAAGCAAATGTTTGATACATGTTAATTTCAGACAACGGAAATGTAAAATATCGATCTAGTTTTCAGTGTAAGACTGATAATAAAAAACTTTATAATGATAATACTTTATTCTCAAAAAGTGGCCAGAGTGGTGGTGGTGGTGGGTGGGTGGTGGTGGGTGGTGGTGGTGGTGGTGGTGGTGGTGGGGTGGTGGTCTCAAAAGTGGTTTATTTCAAGTTGTTTATGCAGAAAGTGACGTGAGGAAAGTTTTGAGTATGAATGTGGATAAGAGTGGGTGAAGATCAAAGAAACGATGCATGGACTGTGTGAATGATGATATGGTTAGAAAGGAGTGACTACCGAGATGACGACTAATAGAGAAGTATGGAAGAAAAAGACATGTTGTACCGACCCTAAATAAATTGGGATAAGGGCAGGAGATTGATGATGCAGATGACTTTATTTTCATCATCACATACATTTTCAGTGGGTATAATATAAGGATAATTATACATTTTAAAACGCGGCCTGTGTAACGGCACTGCAACTGCCCTTTTACACACACATAAAAACGCGGCCTAAGCGGCCGCGTTTTCTATTTGGTATTTTTTACTATACCATAACGCGATTCTGTTCTTTGAAAGTGGTGTATTCTGAAATACTGTCAAACTTAAGTAACTAAACAAACAAGTATGTATTCATTATTTACCAGGGATCGTAATTTTATTTGATTATTTATGTCTTTCATAACAGCCCCCTGAAATTTGACGAGGATGCAAAACAACAGTTTATATAATACTGTAGGTACAAAATATGGGTTCAGAAACACGTTACACAAAGAACAATTACCTAATCATAAGAGGGATACACCAGGGTAGCCCGCGAAATTCCAATTTTCTGAACGCCTACCTATTTTATGAAATATCAATCAATAGGGTTATATGAACTAAGATTGTTTTTTTAAAGATTTTAATGAATATTATTCTGTAAATACATACTTTTTACGATCGCAAGTCATATTTTGTTCCACATACAACCTGACACTCACCTCAAATTTGCAAAAAAAACATAAGAAAAATTGAATCTTGCGAGCTACACTAACGCTTATCCTTTCAAAGGTTTATATATCTACTTAAAAAACAGCCAATAAACAGCCTAAAAAACCTTAAACTCTTAAATATGTTGAGGCCCCAAAATAATTAGAATTTCAACGTATAACATGCCTTACTATCTTCAAATCAAGGCTTTCATTGGCTAACATTGTGTCTTTTTACTTAGGAAGGTATAAAAATGCACTAAATACACATTAAAATACCAATATTCTAATACCTGATATCCCCCCCCCGCCAAATATCCATAATATAAAATACCACATACATTACCAACATTCCAGTTGGAATATCCCCGATCCAAACGCTCACTCACATTGATCCGACGCCATTTTTATACGGTATTGTTTTCCGAGGCATATCGTGTATCGTGTCACACGACAGTGACATTATTGTTATGAATACTTGAACACATCTCGCTTGGAATGTCGGCCTGTCAAACTGACAAAATTGTATTAAATATTTTATTGAAATGGGGGTATTGAACTTGCGAAGTTCACTTGTTTTTTTTTTAATTTTCTTTTTCTGGCGTGTAATCGTTCTTTACAGATGATAAGTACTCTTTTTAAACTATTTGTAGGACGTAGATGCTATGGAGGCATGAGGAACGGTGTAAATTTCACTCATCCTCCATAGAAAAGGGAGGATCCTCCGACCAGACGGGTGTTGTGTCTGGCGGGCAATTGCCCAACGATTGATGTTGGAAAGTATGTATGTATGTATGTGTATGTATGTATGTGTGTGTTGCTAATTGCGCGGCAAACTCTGCTTGCGAGATGCAGGATTTGCGTGACGTCAGTATGACGCGTTGTTCGAATGTGGCGTTGTAGATACTGCTACTACAATGCTCTTAAGCAGATAATGTTTAATTAAAGATAAAGCTGAAGAGTTCGTTTATTTGAACGCGCTAGCCTCTGGAGCTACCTACCAATCGGATTCGATAGCCCAAATTTTGAGGAAGGTATATGCCAGGAAGGTTATTTACCATCACGCTACAACCCTTACAAGAAATTTGACGCGGTTGTGATGGTCGCAATGTTTTCCTTCACCGTTTTGAGAGTAATGATAATGAAATAATTTACACAAACTAAAGCGCCTGGCTGGACACGAACTTACAGATATAACTCGTAAGTTGGACCCGATACCACTGCTCCTAACAATAATCTGATAATAATATACGTCAGCAAAGAATGGCGGCATTGGGTTGCCCCAATTATTATTTTGATCATATAGGTACTATCATCTGTATTTATGTTCTGGTTAGTACCTAATTTAATTTAATTAGGATATCAATACCTGATATTATAGGTTACATGTTGATTTGAAGAAGATCGATATTAATTATCACAAAATATCTCATTAGGCAGGATAACGATAGACTAATTATAGATAGTTGTTTAATTAATCTGGTATCAGTTACCATCAAAGCAGTATTTTATTTTACAAAGCCATACATAATTTGCCATTAATTAAACTACTAATCATACTCATTACCATCTGCCTAGCCTTTCACCAACTATGTTGAGGTCGGCTTCCAGACTAACCTGATGAAGCTGAATACCAGTATTTTACATGAAGTGACTCCTATCTTACCTCCACAACCCAGTTACTGGGTAATACGATACCCCTTAGTAAGACTGGTTGCCAGACTTACGGGCTTCTGATGACCCATAATGACTGTCAAAGATCCACGGATGACAGCCGGGACCAACGGCTTAGCGTGCTTTCCGAGGCATGGAGGGTTCTTGGCATGTGAAGATGGTCACCCATCCACGGATCCACCGCGGCAAACGTAGCTTAACCTGTTATTACTTAGCCAGAAGCCCCTCAAACTACTAATCATACTAACTATACTAACGACTACTAGACTAATGATACGAGCTGCAGGTCGTACGTTCCACCCCAGGCAGGCGTTTTACTTTGTGGAAATAATTTGACCACCACTAGCACAACTAGCAACGAGCACTGGGCCCGGTAGATAACAGCCCACCTTTGGGGGGCTTTTGTTATCACCGAGAGGAGGCCTGTGTCCCAGCAGTGGGAACATTATACGTTGATTACGCTAAATTAATTATCAGTCTGAGAGGGCGAGTCGAAACACAATCATAATAAAAACTGATGACAAAAACAATTTGTTATTTAGAAACATACTTTACCCACATTCTCAAGCATCTAGAATCACCCAAAAAAACTAAACTGCCATCTTGGGTCAAAGATAATATCCAAGTTTCCACTCGGAATCACCTGAACGGCAACCTGTCAATTTATAACTCTGTTCCGCTCCATATCCAACGATGTTATCAAGACTTTCTAGACAATAAACCCGGACCGCTTATCTTAGGTTGCCATGGTTACGGGTTAACTGGCTACGGGGCGGAAATCCGACCAGCAATGGCGCGAAATGGCTCTAATCGTCTCGTAGCACACACAGACTAAAAGCGTAGCGATGTAGCAAGTTGCTACGTGATTTTTCGTAGAGGATCTACGAAGTTTGATGTGTAATAATTTCTTCCATACATTTATCTTGGCCTATAATCTACCCAGTGCGGGTTGGTAGATGACACGTCTTCGAATTTTTGGTACTAGCACATGGGGGTTTCTTCACGATGATTTCCTTCACCGTTTTGAGATTATAGCCCTTTCGGAGAGGAGCCCTGTGTCACAACTGTGGAAACATTATAGGCTGATTATGCTTATTATGCATACGCTTATTTATCTTGGACATTACTGACGTGGGTGAAGGAAAACATCGTTAGGAAAACTTGACTTACAGTTAATATAAGTCTGAAATCGCCAACCAAATACACATAATCTAATATCGCAACATATTCGCCAAAAATGTAAACAAGTATGAGTTTATGGAAAAAATACTTTAATCCCTACACTATAAAGTTCAGTTAACGCTACAACTTCAAACATTTTATAACTTTTTCAATAGTGCTAGTCACTCTGAAATTAGTCTAAGGTTATGTGGGTTTAAAATTAATTTAAATCAAATAAATGTTTATGTTCTATCCGTGGAATTTCATTGAAATAATTGTGGTTTAATTTACGGTTCAATATCCATTCAGTAATTTTAATGACAGTAATTAGATTATTTAAATGCAATGAAACATTGTGTTTAAATCATTTAATGAGCTGTGATGCTAATTACCGGTTTTGTTGAATAACTATAATATTCATACGGGCATCGTATACGCCCAAATTTCGTATTTAATTCGTATAAAGTAGATATTAAACCAAACACATGGGACTTATTTTTTTTATTTTTATAACAGCTTAAACCATCATTACAGGGTTTACCCTAATGCGACAATTAAGAACTTAAACTAATAACCAAAGCTTACAATGACCAAATTAGAAAAAATAAAACTAACAACATTATTAAATTATTACACCATTAAATACACAAAAAATAGTTTAACATAATTACAAACATCACATAGTACAAACATAAACACAAACATACTTACATTAAGAAAAAATTAAGAATTGTTTTGCTTGTAGCATATTAAAGATAGAACCCTAAACCCTTGCGAATTCACTCAAACAACACGTAAACACATCAATCTAAGTTTGAAGGTCGTTGATGGTACGGATAGCTCTGGTAAGGGGTGCCCTGGCAAGCAGGTTCGTTCTGGCTGTAAGTACCAGTAGCAGTGACGGGCTGCGCCGCCTCCATACGTAGCGCTGCAATACTCCTGGGTTGTCATAACTGGTGAATTGAGGTGTAGATGATGCCTAACCCTTCAGAAAAACAAGGCATGATGCTATGAAGTTATATCAACACTTGCACCCTAGTTAAAAAGATAATCACAGGCAACATCCACTCAAACATTACATTAACTCAAAAAACACAAAAACATTACTTAAGAAACAGATACAAATTAATAACAACTCGACCACGTACACTGACTTACGGCAAAAAAAAACATACTGTTTGAGGGAGTACAACTTTACAACAGCCTGCCCAACGACATAAAAATGTGTGATAATTTAAATATTTACAAAAAAAAAACTAGAATCGCATATTTACAGTCATTATTTTTGATGAGATGCTAATGAGCAGATTGTGTAATAAAATTATTTAGACGTAATAGTATGAAACTTGTCGCCCTAAGCTAAAGCTGTATTTGTATTTATTATGATATTTTTGTGAATCTCATTTTAAGTGAACTATGTACGTTCTTATGAGAAAATAAAGTTCTTTAAACCTATATGTTAAACATTTGGAAGGCCCCCCATAAGGTGGACCGTCCGCTGGATGCGAGTATCACAGAACGGTCGAAGTGGAGGTGCTTGGGGGAAGCCTATATCCAACAGTTTCCGAGCCCATAGATGGGATCCCAAATGGCAGAAAACGACCGCGCGGCAGGCCCAGAAAGAGATGGCGGGATGAGCTGGACTCCTCAAAGGATTGGCCCACAATCGCAGTAGACCGGGAAACGTGGAAGGAGGGAGGGGAGGCCTTTGCCCTGCAGTGGGACACCACAGGCTCATAATAATAATATGTCCAGCAGTGGACGTCTTTTGGGTTAAAATGATGGTGATGAACTGGCGAAGTGAGTGGGTGTACTTTAGGTGCACCTCTGCCTAACCCTTCAAGGAATAGAGGCGTGATGCTACATTAAATCAAATAATTACAATGATTCGGTTATTGAAAGTCGTCGGCGGCATCGTCGCTAGGCATTATAATGGTATATCAGTGATAATTTCCGAGTCTATTCCCTCAGTTGTCAGTTTATTTAATTCTCCTGATTCGTTGATTGGTCAGTTTCACTGTTTGGTCAGTTTTGCAACGAGTTTTTAGTCTCGCTAGTTTTGTGTTTAGTCCTTTTTGCCTATTAATATGGATATCGTAGGTATTCGTCACTCATTCCTGGGTCTATAAAATTAGGAGTCTGATTTTCTTTCATTGACTAGGGAAAACCAAAGAAACGATGGATGGACTGTGTGAATAATAGAGGAGTATGGAAGACAAAGACATGTTGCGCCAACCCCAAGTAAATTGGGATAAGGGCAGGACAATGATTATGATGACTTTCTTTCATTGACTAGCTCTTCCAGGTTTCTCGTAAGGTTCTCAAAAACATCATGTTTATAAAGGAAACGCCACACACAACACGGAACTTTTCAGGACTTTCCTTTTCTTCTTCTTAACTTTAAGCTTTGATAAAAGTTTTGACCGCCAGATATCAAATTTCAGGTTTCAGTAATGAAAAACATAGATTCAATATTTTGTGTATATATTTTAATGGAACATGTAATAGATTGAGTATCATGAACCCATAACATGAAAAAAAAATCTTTAACTAATGTTTTGCCCAAACACTTTTGTATTCTCAATGATTTTATCTTGAAATTCCAGCATAATCAATTACATTTCTAATCACTGGCGGTCAAAAGCCCATACCCTTTAAAGCTATGATCATACTAACGTGACGTCACTTTGCAGACAAACAGCGGTAGTCGCGTAGGCAGAATGCCGCGCGCCGGCGCACTTTTGCTGGCGATAGCGGCTGTCCTACTCGCCGCTGAGTGGGCCCATGCTTCGTACATCGATCCTGGTAAAGTATAAAAACCCTAAGTAGTACATTCACGATCTTTGGGTTACGTAAATCAACCAGCTAAAACCAATGGTGCGACTCTCCTCTCATTGTAATAAAGTATAAATTAGAATGATTGCCGTGAGTTTGTTAAAACTCACGTGCGAGTTTGTTATAGCCCACTCCCTCTCGAAGAGAGGAGGCCTGTGTCCCAGCAGTGGGAAAAATATAGGCTGATTATCATGAAGATGATGATGTTAAAACTCGCGGCTATAATTCAAATGTATGTCTTAGTGCTCATATACACGAGCGGCACGTTGCCAACGACAGAGACAACTGTAGCCGTCGACTCGTCGACTGCAGGGTGTAGTTCGTGTATAATGAGCACTTACCTTATCGAAATAAAAGTTATATTGCAATGACTTAAATTTTTGCGTGATGACATTGGAATTAAACCGTTAGTGGGTTCCAAATTGAATTTGATTTGACGGCACGGTTGGCGCAGTGGTTAAGCGATTGACTGCTGCGCTGCGTGTCGCGGGTTCGATTCCCGCACGGAACAAATATTTGTATGACCTACATGTATTTGTTCCGAGTCTGGGTGTTTTTCTATCTATAATATGTACTGTATTTACGAAAAAAAAAAATTGTATATAAGTAGTTTATCAGCCATCTTGTTACCATAACACAAGCATTAGGTTGCTTAGCTTGGGACAAATGGTGCTGTGTGAAATGTCCAGGGATATTATTATTATTATTAATTTGACGTCGCGCCATTGTTTTTAGCCGAATATTTACGTCATTTTTGGATCGTGAATGTCCTATTTTATACAATAGCACACGCATAATCTGCCTATATTTTTTCCACTGCTGGGACACAGGTCTTCTCTCTGTGTAAATGACCTTATGCAGTACCGGGGCATAAACATGACATTGAGCTTAAGAAAGATAGGTTCCGGTATGAGAGACACTCTCTGTTACTTACCGATTAGACTCTCTCTCGACGCTCAACAAAGCTGAACTTCTTCTTTTTCGGTTACTGTGCTTGTTGCTATTAGATAGGTATGTATACATGAACATGAAGAAGAAAAGACGGGTGTTGGATTTTATATCATACTCGTAAGTCCATTTTTAACTGTTGGAGCTCACTGGTAGAAATCTTTACGTAAGGAAAAAGAGTCATGCCCATATACGATTTCCTCTCCCCGTCTCTTACTACTTTTTTTTTAATTTATTCTCATGTTCAGCCCAAAGTTAACTCTAACTCTAATTGTTTTAACTGTCTGTTTTTCATACGTTATAAGCTGACAAAACATTTATAAAGACTAAAAAAAAAATGTTTTTAATCCACCTCTGAGACAAAACAATCCAATAATTTGTTCTTATAAAAGAATCTTCTCCGTAATTTACCATCCGTGGAAAACAAAAAATGTAATGAAAATATCTGTTTTTCTTTAGTTAAATTACGGACTTGAGAATCACTTGTATATTCCTGACAAAGTTGCAAAAACACTTGGAGGCAGTATGAAAAGAATTTACGGAAAGATATCATTGAGATGGAAAAATAAACTTAATTATCTTGTTTAATGGTAAACATGATTAAAGGACCTTACAATGAAGACAGTTTTTCGTCGCAAGGAATATTGTATGACGAAATATTCTGGAATGAAATCGCACATTTTGTCCGTCATTGGCGCCGATTCCCTTGTTCACAAACTAAATTTAAGTTCAGTGCATCTTTTTCTTTCTATTTCATTAAGAATAGGATAGAAGATAAATATTAGTTTAGTCCTGTCAAATTAGTCAGCGCCTGACGTAAATTGACGTATTTTTAGTCGCCATGATTTTAATCACGTCTAAACTGTCTATGGAGTATTTTAATTTTGTCAATATTAGTTTTTTGTTAATATTTATCTTCTGTTCTTTTCTTAGTAAAATAGAAAGAAAAAGATGCACTGAACTTAAATTCAGTTTAGTTTGTGAACAAGGGAATCGGCGCCATTGGCAACATAATTATTTTCAAGTAGTTACTCAAGAACCGAATGACAAACCAAGTTGTAACAGAAAATATATTATCAACCAGACATAATGAAATTATTTGTTTAGGAATATAATATTTACTTAATAAATAAGCTAACAGACTTAAAATATGTTGTACATTTCATTAAAAGCGTGTAACGGGCCTCTGCGAGTTGACTTCGGCCCCTCGTATGCCTTCCAAAAGTCCGGGACACCAGGATACCAAGATATATAATAATGATAATTATGTAAATGTGTATAAAAAAATAGGAAAATGGTCGACGAATTTTTGGAGCGCTGTCAACAGGAAAAGTGCCCATAAGGCAAGGAGCATTGCAGTTAGACATAGTTGATTTCAAAATGCTACTGTAATTGCTACTCTACTGCCTTGTAATTTTGCAGTCTTCCTAGAAACTGCATTTTTTTTTCATTGTTTTACTAAGGACTTAAGTGGCTATTTGAAACTCCAGTCTTCACGTCTTAGTTAAATGTTTCATGGAACAAAAACTACAACAAAGCGTTTTGTCAACAGGAGACGACGACGTTGAAGTAAACCTGTCTGATTACGGAGAAGATCCCGCTGATCTGCAGCTGCTCCAGGATGTTGGAAAGTGAGTTTTAACACCTTACGTATAGAGATCGAAATTGAATAGGTAGAAGATTCAAGTCAAACAAGGTGAAGGTTGGGCTATGTTAACAAAGCAAGACTTCGTGATTATCAAGTTTGAGTTATGAACTTATACTCAACTACCTATTTAGGATTAGAACTATGGTGGAACAGATAATTGAAAAGTTTCTGAACATATTTCATGACTTGTGAGTGAAAAGAACGGAGATAGCTGCTTCTCATCCATTTTTTATCCCCCTAAATATACCAACTGAACATTATTGCATATCCAATAGATTTCAAGTAGTACAGAAGAATCAAATAATCCTCCAAATCAAGTAAAAAGTGAATGCATGCGCCACTGCATTGCATTGTCACGGACAAAAACTTAGGCTAGCGTTCACTGATGTGGTTTCAGACGATCGTCGCTGATCTACGTTTTCAGGCGCGCCTGTGTGAAGCGAGGAGGCAACTGCGACCACCGGCCTGGAGACTGCTGCCACTCCTCCTCCTGCAGGTGCAACCTCTGGGGCTCCAACTGCCGCTGCCAGCGCATGGGGCTCTTCCAAAAGTGGGGGTAGGCCTTCGCCCCACACTCCGACTCCCCTGAAGCGGCGACCAACTCCCACCAGCCGACTTGACCGCCGCTCCATCGGACGACAACATCTGCATTTTCAAACGGACCCGTTGCGTTTCTTCACCATATTTCATTTCTCTACGTTCCCCTCTTTAGTGCTACCTTCACTTATCGCTTAGAGAAATTCGAATTGAAAACAGGGACCTAGATTTTAGTTCGGAAATATTTTTGGACCTTTTATGATATACAAAATCTATAAATGGTATTGTTTTTCTTGTTAGACTTCAGTCCCTTGGTTTGGTTCTCGTAGTTTTTCGTTATCTGATTCTCCGAGTGTCCGCTTACGTGGTTGGGCAATCACCCAGCCTTATTGCCCAATCAGTACGCCCCGACGTCAAGCTCGGCCAATCAGACCCCGGCAACTGCCTCTGGCGACGCGTCCTCATGCGTTCCGTTTCGTTTGAAGTTTTGGTTTGGACGAATCGACCCGTCGCCTAGCAGGCAGTTCAGCTATTCTATTACAATGTATGTATGTAGAGTTAAGTAAGCTAATCGTAGATGAATAAAGCAGTAGCTGCTAAATTGATGGTAAACTTATGTCAATAGAAAGTAGAGATCACTACAAAATAGAAAAAAAAATATAAATGTACTTTTAAACTAAATGTTCTAGTCATTTAAGAGAGTATCGGTAATGGAAAACTTGGTGAAAGACGCTATTATAAGCCTTTATATATAACAACGCCATTTGTATTTGCGATTGGCACCTTAGATTTTTAAAATATCTATTATTAATGTGTCAATACATTATTCATATAATATTAATAAAACGAATCTTAATGTATTGTATGCGACTCTCGGACAGGAGTATATATGGTATTGCAGCCAAGTAGATTCTCTGTATGTATGTAGCTTCTTATATATGTTCCTGATTGTGGAATATGGTAAATGTATTAATATTGGAATATGGAAAATGATAAAATATATTAATAAATGTTTATGGACGGTAGTGGTGTTGTTATTTATCTCCTTAATAGAATATCCTTAGACTACGTACTATCGCCAAAATCTATACCTGACCACTGTAAGGACTATTCCTGCTTGCGCAAATCATTAGTCGACCTAAACAGGATCCTCTTTTGTTTTACTTCCGGACGCAGCTGTGGTCATCACGTGCACGGGAATTTGTTTTCAAAATGGTCAGATATAGGTTTTGGGGATAGTACGCTCGGACAGGTGGCTTGCTTAGCGCCTAGAGCCTAGCGAGTCATCTTGCTAGTAGCGAAGTGAAACGAACGCTCTAGAATTTTCGCACACGGCCGCACTGCGTGGTTGGCGCCTTCGCTAGTCGCCTAGCGTGTATTGAGCAGATGTTAAGTCACTAGGCGCTAGCCGGTAAGCAAGCCACCTGTCAGTGCGCACGTAGCCTTACAGTTTCGAACTAGTTTCTCGTGATGATCACAATTTAAACAAAACTAAACTTGACGATGACGATGTAATCGTATAAGACACGATCTGTCTTGGAAGCAAACAACAATATAAATTCACACCAAATTCGTTAACGGTGACACATAACCACCACCCGTGGAAAACTGATTGGTTGGTTCACTGATTGGTATGCATTGCAGTATCTCGACACAAATCCTCTGTGATAATTGTAAAGAGAACGTTGGAGACATAAACCCCTGGAAAGCATCCCTACAGAGTCGTGACGCCAGCAAACGTGTGTCGTCGAGAAGCAGAAGCAGAATGCTTGAAAAGAAAGAAACGTAAGTATGTAAGTATACCCCTTTACAACACGACGAACACGACAAACGACAATGAAGTTAGCATACCGAATACAATTTAAGCACAAGATGGACAAAGGATTTCACCAAAACGTACTAAAGTACTGATAATTCCTATTCATTATAAAAATGATTCATTCATGAGTCATAACTGAATTTTCATAAGTTGTGTAGTGAATAATACCTATCCGGAATACTGATATTCATAACATAACGTTTGTATTCCCCGTATGGTTAAGCAGAGGTGCACCTAGTACACGCACATTTTGCAAGCTAAGTTTAAGTTTCCGGTAACAGTGGGCGAGTCCATTAACCGAGCACAAATGCAGACTCCAGACGGGTAATTCTCGTAATTTAAAGAACGTTCACAGTCTGATCTCTGTCTTAATCTGTCAAAAATACCTCTAATTTCCATACATTTTGACGAGTTTTTGACATTTGTTTGTCGCCGAGATGAGACTGCGACTAGATTTTGAACGTTTTAAATTACGAGCCTTCTGGTTGCTACTAGGTATACATAATTATAATCGACCATTCGTCAAAGTTAAAGGAAACAAACCTAATTATAAGCAAAACAAAACGCAAAAGCTATACCTAAGCATACACAACACGAGGTCTGCAACTCCATCATTAGCAAAGTTTCACACAACTTTTTTCCATCCATTTCATCAATCATCCCTTTTACCCATAGCTTCGAACAAACCGTCCCCTTTTTGAGACAAAATTAATTATTTCACTTTTCAAATTGTTTTACTGTGTAAGCAAAAAAGGACGTTTTGGGTCTTTCCATTTTATTATTTACTAGCTTGTCCTATTTTAGGCACAAAGGGGACCGTGGTATACCATGACGGTTCGTTTTAACACCGCAGCTATGGATGGTCAGAATTCGGGATCCGTTTAATGATGAATAGATTATTTGTTACTGGGGGGTATAAAACAAAAGAAAGGGGAAAAATAAAGAAAAACTTTTTGAATAAACATTCCATTACTCTTTCATAGCGTACTGTAATATTACAATAATCCTACTAATATTATATGCGTGAAAGTTTAAATGGTTGGATGGATGGATGGAAGGATGTTTGTTACTCTTTCACGAAAAAAGTACTGAACCGGTTTGGAGGAAATTTGGCACACATATAGTCCGTAACCAGGATATTCCCACGGGATAGAAACTTATGCGGGTGAAACCGCGGGGCGCAACTAGTTTAAACAAATTCTTTAAAATGGTAAATCTGTATTTCTTTTGTTTTAATATTTACAACGCATTAACACACACACACACACATTTACATTGACTGCCTTTTGTAAGCTCAAAAGCGTTTTAATTACAGCAAAAACCTTGCAATATTGCACCCTGGGCAGTAAGCCGTGTTTTTGTTTTGCTGCGCGGTATTAATCCTCATAGACTTCCTCCATCGTGGGGGTGACAGAGGGGTATGCCGGACTCTTACCAGCTAAAACCACCGCGGTGTTCCACCTCTGCCTATGGCCGGGGGTGCAGGATTCGCATAAGCATTCACCGCTCCAAAGCCCCGCTACTGCCTTCTAGCTAAAATATCTTAACCATAGCATCACCTACTTTCATACAGTTTTTGTTAACACGGGAGAAGAAGAAAATCGATTTTCTGCCTCATTCACTGCCTGGTTGGTCTAGTAATCGCAATCTCTACTGGTGAGCGTGAGATCCTGGGTTCGATTCCCAGGTCGGGTTAGGTGTAATTGGGTATTTTCTAACTGGAATTTCTCAGTAGCAGCCCAGTAGATACATAGCACATACCATTCGACAACAAGACAGTGTACAGACGCCAGCACATCGAGCTACCCGAAATAAAAAAAGATTAAAGAAATTTGACAGATTGTAGTAGCTTGATGTGCTGGCGTCTGTACATAAAAGTTAAATAATGCCGGGCGTCGTATTTCATATGCAGATCAATACTATCGCATATTAAATTATACAGTTTTCCTTCTCCTTTTAAATGGAGGGATACAATGGCTCGTAAATTCTCCTTTACAGTCAAAAAGTTAATTTAAAGTGGAGTTCATAAACAACTCATATTTTAAAAGATTTCAAGTGAATTTCTTACAACCTCTGATGGGTATATTACGGCTTACGGCTATTACGGCTTTTTTTTCAATAGAAAAAACTTACAAAGCTCACATAATAAGCAAGCTAAAGTGGCAATGGGTCGGCCATATATATTAGACCGTTGGGGTAGACGTGTTCTTGAGTGGACACCGCAAATCGGTAAACGTAAGGTAGGACGCCCTCAGGCTTGGTGGAGCGTCGATCTTCGCAGGATGGCTGGTAGCAGCTGGATGAGAGTTACCGAAAATCGAGTTAAATGGCGTGCAATAGGAGAGGCCTATGTCCAGCAGTGGACTGCTATGGGCTGATAATGAAGCTATAAGCGATGACTTTTCTACATAAATAAAAATGAAATGATGTTCGTCGTAAGCATATCACTTGAGAACGGCTGGACCGATTTGGCGTTTTTTTTTTATTTTAAACTGTATATAGGGTGACAGGGAAACTCGACGTATTCCTTGGAAGGCGTTATACTAGAAGTCATTAGCAACAGATTTAGTCCAGTTAACTAGGGGTCAAAACTGGATGGTTACCGAGCTGTGTCGGTTCTTCGATTTTTTAGAAATTTTCTAACTTGTTACCAAAAACAATTAAGTATGAGAAAAAACTACTCCATCCCAAACATTTAATTGATACTTTTCTGAAAGTTGAAAAAAGAGTGATCATTAAAAAAAAGTACTTGCAAAAGTAACATAATCTCAGAAATAAAAGGTCTTTAATAGCATTTTTTTTATTTTTAAACCATCTAGTTTGACCCCTAGTTGACTGGACTAAATTTGTTGATAATCACCTCTAATATAATCCCTTTCAAGGAATACGTCGAGTTTCCCTGTAACCCTGTATAATAGTCTGTATAAGTTTTATGGCAATCTTATTTTGAAATCGTTGGTGCACGGTTAAACTCTAATAAGTTTAAGTTGGCACCAACTTAAATTATAAAACGTATGTGTAATATAAATAAATAAATAAAAGTTTCCAGATTCGGGTAAAATTGAACGTCCCTTTTTCTATGGGATTTTGTATGAATGGTTGAATATTTGGACAGGACGTCTGTCGGGTCACCTAGTTAACAAAAATCCCTTCCTGCCAAGAACATACGAGATCAAATCTTAAAGCTGACCCCAGCACAAAGAGTTATGACCCGAGAAAGACCCCAATATCTCGGTATATAATCGAAGAAAGTGAGCATCAGAATAAAAGTGCACTTATCGCCCTTGTTTCCACCCTAAACCCTCCCGAAAGGGACAAGGAGACATAACTATAAGAAAATGTATACCTAAGTACAACCAACAAAAGGAAAATCTCTCATCTATTGTGCGTCTTAATGTAAAAAGTCCGTACCAAAATGTAGGAAAGTATTCTTATTGTCACGTAGGGGACTATATTAATTCGGTTTGGACCGCATGTGTTGGTATAAGTTCGTAATCGTAAGTCCTAACGTTCAGCCAACTGGCTCTCGATAAGGTAAATCTTTTGCAAGGGGTCTTATTAATGTTTCAAAAGATTCGGGTGTCGGGAGGCGCGTGGTTATATTTATTATGTGTACGAGCTTCGATATTTGATAGTGATAGGCTATTGCGTAAAGAGGGTTGGGTACTTCAAAAGCTGATTTCGTTTAACGTATATACTACCTACCCTTTTGATTTTTTTTTCCTTGTAGCATTTTTTTTTTGACATAAGAAGAGTACATAGATACAGGGTAACATATAATTTAAATGTGCAAATAGCCTGGTACAAAATAAATTATCAATGACCCCCTTCTTTGGAAAACCCTGTGTTACAAGGGTCTTCCATCCGTCCATTATGGATGTTATAACAGTTATTTATAAATTAGTAATGTGCACTTTTGTAAAAAATAATTAGACTAATACAATTCATTTTGAAGATAAGAAACGAGGAGAGTAAAGAAACCTGAAGGCCAATTGCCGTAATTAAAAATGTTCAAAATCTAGTCGCAATCTCATCTCAGCGACAATTAATGGCATGAACTCGTCAAAAATGTAGGGAAATTAGAGGTATTTTTGACAGATTGAGACTAAGAACACACTGTGAACGTGTGTGTGGCAATTACGAGAATTGCTACTCTGGTCGATGTTATGTGTCGTGTTTCATAATCTTAATTCATACTTATTAATTTATCAGGACCAAAACTTACACACAGCAACATCAAGTACCTAGTATTAATCCGTTTTGTCCATTCTTCTACATACGAAACTACCCCTATCTACCTATAACGAGGTAGGTACCTACCTATAACGAGGCAGCAGCTGGATGAGAGTTGCCGAAAATCGAGTTGAATGGCGTGCAATATGAGAGGCCTATGTTCAGCAGTGGACTGCTATAGGCTGATGATAACAACAAGCAACGATACAGAAGAAAAAACATTAAAATAATCTACCCGTCAAGACGAGGCAAAAACAAAAAGCACTTTCTACCTTTTCTCGAGGCCTTTTGTCGTATTATGGTTTCAAAATCTATCATTATCAGTATCAAGTTAGAGAGATTAAGTTTATTTTTTTTCTTTATTAGGGAGCTTTGTCACAATACTGACTATGTCGCTCCATCAAAGCCAAATTTTGAATTGAAAATTAATTTATATGATTGTAATATATTTTGTACAGAGTTTTAGCCTCATCTGACATAGGCTTTGCCCAAACACAATTTAAAGTAGGAGGTACCAATTTTAAACATATTTTGGGAATTAAAAACGTTTCTCCTGAGGCGTTCTCCCCGCTCATACTCGGTCAAGATATGATGAACGTCCTCGATTATTTCACATTTCTCGAGCTTAAGTTCTCAGGATAAGATTTAGTTTGCAGACTTATATGAAACACACTAAGATTCGTTTGTCTAGCTTATACTTATATTTACATACATATATATTTACGACATAGCCCGAAGAATTCAGTAGGCAGGGCAGATTGCTCACAGAACAGATGCCCGATGGGGCCGAAAGGTTCTGGAGTGGCGACCGCGTACCGGAAGACGTAGCGTTGGAAGGCTTACAAGGTGGTCCGACGACCTTGTGAAGGCCGCAGGAACCCGTTGGATGCGAGAAGCGCAGAACCGGTGGAAGTGGAGGTGCTTGGGGGAGGCCTATGTCTAGCAGTGGAAGTCTTTCGGCTGAAATGATGATGATAATGTTACTTATATCTTGAATTTTATGAATACCTAAAATACGTCGATTTCGTCACTAACTGACTCACTCATCAAAACCTCTAGGGCACTTTCTGACGTTTTAGAAAGCTACAATTTAGTATGCAGACTATGATTTGCACACAAACAACAAACAGATTAAGAAATCTGTAACTTTCACCCTCCCACCCCCATAATGGGGGGTGCGGGTCTGTATTTCTTACGGTTAATAGGTCAGTACAATATCACCCCTAAAATAAAAATAAATAGAGCACCCTACAAAAATAAATGAACTCCCACCAAAAACATTTTATGTAAAGTAGGTTGCCAAGACTTACATAACGCTATCACTGTTGAAAAGTTATCAGATTGAAGAGCACTCTACAAACTTTACATCTTGGTCTATATGTATGGCTTGGCCGTTTCGTGGCCAAGGCAAGGCAGATTGATTGAGGTGTATAAAACACAGCTTGAAGTCTAAGAGTTACTAAGGACTCAGTAAATAAATGAAAGTTCTCCAGACCGTATTTCGGCCACGGCGGCCAACGTCAACGGAGATAGGCCTTCGGCGCGGTAGATATTATAGTGCACAAATGTGCGCGCAGACCCAGGTGCACTCCCTCTTCCCTCACTCTCAGAGTCCGATGGGTCGGCAATCCGTCACGACAGAGAGAGACCAGGCGCAGGACCAACAGCTTAATGTGCTTTCCGAGATACGGGGGCATCACACCGCCAACTTCCAAACTCCGGAGTGTTACTAAAAAAATCGTAATGGAAACCCAATGCAGTACATACCAAGAATAATATACCACTAGCTTTAATTTAATTTAGTTACTAATCCCTTTTTACATAAAAAAACTGCACTACTTTTACCAAGCATTATTCTTTTTCATTCAAGGTTTTATTCGGGTGATTGGGGTCATGACCTTGGTAAATAAAAACAACGTTTCTTTGGTAAAGTTGTTTGTCATGATGAGTACAATAGCGTGTTTAAGTATCGGTCACTAATTACCAGTCATCCTATATAATTGTCAACTCGTTTCGCTACTATATGAGAACATGACTTACCTATGTATGTGCTCGTTAGTAAAATTTTAAATAGATCCAACCGTTTATAGGCCGGATGGAAAGTAAACAGTTACAATATTGTTTGCTGTAGTTTTTCTCTGTAACTGTAAGGCCATGTTAAGCCGTGTGTACACACACGTTTTTCTTGCCGTGAAAAACTACGGTTTATTCACCGTGTGCAGGCATGGTCGTCAGTGTTGTATGGATCACTATTAATGGAAGCTTGTACATGGACACGTTTTTTCTACTGCGCGGTTTATACGCCTTTTGTAGGCTCAGGCACGGTAGTGTTGTATGGATCACTGTCTGGGACTGCTGTTGGTGGGGTTGTTGTTTAACTGCTCCGTTGGCCTCGTGGTCGCAAGCGCGACTGCTGAGCGTGGGGTCCAAGGTTCGATTCCCGGGTCGGGCAAATTGTTATTGAGTTTTTTCATTACGAATTTTTTAGTTACAGCCTGGAGTTTGGAAGTTGGCGGTGTGATACCCTCGCGCCTTGCAAAGCACGTTAAGCCGTTGGTCCTGCGCCTGATCTCTCTCCGGTCATGTCGGATTGCCGTCCCATCGGACTATGAGAGTGAGGGAAGACGGAGTGCCCCTGTGTCTGCGCGCACACTTGTGCACTATAACATCTCCCGCGCCGAAGGCTAGTCTCCGTTGAGATTGGCCGCCGTGGCCGAAATACGGTATGGAGGACTTTATTTATTTGTCGGAGTCATTCGTTTGACTATTCGGAACGCCAGCGCCATCTCGTGACGCTGGACAGAGTCTAGCATGAGTTCGTAATGGGACGAGAGCAACAGCTACAAAAGCGGTGTGAGCAGAGCTCTCGAGATGATTGAAACATTGGACATCGTACGAACAACATGTGCTCAGAAACTGTCAGCGTTCCGTATCGTTGAATGTGTGTGATTCCTAACCTACAGTGTGTGATTTGCTAGTGTGACTAACTTGTTCGTAAATTATAATCTGATTTGAACTGCAAACCGTTTTTCTATTGTGCTATAACCAACACTACCCATAGTACGCCCACAGTAATTAAAATATGCCTGATGTTAACGAGAGACAGACATACCATCTCCGACATATTTATGGATCACTCTGGAAGCTTGATGACAGACACGTTTTTTCTACGTCGCGGTTTATGCGCCGTACCGTAATGCAACCGTGTCGTGTACAAAGGGCCTAAATCGACATTATCGATTAGAGAAATATAGGTTACTGGAAATAATGGCATGGTGACGTAGGCACTATGCTATACCAATACAGGCGTGCAAATTGTTTACATTTTTAAGGAACGAATGAAAAAGAATGGTATGAAATAGCTGTATGATCTGAAATAGGATTTCAGGTCTGGTTAGACATTTATATAAATGATTTAGGCTTGAAAACTTGTTTGTGACTTCGTTCGCGTGGAAGTCGGGTATAAAATTTTTGATAGCCGACGAACAACTTCAACACATTAGGTCTAGCATCTAACATAGTTGGGAAAAGGCTAGGCAGATGATGATGAGGTCTAGAAGCATGACTGAATCCATGATAGCAGGTTGCACGTCGATGTTCCTGCCACCATATGTAAATAAATTATAGGTATATTACCTACCTCAGCCACTGGAGTATAATAGTCTGTCTAGACGTATCGATTTATATGATAAATTAAATTAATTACTAAGCAATTTGACACCCTTCGTCAATTTCATACAACTGTCAAAGAATGACAGCAAATGTGATTGGAATATACGGACAATAATTGAAGTTGGTAGTCCATTTGCTTATTGAGGGGCCTGTGACTAAGCAGCCGCACAGGTCTATCGATCAGGTTAAGCAAAGTTAGCGCGGTTGGTCCGTGGATGGGTGACCATCTTTACATACCAAGGAACCCTCCGTGCCTCGGAAAGCACGTTAAGCCGCTGGTCCCGGCTGTCATTCGTGGATCTTTGGCAGTCGTTACGGGTCGTCAGAAACCCGAAAATCTGACAACCCGTGTTACCAAGTCACATAGCGTGCAGAGTAAGCAAACTAAAGTGGCAGTGGGCTGTCCATGTTTTTCGAAGGACCGAGGGCCGGTGGAGCAGACGACTCTTGGAGTGGACACCGCTTATCGGCAAGCGTAGTGTAGGACGCCCCCCAGCTAGATGGACGGACGACCTTAAGAAGGTTGCCGGGACAGACTGGATGTGGATGGCGGAGGACAGGTGTTGTGGCGCAGCCTGGGAGAGGCCTATCTCCAGCAGTGGACTGCGATAGGCTGAGTTGATTGATTGATTGAGTCTTACCAAGAGGTATCGTATTACCCAGTGACGGACGTTTGTGGAGGTCAGATAGGCAGTTGCTGCATGTAAAACACTGGTATTCATCCGGCCATACTGGAAGCCGACCTCAACATAATTGGGAAAAGGCTAGGCATTTGCTTATTAATTAATTTCCCTAACAGTAGACACAGTCAATGCAGAAAGGTAAGAAGATTTTTTTTTCTATATAAAACGTTGCCCCACACTAGGAATTACTCCTGTATCGTAGGTGCGTTTACAAACATTTGAACTCACATACACAAACAGCCAGACCCGGAACAACTACCTGTAGGCAATACAAGTATTTGTTCCGTGCGGGAATCGAACCCGCGACACGCAGCCCAGCAGTCGATCGATCAGCCTCTGCGCCAACCGTGTCGTCTACTGCGTTACCGTGCCATTTCTATTTGTAGCTTAGAAGAGACGATCAGTATTTCAATTAACGATGGTAGAATTGGATGTTGGAAACAGGACAATTGTATTCCCCTAGATATGATAAATCTGTAACATGGAATTGAAAAAAAAATCTTTAAAAAGGTACTTAACGAATTTCAAAATTATTAAGTCAAAGACAAATTTAAACGAATTGGTCTCTGACCTAAGAATTTACTTTTGAATGTATTTTTTTTTTTAATGTGATAAACGAATCTTGCCGAATATCTGGCAAAAAATCGGCTGTATCATAGAAAAGTGTAATACCTATGTGGCCAAAATGTATGGAAGAGCAATTTTTTTTTGAATAACCTAAAATTTTTACCTCTCCTTGCGTGTACTAAATAACTGGTTACGGTAAAAGGTTGCACGTCGATGTCTCTGCCACCCTGTATATTTTTGCGACACAAAAAAATAAATATTAAATGTATTATATTATGTACATATAATAAATATATATTATAATAGTATTTAAATATTTTGAAACCCAGGCTGTTAGTAATCGGCTTTCAAAAATCGTATTTTCAAAGCTTACCAATGAATATATTCGTAAGAGGATTACATTAAAAATGTTATGTTGGGATAACATCAAATCCTACTAATATTATAAACGTGAAAGTTTGTATGGATGGATGGATGGGTGGATGTTTGTTACTATTTCACGCAAAAACGGACGGACGAACAAACGGATTTGGATGAAATTTGGCACACAAATACAAAAACACAACTTTTTACCTATGCCTTGAAACCTATGCGGGTGAAACCGCGGGGCGCAGTTAGTATCTATCTAAATTTATGAAAATTCGGCTCAAAAGGCACCCTTTTAGGTGGATCCGAACTACTGAAATTCACTGAGTCGGTTATAATCTGGTAGTATTTACTACTGAGCTACGTTTTACGCTTCAAAGACCTTCCATAAATAGATTTAGTTTAAGTTTTTACCCCGTATTACTATTTATTATGTAAATAGGTTTATTTTTATCATACATAACATCGCGTTTGTGCACAAGGGTCAGACAGAGGTGTAGGTATAGTAGGTACACCCACATTTTGCGGGCATATCGGCAATTAGTATGAAAATATTCCTTGATAATGAATCACTATTTCATCTATTAATGTACCATCAAAACCCAAACAAGTAACCCCTTAATTGCGACACCGCTCAAAGGGTCGAATAAGCAATTAAGACCTACTAGACGTAGGCAGACATAAAGTTCGTAAGACTTGTTGCTTTGGGGAGCCGCGACAATATTTTCGAAAGCCAGTCTTTTGTGACGTCACCAGGACTGTATTACTTTATTGTAGGCCTTCGACACACAATAGATAGGTACAGAAGGTCGGCTCTATACAACGAGCGAGAACGCACGCACACATAGGCACGCTTCACATATAGCGAGTGCTAGTGCACTCGGATTGGCACTTGTTTATCGTCATTAGCTGGGTCCACACCGGACGGTCTAGTTGGCTCTGATAAGGCGCGGCTGGAGCGTGATTCAAATGAGCGGCCGGTGCGGACGTGTCGCTCACGATCCGAGCACACGCGGTGGAGCGCGAGCTCGCTCCTTGGAGCGGCCGATCTAAGCGCTGTCGGTTTTTTCACAATGCTCAAATGCACGCGCCTCAGTCGTTTGACACGCTCGATGCAAATAGTTGGGTCGAGATCGCCCGATCGACATATAACTATGTGGATCGGGCGATCTGGAAAAACGGATAAAGCGACAATGTTCAACTAACTTAATTTAGCTATAACGTGGATCGGCACTGGAGTGCGCGGCAGGATCGAGAACTTTCTAAAACGAAAGAAGAAATAAAGGAAGAAAAATATTTTATTTTGGACACCCAGGAAATACAAATAGTAATAAAAACCACAAAAATAGAAAAGTACCTACATCAACCAAAAAAAAAGTCCGTTTCGAGGACAAGAAGGCAAAAAAGCATAATGCTGCGATATTAAAGAAATATGTAAACCGCAGCGCTAGTATTCTGATAGGTCCCGCAACTAAAACGAAACGTGCTAAAGAATCTTCGATCCATGATCGGCGCTTCATAACCGTGGATCGCGGCGCACCGATCCAACTTCGGACCGTCCGTTGTGGACCCAGCTATTCGCCAAAAGCTACATACCTAATACGTCAATGTGTGCATGCACCTGTTTTCACCCGTTATGTGGAGCCGATCTTCTGTACCTACCTATTCTGTGTCTTCGATATCGAAGCTTATATCTACAAAGTATGAATAAAACAAGTAATTAGATTTTCAAAGTACAGCTTAGCTATATTAAAAGCGAATGTTTTAATATTAATTAAAATGGTGTACTAAAAGGGTTTATATTTTCGTGTAATGACTGTCAAAGGGTTTTTGATGTAATTAATATCAGGAGAGTAATATTTTTCATGTAGGATGAGCCAAACATTGTTATTTAAAGGGCGTAGTGATGGGCCTATTTAAAACAGAACAAAGTTATATCGATTAGGGGTTTTTCTCTGGTGGCTAACTAATAATAGCCGCTTGAGTCGATTTTCAAGGTTAAACAACGCTTGCCGAGGTCGGTACGTGGATGGGTTACAATCTATTACATACCGAGTTCCCTCCATGCCTCGGAAAGCACGTTAAGCAGTTGGTCCCGGCTGTCATTCGTAGATCTTTGATCATACTGGAAATCAGAGGTCTGACAACCAGTCTTACCAATGGTATCGTATTACCTAGTAACTGGGTTGTGTAGGTAAGATAGACAGATGCTGCATGTAAAACACTGGTGTTGGAAAAATTCTAGGCAGATGATAATGGTTTTTTTCTCTGGCGTGTTCGACGTATGTATAAATAGGATCTATGGCAACCGCCTTTTTTAATTTAAGTTACATTTAAGTTACTTATTTACAACTTGCATTTTACATACATAATAAAATACAGTAGGTTTTGTTTCTAACTTGATACGTACTCCAAACGAAGCGCTATGAAGTTTCTACCTACATCCTACGAGATTTCTTGATCGTAGCTTTCGAAGCGCATCAAGAAATTACTTGAAAGTAATACATAAAGTAAGGTAGTTCCGAGAGATATAATACCCCTCTAATCCTCTAGGGGTACACGTCGCGTTAACCAGTACATTTATACCATTATCATTCTCCTGCCCTTATCGCAATTTATTTACGGTCGGCGCAACATGTCTGTTTCTTCCAAACTTTTCCAGCTGTCGTCATCTCTGTAGTCACCCCTTTTCTAACCATACCATCATTCACACAGTCCATCCATCGCGGCTTTGGTCTTCCCTACTCTTATGTATAGAATCATGTATTTTGTAACTGAACAGACAGCTATGCTGCTGGGGAGTTTACTGCGCCACTTCTTCCCAGCGACAGCACTAGGAAGTGGTGAAGGGCGGGCGTTTTGGGAGACTGTCTTATGTAATTTTGATGTTCGAAAAATGCTGATTCTCAGACAAAGAATCAATGACTTTTGATTTTGATTTCTTATAGCCATCGACTTCATACTCAAAACGTTCCTCATGACAGTTTTTGCTCATTCCTCTGTATCACATGACATACCATGACAACCGATTTCCATACAACTATTCAGTTACCGGTACCACTTTCAGACTTCCTCTTATGTCCTCATTTTTTATTCTATCCATTCGTATATAATACCACACATCCATCTTAGCATTTTTATCTCAGCTGTATCCAATTGCCTTTCATTCATCCATTTACACTATATCGACGCGAAAAACTAAAAATAACTTCACTACGCCTTTCAGCTTCAGCCATACATGATTTATAACTCGTTCGTGGATTTCAATAAGTCCCTACGGATCCTCAGGGATTCCTATGTCGAGTGCGTCTCATTATACCAAGGAAAGCTTTCGAGATTATATTTATATACAGAAATACATATGTACGTGGGTGGTATGTAGGCAGGGAAGTTATTTGCGTGCCAATTAAAAATAAATAATCGCGAGCGTGTCTTTAATGGCATAAATGTATTTTCATCCACCGCATCTACCTATAATGTGGGCAGCTGGGATACAGGCCTCCTTTCTGTGACAGGGCCATAATCCACCACGCGGGCCCAGTGCGTGTTGGTAGATGTCACATGTCTTCCAATTTTTCGGTTCTAGAACATGCCGGTTGCCTCACGATCTTTTCCTTCGCCGTTTTTGAGAGCAGTGGTGATGAAATTTTACACAAAGTAAAGCGCCTGTCTGGGTTCGAACCTACGGCTCGTGAACCGTTAAAACCGGGCCACCACTGCTCTTTATTATTCTAAGCTTGGGTTATTAGACAGTATTTCAGTCGTTGATTGATTAAAATCAATGTCGAACAGAATTGATATGATCTTAAGCTTTTACATCGTCATTTTGAAATCTTCCTTGGAAACTACACTTTATTCTTTACCTATACATATTCATATAGTCGTTTTCGTGATAAGCTTTTCCAATAGAAACTATTTATACCTTTTTTATAGCTTCGAGGCCGTTAAGGCTTATCTTGTTGTTTATCCTCTGAAACGAACAACTAAAATCGAATGATCTTGTTTTTCGTTGTTAGAAAATGGCAAACAAAACTCATTATAAAAATAATGTGTGTGTTTATCACTTAGACTTAATACTTCTGGTAGGTAAGGTCAAAGAAAAGATTTTTCAACAAAAGATTTTCGGACTTTAACCAGTTTACCGGGAGGGAGAGGGACGTGGCTAAATAATAACAGCCGCACGGGTCGAGAACTACCACACATAAATCCAGACCCCGCTGCTACTGAGAAATTCCTGATAAAAAAAACCCAGTAACACTTTGCTCGACCTGGGAATCTAACCCAGCAGTGCGATTCTGTAACTATCTCACCGTGAAAACTTAGGTGAAGTGAGCGTGGAGTGAGCTGTCATTCCAACTAATACTAGGGATTGACACTATTGACAGCTCACTGTAAGCTCACTTCACCTAGCTTTTCACGGTGAGATTTTTACAGAATCGATCGGCAGGACCTCAAGAAAGAACATTTCACATACGTAAATATTGCCTTCTCACCACGTCAACACTGCAATTCTCATTTCAGTCGCATTTCCTCTGAAGCAGACTATTGTGCTGACAAGTTGAACGTGCCAACTCAAAACAGTGTACTGTGGGGCTAGCATGAACGCACGGAGTAAACGTAACGTGAAGTCAAGCGATTTTAAAATTGAAAATACTCATTTTGCACATAATATTTACTTAGAAAAAAAAAACATTGAGTTTCAAAAATTCGCAATGAATGTGCGCAATATGGAAGGAGTCATGGGGGCTATGGAGAAATGCTGCACTTGCATGCTGCGTGAGCGTGCGTGATCCATCGTCACTCCTTCGATGTCCACCGCGCACAGGATGGATGGAAAGCAGCACAGATATGTTTGCTCCATTTGGTGTAATTGCTGTATGGCGTTCCAGTGTGAGGATAAATAAATAAATAAATTAGTTTTAATACTAATCCCATTGAATAAGTTCGCATTTTTAATTAATAAAAGTTCCTTCCCCCAACTGCACATAATGTGGGAAAGTGAAAGTCGTTCTTCACATCATAGTGGAGTGAGCCCTGAACGAAGATTTCAGAGCTGAGTTACTAATACACTTTAGTGTTGATGTTAAAGAGGTGGGCAGATGCAATAACATTTTAGCATTCCCCTTTTCAGGAACAACGAGGTTATTATATAAACTTGTGCGGATTGGTATTCTTAGAAGATAGTTACTCCTATTTAAGGACTGTATTATGTTTATATAATATTATAAGAAAGCCTTACGAGCGACTTAGTCAGGTTGACCAGTCTCCTTAAATAAAGATTAAAATGGAAGACTTTATTCATATCTATGAGTGATACTAAATAATAATAGGTGATAATAAATTTAAACCAAAATGCTATAGCGTAGTTGAAAAAATCGAAAAAAAAAGCCTCATTAATTCGCAGAATTCGAGGTAGTGGCAACGGAATCCTGGGGATGATTGCGGATCGACCAGTATCGCCAGTGTTGGGAAGGTTATCAGGCTACACGTCTTCCGATGAATTTAATGTTTAATATTATTATTTGTATTCTATTTGTTAAATTTATTATGTATTTTGTTGCAATCTAACTTGACATAATTTGTTTCAATTCAATTTAATTTATTACGTATTTAATCTTGTCTATTTCAATTTAATTAATCCTATAAAATTATTTTAATTCGTATCCATCATTCACATTCATACTCATCATCTACATACATTGCTACTAACTTAGTCTAAAAATTGTCATCGACATTATAGGCTTAAGTTGGCCTGTTTTTAGTGATGTTGCTTGTGCATTATTTGCAAACAGGTTTAATTGTCAGTAGTTGTATTTTCGATTCAAAAATCTTTAAAATTTACGTCAAATTTACGTCGTGCGTTCGCGCTAGGGTCGTGGCAGTGCACTGTTGTAAGTTGGCATCTTCAAACTCAACATGCGTGCCTTTAAGAGCTCTTTACATGAACTACGCTGACGTAGAGGATAAAAATGTCTACCAAAGAGTAAATTTCTTTAGAAACTCTATATTGTTCAGGCCTTTGTTAAACATCTAGGGATAAAAATCTTGAGATAATTAAAACGTACTTTGCCAAGTTATAAAGTAGTTAAGTAATCACAAAGAAGGGCTCGTGGGTAAGTTACAAGTTGCAGCCAAGAAGCTGACAGACTTTCGAGATAAGCTGGGGCTTGTTAGGATCAGTTCGGAGATGGGTGATAATATATTACATGTTGAGATCCTTGTAGCTCCAGGTTTTCATACGATAGTAACTCGAAAACTGGAGAACAACTCCCCAGCCAACAGTCTCACCCTCTACAGGATGAAATTGAAATAAGAGGTGCAGTCACTGTTACATACTCATTATAAATTGTCATTTCCCAAATCCAAGTTCTTGAAAAAAATCGTGTAATTATCGTCTTAGATAATGCAACTTAAATTAAGCCTTCAAGTAAACACGAATTACCGTCGTTCCAATAAAAAAAAAAATCATCTAAACAAGTAAGAAAATTAAAGTATTAATTTTAGCGCGCGCCCGATAAGTAATACATTCATCGCAGAGTTCACAACATGAAGCAAGTTGGCAACGCGTTGAACTAGCACTATTTACCTAATTTTGACCGTTCCTGCGAGAAAAGGGCGCGCGACGACTACGAATAAAAATGGATCTTCGAAATGTATGTACGCCCATAACTTTCGAACGACTGCTGATTCTTGGTTTTACGTATTCGTTATTGTTAGGACAAGGTTTGGACTTTGTAGGTGGCGCTGGAGTAGGGTAGGAGTAGTGTAGGAGTAGTGTAGGAGTAGTGTAGGAGTAGTGTAGGAGTAGGGTAGGAGTAGTGTAGGAGTAGGGTAGGAGTAGAGTAGGAGTAGTGTAGGAGTAGGGTAGGAGTAGTGTAGGAGTAGGGTAGCAGTAGTGTAGGAGTAGGGTAAAATTAGAGCAGGAATAGGGTAGGAGTAGGGTAGGAGCAATGTAGGAGTAGGGTAGGAGTAGGGTAGGAGTAGGGTAGGAGCAATGTAGGAGTAGGGTAGGAGTAGTGTAAGAGTAGGGTAGAAGTACGGTAGGAGTAGGGTAGGAGTACGGTAGGAGTAGTGTAGGAGTAGGGTAGGAGTAGGGTAGGAGTAGTGTAGGAGTAGGGTAGGGGTAGGGTAGGACACCACGCGAACGAAGTAGCGCCGGGCAGCTAGAAATAATTTAAATGGCAAAACAACGTTTGCCGGGTCAGCTAGTGTAAAATATAAAATAAAAAAAACACAAAAAAAACTTAAACACTAAAAAAACAAAAAAAAAACTTTTTCTTTCTTTCTTTTTATGTTGCGCTTCGCCGGCCGCTGCCACGGCACCGCTCACTGCGCTCGCTCTGCTCGTATGGTGATAGTAACAGCCTCTAACCTGACCCACTTGGTCGGGATACATTACCTTAGTTATTGCGACCAACTGTGACAAAAGGTCAGAAAGTTTACAAGAGAAATTACTTAAAAAACTGTGGATCATTAGAAGCACAAAATATTTTTAGAGGTTTATTATTTTAAGAAAATCATCAGGAGGCCAATAAGTTTTAAGAGGATCGGCTAAATATTACCATTTATAAATCATCATCATCATCAGCCTATAGCAGTCCACTGCTGAACATAGGCCTCTCCTATTGCACGCCATTCAACTCGATTTTCGGCAACTCTCATCCAGGTACTACCAGCCATCCTGCGAAGATCATCGCTCCACCTAGCCTGAAGGAGTCCTACCTTACGTTTACCGATTCGCGGTCTCCTCTCAAGAACACGTCTACTCCAATGGCCATCGGTTCTACGGCTAATATGGCCGACTCATTACCACTTCAGCTTCCTTATTCTGTGAGCTATGTCGACCACTTTGGTTTTCTGCCGGATCACCTCGTTGCGGATTCGATCCCTCAGAGAGACATGTATAAGCCCGTTCCATAGCTCACCGAGCGACCTTGAATTTATGGACCAGCCGTACCGTGAGTGTCCACGTTTCGGCTCCGTAAGTCATAGTTATAAATCTTACTATACTTTATACTCTACCCAGGCTGAAAACTGCATCACATTTCCACATCATTCTAACTTTCTCGCCGTTTTTATTCCCCAGGGTAATGTAAATCGTATTATTGAGGCTGGCGATTCGGGTACCTTCGGTCCGAGACAAAAAGTACTTTCCCAGCAACATGTGCTTTGATTTTCAAAAGGGACCCGTGACATGAATTCGTAAAGCCTTTTTGGTAAAGGCCGTAGACATATATTAGACATTTTATATTTGGTCTTTACGCCTGTTTTGAGCAAAAACGTGATTAGAATTTTATTTTAAGTTGCTTCCATGGTGTTTCTGTATGACTGTAAGAGGTTAAAACAAAATAAACTTGAAACTTAACAAGAAATATATAAAAACCTTATCGGAAAACATATTTTCGAGCCGTTTGGGGTTGAAACTCTCGGGCCGTGGGGTCCGAGTGCTCATTGCTTGTTCAATGAACTCACTAAACGGCTGGTTGACACTTCCGGTGACCCAAGGGCTGGCTTTTACCTTGGCCAGAGGCTAAGCATTGCCATACAACGTGGCAATGCCGCCAGTCTCTTGGGTACATTACCAGTCGACAGCGCTGTGGAGGAATATTTCGATGCAATATTTTAGTTTTTTTAATAGTTTTAGTTAGTATAGGATATTATATTTTTATTTTAATAAATTTTAGTTTATTTAGTATTATAAGTTTGTAAATATTATGTTTACAAGAAATTGAACGAAAGAAAAAGTATGTATTGTGACTCGTACAGGAAGATCACAAACTAAACTAAACAGAAATAAAAAAAAAACAAAATTAAATCCTACTTCCTACTAATATTATTAACGTGAAAGTTTGTATGGATGGATGTTTGTTACTCTTTCACGCAGAAACTACTGAACGGATTTGGATAAAATTTGGCAAACAGATGGTTCATAACCAGGATTAACATATAGGATACTTTTTATCCCGATATTCCCTCGGGATCAAAAACTATGGGGCTGAAACCGCGGGGCGCAGCTTGTTAAAAAATAAAAGAAACAACAATAAAAATGAAACAGAAAGTCCTACGAAGTATACTAAGTATACGAGGCCAAAAGGCTCCTATCTTAGCATGATGCAGCGACATTAAAAAAATGGAATATTGTAAAAATCCAAGATGACATGACATTGATTTTATAGGAACAATTACCTAATTATAATAATAATTAATTAATATTGGACTTATTGTAAATCACAAATCTTAAAATAATTGTACCTCGGGCTGATTTTTCCACTGCCAGATAACTTTTATTCGAGGAATAAAATTGACGTTTGACAGATTTAGTATAAAACAACTGTCAAAGTTTCAAAATTATTCCTCGAATAAAGTTATGAGATCATTGAAAAATCAGCCCCTAGTTATATAAATGATAAATGATAAATGATAAATGATTTTATTTTGTAAGTAGGTTTGTACAAACACTTTTACACGTCAATCATATTTTAAAACTAGATGAGGTCGGCGTTTCCTATCTGACTACTCTGAGAAGAAAGGCCGAAACAAACTCAGAGGTCACAGTCTCTTTTAAAGTCCAGACATAATCTTGGTCAGATCATATGAAGACCATGCAGGTCGATGTCTGAGATGGTCTTTTGAGGAAAGAACCACACAGATTGAGAGGACCTGTCCAGTCAGTGCACGCATTTGTCAGAAATCAGTGCAGCTCAACTCAAAACTTAGGGAGCTCGACGATTCGACGAACAATACCAAAGAAAGGACATTTGGGTAGGCCGCATTAATTACTCAAACTGCCAGACCATGACAAAACTAAGAGAACAGAGAGAAAAATAAAATATAATAAAAATAAAGTGACCCACATAGTATTCACATTCACAATAATTAAAATAATAGAATACTTTACAAAGTAAGCAAATGTCACAGTACTTATATATAGAATTCATTGATGTCATATAAGAATGACATTTGAATATTTGTAAACGATGTTGTTTTAGAATGTATAGAACTTAAAAAATATTAACACCATACATTCTTACAAATAAATAAATTGTAATTCGAAACATGTGAGTAATAACTCGGATAGCAAGCCATCGTTAGGTTACTCATTAACTAATGAAGGTATTATGTATCCATACATATACTATGTACCTTCACACATGCCCCTAACATCATTTATCAAAGTAGGTAATGATAATAAGATACGGCAAGGTTATTTTCCTCGTGTTTTCTCCATCTTTTCATATCTTCTTTCGTATAAAATTAACTCTTATCATGAAAAATGATGAAGGCTCAGCTGTCTTTTACGAATCGGTATTAGGTTCATATTTAGTTATTTTATCCGTGTTTTTTTACAACGCTTTATAATTAACGATCGAAAATGTACTGTGTGTCTTTAAAGCTAAGGTACATTTTTTGCTTTAGCTACTTAACGGAAGATCTTTAGGTTTGAATGTAATAGCGAAGCAGTCGATCTAACTAAATTATCGGTTTCCCTCGCAATAACCAAAATGAGAAGTAACATTTTTTTTTTGAAGCAAATAAATGTTTTCTATTCTAATCTAAGTATATTAAAATTCTGTTGCTTTATGTTCTTCATGTCGCTGGCACGACTGTATTTTAGATCTTGTTTTCCCAAAACATCGCCACCTCCACGGCGTCGTCACTTTGACACAGAAGGACACAGAGGGCAGGATAGGAGGATACAATAGGGTACGTGGGTAGGTGGGTACGTGTATCGACGACGGCCCAGCCTGTTCGCGGTGCCGCGCGGTCGAACTAAACTGTTGCATAACGTCCCTCTGACGCGAACAATGCGCACACTAAATTTGGTGGCTGATAAGTTAGATATTTTCTCATGTTCACTGAGCGAGTTCGCAAAGGTTACGTTACACGTGATATGTTTGTAAGTGTAAATCTTATGTTGTAAATTATTCTATTAATCTTCTCCATTACATTTTGTTTATTTTTACAAGTGTTATTGTATTGTGTTTTGATTAGTTAATTTTGTTATTACCTTGTGTGATTTTTTTTTTAAATTGTATTTTTATCTAACCTACTGTAGTGTGTATTTGTGTGACTTTTTGGTGAATAAATTGCGCTGTACAACGCCTAGGGGTTAAATTCTGTAATGTTGTTCATGAATCTTAAATAAATAAATAAATAATGTTCTGTTGCAAATTCTGTTAAGAACAAGTTGTTTCAAACATTTAAAAACTAAAATCTGTAACATTATTATTTGTATCAATTTAAAATGATTAACTTATTTATTGTGTAAATATTATCTTGGAAATTGAAATAAACACATTAATCAGATTCTGTAAGACAATCTATTTATTACAATTAAGGGAGCATACGACGGCACGGCACGGCACGGCACGGCACGGTTGGCGCAGTGGTTAAGCGATTGACTGCTGCGCTGCGTGTCGCGGGTTCGATTCCCGCACGGAATAAATATTTGTATGACCTACATGTATTTGTTCCGAGTCTGGGTGTTTTTCTATCTATAATATGTATGTATTTACAAAAAAAAAAAAATGTATATAAGTAGTTTATCAGCCATCTTGTTACCATAACACAAGCATTAGGTTGCTTAGCTTGGGACAAATGGTGCTGTGTGAAATGTCCAGGGTCCAGGGATATTATTATTATTATTATACATAATCTCACAGGGGCTCGTGGCTAAGTAATAACAGCCCCACGGGGCGATCGGTCAGGCTACACTTGCCGTGGTCGGTCCATGGATAAGTGACCAGCTTTACATACCAAGACCCTCCGTGCCTCGAAAAGCACGCTAAGCTGTTGGTCCCGGCTATCATTCATGGACCTTTGACAGTCGTTACGGATTGTCAGAAGCCCGTATCACCAAGGGGTATCGTGTTACCCAGTAACTGGGTTGTGGAAGTAAGATAGGCATTCGCTCCACGCAAAATACTATTAATCAGCTGCATCCGGCTGACCCCAAAAATAGTTTGGAAAAAGCTAGGCAGATGACAAATTATCTCACAGCGCAAAGTAGATCGAAGAGTGTACCTTTTTTGAATGAAAACTTCACCCTAATATTCAAGCGCATTAAGCCATTATCAGATCATCTCCACTCTCCATTTTCCCAAAATATCACTCACTAATCTATGGGCGTATCTCATCGAAGAGTGTCCATGAAAATATCAACACACCACAAAAATATACTAATGGCCGAATTATGTTTTTATGATAAAACTATAAATAAATATTGACACTACCTATTTTTAATATTTAATCAGTTTTCAGTTTTTAGTCCATATATCATATACACTAATCAACCCACTGTGATATTACATAAAACCGATATATTCCGATTCCAGGCTTCCAATCAGATTAGGGCTGCCTAATATTACGGGTGCAACTATTATTATATAGATCGAATTTCTGCCCCGCAGTACCTGAGAAAACTATGATAAATGTCACAGGGGCAATTCGCATTATAGAGGTATGAGGACCAGGGTGAGAACTAGAGGAATGAAGAGATCCGCGGGAGAACCAAGGTAACCGACATAGCCCGAAGAATTGCCAAACTTAAGTGACAGTTGGCAGGGCAGATTGCTCGCAGAAAACATGGCCGATTGGGCCGAAAGGTTCTGGAGTGGCGACCGCGTACCGGAAGACGTAGCGTTGGACGGCAGACCGACGACCTTGTGAAGGCCGCAGGAAACCGTTGGATGCGTGAAGCACAGAACCGGTCGAAGTGGAGGTGCTTGGGGGAGGCCTATGTCCAGCAGTGGACGTCTTTTGGCTGAAATGATGAGGATCAGGGTGTAAGATTCACTCATCCTCCATAGAAAAGGGAGGATCCTCCGACTAGACGGGTGTTGTGTCTGGTGAACTACTACCCGGCGCGGCGATTGATTTCGGGACGTTGTATATATGCTAGTTGTGCGGTAAATTTTGCTTGCGTGATGCAGGATTTTGCGTGACCTCAGTCTGATGCATAGCTCGCATGTGGCAATGTAAATGCCGCGACAGCATGAGTAAGAAAGTTCGCTTTCTAATCTCAGTCATCTGTCAAAAAATCCTCTAATCCACCTACATTTTATCAACAAAACATAGAGCGTCGCTGAGTTGGGATTGCGACTTGAATTTTAACGTTTTTAAGTACGCGAATTGACCTTCAGGCCTAATAGAGAACGTAGATGATATAAATTAAAACAATTGCATACTTTGCCGCAAATTCAGGGACATCGTATTGTAGTAGTAACTGGATTGTCGAGGTCAGAGAGACAGCCGCAACAAGAAAAATACTGGTATTCAGCTGCAAACGGTTAGGTTGGAAGCCTGTTTTTTTATATTTCTGTTCTGGAAACCGACCCCAACATAGTTGGGAAAAGGCCAAATCACATTCAGTTTATATTGAGGCATATTTTTTTTAATGATTTTAAAGACCTACAGGGTTAGTATCGCTAAGACTCTCATCCCTGTCTGTACGATAGTTAGTATGCTCCGCGCTCGCAAAGAAGGAATACACAAATCAAAGAAAAACAAATCGTCTTGGATAAACACAATTTGAATGCTCTGTCGGTGTTGGTTTTTGCTCCACTCTCCAGCATCCGACGCTGCAGTTAGCATTTTTTGTAATGCACCCGAAACGTGCAGAAAATTGTAAAACGGAGGGAATAAATGCATGGATGCATTCAACATCTGTGTCTATTTGAGTTGTTGTATCTCGTTTGTCAATTTAGTTAGAGTGTTGGTGAAAATTGTTGACAAAAACAGGTTTGTGAGACAGTGTTATACAAATACATACACAACGATAGTTTTTTGTATAGAGGTTTCGTCCATTCTTCTATTATAGTTCATAGTCCATTTTTACTATTGTAACTGTTTGTTATATACTAACTAACTACTTTAATATACAGGTTATTAGTTACCTACTGATTCCATTAATTATAGATATCGTAATCTATCTTGTTCACAGTGATCTAGCGTGGTTAATAATTATCCTTCTTTTTTTTTAAAGAGTTACTTTGCTATTTGTTATAGGAATAGATATCTGTGACAAATTACAAGCTGCCATTGTAATAGCCTATTTGGTAATTTGCAATATAATGTCAACATTGTCAATAAAAATATTAATTTTATCTGCCATGTTTTTACCAATAAATACAGGCATAAAATTATCCTCAATTTAATAACGCTTTGGAAACGACTAAAAAATAAGACCAACCTTTCTTAATTCCTAAATCCATTCACCACCAATGGGCGATTATATCTAGCAAACCGAATAGGTCTATCTATTCTAACAATAGTCTATGCCGAAATAGATTAATCCATTCTAATCTAGCTAGAACACGTAGGCTGTATTAGTATTTGTTTAGTTCTGAGGTCGATTCCATGTTTTAAATTGTAGAGAGTATGAAGTACTTTTGTTATGTACCTACCTCTTTAATAACTAAGATAATGAGAGGGTTCCTGAAATGCCATTGTATTTTGATTTTTAATATATTGAAGTCCCCTTCAAAAACGTCTGTTTTTCAACATTTTGACGGTATCGGCCCCGATTTACACGTTGTAGGTCGTGGGTTCTATCCTAGGTAAGTGCTTTACTTTGTGTAAATAACTTCATCAACACTGCTCTCAAACCGGTGAAGGAAAACATCGAGAAGACACCGGCATGACCTAGAACCAAAAATTCGAAGACATGTGACTTCTACCAACCCGCACTGAGCCCGCGTGGTAGAATACAACCCACTCCCTCTCACATAGAGGAGACCTGTGTCCCAGCAATGGGAACGTTAAAGTTAATTAGTATGCACAGAGTAAACCCACCACCAACAGCACTTTAATTTTTCATCAATATTCAGAGTATAAATTACTACCTATTAAACACAATAAAAAACACCATTCTTATAGTAGCATGTGCACAAAACAGCAAAAATCTGTAACTAACCCTCTGTCTGCTGCATATTCATCAAATACAACTTCCATTTTTTTTCTTTCGCTCAACACTGACGACGGACTCGTCAAAAGTCAAAGCATAGAACAGACAACAAGACCCACAAAGGCCGCTTCGCATCCAAAGGGTAGTTAATTGGGTTGCCCGCTCTAAAATTTTGTTTACCCTTGTCATTTTAGCACGTTGCCGTAACACGCTTCGGTCTATGGATGGCGACACAGTTTTGAATTCTTATTTTTTGTTTTTAGCGCCAAATTTACGATGTTTGGTTTGTTCGGCTATGTAGCTTTGACACGTTTAGGGCCGGTTGTTTCAAACGGTTGGAAGACGTAACATACGTACGTCATATAATAACGATTACGGATTCGTTATTATTTGACGTATGGCAAGGCTAAATTTTTTTAATTGTAATAATTTGAAACAACGGTTTTTTTGTTTTGTTTTGAGTAAGCGTCATTTTTGACGTATACGCGTGTGTCAAGAGGACGTGAAACAACCCGCCCTTAGGCACGGTTGCTTCAAGCGGTTGGTAAACATAACAAACGTACGTCAAATAATAACGATTACGTACTCGTTATTATTTGACGTACATAAAGGCCGTCATTTGGTAATTGTAATTTGGAACAACGCTTTTTTTGGTTTGACAATAGTCAGCGCCATTTTTGACAAATACGCGTGCGTTAAACAACCGCCCATAGTCGTAAATCGTTATGTATTGTGGCTTTTAGGCTTTATAACGGCAAATTCCTGAATTGTAGCTCTCCATAAACTTCGTGTATGCTTGGGCAGAAATTGTAGCTATCCATTAGGTAACTCACGTTTATGAGTGGGCCGTATCGATGATAACAAATAGTGATGAATGGTGTTTGTGGCATATTGGAGGTTATTGGAGGTTTCTTTCTTTCTTACTGCAATTTTAGGAAAAAAATTGTTTCGCTCAAAAAAATTAAAACCTATGAAATCCAATTTGTTTTTCGACATGCACGAAAACGAAGTCGCGGGCCCAGCTAAGTATCTTATAAAAACGCGCCTTGTGGATATTTTCAACTTACTCGCAATTTTATACTCATATATCACAAGGGATTTCGACTGTAATATGTGGCAGCGTACGTCATTTTGAACATAAAAAAAATATCGAGCCAAACTAATTACTCAGCAGTCTAGCGTAGGTACATGTTATGAAAGTCAACCAAGAATAAGTAATTTTCAAAGCACTTTTTGAGCGCTTGAAAACTGTCACCACTACTAAAAAAATCAACAAACCACCACTAATAAATGCATTTTCGTTCTTTCTTTTCTTTCTTATGCACTTTCAATCTTTTAGAGTAGCAACATATTATAAAACCTGACGTTGAACAGTACCAACACACTCCGTGTAAAGTGTATCGATTGTCTTTCAAACCACATGGGAAAAGACAGCGGCTTTACTGACATTATTTTTGATGCAAGCTGAGCTTGCACTCAGAGTTTTTAATCTGCACAAAATTGATGCATAAATCGTTACGTATACTTGTTTACTGCGTCGCTGGCGCGGTTAATCCCCAGAGGTATACAACCTTTTTAAATAAAACTACTACCAGACAATGGCCAGCCTTCCCGTTGTCACCTATGCACTTAATGACCTTTATATGACTGTGTCAGTGAGCGTTGCGTTGTCGAGTTCGGCCTTTCCTCTGTCACCTATGCACTTGATGACCTTTATGACTGTGTCAGTGAGCGTTGCGTTGTCGAGTTCGCGTATCTGAATTTTGGGCCAAATGTACTACCTATTTGAACTTTTTCCATAGCTACGATAAGAAGGATAACTAACTCGTTGGTCCCGGCTGTTATTCGTGGATCTTTGATAGATGTTAGAACGTCAGAAGCCAAAAAGTCTGACAACCAGTCTTACCAAGGAGTATCCAGTCTATCGGATATGGAGAGCTGATAGGCAGTCGCTCCATGTAAAATACTGGTATTCAGCTGCATCCGGTTAGACTGGAAGCCGACCCCAACAAAGATGGGAAAGGGCTAGGCAGATGATGATGCAGAGGCTAAGAAAAAGGACTAGTAAAATACATTTAAAGGGTTACCGCAATTGTTAAAATATTAGATCGTCCGTCGACCCTTGGCAGAGTCAACCAAACCGTGCCTGCTAGGCAGTAAAAATAATCTTGACACCACTGCATGAGGTACCTACCTAACTCCGTGCCAACACGAAATAAGAAAAAAAAAAATAAGAGAGATTTAGCGGGATGAGCTGGACTCCTTTGATAAAGATTGGTCCTTGGCAGCTCTGGATAGAGAGTAGGCTTTGCCCAGCAGTTGGAAATTAACGGCTAAATATTAAATAATAATTTAGTTTGCGAGACAGAGAGAGAGCTATATCTTTCTTCTCTCTTATGTAACGAAATTTTCCTAAACGTGACGCGTCCTTGTTTCACTCTGAATTCTCGTCCAATTATCGAATCGCCGCCCAAGAAGTTTTACTTCAGAATAAACTGCCTACAAGACTGACGATGTGTTAAGGGAACGTTTTTTCTACCCGAAACATTAGTATGCAGTCAGGATGATCAAATTATGCCGAGCAAAATACCCTACACTTGCGGTAAATTGGGACATGTGTAACAGGCTTTAGGTGGGCTCGTTTCGAAAGTGACTCGGAATTGTATTAAACGTAGGTATGCTTTCGGACCCTTAATCTACTGAGCGGGAAGAACGCTTGCGACTCGGAACGATTTATGGTTATCTATTTATCTGTTAACCCCTCAATAAGCGAAGGACTTTATTGCGATGTGGGTCAGCGTGACTGCGGGAGATAAGGGTTATATTTTTGCTTGTTAGCAGTGTTGCTGAAAGATTCTTATGTATGTCTTACTCGATTATATTTTTTTAAAGTTGAGAATATCAAAAAGACTATCACCAATAGTCTTTTTGATATTGTTGATACCTATTACTTTATGGATTTGCATTTAAAGTATTTTTAAAACTCGAAGACCATTAGCGTTACCGTCCAAGTTTCTAGGTGATTTTTATGGTTTAAGAACTTTATAATTTCTCATTGAGAATTAACAGTAATGCACTTACTGAGAAACTACATAGATTTTTATGGGTCTCTACCTCAAAAGGAAAAACGGAGCAGTTATAAAAAAGCAAGTGAAGGAAAAAATCCGAAAACCGTAGTAGTTAAAAAAAAAAATTAAAACTATTTACATACCACGGAGCCCTCGGTGCGCGAGTCCGACTCGCACGTGACCGGTTTTTTGTTTAGTTAGCCTATCTGTCCCACTCCATCCTTCGTCCATCCCGTCCGTCCGTATCAGGCATCCTTGTCTAGAGCTACCTCGATCCAACCCTTGTGGTATGCGTCTAGGTCGTCTCGCCACCTCTTCCTGGGCTGACTTCGGCGCCTTCCATCCTCAGGTACCAAATAATTTCATCTTTTTCCATTTTAAAACAAAACCTTCTTTTCGAAAGATTATTCGGTTACTACGTGAAATAAACACAAACATCGATACTGTTTCCCAATACATATAATTCCCATATGATCGTTCCCCAGGCACAAATCTTTCACCTTCAACCTTGACTATTCGTACAAAAACTTAACCCTGACTAGTGGCGACACTTTTCCCCACATAAACACCGATTCAGCCTATCGACAGACATAAATAACGGGAGAACAGCCGGCAAGCTCAGCGGATTACCTACACGGCAACACTTTGGCACGCTCTGCCACAAAACAGATAGATACCGAAGGCCAGCACCCTAATTCCGTAACACACTATGAATCACAATCCGAATCATTTTAAGGAGAATATTAATAATCCTTTGCTTGATTTGTTCGAGAAATTTATCGGCTTAACAACATAAATAACGCAATATTGTTGAACTGTCAAAATGAAGAGTCAGTGCTTCTTCTAGTGTGTTACACAATTACCCCACAGCTCCATGGCGAGCTAAAACGTACGCACACATAGACACACGTATTACGTACAGCGAGGTGCGTAACTAAGGAACTGTGATTGTGGACATAATTTTGTTCTGTGGTCTTATAAGCGTCAAATGGGTCTTTATAAAAAATACTAGCTGACCCGGTGATTGACTAACGAACATCGAAACATACAAACTTTCACATTTATAATGTTAAGTAGGATTGTGTAAATTGAATATTTGTATGCTTTAAATAATATAATTTTTAATAATAAATTAAAACACCACGCGAATTTCATTTACATCCTCATCAAATTATTATTATTTACTAACTTGCTAAGTACTAAGAAAACTAGAATACCTTACCTACCCTGTATTTCTGAAACATTACAGTACATATAAATAGTTTAAGGTGTAATTGCTATTGACTTGCCATCAAGAATCGATATGTAATAGTAAACCAATTTTTTCCTTTTACCTGCAACACTGTAAAAAATGTGTGTCTAATAACTAATTTATTTACGAATATGTACCTACCTTCACCATAAGTAATTCTTATATTTAGTTTTAAGATTACCTTGTATTTCTCATCTTAAGTGAATTGTATTCTTTTTGAGAAATAAATGTCTTAAACCGTAAATTATCTTCAATTGTAGGTATAGATCATTATTTATTTAATTATTTATTTTGTCTTTGACAGTCGTTGCGGGTCGTCAGAAGCCCAAAAGTCTGACAACCAGTCTTACCGAGGGATATCGTATTATATTACCGAGGGATATCGTATTATCCAGTAACTGAGTTATGGAGGTCAGATAGGCAGTTGCTCCATGTAAAATACTGGTATTCAGCTGCATCTGGTTAGACTGGAACCCGACCCCAACATAGTTGGGAAAAGGCTAGGCAGATGATGAGATCATTATTCATTTAAATTAGAAACTCACTTTATCTATACTAATATTATAAAGAGGTAACATTTGTTTGTATGTTTGTATGTAGGGGGTAATCTCCGGAAGTAATGAACCAATTTTAAAAGTTGTTTCAGTGGTAGAAAGCTACATTATTCGTGAGTGCTATAGGCTATAAATTAAAAGATATCATGCATATAAGCCGCCGTCTCAATTTTTGTCTAGCCAGGCGGAAAAAAATAGCTCTTACAACAGAGTTATTTGCATGCGCTGCCTTAACAGTTGTATATAATTGAAAACAATGTATTGCAACCTGGTCCGCTTTGAATAGTTCTACAAAAAAGTCACCGACACCACATTTCTATCTTTTATATTTTAGCAGATATAGTAGCTTTTATGTGTTAAAAAAAGTATTTTTCGACGTACTTACCTTTGGACGATTTTTTAAACAACAATATATTAAAACTTATCGAAAAAAATATTATTTTGATCACAAGAACATCATAGAGATACGATTTGCCCAAAACAGTATGTCAATTGGTTAAATAGTTTCGAAGATACTCGTAATATAAAATTACTAAATCGCAAAATGCCGCCGTCCATTCACGAACCGCATTAGAACATGAACTTTGTACGGACGTTTTATCCATTTACCCATAGATGGCGTTGTGCAATTACGTCATTTTTCTGAATCGCGGTGTTAAGATTTTCCGCGGATTAATGACCCTCACCAGTTATTATTTAGTTATGGCCGTGAATTAGGTGTGTTGTACTCGGTTGTTTGGATGTTGTTGTTGGTCTTTAATAATTGTTATGGTTGCTTGCTTTGCTCGGTTAAAAAAATTTCCATTAAAAATCGATAATTAATGAATCGATTATTTTGCCTAGTAAAAACATCGATTAGAAAATAACCGATTGTTTTAATAAAAATAATCGATTGTTTCCTTATTTTTTGATACATTAAATTAAACGACTGAAATATCGATACTCACTATCACAGCATTCTTTAATTTTAATAATAATATCAACAAGTTAAATATTAATTTTACACAATAAAGGATATTTTTTAATTTCTCCTTCCGCAGGGAGAAATTTCTTGAGGTGAACGTAGTGGTAGCCCGCCAAATTCAAATTTTCTTGGATCAAAAGAGAACAAATCTAACTTAGAGAGATGTATTGATGATTATTATAGTTATAATTATGTAAATACATATTTGTTATTGTCGAGCATCATATTTTGATCAAGATATAACCTGACACTGACTTACAAATTGCCAAAGACGCAAGAACTACCACTACACTACCCATTGACCATAGGAAATAGGTAAATTATAAAATAAATCATCATAAAATAAAAAATGAAAGTTTTGGTAGCGTCATTCATTTATTAGTTAGTGGCTAGTGGTTCGCTTCGCGAATTCGCGATACTTTGCGGCTTCGCGCTCCTGACTAAAACGCTGTGTTGCTGCCGTTCCAGGTGAAAAAAATGGGCAGTGATTAAGAAATCGATTTTTTATTAATCGATTTTTTGTAATATGTAACATCGATTATAAAAATCGATATTTATTGAAAAAAAATCGATCATTAATCGATTTTTTATTTAATCGATTATTTTTTCACATCCCTACTGTGTGGTATTTCTGTTTTTAGAATATCGGACAGTTTCAGCGATTGTTTATCATGCCTAAAAGGAAATCACAACTTCCCCGTCAGACATCCCAGACAAGAGCAGCTCGACTCAATTACGATTTACGCCGTACGGAAGAGTCTGCTCTTGATAATCATCAGCGCCTCTCGAGGAATAGAGAAAATATTTCGCAAGCACGCGGTGGGGAATCTAGCTCCGAGCGTTCACAGCGGCTTGCTAACCAAAGCTGGAGAACATCGCAGGTCCGTGCTCGGGAATCTAGCGCTGAACGTGGGCAGCGTCTCAATGATTTAAGGCAGCATGTCTCTGCAACAAGGGATAGGGAGTCTAGCACTGAGCGCTCGCGGCGGCTCGCTAGCCAAAGCGCGAGAACATCGCAGGCCCGTGCTCGGGAATCTAGCGCTGAACGTGCGCAGCGTCTTTCTGATTTAAGGCTGCATGTCTCAGTAACCGAACCACACTCATAATTTCATCACAAGTTAAAATGTTTACCGCCCAACGAAGTGGGCGCGGGTCAGCTAGTTATTAATATTTACATGCCAAAGTATGGCGTAATGTGTCGTCGCACAAGAATATTTATTTGTCAGCTTATGTATTACCGGATTTAAAGCAAATAAATGACTTTGACTTTTGACTTTGAGTGCAAGCGCACTGGCGACTGCCTTTTGTTTGACATAGTTTAAGATCGCCGTACATTAGTGCGTCTGTGTGTGTTTACATTTGTTTACATTTCTGCTCGTTGTATGAAACCGACCTTCTACACCTACTTATCTACATTGTGGCTCCACGCTCGACGGCTCACGAAATTGAGTCGACAGTCCGTCGACGCTACTTGGGAACTTTAAAACTAAACTTTACGGTTAACTGAAGCATATTTTGATGGGGAAATGGGAAGGAGTTGGAAGATTTTTGTTGTGATGTTTTTAGGGTTCCATACACAAAGGTTGCCAGTGGGGCCCTGTTACTAAGCCTACGCCGTCTTTCTGCTTCTCATAGAGCTGTCATTTTTCAACCGTAAATAACTGGCAAGTTAATCAGATAGTGTACACTTCGCTATGGGTTCTATTTGTGTAAATAATAAAAGAAGGTAAATTAGTTTTGGTGCTACGGAGCTGGAGTCCGACTCGGACTTGGGTCAGTTTTTTTTTAAGAGAGAAGCGTCATGAAATCATTTCGTAATTGTAGCCCGCGAAATGACTAATTCATGAAATATCAATCAATAGGATTACATGAAGGTTGTATTGATGATTTTAATGATTTCGTAATAAGCCTCCTCTCTGTGGGCCGTAATCCACCACGCGGGCCCAGTGCGGGTTGATAGATGTCACATGTCTTCGAATTTTTTTGGTTCTAGGACATGCCGGTTTCCTCACGATGTTTTCCTTCACCGTTTTGAAAGCAATGGTGATGAAATTAATTACACAAAGTAAAGCGCCTGCCTGGGTTCGAACCCACGACCTAGAACTCGTCAGTCAGGGCCGATACCACCGACCACCACTGCTCTATTTTAATGATCATAAATTCTGTAAATATATACTGGTTACGGTCGCGAATCATATTTTGTTCAACATACAACCTGGGGGTCTACTCCGAAGTAGTATCGGCCGAATGTTCGGCCGTTTCCTGCTATGAAGTCACACACTATGATCCTACACTCCTACACTCTTTCGAATATTGACCATGGTCCCGACCCAACTGAGCCGATCCGAACTTTTTTCGCATTTTTCAGTAATATTCGGTTCGGCCATGTGTCGGTCCGATCCGAACTTTCGCACTTTGCACTTCGGAGTAGACCCCCTGACTCTGACCTGCAAACTGCAAAAAAACGTAAGAACATTTTCATTTCGCGGGCTTGTCTGCCGCTTCACCCTCAAGTATTTCAGCTAACGGTTTAAGGCTTAAACCGTTAGCTGAAATAGAAACTCCCCAAAGGTTGTAGTACTCCCGTCTTGAAGGTCAAGAAACTAAACATGCGGGTCCCTGAACTATCGGAGTAAGTAAGCAATGTTTTTATAGGTGCTTATTGGATTATGTCGTCGCCGTCGGCCTAAATCGAAAGTATATATTGGACGAACTGTATACGATCGTATGTGATATAACCTATGTATAGGTAGATGATATTTATAAAGATGAGAATGTGAAACAGTGGCCAAGTGACAATACAAAGGGTCCCGTACCATATTTAGCACTTCATATGTTTTTTTTTTTAAAGTTTCTTGTTGGGGATCCCCTTTTACAGACGATGGACTGTGACAGACGGCCGGAAATCGGAACCCCAGTAATTATTACTAAGGCTCCGATGTTGGCACCCTTTGGGTACGAAACCCTAAAGGCAAGAGGGGTTTGGTTAAAAATCTTTTTTGATTTTAATATTTTCAAACTCTCCTTGATTAAAATAAGAAGTTCCTTAAGCTAAAATTTTGTATCAAGGTCTCTAAATATAGTATGCGGCACTCCCACAGACAATGGCGCACCAGTTATCTTGCACCGCATGCCCTGTCACCTGTAGGCTTGATGATCTTATGACTTCTTCAATGAGCGGAGTTCGTTGAGCTGAATTTTGGGCCAAAGATGTATGAACTTTTTGCCATCGATACACTAAGAAGGTATTAAATTTATAAGACAATTTTCTTCGTCCTAAATCCTCTTAGCACAAATCACTGATCTGCATCGACTAGCAAACTTTCCTGGGTTACACAAAATGGATATTAATGGAGAGTAATAAACTTATCTAGTGGCTTTTAGCTTAATTTCATTTGAGTCGATTACTGAAGATTAATTTTATTTATAACCTCCGAAATGTTTTGGCAAAATATCTTAATAATCGTTCCGGAAAATTTTAATACCACTTAATGTATTAAATGGTTATTAAAGTAGCTACTTTTTCATTACCGTAAATTTGAACATTTAAGCCTTACAAACATGTACCCAAATAAATAGGTTTTTATTATGTAAGTACTGAATTTACTGACTGGAAGCCGACGCCAACATAGTTGGGAAAAGGCTAGGCAGATGATGATGAAGTACTGGTGGATGGGATTTGGCGCAGTGGTTCATGGGAGCAGTGTTGGCATAGTAGTATCGGCCGAGACAGACGCTTTACTTTTGTAAATTAATTTCATCACTACTGCTCTCCAAGCAATGTCCTAGAACCAAAAAAAATCTTGTTGTGAAATAAAGCATAATCAGGCTATAATGCTAACTGCTGGCGCGCGGGCGCATTACGGGTTGGTAGATGTCACATGCCTTCAAATTTTGGATTCTACGACATGCCGGTTTCCTCACGATGTTTACCTTCACCATTTTAAGCGCCTGTCAGGGTTCGGACCTGCGACTTAAAGCTCGTAGATAGCTCTCATAAATAAATAATTATTAACGACTCTTTTCTCCTGACACAACTCAGTCGCGTTTTATGATCATAAATAAAATATTGTTTTTCTAACAAATAAAGATACTAACATTTACAAGAATCATCCACACACAAATCTACAAAATCACAACTCAGAATTCACATTAGGAACTCTCTACCTTACCTAAGTGCAGGAAATAAAACCACTTCACACTTTAGATTATGTTGCTAGCTGTGAAAAAAAAAAATTCCCGTCACACCAACTTCTCTCTCTTTCTGAATAAACTTTCTTTATTGTACAATGTGTTACTTGTTGGTTCAAATTATGAACAAAAGGCTGACGGTATGAAAAGGAAGATCTCGTTTTTAGTTTTGATAGGTAGTCTGCTTTTTGGAGCAATCAAGCTTCGGCAAAGGAACGTATACTAATGATTCTGTTTTCTGTTCAGAAAACAGAATCTAATACTACTAATACTTCAGCTATAAAATCAAAGGTACCAGCGCCATTGAATCTAACCAGAGGGGCAGTTCTCGTAATTTTAAGAACGTAACAGAGTGAACAGGCATCTTCTGGGCACGCTCGTTCCATCATAGACCTCATCCATCGCTTTACATCAGGCGTGACCGAGTTCAAAAACAGGCCCAAAAAAAAATACGTTCACAGTCTGATCTAAATCTGTCAAAAATACCTCTAATTTCCATACATTTTTGACAAGTTTTTGACATTTGTTTGTTGACGAGATCAGACTGCGACAAAATTTTGAACGCTTGAAATTACGAGAATTGGCCTTCTGGTACTAGGCCTAGGCGGTTCAATTTTTGTCTTTTGTTCGGGATTTTCACTCGAAGAACTCAACACAAAATTAATCAAAAGTGAAAAAATCGAGGTATTCCACTTAGAGCATAGATTTCAACAGCACTTGCCCGAATTGCACCCAAGCACTTCCACTAACCGCACTGAAACAAAATTTTGTAACGTGCGGTTCGGAGTTCGGAATATTGTTTTCAGTTCGCGAACGGCACCCTAAATTCAACAATGTTGGACTTCGATATTCGATATCTTTAACTTGTCTACCGAATGATCGAAAAATTAAATTAAATAAGCATATTAACGTTCATTCCTATGTCATTTTATCGGTGTCGTGTGAACGTGGAATGAAAAAAAAAAATACCTGATAGACGCTTGACGTCTGATATCACCTCAGATTGCGGAGCCCGGCCGCAGTAAAAGCTTTGGATAATGAAAAATTAAAAAATGAAAAATGTTTATTAGAATTAACAAGTTTTCTTAAATGACTAGGTAGTGATTGGAGCCTCCTTTTAAGCTAATAAAGCCTGTATTAGGAGACTCCGCTCTTCCATACATTGCTAAAAACTTGTTTAAATTAATAAAATAATAAAAACAATAGAAAATATAATTAAATCTAATCAACGAAAAAAGTTCATTCAGTGTGTTGTGTTTATATGTGTGGAATGTGTGTGTTATGTATGTGTGGGTAAGAGTACCTATATCATGAGCAAATAAGATTGAGCCATAAGATACTGTTAACATAATTATATTTATAACAATAACGCCTCTGTTTCCTCATAATTAAGTGGTTTTATCCATTCCATTCATAATGACTGTAGTCATTGAGTTTTAGTGAAAGTTTCTGTCTCCTTTGTGGCATTCTCTTTTTATATTTCATTATTAACCCTCGGGTTGTTGCAAGTAAATGAATAAACACCCATATTCTAAAAACAATATCAAACTCAAGTTCAAAAGCGTTATAAAACAAATAATTAATTATTCCAATTGGTAGTGGCGAGCGGTCAGTTAACACCCTTAATTATATAAGTATAATGAAGGTAGTTCATTAAAGGCTCACACAGAAAAGGACGACGCGCTTAACTTCATGGAAATTGTTCTACCAGAATCGCGTTGCGTCGCGTCTGCCTGCGGGAGCCTTAATACTGTTATTAAATATTACTGTTTTACTTAGTTATTACTGCCATCTGCTAACTGTCTCGCTGGTCTAGTGGTCGCCAGCGCTACTCCTGAGCATTAGGTTCTGGGTTCGATTCCCAGGTCGGGCAAAGTGTTATTGGATGTTTCTATCTGGAATTTCTCAGTAACAGCCCGGATTCTGAATGTATACAGACTCGGTTGATGGCAATAGCATAATCAGCAGAACGTTCCCATTGCTGGGACACATGCCTCCTCTCTGTGAGAGGGAGGTTCATGGCAAAAGGGTCGCCCCTTATTACATGGCACTTAAACATAACTGGCGAAATGTGGGTGTTCTATAGCTACACCTCTGCCTATACCTTCGGGGATTACACGGGCGTGATGTTATGTATTATATTATTATAAGTTCCGCGTGTCACCCGTTAATTATAGTGTGTGTAATTGATATTTTCTCACCGAAGTGGATGTGTATCCGGTTTCCGAGTGCGGGATTGCTAGTCGGCGCAGTGTGACATAATCCTGAAAGTAGGAACGTTATATTATTATGTATTTGTGATGTAAGCAATTCTCTATGTTGGAAGATTTGGTTTTAAGGTTTTGCAAATGAGTATAAAAAATAAATTATAAATTTATTTCCAATTAACATAAAGGCGATAGGTTAATCAATCAATCAACTCAGCCTATCGCAGTCCATTGCTGGACATAGGCCTCTCCCAGGTTGCGCCACAACACCCTGTCCTCGGCCATCCGCCTCCAGTCTACCCCAGCTACCTTCTTTAGGTCGTCCGTCCATCTAGCTGGGGGACATCCCACACTACGTTTGCCGATACGCGGTCTCCACTCCAGGGGGTCTACTCCGAAGTAGTATCGGCTGAATGTTCGGCCGTTTCCTGCTACGAAGTTACGTTTTGGTTCGGTCGTTCCGATCCTACGCTCCTACACTCTTTCGAATATTGACTACAAAGAAACTATTAAATAAAAAAATGTATAGCTTCTCTCTAGTGTGAATTTGGTAAGTGTGTATGTGTTTACGTCATGTATGTGTGTGTGGTTGAGTATGTCGCAATGCCCTACAAATGGTGTGTTCATAGGTATGACTACTACTTCTAATTCTTATCAAAGTTTTTCTTCACCGTTATTAGAGTATTATTAATCAAGAGAGCTTAGGTACAAATTATTGGCTCAGATTGCGCTTCTCGTATAATCCCTGCATAAAAATGTCAATAGTTTAGAACTCCTGTTTCTCTTCGTTATTAAGTTACCCGAGAGTTGCGCGCCCCGTTAAGGAAAAAACACTGTTTTTATTTTCCAAACTAGCTTTCGCCCGCGGCTTTCGAAAATATCCCTTGAGAACGTACTTTGTGGTAATCCAGGACTATAGTGTGTGCCAAAGGGCTTTGAAGATCCGTGGCATACCTATCTATCCGCCATTTTGGCTTTTTTCAAAATGGCGGCCGCTCATGAAATCTATGATGTCGCGTGATCAACTCTCTATCTATAATATCTCGGCAACGTGACGTTTTATGGGGTTTGGTCTAAATATGTTTTCTGTTTACATTGATGTCAGCTATCGATTTATATAGGTCACAAAGAGGGCCGCCATTTTGAAAAAAAAAACGCGTAAAAATAAAAATCTTCAATCACACAACCAAAACCCTAAAAACTATATTTTAAGAAAACTATATTTTCGGCATCAGACACGTTCCCGAAAGTCTGACAACCAGTCTTACCAAGGGGTATCGTATTACCCAGTAACTGGGGTGTGGAGGTCAGATAGGCAGTCGCTTCATGTAAAATACTGGTATTCAGCTGCATCCGGTTAGACTGGAAGCCGACCCCAACATAGTTGGGAAAAGGCTAGGCAGATGATGATGACGTTCCCACACCTCGTAGTATTTTTTTTTTAATTTTCTATGTACAGTTTATTTTATTATATACATGTATATTATAGACGTTTAGATAGATGTATAGATAAAATAAACTGGCTGGAAGAAGATACAATCTATTTAGAACTTGGAACTACCCCCCTTGGAGTTATCTTTGGAAAAAAAATGGCGGCGGTTTTTTATAGCCCTTGTTAGAGATTGAAAATAAAAACCATGGCGCAAGCCTGGGTTGGAAGTGATAAGAGATAAGCGATATTATTCACTCATTCCTCCGCATCACATGCCCATACAACTTTAGAGACACCGGTATCACTTTCAAACTTCCTGTTACATATTAATTTCTTATTGTATCCATTTGCGTAACACCACACATGCAACATCAACTTAATAAGAATCTTAAATTCATTCATTCACTGACGTACTACGCACAGCCTAAACCGCTGGATTTAGAAGCATGAAATTTTGCTCAAGAATTTCTTTTGTAATGAAGGTAAACATTGAGGAAGGATTTTAGAAAATTCAACCCCTAAAGGGGTTACAAAGGGAAATCCCATCGGAATTGAAACGTACAAATACACCTCTGCCTGTCCCTTCAAGGAATACAGGCGTGATATTATGATATGGTATACTAGGACGTGTAAACTATAACTCGCGTTAAACATTACGTCACTCCAACATACAGGTGATTGATGTACACTTGAGCGGTACACTCGGTCGTTAATGTAGGTGCGTGTGTTGTTAAAGAGAGTAGCAAAACAACAATTACATAAATAAACGTATCTTGTTAAAGCAAGAATGTTTCCTACAAAATGTATCCTAGAAAAATGTTCAACTATGAATCTCGGTGGCCCAGTGGTAACGGCCGCGACTTACAAATTGTAGGTCATAGGTTCGAACCCAGTCAGGCACTTTACTTTGTGTAAATTATATCATCACCACTGCTCTCAAAACGGTGAAGGAAAACATCTCGAGGAAACCGGCATGTCCTAGAACTAAAAATTCAGAGACATGTGACATCTACCAACCCGCACTGGGCCGGCGTGGTGGATTACGGCCCACTCCCTCTCACAGAGAGGAGGCCGTATCCCAGCAGTGGGAAGAATATAGGTTGATGATGAATCTCATTTTTACATTAATGTCATCAGAAAGCCTCCCTTCCGGACATAAGTTACCGTGGCCTAATTGAAAAATCTTAAATAGACTTCGTACCAAAGTAGACCGCAGGAAGGACAACCTCCACAAGTGGGGGTTCATGGGCGGTTCAGGCCTCCGGTGTGTACGTGGCGTCTCTCTAAAGACAATGGCTAATCTTGCAGTGCATGCCCTGTCACCTGCACAAGAGTGGACCTAATGGCGGCGTCAGCGAATGGTATTCGCGTTCCTGAATTTTGGACCTAACAAATATAAAAATCGATATACTTATTCATGTTATTTTTGCCGTCGCCACGCTAAGAATAAGAAGATTAATTTCCACCAAATATCGAGAATTTGTGATTCACACAAATGGCGAAGTAGACCGAGACGTAACGCACCGGATCAACTCAGGATGGATGAAATGGCGATAGGTCACAGGAACAACTTGCGACCCACGGATGCCCCTCAAGTTAAAGGGGAAAATTTATAAGTCCGTGACAAAGCCTGTCGTACATGGATGGAGAGGGAGAGGAAGGCCAAACAAAAGATGGATAGATTGTTTGAGGAATGATGTGAAAGAGAAGGGAGTGAATGATAGCGTGACGGTTGACAGGGGAGAATGGAAGAAGAAAACGTGTTGCGCCAACCCCAAGTACCATGGGATAAGGGGAAGGAAGATGATGATCGAGAATTTGTGATTGATCTTGGAGCATCGATGTAGAATATTACAGCTAATGCTAGTTTCCTAGAAGAGCGGTGGCCGCCACATAACGGCCGCAGTGACGGTCGTGGAAATGTGGTGTAGGAAAACACACCAACCAAATACGTGAAAGTTTGTATGGATGGATGGATGGATATTTGTTTCTTTTTCACGCAAAACTACTGAACGGATTTGGATGAAATTTGGCGCACAAACGGTTTATAACCAGGATTAACATAAAATATACGTTTTATCCCGATATTCCCAGGGGATCGAAACTTATGCGGGTAACACCGCGTGACCGCATGATTATAATTCTGTAAATACATATTTGTTACGGCCGCGAATCATATTTTAATCAACGTACAACTTAGTACTGACCAGCAAATTACAAAAAACGTAAGAAAATTTGAATTTCGCGGGTCACCTTGGAGAATCCACCTTAAGTGCATTTGGCATCATTATAATGTTACCGTAACTGTTAGCCTATATCATCTCATTGCTGGACAAAGGCCTCTCCCCATGATTTCCAGCTCTTTCGATCCAGGGCTAAAGTACACCACTGGTTGTTTCTTTTGTCAGCTCGTCCCGCTATCTTCTACGGGGTCTGCGACGCCTTCTAGCTGTGTCAGGGCTCCACGTGGTGGTTATTTTGGCCCACGGCTTATTAGGCAGAGGGCAGACGTGGCCAGCCCAGTCCCACTTCAGCTTAGCGGCTGTTTGAGCAACGTCAGTAATATGTGTTATGGAGCGCAGTATGGTATATGGTCTGTCAATTTGACGCCTATGTTGTAATGTTACGAACGAGAAATCAATCTAGCTTTAAGCAAATTAGTTGGAAGTAGCCTCACTCCTTCCATATGCGCACATTCATTGCGATCTTTTGAAACTCAATGATTTTTCAAAGTAAATACTCGTACATTAAAATTGAAAGACACGGAAAATTTTGAGGCATCATCCTGCCTGACAGATGACATGTATGTATACTAAGGAGTAACACAATGGAAAGACAGGTCATGCCATCGTACTATTCACTGACTTTGCACTATAATTATTGAAGTGAACCCAGCATTAAACAAGCTAAATCAAACAAAATCACGAAATTAATAAAAAAAATCCAAAGTGGCATCTTTTTGACTAATGGTTCCTATAAACAAAAACTAATGGTTTTGTTTTATAGGGACAATAGTAGATATTTTATTTCCAAACCGGGCACATAAATAGATTCGCATGCTTATATTACATATGGGAGGGAGGGTCTACTATACAAAGCTATGAGGTCTTTGCTTCATCATTGGTAAAGATAAAAGAGTCTTAATTTTAACCAAAAACGGTTCCTAAATTAGAGGAATCGGCCATAAGGTCAAATAGACAAAATCAAGTCATTTATAAGCCACTTACGTCAAAAACTACAGTAAAATAGAATTGATTCTAGTCGCCTCTTCTAAATGGTAGTTTTCGTATAGAGAAGAATGGGCTACAAACTCCATTGTTACTCTTTTAAAATAGATACTTAGAGTACATTCATGAATCGTTACATCAGCCTAATTATATAACCATATGTTTATCACGGGTCCATTGACGGTAATATTTCAACTTGGACCACATACAGGACGCAACGGCCCCCGGAGTCTATAAATCAGGCTGCAAACGTAACTGGAGCCTATGCTGCTAATTTACGAGTAAAACGAGGACTACAACATTCTATATTTTTTGTATTAAAATTTGAGTTCTAATGAGCATTTTGATTGGTACTTGATCTATCAATATGAGCATGCATAACATCATCATCTGCCTAGCCTTTTCCCAACTATGTTGAAGTCGGCTTTCAGTCTAACCGGGCAGCTGAATACAGTATTTTGCATGGAGCGACTGCCTATATGACCTCCACAACCCAGTTACTGGGTAATAAGATACCCCTTGGCAAGACTGGTTGTCAGACTTTCGGGCTACTGACGACCCGTAACGACTGTCAAAGATCCACGAATGACAGTCGGGACCAACGGCTCATCGTCTTGGTATGTAAAGATGGATCCACGGATCAACCGCGGCAAGCGTAGATTAACTTGATCGATCGACCCGTGCGGAAGTTATTACTTAGCCACAAACCCCTCATGAGCATGTAGGACTGAAATTCATTGTGAATTATCTAGGTGTTTTCAAGTCGAGAGTGATCATGTTATTGTCATTTTCATATTTTTATTTGCGTTCCATAATGTTAACAAGATCTAACAATTGCTTTAAGCTAAGTTACAAATCAGATGGGGCTGAAAGGTTCTGGATTGGCGACCGCGTAGCTGAAGACTTAGCGTTGGAAAGCCAAGGTGGACAAGGTGACCGATGACCTTGGGAAGGCCGCAGGAATCTGCTGGATGCGGAAAGAATGAATCGGCCGAAGTAGCGGTGCTTGGCTAGCAGTCTTTCGGCTAAAATGATGATGACGATGAAGGGACAACTGGGACACCTGGCAAAATGCTTAAAAAAAGTAAAAATGATCAAATTGTTGACATTATTAATAGTTATTAACGTTAATTAAGTAGATATAACATATAGATTTAAGTAGTTGAGATCAAATGTGGTCTGGTTAAACATAATTTACATTAGGTTTGATACTAGTCAAACACAATTGATTTTATTCAATACCCGGCGGTTTCACTTATTACCAATTTATCAAGAAGAACAAGTTTATTTTGAAATGTATAACATTTCAAAGTAAGTTCAGTTATAACACGCAAAAGGGTCATTAGTAACATTAATTACTGTAATGAGGTATCAATAATATGAAACATAACGTTCTGATAATGATTCAGCACCAATTAGCTGTAAATTTAGCATTGTATCAGAAAATGAAAACAAGGTATAAAATGTGAACCTAGCACTGCAGTTTGAATGACTTGACAAAACATTGAGGTTTCTCTGTTTTAATGTTAGTTTAATATTAATATTTTATAGACATAAAGCAGTTGCAGTTTTTCTACGTTGGCAATACTGTGCTAGAACAGCGAATAACCGCAAAAATATGGATTTCGAAATTAATTGGCTTCGTTTACGTTTTGTTCATGAAAAAACATGCGGACATCTGTGTGCCGGTGGTATGTAAAAAACTATTTCGCAAAAGGATTGGCGAAAAATGAATAGCGAAAGTTATCAGCGTCGAGATATTATATGTACTTGACAGAGAAGGTATGTCTGTCTCTCGTTAACATCAGGCATGTTTTTATTTCTGTGGACGTACTATATGTTGGTTAAAGCGCAATAGAAAAATGGTTTGCAGTTCAAATCAGATTATAATTTACGAACAAGTTAGTCACACTAACTTGTTCGTAAATTCTGTACAGGTCTTTTTTAGATTTAAAGTGTAAAATTGTAAATCAGGCAGCTGTCGTAACCGCGTATTATGGCTATGTAGACTCCATACTACGTTACGGAGTCATTTTCTGGGCAAATTCACGCGAAAAGCATGATATCTTTAAAGCACAAAAGTGATGCATTATGTCTATAAGCAATCTTAAATCAATAGAAAGTTGCAAACCACATTTTACTTCCCTCAAAATACTAACGCTGCCTTGTCTTTACATTTACGAGACCGCATTGTTCATAAAAAAAAACGGTGATTTATTTAAAAAAGCTTCAGAGCAAAGTTACCGATCTATAAGACCAACATACCGACATGAATTATGCCAAAGAGGATCAAAAACCGCCCTTATGTGCAAGAGCATACTTTGCATGGCTCCAAAATTTTTTAATAAGCTACCAAATGACATCATCATCATCTGACATAAAAGATTTAAACTTGACTCAATTTAAAAGCACCCTAAATAATTTTTTAATAGACAAATGCTGTTAAACCGGATCTCCCTTGTTTCACCGAAAAGAAATTGCCAAATTATCACTTCCCAAAAAAATTTTCGCACAATTTCATTTGCCAAATTATTACTTAGCAAAAAATCTCTTCTCAAATAATCGTAACGCAAACCTAATATTTGGCAAGTGAACGTTTAAACAATGACTTGTTTACCAACTAGTACTTTTACCAATTTTTATGTAGTCAAATATTTCAGTTGGAAAAACTCATTTTACGTAAAATATAATTTGCCAAATTTTTTATATCGTCAGTTTTCAATTTACCATTACTATTCACTTATTCAGTCAATGACAAAAAATATATACAAATTAAATTACTGATAAGTGGGTAGATGGTAAATCATAAATGTCGCTCAATGTGGGTTAGTCATGCAAAGCACTATCACTGTGTTTTGTACCGGAAGTTTCTTGACATTGTTACGATATATTGTAGTTAATTATTATTTAGTCTAACGTAAATAAAGTTTATGATGAGTGAATCAAGTCAATGTAGTGATCTGTGTGATTTTTTTAAATCTACTCGAGGTGGTTTAAAGTTGTTTAGAAACGGATTTACGTAGGATAATAATAACATAGTGAATGATACCCATTATTGGTACTGTGAGTACAGGAAAAATAAATTGTTTAAATGCACTGCATCCCAACATACTACACAAAAAGACGGGATTCATTTCTGTGGGTTGCAATTTATTTTTTTAAATATAATTAATTAAATATATAATAACTAGGGAAGAGTGCATTTAAAAAAAATAAAAAATATATACAAAGTCTCCTTAATTTATGTACTTTCATAAAAATATAATCTCTTCCCTGTTCACAGCAGCTTCGAAAGTCCAGCCTCCATACAAAACCTAACATGTCCTTTGACTTGTTTCAGATAACTTCAAACAAATAAACGTACGCAAATGACATCAAATTTAACAATCAAGTGAAATGTTTATTGGCTTTAAGTTATTTGCCAGAAAATGAAATCATTCTATATTATAATGAGCTAATAGAAGGTATAGAAGATTCTGATTGGAAGCAAGTCGCGAATTGGTTTGAAGAAAATTATGTCAGCGGATCATGAAACACACAACCGAAGTATCCACCAAGTTTTTGGAGTTGACATGTTGTAAACGAAAAGCAAATACCTAGAACTTCAAACTCTGCTGAGGCGTGGCATCGTAGAATAAACATTCTCATTGATAAACAACACCCTGGAGTGTATCGCTTAATTAAAGTATTAATAAATGAAGTTTCATCAAATTTAGCTGACAGTGAGATTATAATACTATCAGGTGAACCGCCACAAAAACAGAAAAAAAAATATATGGATAAAAACGACGGAATTTATCGAATTCTGCAACACAAGTCTGAATTCCCCGAAATTAAATTGCTAATGTCCATAGCAAAAAAATTAAATTGTAAGTTACAAATATTTTGTAATTAATAAATGATTATAATAAAATTGCATTTTTTAGTTATACAATGTGGAGATGACAATATGACTTTAAATGAAAACACTGGCAATATTGGTTTATAGAAACATTTGTAAACTATCAAATAAATCCGAACATCGAAATTAAAAAAACAATTTTTTCTAACAAACTAAATAGCTTAAAACTGCAAACAAAATAAAACACCATTTATAAAATTGGTACACTGACCTGCGATAAGAATGGCAACGCAGCTTCGTTTCATTCATGTGGCCGACGCGGACGACGGCGAATGTTTGGCGTATTCTTATTATTATTAATGCTCAATTACACAAATCAAATCACAGAATATTAACCAAATAGTCGGGCATCATTCACCCGCGAGTTATTCACTAATCAATTTATTATTCACAATCACTTTTCGATCACATAATTATGTCGCCAATTATTAATTTTTTTTATTTTCAATATGTCCGCCGTGTTCTTGAATACATAAACTACACCGACGTGTAATGTTATTTCTCACTCTTGATAATAGGTCACCATTAGCAGCCATTTCTTTCAATTTATTAAAAGATATTATTATTCTATTTTTTAATTCCTCAACGGTAGTAACTTCTGTTGAGTATACCTCATTCTTTATGTGACCCCACAGAAAGAAATCCAGGGGCGTGAGATCTGGTGACCTCGCTGGCCACCGCACTGGTCCAAAACGGCCAATCCACTGCTGTCCGAACATTTGAGTCAAACGCTCTCTTGCAGACACCATTGAATGAGCTGGTGCTCCATCTAACTGGTACCACATCTGCCTGTACACGTCCAGCGAAAGTTCGTCCGTGTACTCGGAAACGGATCCGTCGAGGAGTTCAATGAACTTTACAGCATTTAAATTGCCATCAATAAATACCGGACCAATAATGGTATTTCTGTGTATGCCAGCCCACACATTGACCGCAAATCTGTACTGGTGCGAAGACTCCCGTACTAGATGCGGATTCACGCGGCTCCAGTACCGAAGGTTCTGTCGGTTCCATAAACCATTCCTTGTGAATGTACTCTCGTCAGTCCACAGCACATTGTACAGGAAGTCAGGATTCTCGAGATGTTTGGTTTCCAACCAGCGACAGAAAGTTTCTCTTATTGGCTTATCTCTCGGTAACAATGCTTGTACTTTCTTGTACTTATAAGGTCTGCGTTTGTCACGTTTCAAAACTTTTTGAATAGTTTTGTGATTTACACGAAAATGTCGACCTGCATTACGCAGACTGCACGTCGGATTGCGATCATAATAATTAATAATTCTTTCGTCTGAAATCACATTTGCACGTGGAGGAGCACCATCTACGTGCTCCCATCAAGGATTGATTTTCCCGTATCCTCAAGTTACCTAAGTTTACTTAGCTATTTAACTAAGTACGTTAATACGTTTATGTGTCCTGTCACTATTAAAACAAAGCGTCAAATTTCGCACAACACAACACAACCAACAATGATACGATAACACTCGCGCGGCGACTTCAAACGGGGGGCGCGGGCGCATCCGAATTTCCAGAGAAAAACAAAACGCGTCACAGGCAGGAAGCACGTCCGGTGACTCACTGACACTGACTGAAGGCGTAACCGAGACACGCCGACAAGTAGCACAGTAGGAACAAGAAAACTTAGCTATCTCTTTCGCACATACATATTTTGCGATTGACAAGAGTGCGTAACAGCAAAGTAATAACTTTCGCATGCATTTTTTCTTATAGTAGCTGTGATGACACGCTTTATGACTCTTATGGCTCGGGCATAAAGTATAATTTGCATTGAGAAAATAAGTTTGAATGAAAAGACGTAGTTTTTATAGTAGCGAGCTGGCAACGTCTGTCGTTAACCTGTCGCGTGCTTTTCTGTTTACAATACATCGTGTAGAAAATACTTAAAATGAAAAATAAAGTCCTGTGGCTAAACTACTGGATATATTCATTTGATTTTTTGTGTGACGGTTGGGAATATCATGACTTATACGAAGTTTCATTTATGATCCTATTGTCCTCCCCACACTGTATAATTCCCAAAAAATATTATTTTTGCCTTTATATTTTTAGCCCTAACAAATCATTTGACCAAACATAAAAAAAAAGTTTTTATTGTTTCTCATACAATTGTTCTACAGCAGAACATTGAGGCAGCCCCAGTAAATTATAAGGATACTTGTGATGGGGTTACCTCGCAACTTCCCATGGGTTACTATCTACAATGTTGAGACATAATTAAAACAAAAAAAAGAAAAGAAAAAGTTTAGTTTCTTGGATGTTAAAAAAAATTTGTAGCTTGTTCAGGTATGTGTAGTATGTGTGTATGTGGGTGTGAGTAGGCGTGTGTGTGTGTGTTAATGATTGATGAAACTGATGTATATTATAATTGGGTTCAGGTTATTCATTAGCATGTTCTGGTTAATATAAATTCAATTTCATCGTACGTCTGTGACTTTAACCATTCCGTTAGAATATTTTTACATTCGTACCACAACATGGGGTAAATATTCAATTTACCCCACGTTTACTGTCTAAAGATTGTTTGCTGTAATAAATAATTTGATTAAATACCAAATGCCTAAATGACATTATACTTGATAATATTCTGCCAAGTAAAAATTTGGCCAAATGAAAATGTGCGTAATAAAATTATTCGAAACATTGCATTAAAAAGGTTGCTAAAATTTGTTTGGGTAATGAAATTTTGGCAAAATCTTTTCGGCAAAACGGCAGGATCCCTAATAAACCATTGACGAATTTCTTGCTGACAAAACTTGTGACTGATCCTGTATTTATGATTTATAATGTAATATTCCTATTTGAAGAATTTAAATTTATTTGAACTGTGTCGTATATATCCTATATTGTTAAATTAATGGTGTAGATTTTTGAGTTTCCATAAAATATCTGTAAGACCTGATATATCACGAAAAATCGCACTAATAAATTTGACTTTGGCTTTGAAAGGTTTTAATTATATCTCGATAGGTAACATGTTCAAAATGGAATTCCGAATCGCAACCATTAACATTTTCCATAAGCAAAGACTCAGCAACAGAAGGTGATGAGTTTAGGGATTTAGTAGTTGAAACGGGAATATCTGAAAAGAAATTTTCAAATAATCGATAATTTACGAACAAGTTAGTCACTAGCGAATCACACACTGTAGGTACACAACTCAACGATACGCAACGCGAGACAGTTTCTAAGCAAATGTTGTCCGTACGATGTCCAATGTTTCGATGATCCCAAGAGCTCTTTTCACAACGCTTTTTAGCTGTAGCTTTCGTTCACCCCCATGAACTCAGGCTGGACTCTGTCGAGCGCCACGAGATGGCGCTGGCGTTCCGAATAAACGAATAATTCCGACATACTTATTTGTTTATGTAGGTGTGTTTTAATCCGATTGACCTGAAACCTTTGATATCTGTTTATATTTTACTAACTACGCCCCGCGGTTTCACTCGCATAAGTTTCGATCCCGTTGGAATATCGGGACAAACAGTATCCTATATTTTAATCCTGGTTATAAACCATCTGTGTGCCAAATTTCATCCAAATCCGTTCAGGAGTTTTTGCGTGAAAGAGTAACAAACATCCATCCATCCATACAAACTATCACGTTTATAGTATTAGTAGGATTTTAACTGGCAACACTGCCATGTTCATGATTACAAACGTTTAAAATGAATATGAAGTCAAAGTAAAATTAGTTACGAGGCAAGCGTTCTGTAGTTTCTGCCTATCACCATGGGAAGAAGAGCGCGAGTTTATGTGTTACTCAGAAATAAAATGAAATGTACGTATAATGAAATAACAACTTATACCTAATTAATAAATAAAATAATAATACCACTCATTAACACCACCATCTAAAAAATCAATCATCTTACCATCTAAAACTCATTTGTCTTTAATTAAACACAGTTCGGTCGACGAAAGACATGCGTTCTTGACACCTGTCAGTTTTATACAAACGAATACGTGTTTAGCGAATTTGATATTTATTATCAACTAGAATTGTCGGACTGACAGGGGTGTCAGGAACGCATTCTCTCGACGGCCATACTGTAAAGTAGGTAGTTTAATGCTCTTCTATAACTTCATGATAACAAAAGGTACCTCAACAAAAAATCTTTCCACCCATTCCTAACGTTCAAAGAAGAAGTGTAGCTACAAACTCCGCTTCAACACGCCTCTATCTGCTACTATACATAACAGTACATTAGAATCACCTTTTTCCTGAACCAGAATAAGTCCTTACGACCATACTAACTCCTCTTTACACCATAAAAGATTTCCCACAAAAACAAAAGCGAAACAACTCAATGTTCAAAACTGCTCCAAGGCTTTTACGCGAAAATATAAATATACACGCCGAAGGACGTTCAAACTATTGAGATAAATAAGTTAGTCGTAAGTTTACGAGGGAAGGAACAGGGAACAGAGCAAACAAGATGGCCGCGCAAACGGCATTACAGAGTCCGCAACTAAACGGATAAGTGCAATTCTATGCTTGCCCACGCGGCGGCCATGCTAAGCGCCGCTAGTGATGTACCTACCCGTGAATAATTAGGTGGTGTTGCTAATTGCGTTTCTTGTTGTCGATTAACGTTATAAAGGAAATTAATCATTATAGGTAATTACGTTTGTTTTATGTAAAGTTTGTTTAGTAAATTGCTGTAGATGGTGATTGATTGCCCACCTGCATGTATAGATATTTTATGAGGTTTATTTATAAATGATGATTAAAGTTAAATGACGTTTAAACGTCAAAAATTTATGGGTAAACAGTCGCTAATCACTACTTAACTTAAAGCAACGTTTATGAATAAAGGGTTCAGTATCTATCTAGCATTTTCAAAATGGTGAGTAAAGTAAAATAGCGGATAAATTTTCCATTAGGGGCCGTCGAGTTGGAAGTTCTTTTTTTTTTGTAGATAGCACTCATAAACAGAAGGCTTTTTACAAAATTTTAAGTTGCAGATACTGACGGTTTACGAGATATAATTTTTTAAATTTTCCATATAAATTGAAAAATAATACGCAATTTAGATAGATATATTGTCATGGTAGATGTCAAATTGACGTTTTACGTTCCGTTGACGGCGGAGGTGTGTTTCATTCAATTTTATCTTATTAAGTCTTTAAATATATTATATTTTCACATAGAAAATTAAAATTAAATTTAAAAAAAAAAAGTAAATTTGAGTACACTCATAAGTGATTAGGATAGTCAGTCCAAGAGCGAGCGAAGCGAGCTCGGAATTTTAGGGTAACCCGACTCGGATAGGTTAGGTTAGAAGGAGGTGGTGGGGTTGTAGTAAGCGAGCGAACACAGACCCCGCCACCTCCTTCGAGTTTATTTTTTTTTAAACCACCCAGAAGTAGGAGCCCCGCGAAGCGGGGCTCCGTCGAGCTATCTTGGCAGGTAGGGTAGTGTTTTTTTTTTTGGATGGGAAATCATCAAGTGACCCCTCCCGCTCTGGGTGGAGCGGAAGGGAGTGTCAGACTCTTACTGACTAAAACCCACCCGTGTTCCTTCCTTAGCCCTTTCTGTTCCAGGGCAGCGGTAACCCTTTCGGACGATCCCGCTACCCGGGACCAACGGCTTAAAATGCTTTCCGAGGCACGGAGGGGTGATGATGGCATGTGAAGATGGTCACCCATCCAGAGACCGATCGCTGCGCAGTTATAAGACTAAAACTAACAGTTCTAACATTTAATTTCAATTTAAAATAATCAGAATGTCTTGCAAAAATTAATCGATTAAGTACCCACGCTAATATTAAATGATCCACATCACTAGCCGACCGTCCTCAGGGATTTGCTTAAGCAAACTAAAAACGAGGCCACTCGGAACTTCCATCATGCTCCGAAATGCGTTTGAAATTGGACTAAGAATGTTCTAAAATTGAATTTCTAACGCTCACTCGGGCAATACTCGGTATCTCTTGTCGAGTATTGCGAGTAGACTCGAATAGCACTCGATCTTTATTGGTTTTGAAGGATAAGCCTATAGATACGGATATACGGATTAAAAAAGTTCCGATACTCGGACTCGGATCGTAGGTACTAGGTACTCTACGCAATACAATATGAAAAGTCTGGACCGTAGTTCGTAAAGTGAATAACTGGAAAATGCAGCATGCATGCTTGTAGTAGGCGAGTGAAACGTGAATCTAGTACTTATGTTCTTAGCAACAGGCGTGGTTTTATATCTTTTCAAAATTGTTAAACAAAATTATTATTTATGGCCGATTCCTATAATTTACGGACTGTTATTGGTTAAAATTAAGATTCTAGAATTTTTAATATGAACGTCTCAATCTTTTATTTTTTGGTTATTATTATTTTATTTATCATCACTGTAATATTTTCAACAGAATATATTTTGTATTACTTATGACTTCTTGGCATCGCCTTTTCCCAACTATGTTGGAGTCGGCTTCCAGTCTAACTGGATGCAGCAGAATACCAGTATTTTACATGGTGCGACTGCCTATCTGACCTCCACAACCCAGTTACTTGGGCAATACGATACCCCTTGGTAAGACTGGTTATTAAGACTCTTGTATCTTTACCAATAATGGAGCAAAAACCTCATAGCTTTGCATAGTAGACCTTTCCACATGGATGTAGCTATCACAGGTAAAATTTGCTTACGAATCTATTTATATACCCAGTTTAGTAGCATTTAAAATGCTACCATTGGTAAGCAAACCTATTAGTTTTTATTTATAGTATTGAGGGCCGAGGGGCGATTCTTGTAATTGTAAAAACGTTCACAGTCTGATCTCAGTCTCAATTTGTCAAAAATACCTCTAATTTCCTACATTTTTGACACGTTTTTGACATTGATTGTCGCTGCGATGAGATTGCGACTAGATTTTGAACGTTTTTATTTACGGGAATTGGCTGGCAGAAGTGGTCCCAGTACACAATGTAGAAAACCACATTCAAATGTAAGTGGTTCTGAATTTGACTCGAATGTTTATTGACCTTTACAGTGCCTTAAAATACCAATATATACCACCAGCCCACAGAGGAACATAAGAGCGAAAGTATACTGATACATGAATGAATGAAAGAGCGAACGGAATGAACTGAAATGTGTTTGTTCCGTTCGGAGAGTGGTTTTGAGGCTTCTGTGACATGTATTGTTTTAAAAGAGAAAACAGTTGGCTTTCAGTGTAAGTGCTGAGGTGAAATGTTTTGACGTATAAAAGATAGCGTGGGACAAAAAGCCAACCACAGTAGAACCGTATTTTTAAGCTAAATAAAAAGTGTTACACTCGTCGAAGGGGAATTTAACTTCGCACTGACTAAAAAATCTGCTGTGTTGTGGTATTTTCAAGCGTATATGCTACTTCTACACACAACACTATAATACAATACAACAACAACAACAAAATCACAACAATAAAAAACAACAACAATAATAATGGGGATGTGGACTCAGCGATCATTGTGCCGATAGTCGTGACAGCCAATGGCTTAATAGCCAAGAGCCTCGACCAACACCTGAGGAGGCTCTCGTTGGGCAGCTGGATCAAGGGCTTGATTCAGAAAGCGGTACTTCTGGAGACGGCTCGCATTGTCAGGAGGTTCCTCTCTCTGGAGCCCTGACCGCCGGTAGCTTGGACCCTGTTCCCGATACCGGTGGGCTTCTATTTTTTATATTTTTAAATGTTTTTATAATTTATATATAATTATAATTTTTATATTCAAATATTTAAAAATATAATTTATATGTTTACTTTTAAATAAAGGAAATAATAATATAATACAACAACTCGTGTGGCTACAATTTTCCCCAGCTGGGACACAAGCCTCCTTTTTTTATAAAATTTGGTACTTGAGTACCATCCAGTGCTATTAAATTATTTACATTTTCGGTCACCCGATCTTCAGCGCAAATGTCATCATCATCTACCTAACTTTTTTCCAACTATTGAGTCTGCTTCCAGTTTTATCAGATGCACTGAATACCAGTATTTTACATGGAGCAACTACCTATCTGATGTCCACAACCCCTTTTATAGGGTAACACTGCTGTGGTTACCTGTAATTGAGTGTGCATTACAGAATAATGTATAATAATACAAGTTATACATAATGGTTTAAGATAATTGTAATGTATCTCGTTGGTAATCCATAAATAAAATAAATAAATAAACACGATACCCCTTGGTAAGCCTCGATGTCAGACTATTGAGCTTCTGACTTCCGTTAGCGACTGTGAACGATCTGCGAATGACAGCCGGGACCAGCGGTTTTCGAGGCACGGAGGGGCCTCGATATAGCTCATCTTTAGAGATACAATATAGATAAATATACAAATAATTTATTAGGTTATTTTTTTTTTAAGTCGTTGTTTTTTTTACACTTTTTAGTTGTAACTACCCCACACAAATTCATATAAAACTACTTGCTATGTAAATATCAGTGACAGGAAGTTATTAAAACATCGTCAATATAAATAAGTGGAACTATAATTCATATTATTGAAGTTAACTCTAAAACTACCCAAGCAAAGTTAATAAAATTTATATGGGGCCACACCTGAGGCATACCTTATCAATTAAAAAATAATTTTGCAAATCGGCTCACACACACTTATTTACTTTAGTCGGTTTTAGTTTATATTAGTTTTAGTTTAGCTTAATATACTTTTCAAGGCAGCAAGATATAATAATCAATGATATGTACGCCGTAATTGTCATGTACATTAGTCATTTAGTTATTAAGATTATTCTAGCATAAGTTTAATATACGTCATGTGGCTGTGCTTTTCTTAAATAAGTAAATAACGGAGTACTGAAGTAACAATCATAAAATTAAAATAAAACAAACGAATTGAGGACCTCCTCCTTTTTTTGAAGTCTGTTAAAAAGATGACACTTCAGCTTAAAGCTTAAATCCATAAATAAACTCAAGCCCACACACTTAACTTAAACAAGATGGCGTTTTAATCACAATTATAATACCCATAATAATGTTAACACGTACTTTTTCCACGTCGTTAAACTAAAAACCTACTTCTTCCCTATTAGGGAAGGGAAGGGGGCGTAAAAAGTAAATAAAATGTGCCACTAGTCCCCTAAGTGGTTACGTGTAGTGTATCATAAAAATCTCAGATACCCACATGTTTTCTGGCTACTTTTTGCGAACGATTTGGGATAAAATTTAAATTTTAGGAAAAAAGTAAATAGCTGGCGAAATGTTGGTGTAAAGACACCAGCGCATCAAGCTACCCGAAACTGTAAAATTTTCCCAATCAACTTTAAACCTAATGCTTTAGCGATAAAGTTGAAAATCTATTAAAGAAAGGACAATGCTCATGGATCTATGGAATCCCGTACCATGCTGCATCAAAGACAAACTTTGTTTTTATAGGCTTCTTTTAGCATATTAACTCCTAAAAAGGTTATTTTTGTGAACAAAACCCGGAATTTGGAGATTTTCAAAAAAAAATCGAAAATACCTGAAAACTATGTACTTTATTTTGTTTGACAGGTCGTACACGAACGGCCATTATTGCTCTGACAAAATAATAATCGTTTATATAAAAATTCTATTCTAGTTATTTTTAATTAATGTAGAATCGGCAAAGTATATTTTTTTTACATTTTGTTTGAAAGACGTGATCATGACACTTTTAAAATTCAAGGTTATATTAATCATATCATTTGATACAAAACTTCATGTAAAGGGAATGCAACAATATCAACACTTTTATTCTATAAATTAAATTCCCTGTTCAAAAACCAAATTTCGGACGACGTAAAAAGTTATGAAAATAATTACTATAATATCTTGATGCATGAGACTTTTTGGTACGACTTTTGACAGATTGTAGTAGCTTGATGTGCTGGCGTCTACTATAGGTAAACTTCTGCCTAACCCCCTAGGGACTACAGGCGTAATGTTATGTTATGTTAAGTTATAAACTTGTAAGAACTTTTGTAGACTGTGAACACCCTTGAATTCAAATTAAATACAGTACAGTACAGTAGTAGTACCCAGTAACTGGGTAATACGATCCCCCTTGGTAAGACTGCCTGTCAGACTTTCGGGCTTCCGACTACCCGTGACGACTGTCAAAGATCCACGAATGACAGCCGGGACCAACGGCTTAGCGTGCTTTCCGAGGCACGGAGCGGTCTTGGTATATGAAGATGGTCACCCATCCACAGACCAACCGCGGCAAGCGTAGCTTTACCTGATCGATTGACCCGTGGGGCTGTTATTATACCCGCTGGCGGTGCAGCGCATCTGGGATGTTTGCTGAAGCGCGCACTGATGGTTTCCAGGCCATCATGCGCAAAAAAGCAGCTTCCCTGCTGGCCCGTATACGGGGTTGCAACAACGGCATTCTGAACGCAATAGCAGTACGGTTTGATTGTCCCTTTCAGTATCGGTGGGTCATGTCGTGTGTAGGTGTGGCGAGACATGGCAATTTATAAACAATAATGTAAAGTGTACTAGGTTAAGGTTTCTATGGGTCTATGCCACCCGAAATAAAGTTATTATTATTATTTCTATGCAACAAGCCCCCTATTTACAATATTAGTATTGATTAAAAATCCTAGTACTAAATTAACAGAGACTTGTATTTATTGAGGACTAGCGGCGCCCCGCGGTTTCACCCGCATAAGTTTCGATACCGTGGGAATATCGGGATAAAAAGTATCCAATATGTTAATCCTAATTATAAACCATCTGTGTGCCAAATTTCATCTAAATCCGTTTTGTGGTTTTTGCGTGAAAGAGTATCAAACATCCATCCATCCATACAAACTTTCACGTTTATAATATTAGTAGGATACTCTTCCAACTAACGTACTAAAATAATGTTACTCTTGCCATCGACGCGCCAAGACGAAAACCACATAAAAGTTGGTAAGCCGATATTAAAATTAAATTACCCAAAGCTCCTAAACTGTCCAACTTCCAGACATATTAAAAAATAAATTTTATTTGTTAAAAACGTGTCGTACGTACTTTTGAATTAGGCAAAGTAATGTTTTTAGATTTATGACTTTGTGCTTGTTGAATGTTAAGTAGTCGAAGTTCGGGTGACTTTTTAGTTAAGTCCCTTTTTCCTTGTACTTGACGTTGGTTATTAGATGGATGGTTTAAGTGGATTGTTTCGAACGAGGGCTGAATATATTGTTCATGGTAGAGATGATAATACATTGTTGTATTCTTCATGGAGTTGGAGAAAACAAACGACCATTGGTCCACATTAGCCCTGGATCGAAAGAGTTTGAAGTCATGGGAGATGCCTTTGCCCAGCAGTAAAAGTAACTTTTCACGGGTAAAATTGTCCTTGATTTGGTCGGAATCTAGACTTGTCTAATTTGGTCATAGAGAATCAATGCATATTTTGACATACTGCAGAGAAAGCTATATAACAAAATCAGCCTATAATGTTCCCATTGCTTGGATACCCAATGCTCCTCTATTCGGGAGGGAGTAGGCTGTAATCTACGACACGTGCCCAGTGCGGGTTGGTAGATGTCACATATCTTCGATTTTTTGGTTATAGGACGTACAGGTTTCCTAACGATGTTTTCCTTCACCGTTTTGAGAGCAGTGCTGTTGAAATTATTACACAACAAACAGCCGTACCAACTGCGCCACCAGTTAATCACACTGAGTAAAAATTTTGTAGGATAAAGGAAGGGGTAGTATCTGAAGAGTTTTTTTTTTATATAGAAATCTAAGAAAGGCCTTCTGAACTTTTTTAAGAAGTAAAACGTGCATTCATACGGGTTCTAAATCACTGCAACTGTGCAGCTTACTCCTGACTAAGGCCATGTAAACTAGTTTAATGGCCAGTGGATTGTTAAACTTACGCATTGTTTACTTATCGAATAACCAATCCTAGTTTCTGGTATGATTCTGCATCGAGCGTCCTCATGTGATCATGAAAAGTTGTTATCGGGTCAATTAATACTCCGAGATCTTTCACAGAAAGAACACGGGCTATCAGTTGCTCGATAAATATAGATACATTGCTTTTTACCCTATCAGAACACCAGCGCTTTTTTTATTTTTAAATCGCGACATTTATTTTGAAATGTCCCAGCATCGTACTGAGGAGCCTTTTGACCTCGTACAGAAAACCTCGTACAAACAAATTATGTTAAAAAAAAAACACAGAAAGACTTCTGTGTTTTTTTTAACATAATTTGATTTTTTAATTTTTTTTATTGTGTTTAGTTTCAAAATCAAAATATTTTATTTCACATAAACCAACATGGGCACTTATGAAACGTCAGAAGCTAGGTGCACGGTTCCAATTGGTCGTTTCCTATGAAGAAGAGCCGGCAAGAAACTCCACGGTTACTCTTTTAAAAATAATTTGCTTTTACTATGTTTTCAAATTACAGTAGGTATGGGAGGACAGTGTAGGCCTATCAACAAGTACCAGGTACTTGATAAAATAAAAAATGTTCTACAGATCTAAAGTCTACAAGGCTTACAAAGTCCTCAAATTTACAAAATATAAAAGAATCCATCAAAAGGACAGATAAAATTATTAAAACCTAGTGACATGACTGCCATTACAACCACTAATAAAGAGTTGAAACTAGAATTGTCTGCATATTATGTCAAATAATGGGTTGAACATGGACGGGGGTAAAGATTGTGGGGGTCATGGACTAATCCATAAAAAGATTATGTCAAAGAAGTATGTAAAAAATAAATAAACATCGTAATTTGAAAGCAGTTTTTTTTTATAAAACGTTGCCTTACACTAGGAATTACTCCTGTATCGTGGGTGCGTTTACAAACATTTAAACTCACATACACAAACAGCGAGACCTGGAACAACTACCTGTAGGCAATACAAATATTTGTTCCGTGCGGGAATCGAACCCGCGACACGCAGCGCAGCAGTCGATCGACGGAATGAAAATCCAAGATGGCGGCGGCTAGAATTAGAAATATCGAAAAATTTTGAAAATATTTGCAGTCGCCATCTTGGATTTTCATTTTAACCTCACTATCGGCTTCAGTACCCTCGAAAACCATGAAAACGTCACTCATGACGAAAAATTTGAAAATTTTAATGGAATGGAATATGGCTTGGAAGGAATTAACAAGCTTTAATATTCGAGGATTTTATGATACTATACAAAGAAACAACAGATGTTTTACTATACACTTTATTAATATTAGCAAGCAGTAACACATATAAGCTTATTCCAATTACAGAAGTAAAATATTATTCTAAGACAACATTATTATAATAAAGATAAACAGCTAAAATGTTTTAAATTCATGGTTTTAGTGCGATCTGTTCTTCCTAATCATCTTCCCAACTATGTAGGGGTGGGCTTCCAGTCTAACCGGATGCAGCTGAATACCAGTGTTTTACATGGAGTGAAATCGCCTTCATTGACCATAACGACCCAGTTACTGCGTAATACGTTACACTTCGGTAAGACTGGTTGTCAGATTTTCGGGCTTCTGACGGCCCGTAACGACTGTCAAAGATTCACGAATGACAGCCGGGACCAACGGCTTAACGTGCCTTCCGAGACACGGAGTGGTCTTGGTTTGTAAAGATTTTCACCCATCCACGGACCAACCGCGGCAAGCGAAGCTTAACCTGACCGATCGAGCCGTGCGGCTATTATTACTTAGCCACAAATGTATAGGAAGAACAGAGTAGGAGGGCCTACTCTGTTCTTCCTATTCTTTTTAAAATCATAAGTTAATTTGCGCTCTATCATCCATCTATTAATCAATTGAATAGACTGGAAATGTTCCACTTCTCACAGAATAACAATTCTTGGTCTTTCGTCAACATCTTGCTGCCAATGTACTATATCCAACACGAATTTCTTAAAAGCTGTCATACACGCGCTTTTGTAAAATGAACAATGATTTTCTATCATTATTTCAGTACGTCTAAGAGTTCTTTCGTCACTCCGCGATAGGTTTTGTATGAGACACAATAACTGTCTTCCATGATTTTTGTTAGAAGAGCAATATAGATTACACAATTCTATATTAGCATGTATGTATTGAAAAATGAAGTCGTTTTCCTTACATTTTTTGTACATCACGTATATCACGGGTAAATTATGATTGAATTGATCGAGCGCCAACTGTAACTCACACACATCTATCATGAACTCCGTACAGTCCTTCTCGTTTAAAGTTTCAACGTTATCTATTAAAATATTATTTGGAAGCTCTGTGTCCATCAGCATCGTTTCCATAGTGGTTTTAAAATGCACTGGGTGAGTCTTCCTTGCTTTTATCATCAAATACAGCGAGGACCAAGAATAAACTCTTCTGAAGTAGACGTGAAAGAAATACTGGTAGAAAAGTTAAACAAATTGTTCATTTGTGGCTTTCTTCATGACAATTGTGTCACAGATTTTCTCAATAGTTCTTGCGGATAGAGAGAGAGAGCCATTCTTGGTATTAGGACCAGAGTGTTGAGTGATTCCATTTCTATATAGTAGTAGCTTCTTATATTTAGGAACTCCTTCTATGAAATCATAGAAGCTTCTCTCCGGGGCTAGTAGGGCCGGGCTGACCAGTTGTCTACGGGAACCATGACTGTGTTCCAACATTCTTCTGTTCAGCATATTATTATCTTTATCTTTAAGATAGTTCATGCAGAGAATAAAATATTATTTGGAAGCTCTGCGTCCATCAGCATCGTTTTCATAATGGTTTTATAATGCACTGAGTGAGTCTTCCTTGCTTTTGTCATCAAATACAGCGAGGACCAAGAATAAACTCTTCTGAAGTAGACGTGAAAGAAATACTGGTAAAAAGTTGAACAAATTGTTCATTTGTGGCTTTCTTCGTGAAAATTGTGTCACAGATTTTCTCAATAGTTCTTGCGGATAGAGAGAGAGAGCCATTCTTGGTATTAGGACCAGAGTGTTGAGTGATTCCATTTCTATATAGTGGTAGCTTCTTATATTTAGGAACTCCTTCTATGAAATCATAGAAGCTTCTCTCCGGGGCTAGTAGGGCCGGGCTGACCAGTTGTCTACGGGAACCATGACTGTGTTCCAACATTCTTCTGTTCAGCATATTATTATCTTTATCTTTTAGATAGTTCATGCAGACGAGTGTCTCGTCTACTCTGACCAGCCAATCTTCTCTGGGCGTTTCGATGCAGCGGTGTTCTGATTCATTACTTATATGGTTCATGTTCGGAATTGCGTTTACACACTTGTTTTTAAACGTTTTCCAATTCACAGCAGTCACTGTTTCACTTTATCTTCTTCTGCCGTCACTGGGCTTTGAATTCACTAAAGATCTCTTTTGACGATCACGTAGTTGAATTAACAATTCTTCATTTCGGCAAACAACTTCAGTTCACCTTCGCTGACTTTAGTGAATACACTTTCACTTATTAACCAAAATATAAGCTGCGCCAAATAATCTGACTAGCTAGTTTTAGCACACCTTTTCGCAATAATGGTCACTTGCGTACTGAATAAATATATGTAGCAGTGTGGAGTGAGTTGTATACAACTTCCAGGTAAATCACCAATATATAAGCCGCTTTACCTGCACCCATTGTTTAAAACGGCCATTGTCTATCCGTGGTAATTTTACCTTTACAATTAGTTTCTTACTACTCGTTAAAGGGTTTTAAAATAATAAGTTAATTTGCGCTGTATCATCGATCTATTAATCAATTGAATAGACTGGAAATGTTCCACTTCTCACGGAATTACAATTCTAGGTCTTTCGATAACATCTTGCTGCAAATGTACTATATCCAACACGAATTTCTTAAAAGCTGTCATACACGCGCTTTTGTAAAATGAACAATGATTTTCTATCATTATTTCAGTACGTCTAAGAGTTCTTTCGTCACTCCGCGATAGGTTTTGTATGAGACACAATAACTGTCTTCCGTGATTTTTGTTAGAAGAGCAATATAGATTGCACAATTCTATATTAGCATGTATGTATTGAAAAATGAAGTCGGTTTTCTTACAATTTTTGTACAACACGTATATCACGGGTAAATTATGATTGAATTGATCGAGCGCCAACTGTAACTCACGCATATCTTTCATCAACTCCGTCCAGTCCTTGTCGTTTAAAGTTTCAACGTTATCTATTAAAATATTATTTGGAAGCTCTGTGTCCATCAGCATCGTTTCCATAGTGGTTTTAAAATGCACTGGGTGAGTCTTCCTTGCTTTTATCATCAAATACAGCGAGGACCAAGAATAAACTCTTCTGAAGTAGACGTGAAAGAAATACTGGTAGAAAAGTTAAACAAATTGTTCATTTGTGGCTTTCTTCATGACAATTGTGTCACAGATTTTCTCAATAGTTCTTGCGGATGGAGAGAGAGAGAGCCATTCTTGGTATTAGGACCGAGTGTTGAGTGATTCCATTTCTATATAGTGGTAGCTTCTTATAGGATCTCCTTCTATGAAATCATAGAAGCTTCTCTCCGGGGCTAGTGGGGCCGGGCTGACCAGTTGTCTACGGGAACCATGACTGTGTTCCAACATTCTTCTGTTCAGCATATTATTATCTTTATCTTTTAGATAGTTCATGCAGACGAGTCTCTCGTCTACTCTGACCAGCCAATCTTCTCTGGGCGTCCGATGCAGCGGTGTTCTGATTAATTACATAAATGGTTCATGTTCGGAATTTCGTTTACACACTAGTTTTTAAACGTTTTCCAATTAACAACAGTCACTGTTTCACTTTATCTTCTTCTGCCGTCGCTGGTCTTTGAATTCATTAAAGATCTCTTTTGACGATCACGTAGTTGAATTAACAATTCTCCATTTCGGTAAACCACTTCAGTTCAACTTCTCTGACTTTAGTGAGTACACTTTCAAACACAAATATAGAGTGTGGAGTGAGTTGTATACAACTTCCAGGTAAATAACCAATATCTCTTTACCTGCACCCATTGTTTAAAACGGCCAATGTCTATCCGTGGTAATTTTACCTTTTACAATCAGTGTCTTACTACTCGTTAAAGGGTTTTAAAATCATAAGTTAATTTGCGTTGTATCATCCATCTATTAATCAATTAAATATACTGGAAATGTTCCACTTCTCACGGAATAACAATTCTAGGTCTTTCGTCAACATCTTGCTGCAAATGTACTATATCCAACACGAATTTCTTAAAAGCTGTCATACACGCGCTTTTGTAAAATGAACAATGATTTTCTATCATTATTTCAGTACGTCTAAGAGTTCTTTCGTCACTCCGCGATAGGTTTTGTATGAGACACAATAACTGTCTTCCATGATTTTTGTTAGAAGAGCAATATAGATTACACAATTCTATATTAGCATGTATGTATTGAAAAATGAAGTCGTTTTTCTTACAATTTTTGTACAACACGTATATCACGGGTAAATTATGATTGAATTGATCGAGCGCCAACTGTAACTCACACACATCTTTCATCAACTCCGTCCAGTCCTTGTCGTTTAAAGTTTCAACGTTATCTATTAAAATATTATTTGGAAGCTCTGTGTCCATCAGCATCGTTTCCATAGTGGTTTTAAAATGCACTGGGTGAGTCTTCCTTGCTTTTATCATCAAATACAGCGAGGACCAAGAATAAACTCTTCTGAAGTAGACGTGAAAGAAATACTGGTAGAAAAGTTAAACAAATTGTTCATTTGTGGCTTTCTTCATGACAATTGTGTCACAGATTTTCTCAATAGTTCTTGCGGATAGAGAGAGAGAGCCACTCGTGGTATTAGGACCAAAGTGTTGAGTGATTCCATTTCTATATAGTGGTAGCTTCTTATAGGATCTCCTTCTATGCAATCATAGAAGCTTCTCTCCGGGGCTAGTAGGGCCGGGCTGACTAGTTGTCTACGGGAACCATGACTGTGTTACAACATTCTTCTGTTCAGCATATTATTATCTTTTAGATAGTTCATGCAGACGAGTGTCTCGTCTACTCTGACCAGCCAATCTTCCCTGGGCGTCCGATGCAGCGGTGTTATGATTAATTAGATAAATGTTTCATGTTCGGAATTTCGTTTACACACTTGTTTTTAAACGTTTTCCAATTCACAGCAGTCACTGTTTCACTTTATCTTCTTCTGCCGTCGCTCGTCTTTGAATTCACTAAAGATCTCTTTTGACGATCACGTAGTTGAATTAACAATTCTATATTTCGGCAAACCACTTCAGTTCACCTTCTCTGACTTTAGTGAATACACTTTCACTTTTTAACCAAAATATAAGCTGCGCCAAATAATCTGACTAGCTAGTTTTAGCACACCTTTTCGCAATGATGGTCACTTGCGTACTGAATAAATATAGCAGTGTGGAGTGAGTTGTATACAACTTCCAGGTAAACAACCAATATATAAGCCGCTTTACCTGCACCTATTGTTTAAAACGGCCATTGTCTATCCGTGGTAATTTTACCTCTTACAATTAGTGTCTTACTGCTTGTTAAAGGGTTTTAAAATCATAAGTTAATTTGCGCTGTATCATCCATCTATTAATCAATTGAATAGACTGGAAATATTCCACTTCTCACGGAATAACAATTCTAGGTCTTTCGTCAACATCTTGCTGCAAATGTACTATATCCAACACGAATTTCTTAAAAGCTGTCATACACGCGCTTTTGTAAAATGAACAATGATTTTCTATCATTATTTCAGTACGTCTAAGAGTTCTTTCGTCACTCCGCGATAGGTTTTGTATGAGACACAATAACTGTCTTCCATGATTTTTGTTAGAAGAGCAATATAGATTACACAATTCTATATTAGCATGTATGTATTGGAAAATGAAGTCGTTTTTCTTAAATTTTTTGTACATCACGTATATCACGGGTGCATTATGATTGAATTGATCGAGCGCCAACTGTAACTCACACACATCTTTCATCAACTCCATACAGTCCTTCTTGTTTAAAGTTTCAACGTTATGTAGTAAAATATTATTTGGTAGCTCTGCGTCCATCAGCATCGTTTTCGTAGTGGTTTTAAAATGCACTGGGTGAGTCTTCCTTGCTTTTGTCATCAAATACAGCGAGGACCAAGAATAAACTGTTCTGAAGTAGACGTGAAAGAAATACTGGTAGAAAAGTTGAACAAATTATTCATTTGTGGCTTTCTTCGTAAAAATTGTGTCACAGATTTTCTCAATAGTTCTTGCGGATAGAGAGAGAGAGCCATTCTTGGTATTAGGACCAGAGTGTTGAGTGATTCCATTTCTATATAGTAGTAGCTTCTTATATTTAGGAACTCCTTCTATGAAATCATAGAAGCTTCTCTCCGGGGCTAGTAGGGCCGGGCTGACCAGTTGTCTACGGGAACCATGACTGTGTTCCAACATTCTTCTGTTCAGCATATTATTATCTTTATCTTTAAGATAGTTCATGCAGAGAATAAAATATTATTTGGAAGCTCTGCGTCCATCAGCATCGTTTTCATAATGGTTTTATAATGCACTGAGTGAGTCTTCCTTGCTTTTGTCATCAAATACAGCGAGGACCAAGAATAAACTCTTCTGAAGTAGACGTGAAAGAAATACTGGTAAAAAGTTGAACAAATTGTTCATTTGTGGCTTTCTTCGTGAAAATTGTGTCACAGATTTTCTCAATAGTTCTTGCGGATAGAGAGAGAGAGCCATTCTTGGTATTAGGACCAGAGTGTTGAGTGATTCCATTTCTATATAGTGGTAGCTTCTTATATTTAGGAACTCCTTCTATGAAATCATAGAAGCTTCTCTCCGGGGCTAGTAGGGCCGGGCTGACCAGTTGTCTACGGGAACCATGACTGTGTTCCAACATTCTTCTGTTCAGCATATTATTATCTTTATCTTTTAGATAGTTCATGCAGACGAGTGTCTCGTCTACTCTGACCAGCCAATCTTCTCTGGGCGTTTCGATGCAGCGGTGTTCTGATTCATTACTTATATGGTTCATGTTCGGAATTGCGTTTACACACTTGTTTTTAAACGTTTTCCAATTCACAGCAGTCACTGTTTCACTTTATCTTCTTCTGCCGTCACTGGGCTTTGAATTCACTAAAGATCTCTTTTGACGATCACGTAGTTGAATTAACAATTCTTCATTTCGGCAAACAACTTCAGTTCACCTTCGCTGACTTTAGTGAATACACTTTCACTTATTAACCAAAATATAAGCTGCGCCAAATAATCTGACTAGCTAGTTTTAGCACACCTTTTCGCAATAATGGTCACTTGCGTACTGAATAAATATATGTAGCAGTGTGGAGTGAGTTGTATACAACTTCCAGGTAAATCACCAATATATAAGCCGCTTTACCTGCACCCATTGTTTAAAACGGCCATTGTCTATCCGTGGTAATTTTACCTTTACAATTAGTTTCTTACTACTCGTTAAAGGGTTTTAAAATAATAAGTTAATTTGCGCTGTATCATCGATCTATTAATCAATTGAATAGACTGGAAATGTTCCACTTCTCACGGAATTACAATTCTAGGTCTTTCGATAACATCTTGCTGCAAATGTACTATATCCAACACGAATTTCTTAAAAGCTGTCATACACGCGCTTTTGTAAAATGAACAATGATTTTCTATCATTATTTCAGTACGTCTAAGAGTTCTTTCGTCACTCCGCGATAGGTTTTGTATGAGACACAATAACTGTCTTCCGTGATTTTTGTTAGAAGAGCAATATAGATTGCACAATTCTATATTAGCATGTATGTATTGAAAAATGAAGTCGGTTTTCTTACAATTTTTGTACAACACGTATATCACGGGTAAATTATGATTGAATTGATCGAGCGCCAACTGTAACTCACGCATATCTTTCATCAACTCCGTCCAGTCCTTGTCGTTTAAAGTTTCAACGTTATCTATTAAAATATTATTTGGAAGCTCTGTGTCCATCAGCATCGTTTCCATAGTGGTTTTAAAATGCACTGGGTGAGTCTTCCTTGCTTTTATCATCAAATACAGCGAGGACCAAGAATAAACTCTTCTGAAGTAGACGTGAAAGAAATACTGGTAGAAAAGTTAAACAAATTGTTCATTTGTGGCTTTCTTCATGACAATTGTGTCACAGATTTTCTCAATAGTTCTTGCGGATGGAGAGAGAGAGAGCCATTCTTGGTATTAGGACCGAGTGTTGAGTGATTCCATTTCTATATAGTGGTAGCTTCTTATAGGATCTCCTTCTATGAAATCATAGAAGCTTCTCTCCGGGGCTAGTGGGGCCGGGCTGACCAGTTGTCTACGGGAACCATGACTGTGTTCCAACATTCTTCTGTTCAGCATATTATTATCTTTATCTTTTAGATAGTTCATGCAGACGAGTGTCTCGTCTACTCTGACCAGCCAATCTTCTCTGGGCGTCCGATGCAGCGGTGTTCTGATTAATTATATAAATTGTTCATGTTCGGAATTGCGTTTACACACTTGTTTTTAAACGTTTTCCAATTCACAGCAGTCACTGTTTCACTTTATCTTCTTCTGCCGTCGCTGGTCTTTGAATTCACTAAAGATCTCTTTTGACGATCACGTAGTTGAATTAACAATTCTCCATTTCGGCAAACAACTTCAGTTCACCTTCTCTGACTTTAGTGAATACACTTTCACTTATTAACCAAAATATAAACTGCGCCAAATAATCTGACTAGCTAGTTTTAGCACACCTTTTCGCAATGATGGTCACTTGCGTACTGAATAAATATAGCAGTGTGTAGTGAGTTGTATACAACTTCCAGGTAAACAACCAATATATAAGCCGCTTTACCTGCACCCATTGTTTAAAACGGCCATTGTCTATCCGTGGTAATTTTACCTCTTACAATTAGTTTCTCACTGCTCGTTAAAGGGTTTTAAAATCATAAGTTAATTTGCGCTGTATCATCCATCTATTAATCAATTGAATAGACTGGAAATGTTCCACTTCTCACGGAATAACAATTCTAGGTCTTTCGTCAACATCTTGCTGCAAATGTACTATATCCAACACGAATTTCTTAAAAGCTGTCATACACGCGCTTTTGTAAAATGAACAATGATTTTCTATCATTATTTCAGTACGTCTAAGAGTTCTTTCGTCACTCCGCGATAGGTTTTGTATGAGACACAATAACTGTCTTCCATGATTTTTGTTAGAAGAGCAATATAGATTACACAATTCTATATTAGCATGTATGTATTGAAAAATGAAGTCGTTTTTCGTACAATTTTTGTACAACACGTGTATCACGGGTAAATTATGATTGAATTGATCGAGCGCCAACTGTAACTCACACATATCTTTCATCAACTCCGTCCAGTCCTTGTCGTTTAAAGTTTCAACGTTATCTATTAAAATATTATTTGGAAGCTCTGTTTTATCAGCATCGTTTCCATAGTGGTTTTGAAATGCACTGGGTGAGTCTTCCTTGCTTTTATCATCAAATACAGCGAGGACCAAGAATAAACTCTTCTGAAGTAGACGTGAAAGAAATACTGGTAAAAAAGTTAAACAAATTGTTCATTTGTGGCTTTCTTCATGACAATTGTGTCACAGATTTTCTCAATAGTTCTTGCGGATGGAGAGAGAGAGAGCCATTCTTGGTATTAGGACCAGAGTGTTGAGTGATTCCATTTCTATATAGTGGTAGCTTCTTATAGGATCTCCTTCTATGAAATCATAGAAGCTTCTCTCCGGGGCTAGTGGGGCCGGGCTGACCAGTTGTCTACGGGAACCATGACTGTGTTCCAACATTCTTCTGTTCAGCATATTATTATCTTTATCTTTTAGATAGTTCATGCAGACGAGTGTCTCGTCTACTCTGACCAGCCAATCTTCTCTGGGCGTCCGATGCAGCGTTGTTCTGATTAATTATATAAATTGTTCATGTTCGGAATTGCGTTTACACACTTGTTTTTAAACGTTTTCCAATTCACAGCAGTCACTGTTTCACTTTATCTTCTTCTGCCGTCGCTGGTCTTTGAATTCACTAAAGATCTCTTTTGACGATCACGTAGTTGAATTAACAATTCTCCATTTCGGCAAACAACTTCAGTTCACCTTCTCTGACTTTAGTGAATACACTTTCACTTATTAACCAAAATATAAACTGCGCCAAATAATCTGACTAGCTAGTTTTAGCACACCTTTTCGCAATGATGGTCACTTGCGTACTGAATAAATATAGCAGTGTGTAGTGAGTTGTATACAACTTCCAGGTAAACAACCAATATATAAGCCGCTTTACCTGCACCCATTGTTTAAAACGGCCATTGTCTATCCGTGGTAATTTTACCTCTTACAATTAGTTTCTTACTGCTCGTTAAAGGGTTTTAAAATCATAAGTTAATTTGCGCTGTATCATCCATCTATTAATCAATTGAATAGACTGGAAATGTTCCACTTCTCACGGAATAACAATTCTAGGTCTTTCGTCAACATCTTGCTGCAAATGTACTATATCCAACACGAATTTCTTAAAAGCTGTCATACACGCGCTTTTGTAAAATGAACAATGATTTTCTATCATTATTTCAGTACGTCTTAGAGTTCTTTCGTCACTCCGCGATAGGTTTTGTATGAGACACAATAACTGTCTTCCATGATTTTTGTTAGAAGAGCAATATAGATTACACAATTCTATATTAGCATGTATGTATTGAAAAATGAAGTCGTTTTTCGTACAATTTCTGTACAACACGTGTATCACGGGTAAATTATGATTGAATTGATCGAGCGCCTACTGTAACTCACACATATCTTTCATCAACTCCGTCCAGTCCTTGTCGTTTAAAGTTTCAACGTTATCTATTAAAATATTATTTGGAAGCTCTGTTTTATCAGCATCGTTTCCATAGTGGTTTTGAAATGCACTGGGTGAGTCTTCCTTGCTTTTATCATCAAATACAGCGAGGACCAAGAATAAACTCTTCTGAAGTAGACGTGAAAGAAATACTGGTAGAAAAGTTAAACAAATTGTTCATTTGTGGCTTTCTTCATGACAATTGTGTCACAGATTTTCTCAATAGTTCTTGCGGATGGAGAGAGAGAGAGCCATTCTTGGTATTAGGACCAGAGTGTTGAGTGATTCCATTTCTATATAGTGGTAGCTTCTTATAGGATCTCCTTCTATGAAATCATAGAAGCTTCTCTCCGGGGCTAGTGGGGCCGGGCTGACCAGTTGTCTACGGGAACCATGACTGTGTTCCAACATTCTTCTGTTCAGCATATTATTATCTTTATCTTTTAGATAGTTCATGCAGACGAGTGTCTCGTCTACTCTGACCAGCCAATCTTCTCTGGGCGTCCGATGCAGCGGTGTTCTGATTAATTATATAAATTGTTCATGTTCGGAATTGCGTTTACACACTTGTTTTTAAACGTTTTCCCATTCACAGCAGTCACTGTTTCACTTTATCTTCTTCTGCCGTCGCTGGTCTTTGAATTCACTAAAGATCTCTTTTGACGATCACGTAGTTGAATTAACAATTCTCCATTTCGGCAAACAACTTCAGTTCACCTTCTCTGACTTTAGTGAATACACTTTCACTTATTAACCAAAATATAAGCTGCGCCAAATAATCTGACTAGCTAGTTTTAGCACACCTTTTCGCAATGATGGTCACTTGCGTACTGAATAAATATAGCAGTGTGTAGTGAGTTGTATACAACTTCCAGGTAAACAACCAATATAATAAGCCTCTTTACCTGCACCCATTGTTTTAAACGGCCATTGTCTATCCGTGGTAATTTTACCTTTTACAATTAGTGTCTTACTAGTTACTACTCGTTAAAGGGTTTTAAAATCGTAAGTTAATTTGCGCTGTATCATCCATCTATTAATCAATTGAATAGACTGGAAATGTTCCACTTCTCACGGAATAACAATTCTAGGTCTTTCGTCAACATCTTGCTGCAAATGTACTATATCCAACACGAATTTCTTAAAAGCTGTCATACACGCGCTTTTGTAAAATGAACAATGATTTTCTATCATTATTTCAGTACGTCTAAGAGTTCTTTTGTCACTCCGCTTATATACTACTACGCTTAATAACTGTCTTCCATGATTTTTGTTAGAAGAGCAATATTATAGATTACAGAATTCTATATTAGCATGTATGTATTGAAAAATGAAGTCGTTTTTCTTACATTTTTTGTACATCACTTATATCACGGGTAAATTATGATTGAATTGATCGAGCGCCAACTGTAACTCACACACATCTTTCATCAACTCCGTCCAGTCCTTGTAGGACCAGAGTGTGTTGAGTGATTCCATTTCTATATAGTGGTAGCTTCTAATAGGATCTCCTTCTATGAAATCATAGAAGCTTCTCTCCGGGGCTAGTAGGGCCGGGCTGACCAGTTGTCTACGGGAACCATGACTGTGTTCCAACATTCTTCTGTTCAGCATATTATTATCTTTATCTTTTAGATAGTTCATGCAGACGAGTGTCTCGTCTACTCTGACCAGCCAATCTTCTCTGGGCGTTTCGATGCAGCGGTGTTCTGATTCATTACATAAATGGTTCATGTTCGGAATTGCGTATACACACTTGTTTTTAAACTTTCCAACTCACAGCAGTCACTGTTTCACTTTATCTTCTTCTGCCGTCGCTGGGCTTTGAATTCACTAAAGATCTCTTTTGACGATCACGTAGTTGAATTAACAATTCTCCATTTCGGCAAACAACTTCAGTTCACCTTCTCTGACTTTAGTGAATACACTTTCACTTATTAACCAAAATATAAGCTGCGCCAAATAATCTGACTAGCTAGTTTTAGCACAACTTTTCGCAATGATGGTCGCTTGCGTACTGAATAAATATAGCAGTGTGGAGTGAGTTGTATACAACTTCCAGGTAAATAACCAATATATAAGCCGCTTTACCTGCACCCATTGTTTAAAACGGCCATTGTCTATCCGTGGTAATTTTACCTCTTACAATTAGTTTCTTACTGCTCGTTAAAGGGTTTTAAAATCATAAGTTAATTTGCGCTGTATCTTTCATCTATTAATCAATTGAATAGACTGGAAATGTTCCACTTCTCACGGAATAACAATTCTAGGTCTTTTGTCAACATCTTGCTGCAAATGTACTATATCTAACACGAATTTCTTTAAAGCTGCCACACATGCGCTTTTGTAAAACGAACAATGATTTTCTATCATTATTTCAATACCTATAAGAGTTCTTTCGTCACTCCGCGATAGGTTTTGTATGAGACACATTAACTGTCTTCCATGATTTTTGTTAGAAGAGCAATATAGATTACAAAATTCTATATTAGCATGTATGTATTGAAAAATAAAGTCGTTTTTCTTAAATTTTTGTACATCACGTATATCACGGGTGAATTATCATTGAATTGATCGAGCGCCAACTGTAACTCACACACATCTTTCATCAACTCCGTACAGTCCTTCTCGTTTAAAGTTTCAACGTTATCAAGTAAAATATTATTTGGAAGCTCTGTGTCCATCAGCATCGTTTTCATAGTGGTTTTAAAATGCACTGGGTGAGTCTTCCTTGCTTTTATCATCAAATACAGCGAGGACCAAGAATAAACTCTTCTGAAGTAGACGTGAAAGAAATACTGGTAGAAAAGTTAAACAAATTGTTCATTTGTAGCTTTCTTCATGACAATTGTGTCACAGATTTTCTCAATAGTTCTTGCGGATAGAGAGAGAGAGCCATTCTTGGTATAAGGACCAAAGTGTTGAGTGATTCCATTTCTATATAGTGGTAGCTTCCTATAGGATCTCCTTCTATGAAATCATAGAAGCTTCTCTCCGGGGCTAGTGGGGCCGGGCTGACCAGTTGTCTACGGGAACCATGACTGTGTTCCAACATTCTTCTGTTCAGCATATTATTATCTTTATCTTTTAGATAGTTCATGCAGACGAGTGTCTCGTCTACTCTGACCAGCCAATCTTCTCTGGGCGTTTCGATGCAGCGGTGTTCTGATTCATTACTTAAATGGTTCATGTTCGGAATTGCGTTTACACACTTGTTTTTAAACGTTTTCCAATTCACAGCAGTCACTGTTTCACTTTATCTTATTCTGCCGTCACTGGTCTTTGAATTCACTAAAGATCTCTTTTGACGATCACGTAGTTGAATTAACAATTCTCCATTTCGGCAAACAACTTCAGTTCAACTTCTCTGACTTTAGTGAGTACACTTTCAAACACAAATATAGAGTGTAGAGTGAGTTGTATACAACTTCCAGGTAAATAACCAATATATAAGCCGCTTTACCTGCACCCATTGTTTTAAACGGCCATTGTCTATTCGTGGTAATTTAACCTTTTACAATTAGTCTCTTACTACTCGTTAAAGGGTTTAAAAATATATTTTTATGACGTCTATTTGATGTTTTCCCCGAAGTTATTAGATGATTAGTAAATTGTTACAGCAACTATCAACAAGTTCCAAGTATCTAACGATAATCCGTGTCTCTAATAGTAATTCTCCTATTGTTTGTGCAATTTCGGACCAAGTTGTGGAGACGAACAATTACCGGCGATTTATTGTGCACGGCACGGTTGACATCAGTCGGGTATGCCACTGGCCGGGGGAATCGATCAGGCATATTATTATATATCTCCAGGTGTTTCCGTCTAGCTAACGGATAGTACTTGCATAGACACAACCTTATAGCCAGGATAATTCATCACTCCATCAGCAACTTGCTCTGAAATAAAGCCTTGTGGAATCGGAGGTGCCGTACTACAGGTATGTGCCCGAACCAGTTCTCGAAAATGGAAATATCACGTTGTACTGGAATCGATCCATCATCACTGACTGGACTATTGTTGCCAATAAGCCTGATACAGTGTTGATGAATTGATCAAAGCGGCGCGCAATGTTTATTTTCGTAATAATAGTTGTTTTGTTTTGTTATATATTTTCTGGTGTACAATAAAGTATAATTCAATAAATATATATAAGGGGTTCAGAAAACATAAAAATATTAATATTGCAATATACGATCTACTGAATAACGTAATGCCGAGTCATCATCATCTGCCTAGCCTTTTCCCAACTATGTTGGGGTCGGCTTCCAGTCTAACCGGATGCAGCTGAATACCAGTATTTTACAACGTAATGCCGAGTGTGGACTATAAATTGCCTGTATGCACCATATAATACTGATATGACGAAAGCATTCGATTATGTAAACAATGACGCTCTCATAAATAACCCCCCCCCCCCCCCCCTAATGTCCCCCACTGAATCTAAATGCACCTCAGAGGATTCAGTCTGTGATTGTGGTTCTTGGATCTGTACTGGATTCTCTACCTGTGTAGGTTTTTCAATGATGATCACATCACGGCTGGTTGTGATCACTTTTGTTCTAGGAATATAAATACGATAACCTTTTACATCCTCTGGATAGCCTACTAGTATGCCCTTCTCAGCCTTCTTATCCCATTTCAGCTTTTTTTCTTTTGGGATATGCATCATTACTATGCTCCCGACGACTCTCAAATGGCTTATATCTGGTTTTCTCGATGTCCACATCTCATATGGAGTTTTCCCATTTAAAGCTGATGCTACGGTCCTATTCTGAAGATATACAGCAGTATTTGCCGCTTCGGCCCAAAAACTATTATCCAGACCAGCGTCAAACAACAGGCATCTTGCCTTTTCCACCACTGAACGGTTACAGCGTTCTGCCAGTCCGTTCTGTTCTGGCGTGTACGGATTGCTCTTCTGATGAATAATTCCTGAATTGCTAAGATACTTCTCAAATTCTTTACAATATTCCTTTCCGTTATCTGTACGCAACTTCTTAATTTTCTTATTCAGTTGATTCTCTACTACTGTCTTATAAACTTTAAAACAATCAAGAGCTTCACTTTTGTTTTTAAGAAAGTAGATGTATATCATGGGGCTATAGTCATCCACAAACAATATATAATATCTGGAGCCGCCAATAGAAACATTGCTAAATGGCCCACATATATCACTGTGAACTAACTGCAAGAGATCATCGCTTCTGCTGCCATCCTGCGGAAAAGGCAATCTACTCTGTTTGCCTTCGCAACACACTATGCACGACAACTTTGAAATATCAGCCCTTCTGTCGAGTGTGAGCCCTTCCACTGCATTCTCCATTTTATTCAGGTAGTGCTATTGAGATGACCTAACCTGCGATGCCACATGTCACTTGAGGTCATTACTGCAGCCATGAACCTTTCAGGCATTTTTAACTTGTAGACTCCATTTATCAAACAAGCTGTGGCAACCAACTTGTCAGCTTTATTGTATATTTGACAGCCATCACTAGTGAAATACACTCTATTACCTCTTACTATTAACTGACTTAGTGATACTTATACTTCTTCAACAACCACGTCATATTCACAGTCATCTATCAATGTAGCAATCTGCACGTCGCCTGAGCACCTAACAGCCACCTTTTCTTTGTTGCGACAACAATTTCTTTGATAGGATGCTCGGTCGAGGCATTCTTTATCCAATTTTCATTCGCGGTTATGTGAGCACTCGCTCCCGAATCAACGTACCAATCATTCTTTGCAAAAACGCCATTTAGGAACACAGCACTAAAGGCATTCGTTTGTTTGCGTTCAATTATTTTAGTATTTGATGTATCCTTCTCAATATTCGTGCACTGGTTACGATAATGGCCGGTTTGTTTACATCTGTAACATTTTATTATTTTCGGTTTTGACTTTGACATATTGTCTTTGGTTCCATCAGTGCTGCCAACCTTATTTTTGCGAAAACTCGCAAATGCTCCGCTAACGTCGCCACTGACTTCCTCTAAATCCATTAGCTTTGTTTTAATGGCGTCGGCTGTTATTTGAATTCCCGAGTGTTCTATCGCCATTATCATTGGCGAATATTTTTCGGATAATCCGGCCAAAAGCAAGGATCCGACCCACTCATCGTTAATTTTGAAGCCTGTTCCACTTAATTTTTGACTCGTTTCTATAATCTGCGTTACATACGATGTCATAGATGTACAATTCTCCAGACGGATCGAGATTAAGGTGCTCAACAAGCTGATTCGCCTTTGCCTTCGTAAATCCCGAGTCATCGAACAATTGTTTGAGCTTGTCCCATAACTCCTTTGTACTCATCACATTTCACATTTCAAATTAGCAATATGAAGCAGAGAAAGAGAATATAACTTTTATGTGTGATTTCTTATTGAAATTTCTACGTCTTATTTTCAATAACGTCCACTCAGACGCTTAGATCTACGTAATCCTGACGGTAAAAATAAAACTAAAATTTGATCTCAGCCAACAAAAGGAATCGAAACGCAAAAAGTTTATAATATATTCCATTGAAAGCGCTTTAAAAGATCCAAGTTTTTGATTCGTGCAAAAAGAAATTACCAATTCACGTTATTAAGGTGAAGACTTAAGGAAAGTCGAAGCTTCGGGCTTCCAAAGAATATACAAGTTAATTTGGAAGTCGGTAGCAGCACGTAGGAAACTGTACTGGCAACATTAGGGCTAGGAAAAGTGGGAAAAGTTTAACTCTCCCCCACATTCGCTTTGGCGACTGATTGTATTATAGATGAGGGCAACTTGGTTGAAGTTCGCGTTGCAATAACAAGTGGCTATTAGTTAGGGAGATTTACGTAAAGTGTAGTTGAAAAAGAGCTGTTGCAGAAGGAAAACTGGTACAGTCTTGGAAGAAATAATCAAAAATACGAAGCTTTGAATGTGTTTTTCACATTTTATATAATGTATTTTTGCTGGAAAAAACAAATTAATCAATATATTTTGTGTGTTGTTGAAAAAATTGTGTGGTGATGAAAAAAACTACGTCCTATAGCTAAATTATATACAGCTACAAACTTGGATGCAAAAAGGGTTCACTTGAATCTGAAAAAAAATCATAGTTAACGATGTAGGTACTCAAATATTAATAAAGACAAACTTGACAAGTATCAAAATAATAATATAACGTAATAATATTTAAAAGATAGTTCAGGAGTTGTTCCCATCGCATTCACATTGTACATGTCATCTGTCCAAGCAAAACCGCATTGGCTGTCCTCGAACGCAACCTTGTAAAAGCTTTTCAACCTGGATCTACTTGAGAAAAGTGTGTCAAGGTAGGAAATACCACTTTATTGAAATGTAGTTTCCGTTACTTTGACTGCAGTGCGGCAACGAAGACGAGCGGTGACGTTATCAGCTCCAGAGAGACTTGGCTTAAGACTTGTCTCGCTATTTGAATGTTAATTAACAGAGAACTCTCTCTATGACGTTTATTTCCTGTTTACGATGTGTAATTATAGAAAGGAAATTACAAACAAGAGCAATGAGCGGTCTTATAGCAATCAACAAGTGAGTACAACCATATTGCCTTGGAACCCTCAGAATGGTCGAAAATTGCACGAATCATCATGTCGAATATTAATTATTTTTATTCTTTCATTATTATACCTGCAGAGTAATTTCAATATCAGTAGAAATGGATTTAATTTTGACAGTTCAACAGCATTCATTGCATTTATTTTTTTTTAATTTTGATTGCGTTATTTACGTTGTTGAGCAGACACATTTTTTGAACATATGAAGCAATAGATTAGCAATATCCTTCAAAATTTCGGGTACAGCACATGTCGCGTTCTTTACATTATTAAATAAGTTGGTATCTTGAAGCTGTGAATATATGAACTAAATCTCGGATTAATAAACTCAAATTCAAAGCATTTTTAAAACATATAATTCACAAAATTAATATACAATCTCGAATGCATTAAAACAGTTACAACACAATATTTCTGATTGACAATTGAAAACAATTAGTATTTAAACAACAAAAAAAAAACAAAACTTACAAAATGGGAATTTTTCTATAGGCAATGAAAAATTTTTAGGAAAGAACAATTAATGAATTTCAATGAAACCATTTACAGGCACTTTTCAATTGTCAAGCAGTCGGTCACTTAGAAACATGAAACCATTTGCCCATTCCAAATCGTAGTGGTTCATATGGAGAAGAACGGACAAGAAACTGCACGGACACTCTTTACAAAGTAACAAAACACAGATAAAGACAGAAAATACTCTAGTCTACCTTCCAAAATAGGTAATACACATTTACCTATAACTTTCCAGCTAAAATTAGAAGTGCATTTGAAACTTATCGTACTTAACTAGCTTCTGCCCGCGGCTTCGCCCGCGTGGATGTCGGAAGTTATCCCACAGGAACGTGCTACCAGGATAAAAAGTATGCGCTTCCCCAGGATGCCATCTATCTCTTTGCCAAATCAAAAGTTCAGTGGTTTAGGCGTGAAAATGTAACATACAGTTTCAAGTTCAAATCCTCCCCTAAGAACCGAATTACCCCTTTTGCCCCGCCAGGGGTCAATTTTCGACAACTTTACATACTTATTATTAATTATTTTCTGTCGAAAGTATCAATACTGAGTTTCGAGTTAATCGGACAGCGCATTCAATTTCTTCCACACAAACTTCAACACCCCTATATCCCCCTTTAAGGGGTAGTTTGAAAAACTTATAATGATAAACTTTATTACTTACTTAGGCAAGTATTGTTGCCAAGTTTCAAGTTTATTAATTAAATTAATAAGATTTTTCATATAAACTGTATCCCCGCTTTTCACCCTCACAGGGGTGGAATTTAAAAAAAATCAGAAAAAATTCATAACTTGACTCAAAGATTATTAATACCAATTTTATAATTAATCAAGCCACTTATTATAATCCTCCCCTGTAAAATTAACTTATACCCCATTTCACCCCATTAGGGGTAGATTTTCGAAAAACCCTCATACGTGTTATTATTTATTTTTAGTCTTAAGTACACACACAGTACACTGAGTTTCGAGTTAATCGGATCGGACCGAGCGTTCAAATTCTTCCACACAAACTTTAACACCCCTATATCCCCTTTGAGGGGTAGTTTTGAAAAATTAATAATGGTAAACTTTATTGCTTACTTAGGCGAGTATTCATGCCAATTTTCAAGATTATTAACCTAACGAATAAGATTTTTCATATAAATTGTACCCCCGCTTTTCACCCCCACAGGGGTGGAATTTTAAAAAATCATTTGGGATGTGTTCATAACTTGACTCAAAGATTATTTATACCTATTTTCGAGTTAATCAAGCCACGCTGTAAAATCCTCCCCTGTAAAATTGACTACCCCTTTTCAGGCCGTCAGGGGTAGATTTTCGAAAAACCCTGAGACACATTATTCTTTCCTTTCAATTTTAGGTATAAATACTGAGTTTCGATTAAATCGGACCGCGCGCTAAAATTCTTCCATACAAACTTTGAAACCCCCCAATCCCCTTTTAGGGGGTAGTTTTCATAATTTACTCAGATAAGTATTCGTGCCAAGTTTCAAGCTTATTAACTCAAGGAATAAGATTTTTCATACAAACAAAATTCCCCCATTTCACCCTCTTAGGGGTGGAATTTCGAAAAACCCTTTCTTAGTGGATACCTACTCTTCACGAAGAATACACCCTCCAAATTTCATGTCTCTAGGACCAGCAGTTTAGGCTGTGCGTTGATGTCTCAGTCAGTCAGTCAGTCAGTCAGTCAGGACTTTGAATTTTATATATATAGATAACTCTCGTGTGTCATATAATCCACCGTTCTAGAACTCATCAAGATTTTACTGCGGGGAAATATCTTCAAACTTTCAAGCACTTAAAGGTACGTACGTTGATTTAGTGTCAAGCACTTTTAGTCCTTAAGTAACTCAAAACGTGCTCTACTTAGCGCTAAAACATCTTTGCGTTGCACTCAGGACAACGTTACTTTGTACTCACTCAAACTGACAACTTTAATGACTTAATTCTTGGTAATATTGGTCAAGTAAGACGTCATGGCAGTATCAATTAAATAAATGCGTTGCACAATTCAATTCAATTCTATGTACACATATAGGTGGAAAGAAAGAAAGAAAGAAAGAAAAAGTATTTATTGCGACTCGTACAGAAAGATCAGATAGAGGTGGATTAGGCTAGATGCCTAAAAATCGAATTAGTCCGTCAGTTCAATCAAAAAATATTGGACCCGTATTTTTTCTTTTGTCAATTATAAAAATGATGAAATATCGCCCGTTAAAGTTCCGCGTGACGTCACGCCTTTTAGCATGGCGTGACGTCACGACCTCCCACTCCCAAATTTAGACGCGCTTTATCTTTGTTATTTTTTGTTTGTTTGACAAAAGAAAAAATACGTCTCAATTATTTTTCGATAAACTAGCTGACGGACTAAATATGATTATTTTTTTTTACGTAGGCATCTACCCTGTTATGGACCATGTCGGACACAGCAAAATTTTAGATAAGTAGGAGAGAGGAAGAGTGCTTGAGCGCAATGTAGCAATTCATCATCATCATCATCATCATTTCAGCCGAAAGACGTCCACTGCTGGACATACGCTTCCTCCAAGCACCTCCACTTCGACCGGTTCTGTGCATCTCGCATCTAACGGATTCCTGCGGCCTTCACAAGGTCAACTCTACGTCTTCCGGTACGCGATGCAACGTAGCAATGTAATGTCCGGTAGCAATATAACAATTGCTATTACCTAATAGAAACCTTTGGCCCTTTGTACACACACATTTTTCATGCCGTGAAAAACTACGGTTTACTCACCGTAGGTACGGTCGTCAGTGTTGTATGGATCACTATGAAAGTTTGTCGACGACACGCCGACACCACGGTAAGGCGCCGTCGCGTCGCCGTATTCCATAAAACCGTGTCATAACACGGTATACGGCGACGGCATGTAGAAAAATCATGGGACCTTGTATATGTACAAGGTCCCATGATTTTTCTACAGAGCGTGGTTAATACACCGTAACGTAAAGAAAACGTGCCGTATAAAGGGCCCTTCCGTATCTAAATCCGTTCAGTCTTTAAGGCGTACAAAGGTAGCGGACAGACTGACGCTTTCTTTCGCATTTAGTACGGATAGATAGAGTAAATACTCGTAGGTAGGTTTGTGTAGCAATTAGAGGTAATGTTGAAGTAAATTTTTCGGAGTTATTCTATATTTTTTTAAGAATTATTCTATTATTCTATACCTATACATCTACCAACCCGCTCTGGGCCCGCGTGGTGGATTACGGCCCTCTCACCGAGAGGAGGCCTGTGTCCCAGCAGTGGGAACATTATATATTATGCTGATTATGATTTTTTATTCTAGCTGACCCGACAGACATTGTCCTGTCCAAAATTTAATAATTCATACCTAAATCCTATAGAAAAAAGCATTTTCAATTTTTCCCAAATTTTATGAATAACTTTTCCAAATGCTCTTTCCTTAAAAAACCTAATTCAGACTATAATGATAAACAGAAAAAAGTAACAAACCTGTCGAACCGTTCTCAAGTCATGCGCTTACCAAAGAACAGCATTTCATTTTTATTTATATAGACAAGATTGCTTCACTAATTGCGCCACTGCCGTGGGCAACTGTTGCTGGGCAAAAATGGCCCGTATGAACGCAACTTAAACTGTCGCGTTCACGTTCAGCTGAAACTAGTTTGTGTAGGACGTAGTTAATGGGAGTTTTCAAAGTAGTGTTAGCAAGTATTGGAGTGCAAACTTTTGAGGGTTGACGTTAGGAATTGATGCAGAAAGATTTCTTTGAATGTTGTTCATCGATTCAAACAGTCTTACTAAGGGGTATCGTATTACACAGTAACTGGGTTGTGGAGGTCAGACAGACAGTCATCATCATCATCATTTCAGCTGAAAGACGTCTACTGCTGGATATAGGGCTTTTTTTTTTGTCGCTGAGTAATGCTTTATGCATCCCCGCCTCACGGGGGACGAGACGGATTATGTGGGACTCCCTGTCGGAATGACAGTATACCCACTAAAACTCAGCGGTGTTGTTAGCCTTTACTTCCACAACCCTCCCGGCGCATGCCCGCCTAGCTGGGCGAGCGGGCCCCGCATGCATCCATCGGGTTCCTGCGGCCTTCACAAGGTCGTCAGTCTACCTTGTGGAGGCCTTCCAACGCTACGTCTTCCGGTACGCGGTCGCCCCTCTAGAACCTTTCGGCCTTTTTTTTTTTTTGGATGGGAAGTCATCAAATTACCCCTCCCGCTCTGGGTGGAGCGGAAGGGAGTGTCAGACTCTTACTGACTAAAACCCACCCGTGTTCCTTCCTTAGCCCTTTCTGTTCCTGGGCAGCGGTAACCTTTTCGGACGATCCCGCCGCCCAACCTTTGGGCCTGCGGTTCGGTTCTGCGAGCAATATGCCCACTGCCACTTAAGTTTGGCAATTCTTCGGGCTATGTCGGTTACCTTGGTTCTCCTGCCGATTGGATAGACAGTCGCTTCATGTAAAATACTTATATTTAGCAGCATTCGATGAGACTGGAAGTCGACCCACACGCAGTTGGCGAAAGAAAATCAACTGTTTCATAGAAAAATGCAATACCTACGCGGTCAAAATGTATGGAACCGCAATATTTTTGTTTATAACCGACGAAAAATTTCAACCTAGGGATGTCTCACACCCTATATTACCTTGCCATATAATCTCGTCCTAGTTAAACAATAAATCTTTACTTTACTTTACACACTTTGCCTATGTAACTTAAATTACGGTTTCGCAGTTAGTAATAGTCGAACCCTTACTAATGAACACTCAACTAGATTTGCTACTAATTGGAAAATACTTCTGAATAACACTTTATATTAATATTAATAACATTCAGCCCCAGCACGAACGCATCATAAATTTTCCCGGAGTGCAATAAAATTCAATCAACATTACCATTCGGGTACATAAACAACCCACACATCATAATAAATGTGCGATAATTACGTTCCATCATATTTTCAATTAAACTTTGGCCATATTTGCCGTTCAAGTGATCAAAATTAATGGCCGAATTTCAGCAATTCTACAAACAAAACGTTCACTATGAAAACACTATTATTTAGTTCCTCTGAAAACCAAATTTAAATTGAATTAATTTCGCTACATTATGTTGGCAACGTCCTGTATATGGGAATAAATCAACATTATACAGTCTGTTTAAAAAATATCCTACTAATATTATAAACGTGAAAGTTTGTATGGATGGATGGATGTTTGTTACTCTTTCACGCAAAAACTACTGAACGGATTTTGATGAAATTTGGCACACAGGTGGTGTATAACTAGGATTAACATATAGAATACTTTTTATCTCAATATTCCGTCGGGATCGAAACTTATGCGGGTGAAACCGCGGAGCGCAGCTAGTGTGGTCATATTTAAGGGAGTGGTCCAGACCATTAAACTGAACAACTTGTAACATAATGAATCAAAGTAACTGTGAGTATATACAATACTCACAGTTACTTTCATTCATTCCTCCAGATCAGAATAAGCATTCCGTTACCGTTAGGCGCTGATCTGATTATTTCTCACGACACCAAGACACGTTTTATCCATAATTAGTACACAGACAAACTTTAATATATGACTTCAACGATTTAGTGACAACCATGGGTTGGTAATTTCGTCCACATTGATTTATATCATTTTTCCTATAAACACTATACTTTTATTACAAAATAATTTTATATGGTCCACAGGTCTCTCCGCGGCGGCGTCACAACGCTCTGTCCCCCGCCTTCCGCATCCAGTCTGTCCCATCCACCTTATTAAGGCCATCGGTCCATCTAGCTCGAGGTAGTCGTCCATACTACGCTTGCCGATACGCGGTCTCGACTCTAGATTTCTTCTGTTCCACCGGCCATCGGTCCTTCGACAAACATGGCCAGCCCACTGCCACTTCAGCTTGCTGACTCTGCCAACTATGCTAGTAACTCCAATTCTTTTCCGGATAACTGCTCCATACAAACTTCAATTCCTAGTCGACCCAAATGTATGGGACAGCTAATAGTTTTTTATAACACACATTCACATTCTTTTAGACTCGTATAGGACTTTCTGTTTCATTTTTCTTTCTGTTATTTTTTTAAACTATAATTTGGTTTTTTATTTTTGACTCTGTTTAGTTTGTTTTCTTCCTGTACGAGTCGCAATAAATACTTTTTATTTCTTTTTTTCTTTCCTAATACAAGCTGTATACAGCTTGTTTGTTAATACTCGAACATCAGGCAGGCTTTCATTCATCATTATCAGCCCTAAATAGGAATGACGATGCAATTAGGAACCTGAAAACTAATTGATTGAATTATTATTGATGACTGATTGATACAATCAGTTCTCTAAATAGATTAATTATACTAACGCTGATTAATCCCTGGGGCACTATTACTGGCGTTTACTTACCGAGAACCACAAATAATCATATAAAATTAATAATGATAGCTTACATAGCTTTAATGTTTATTTTCCCTCTCCTAAGAAAATAACCTTTTTAAGACGAAAGCGTCAAGAGTAGCTCGCGAAATTCAAAGGAGAATGGGCAGTATGCGTACTATGAGTTTCAGCCTTGAACCCCAATAGCCATAAGATATATAAAAATAGAAAGAGCTTTTCAAGGAAAACCTTTGCTTCTAACACGACTTTTGTCAGTAGTTAGTTTCTGTCCGGCCGACCGACTCTTACAAATATTGTTCCTAAAACTGACCTAGGGCCTGGGGGCCAATGTTTTAAAATATCCGTTTATAGGCATAAAAGATTATGTTTGCAAGACAATAATACTTAGTTACTCACATTTAAAGTTCTTTAGCTCTTTACGTTCTAAAAATCAAGAGAAATAAAAAAATATTTTGATTTTGATTATGCTGGGCAAAATAGTTCTTCTTTGAGTACCTCATTCCCTAAAGAAACATTCTCGTCTACGCTATATTAAGCTCACAGTTATCTCGCTTTATTTCTCTATTCTGGACTTAATTTAGTGGTAACAATACAAAATATCAACATAAAGTTTAAGCGCTGAAAATATTCCGAGAACTTGTATAACAAAAACCTTCAAGCAATCAAGTATGTACACAGCTTTAGAAATACAACATTTTCTCTCATTAAAATCGTGTAGACAGAAGTCGTCAATTGTTTTGAGGAAGCGAGAGTGTTTTACCCAAGAGGAATTCAAATAATAATCAGATTGGAGTGATGTCGAGCGGCGTTCCACTTTTTGAACGCTAACAAAGATTTTTTTTCCAGACCTTATTTTGCGGTTAATGTCTACTACTAATGGGACCATAGTCGGCTTCATACAAAGAAAAATACTCGCACGCACACATAACGGGTGTAAAAAGACACTTAATGAAGCCGAGAGTCACTTGTACTCCCCGTCATCGTGGTAATTTTTTTGTACAGGACCATACCTGGGAACCTTCTGGTTACGAAGATATTGAAGGTCAAAATTCCAACTTTAACTGGGGTTTTTGTACGTAAACAAGTTTTTAATGTTATAACACAACTTTAAATATCCCCGCGACCTCTATACCGTTGCATGCGCCCATAAGCACAATGTTTTGCGTGCGTTACATTGCGCACTACTGCAAACAGCATCACACCAAAAATAAAAGTCGTTTCCCAGCAATTATTTTTGTGCAATGTTACTTAGTTTGATGTGCAGTATGCGTAGTTAAGAGCTATGTGATGTGTCTTTTTACATCTTTTAGATAAGTGTTCGTATGAGCGGCGGCGGCGATCTCAAACAAATGCCAGTCGCGAGTCAAAATCAAAATCAAAAGTCGTTTATTCAAATTAGGCTGAGAATCAGCACTTTTTGAACGTCAAAATTACAAAAGACAGTCCCCCAAAAACGCCCGCCCTTCACCACTTCCTAGTGCTATCGCTGGGAAGAAGAAGTGGCGCAACAAACTCCTCAGAGTGCGCTTGCACTCGCTGCTGGTAAAGCGTGTCTATGTGTGCGTGCGTTCTCGCTCGTTGTACGAAGCCAACCTTCTGTACTCTTTATTATTCTATACCTTATTTTGAGATTAATTTCCACGCCGCATGACCTATTTTGTTCGGATGTTGGTTGGTATCAATGCTCGTTCGGTATAACACCGTCTTGATGAAGTTGGACGTATTAATTAGTTTTCTCGATAAGTGGTAAGCCGACTAGGGTTCGTAATTAGCGTCGATTGTTAGTGATCTTATTATCATAATTACGCCACTCATTTGCCTGACGTAATTATGTGTGCAACCCTATTATAAATTATCAAGCGTCGACTAATGAGACACAATTAATAATCTCTTGATGTGAGACTACCCCCGGGAGTATTGCGTTGTTTTGTGGATTAAGCATAGGGATTAGCAGTGCAGAACAGTGGTGGCCCAGTGGTAACGGCACTCACTTGCGAGTTGTAGGTCGTGGGTTCGAACTCAGGCAGGCGCTTTACTTTGTTCAAATAATTTTATCAACACTGCTCTCAAAACGGTGAAGGAAAACATTGTGAGGAAACCAGCATGTCTTAGAACCGAAAATCTAAGACATGTGACATCTACCAACCCGCACTGGGTAGATTACAGCCCGCTCTCTCTCTCGAAGAGAGGAGGCCTCAGTCCGAGCAGTGGGAACATTATAGGCTGATTATGCAAAGGGATTAATTATTTTCGAAAAGTGGATTTTAAGGCCCATTCTTTGCCATAATTTCGCTATATAGGGTGACACATCGACGCGCAAACTGTAACCATGAAGTCAGCAAATGATTATAGACTTATACGCCTTATATTTAAATTTAATTTACGTTTCAAATTGACGTTATTTCAAGTTAAACCAATATCAACTTTATTTTAATGGTTATTACATAAGTTGATTTCAGAGTGACTAGCACTATGGAAAAAGTTATAAAAATGTTTGAAGTTGTAGCGTAAACTGAACTTTATAGTGTAGGAATTAAAGTTATTTTTCCATAAACTCATATTTGTTTACATTTTTGGTGAATATGTCGTAATTTTATTTAAGCGTAGAAATGTTTCGGCGGTTATAAAAAAAAATGCTGTTTCATAGAAAAGTGCAATATCTACGCGGTGAAACTGAATGGAACAGCTACATCCTACTAATATTATAAACGCGAAAGTTTGTATGGATGGATGTTTGTGCCACCTTGTATTATTTTTATTTCTCTTTTGCATCTTAAAGTTTATTATGAAACACTGAATGCAGAAAATATCAAAGCACTCTATACTAAGCCTCCACTCCCGTTCATGTTGTCTTTCCATTTGTAACAGCAAGGTAAATAAACTTCGCCATTGCAATCGCAAAAAAACAAACATTTTGCAGTTCCCCGCTTCAGTAATATACCAAAGAATTGTTTAAATCGTACAGATTTTAGACAACAATGCCTGAAAAGCAACAGACTAAATAAACTCGCGTCACAAAGGATATGACGCTGTCGGCGACATTTTTAAGCGACGTGAAGCGAACTCGGTGCCATAATAGCTCATTTTGGCGCGAAATGTTGACAAAATTAGCGCGAACAGGGTTGATACAGCTTTTATAGACTCGTTTTAGAATATTTTTAAATTTTATTGTCTTTGTGGGTGAATTTTTTTGACTCGCCTCTTTGTTATTTTATTTTTAATTTTTCATCAGTTATTAAAAAAAAAGTGCTGTCCCATACATTTTGATCGTGTAGGTATTGCACTTTTCTATAAAATGGAAGATTTTTGTTTTCATAACCGACGAACAATTTCAACGCTATGGGGTCTAAACTCATGTGCTGAATTCATGGTTACAGTTTGCGCGTCGATGTCCCTGCCACCCTGTATACCACTGAAAGTCTAACACCTGTATTCACAAACAATACTTGTCTCAGTAAAGTAGCAATTCAATGCGCATGGGACGCATTGAGAAATGCCATATGACAAACCTTTTTATAAACATTAAGGGACGCATAGTGCCGATCGCCACTCAAGTATTGTCTATGAATAGATTTTTGGAACCCTAAGCGTCCGCGCGTACTGTCGGACCTAAAGGTAGTTAGCTGATGTAGAAGGTGTCCCAGTGTGCGGTAACACTCTTTAAAATTTCATAAAACCTCCTTAGTTCATTAACATACCTAATAGTCTGAATTTATTACGCATTGGATATTTTGTTCCTACGGCTTTTCAATCAAGTGACCGCCACAAAGTTTCTAACCGAAAAAACTAGCTAGGTATTCTCAAATAATTTTACATTTTCTGTGACTGTTCATCTTGACTATTCTTTGGCTCCAAACCTCTTGTTTTCTCAGTACAATAGCCGTCCACTTAATATTCCAGATCCGCTTACCATCTTTGACTTTTCTGCGACGTGGAATCACGTTCGGTATTTCGTCATCATGGCCGCTTTGGGCGTTTTTTTTTTATAAAACATTTAGATATTTTTCACGTGAATATGAAGCACATTCCGGTCTCAATATTTATATTGCTTTCACGTGTTTTTGATGTTAAAAATACATTTTTTTTTCTTTCTTTATTTTTCTTTATAGAATAAGATTTACTTCTTTTTAATTTTATAATGATGGAAATCATCGTAAGGAAACATGGACTTAGGATAAATGTCGGACATTGAACACGCAATTTTTTTCAATATACTCACTGAAATAATTCCTATAACAATTAATGTAAAATAGTATTTGAACCCTACTAATAATATTATAAACGCGAAAGTTTATGAGGAGGGATGGATGTATGTTTGTTACTCTTTCACGCAAAAACTACTGAACGGATTTGAATGAAATTTGGCACACGGATAATTTATAACCAGGATTAACACATAGGATACTTTTCATCCCGATATTCCCACGGGATCAAAACTTATGCGGGTGAAACCGCGGAGCGCCGCTAGTGTGTAAATAAATCTAGATACCTTTTGTAAGTCTCGACAATGAGTCACGTGGGACAATAACATGTTGAAATAATGCAAGGCTATACAAATATCAAGCTTTTCATCTGTCGAAAACAGCTACTGCCATACATTTATCATTCATACATTCACAATCGTATGTTTTTAAAACAGACTAGCTGTGCCCGCGACTTCGTTCTGCACACTATCAGTAGCAATGTGTTTCATTTTGACAGTTCAACAACATTAATTGCGTTATTTACGTTGTTGAGCAGACACATTTTTCGAACATATGGAGCAATGGATTAGCAATATCCTTCAAAATGATTCAGATTGAGATTGATGGTGTGTTACGCAATTAGGATGCACGTGCATGTCGTAAAACAAATTGGATTTCACGGGTTTTAATAGTTTTGCGAGGAACTCTAATTCTTTTTTAACTAAAAGTAGCCCAAGTTACTCCTTATAACATCAGCTATCTTCCAGTGAAAGTCCCGTCGAACAAACAGACAGACAGAAAGTCAGACAAACAAGTTGGTATAAGTACCGTATATACTTTCATATGCATTTAACTGTTATTCTGACATTAAAAACAGACACTTCAATTTTATTTATTAGTATAGTGTATAAAAAGTATAAATTTGTATACATGTATAGATATCTATAAAGTTCTATACAGCTTCAATTGTATACAAGTTCAATACTGCGAAAATATTCGAGATACGACAATGTTGTTGCCTGTTTTTTTTGCATGGTAGATTCGTATCTGGGCCCCTGAATGGCGCATTCCATCGAGGGCCCTTAAATAGACGGTTCGTTGAAGTTGCTTGGGGTTGCCAATAGCTTCCTTTTATTGAAAAGGTCGCGTATACTCGATTCGAAACTCGTCCTAGTTTTTATGCATTTCATAGCTATGAAAATTATCATCAACTTGACTTCGTTTCTTTTCCAACTTATGTCAGCTGTTTATTAACTTACGTCATTTGATTATTTATGTTTACCTGCATACATTTCCAATTTATTTTTGAGTAATTTATTTTTATAGCACAATCGGCACCCTAATTGCGTAACACACGATCAATCGGAATCGGTTTCATTTTGACAGTTCAACAACATTCATTGCGTTATTTACGTTGTTGAGCAGACACATGACACATTTTTTGAACATATGAAGCAATGGATTAGCAATATCCTTCAAAATGATTCAGATTAAGATTGATTGTGTGTTACGCAATTAGGGTGCAGCCTATAATGTCCAGGCCTCCTCTCTGTGACAGGGAATGGTCTGTACTCCATGCAGGTCCAACGCGGGTAGTTAGATGTCACATATCTTCGAATTTTTGGTCCTAGGACATGCCGATTTCCTCACGATGTTTTCCTTCACCGTTTTGTGAGCAGTGGCGATGAAATTATTTACACAAAGTAAAGCGCCTGCCTGATAAAAATACAGTCTTACTTAACAAATAACTGAGTATTTTCAGATTCCAAGTACATTTTACGCTGCATCCGAATACATATTCAACCATTTCCATGTAACATATTGGCCAATTTATTTCTACTCCGTGTCTCGGAGCCTAGCTCCAATTACCGGGTTGTTCCCTAAAGCTAATTTCAGCTGTCGTCGCACTATACCATGCCATGTAATTGTATGTGAATATTCGATCTCGTTGTCCAGCTCGTTGGCAGCTGCACTGTGATTCCACCTGTACCTAATTGAGATGTTGACAGGCATGTAAAAGCCTTGTCATGTCAAACCAGCGTTGGGGCTCTGTCTCGTATAGGGTCTTAGCATTATGCTGAGCGATGGCCGTTTAGCGTGAATGTGACGCATGTTTACCCCCTACTTGTTATTTTTTTTGTGTTTGTTCTTTTTTATGCGTCATGTTTGCCGCAAATAAAGGTATTTTCTTTCTTTCTTTCTTTCCATGTGTTGGAGTATAGCTTTACTGTAGTTGCATATGTTGTTAGAAGCTGAAATATAAAAGAAAGATGAAAAATAATTTATTTGGGGCACACACAGGAAATACAAATAGTAAAAAAGCGGCCAAGTGCGGGTCGGACTCGCCCATGAAGGGTTCCGTAGCAGCAAGTAACATAATATAAAAGTTCTTGTAGTTCGTTGTAACTTTCATCGATGTTTTAATAATAGTGGATTTTTTTTAAATTAAGTTATTTATAAGTAAACATTATAATTAGGTACCTAAATGATGATGTAATATATATTTTTTAATTTTTATATTTGAGTTGATTGAATGAAAGGTAAATTGCGGTTTACGATTTATGACGTATTCAAAAAAAAGCTACTGATAGTGAAAACTGATAGTGTGTTACGCAAATACCCTGCAGCCCCGACTACATAAGATCCTTTGTAGCGTTGTTCATTTTCAAAAAAGGAATGAGATATCTAAAAAAAATTGTATATAAGTAGGTTATCAGCCATCTTCTTACCATAACACAAGCATTAGGTTGCTTAGCTTGGGACAAATGGTGCTGTGTGAAATGTCCAGGGATATTATTATTATCTATTTCTGAATTTGAAATTCAAAGCGGTCGCGACCACGACCACATTGCGTGATTCCTTTGGAAAGAAAAAAGTTATCATTAATGTTTAATTAACTTTGTAGCAGGGACTGAAATTGTGGATTTATTTTTTTATTAAAGGAAGAGGATTGTTATTTTAGATTTATTATTTGAAATGTTAAGTAGCCTTTATTAGAATTATGTACGTATTATTTTTGTTAAGTAGTTATAAAAATTATGTATTGTGTATGTTGAAACTGTTTAGAGGGGCTTGTGGTTAAGTAATAACAGCCACAAGGGTCGATCAATCAGGTTAAGCTACGCTTGCCGCGGTCCGTGGATGGACCATCTTTACATACCAAGACCCCTCCGTGCCTCGGAAGCCGTTGGTCCCGGCTGTCATTCGTGGATCTCTGACAGTCGCTACGGGTCGTCAGAAGCCCGAAAGTCTGACATCCAGTCTTAGCAAGGGGCGTCGTATTACCCAGTACTTAACTGGGTTGTGGAGGTAAGATAGGCAGTCGCTCCATGTATAATACTGGTATTCAGCTGCATCCTGTTAGACTGGAAGCCGACCCCTACATAGTTGGCAAAAAGCTTGGCAGATGATGTTGAAACTGTTTGTACTCCCCGTCACTTGTCCCTAAAGGTTCATTAGAAAACCAGCGTCAGACAGCATCTGTCTTACATTAATGCTGAAATTAACCTTTTTGGCTCAGCCATGAGGCACAATCCTACTTAAGGTTTATCATTCCGACTGTACAAAATTTGCTTAAAAAAAAGTATAGTCCGAAACACCACTCAAAAATATTAATAATAATGAAATTCCTGTCTCGGCCGGATCGGGCGAGACTCAGCGGCCGAGTCGCCTACTAAGCCAACACTATATTAGTAACACATTATTATAGTTTTTATTTTGTATTGTTTGTTTCACAAACTGTGTCCAAATTATTCTTTTTTTCTTTCTTTTTTATTTCTATTAAAAGTAATCTTTACAAGTCATTAGTTAATCATTTTCCAATACTCAGCTTACACGCACAACACATCATCTTCTATACTACTCGTATTTTACGTAACTTTTTGCGTTATCTATTTCACAGTTCGAGACTGTAATTCTCTTTATGGTAACAAACCTCTTTTTTTTATTTCCCTGCGGACTTCCTCAGTACACATCCCGAAATCCCGAACAAAACCTAGACCAGACTAATGAAAAACGTTAGTACACACAGGCCAGTTAACCCAAAAAGGTTGTATGTAAACTGAGCCCGCAGTGCGACGGCCACTGACATACGACCTTCCCTAGGCTATGATTTCTGTAGCGGGGTAAGCATTTGTCAATTGTTACTACATTTTGTTCTGGGCCTTTATTTTTTCCTGTATACTGTTATTTTGTTTTAAATGGCAGGAAATCTATCAGCACTATTATTAATATGGAAGTAGAACCTACCTGCTTTTAATAAATTAAAATAATCCTATTAATATTATAAAGGCGAAAGTTTGTAAGGATTGATGGATGGATGGATGTTTGTTACTCTTTCACGCCAAAAGTACTGAACGGATTTGGATGAAATTTGGCACACAGATAGTTTATAACCAGGAATAACACATAGGATACTTTTTATCCCGATATTCCCACGGGATCGAAACTTATGCGGGTGAAACCGCGGGGCGCAGCTAGTATGTTTATAAATGTATATATTTACTAGATGCGCCCCCCGGTTCCATCTGCATAAGTTTTGATTCCGTGGGAATTCGGGATAAAAAGTATCCTATGTATTCATCCTGGTTATGCCACCTGTGTGCCAAATTTCATCCAAATCCGTTCAGTACTTTTTGCGTGAAAGAGTAACAAACAAACATCCATCCATCCATACAAACTTTCGCGTTTATAATATTAAGGGGATAACCTCGCTCAAATCGCAAAAACACATACATATTATTACAAAACGAAACCTAAATTTAATTCTAGCCTAAACTATTGAGCCAGTACTTGTATTTCGAACTTTATTTTGATTTAGGCAAAGTTTTAAATACTAAAATGACAACTTAGCACCGAACTAAGCTGTCATTTTTGTATAAAGAACTGCATTTCTCTATCAGTTTGGTTCTTAATTTAATAACTGGGTCATGGGTTTAAACCTGATCAAAAGAAAAACCTTGTTTTGTAATAAGGGGGTATAAGTTTAAAGAAAATTGTAGATGAATCCTTTAGTGCGTTTTGCATATAAAAAATATATGGTATACTTAAGGTTATCACAAATACATTGTATTGTTTAAAATATTAATAAACTTTCCCAGATTTCGGGCAAAAATCTTATGAATTTTGTACCAAAAAAATTGTTACTGCTTTGTTGGTCTAATGGTCGCATGAGGTTAGTCTATTTCTGTTACTTTCTTATTATCATGTATTACGGAATTTTACTATGGAAACGGGCTGCAGATATCGTGTCTATTTTTACACCATATCTCCGAAGAGACCTCCGAAGGCGCGATTCTCTAAGGAAACTGTTTAAAAATATTAACATCATGACGGCTCCTTGTCAATACATCTATGAAAACATCATGTACGTAAGGAAAATTTTCAAGCTTTTCAGCTACAGAGGTGAAAGACGCAACTATAGGACTAGAAATAGGGACCAATTTGTTCAACCAGTTCAGACTGTCTAAAGTAGACTCATCCTTCACGGGGTACCTACTGTTTAAAATGTTACAATAAAATTTCTCCCCACATACTCCAACTGAATAAAATACTGTTACTGGTCTTACTAAAATGTATTTTTAGTATTCCCATCGCATAAATCAGCTACAACAAAGAAATTATTACCTGCAAAAACTAAACAACAATGGCACAGACCACAACATATTCTACAATACAAAGTCAGTATGCAACTACATAATAATAACGTTAAAATCAATCAGTTGATTATTTCCGTATCTCATCAGTACAGACGCCAGCGCATCAAGCTACCTGAAACTGTCAAATTTTCCCAATCAACCTTGAACCTTAATGCTTTAGCGATAAAGTTGAAAATCTATAAAAGAAATTTGACAGATTGTTGTAGTTTGAAGTGCCTCAGTCTGTACTCTCAGTCCAAGCTTTTTCAGCAAGCTTATAAACATTTTAAGGGAATTTATTGCTTTTTATTAATTAGCCAATCGACAACCGCGAACGGAGAAGGGTATATTTGTACTTCGGAAAATTTAAACAATAAACTCGAAACAATGAGTGGGTTGATTTCGATTTTGTGTTTTGCTTCTATTTTTGGCTTACAGCCGCACGGGTCGATCGACCATGGTTACGCTACGCTTTGCGTGTTTGCTCCGTGGATGGGTGACCATCTTTACATACCAAGATCCCTCTGTGCCTCAGAAAGCACGTTAACCCGTTGTCATTCACGGATCTTTGATTCGTAACGGGGCGTCAAAATCCTAAAAGACTGACAATCAGCCTTACCAAGTGGTATCGTACCTATTACAAAGTACCTGGGTTGTGCAGTTCAGATAGGCAGTCGCTCCATGTAAAACACTGGTATTCAGCTGCATCCGTTTAGACTGGAAGCCGACCCCGACATAGTTGGGAAAAGGCTAGGCAGATGATGCTTCTTTTTTCTTGATAGGCACTGTTTTTTTTAAATTAATCATCGTTTGGAATATTGCCCTAAATAAACATTACAATTGGGAGTAAAACAGGTAAAGACTCTTTATTAAAATGTATGTGGCTTTCGTAAATTTTCTTGGAATTCATTAATTTCTTCTCTTTGCGCATTTATCGTAAAATGCGATCATGGAATAGCTTTTAAAGTATAGACAGCAGGTTCTCCTCTCCATTGGCGAACAAAGGAAACTTTTACTTTGTAGTTCTAGTCAATAAAACCAAGAGGATGAGTGCTTCTAATGACTGGGCCGAGTATACATGATTCGGCGTCACCGATCGAATGGAGCCGAGTATTCCCGATTCAGCGTCACCGACCCGAGCGGGACGGTTCAGTTTCATTCACTGCTCAGAAAGATCGTCTAAAGAAGTTTTCACTTCAAAAAATAAACATATAACAACACACCCATGTATAAAGTTGGTATAATTTTTATCAGAAACCTAGATTCTTGAAATTCTTCTTCAACTAATGAGCTACACCTACTATTTTGCTGTATTACCTCCTAAATCTCTCTCTCAATTAATAGCTAAAGTAAGTTCATTATGTTCGCAACAAACACCCACACACACCAAAATAACCAACATATTTTTAATAAATCCATGCGCTTGCGTAGAACCATTTTCCAGATCTTTCGCGTGGGCGCACAATGCAAATACGGCATTGTTCTAAAAATAAACGCATGCATACAATGCGCGCGCGTCACATAACGACAAACGTAAGCCGCTTAAAGCACCCGGTTTATGAATACGCTATTGTAAATGTACCTATTGTAAAGCGCTTTCTGTGGGCGACGAATGTTGTGCAATATTATGTCGCATGCAGTGCTTGAGGCTGCTCGAATTAGATGCAGCTATGAATATGTTAAAAAACTTATAGATAAATAGGTAGGTACAGTATAAACCTCTAAAAGATAAAGGAAGGTCAATTGCCATAATTAAAAACATTCAAAATCTAGTCGCAATCTCATCTCAGCGACAATCAGTGTCAAAACTTGTCAAAAATTTGGGGAAATTACAGGTATTTTCGATAGATTGAGACTGAGATCAGACTGTGAATGTTCTTAAAATTACGAGAACTGTCCTCTGTTATAAAATACCCTTAACGTAGCCAAGAGTCACTTGTTTTTCCCCGTATACTTATATTTTTTACAGACTTTACGGGTTACGGTGATTTCTTAAAGCAAAAGTACCAACTTTTTCGGACGTAAACAACAAATTTTCACAACAAAAATAAATGTCGTTGCCCAGCAATTACTTTTTGTACAATTAGTTTGAGTTAAAAAGATCTATCACGAACCCGTGATGGGTCTTTTTACATCGTGTAGGTACATACATCGACTGATGATTGAATTGTCTGCAATTTTTGTTCCATAATAATTGTATCAATGTTTAGCCACAAAACATCACACACTAGCTTCTGCTTGCGGCTTTGCCCGCGTGGTTGTTGGAAACTATCATTTCACACATTTCACACAGCACCATTTGTCCCAAGCTAAGCAACCTAATGCTTGTGTTATAGTAACAAGATGGCTGATAAACTACTTATATACAATTTTTTTTTTTGTAAATAGATACATATAATAGATAGAATAAATATATATAGATGGGATAAAGAGCAGTATATGTCCTTTCCGAAATCCGTTCAGTGGTTTAGACGTGAAAAGGTAACCTACAAACAGAGTAGGGATCATTCTGTTGATCGATCTTTCACTCGCCTTTTGAACTTCTATGAGCCATTCATCGACCATTTAAAACCGCTGTACTAGCTTAGTTCACGAGAAAAGGAATACATCATTTTGATGATCGATCTCTCGCTCGCCGTTCCAAATGCCATGAGCCATTTATCGACATTTATAACCCTTTTCAACGTCTTTTTACACAAAATCCTCTATATTAGAAGATTGAGTATCGTATATGTAGCTAAATTGGATGATAAGGGTGGCCCTTGTATGTGCCGTTATCTTTATCCTCGCTCCACTAGTTTGACGCAAGCCGAGCTGATGCACTCCCTACGTGTTTAGTCGTTAACAAAATTACTACTGGAATTTTGTACTAGAATGAGAATTATTTACAAAATAGAATACTTAAAAGAACTATGCAGTACAGATGGCCGATGGGCCCGAAAGGTTCTGGAGTGGCGCCCCGTACCGGAAGACCACAATGTTGACCGATGACTTGGTGAAGTTAGTAGGAATGCGCTGGATGCGAAAAGCACAGAACCGGCCGAAGTGGCGGTGCTTGGGGAGGCGTATGCGCAGCAGTGGGCGTTTTTTGGCTGAAATGATGATGATGATGACGCAAAAAAAAGATAATTCGTTTATTGGCATACCTAAATACAACGAAAGCACTTTAATATTATCATAGGGTGTATGACGAATGTTGAATATTTTTATAGATCATTGGGTAGTAGGTCGTATTTCCATTTTGTTTCATTAAAGTCGACGGGTTCTTAATTATTTGGTTTGTTAACTTTCTTATTTGCATTACTTTGTTGTTCTTCAAAAGGAATGGTTTAGAAAAAGGACTCCCCAAGAAGGATACCCGAGTGCGTGCAGAATATCTTAGGCAGTCAAACTCGATAAGAAATAGGCTTCCAGTGTGAGCCAGATGTGCGAGCAGGATAGCAGCACAGGCGGAGCGCGCACTTTAAAGAACATTTCCATACGTTCCCCGTACATTGTCCAATTTCCCGATCTTACATTATACTCCGATAACTTCCCGATCGACATATTTAATTTTATTCGACAGCCTATCTCGTAAATTTATATCCTCGTCGCCAGTGAGGTGTTTAAGTAAAACAAGCGTGGTGCTAGTACCGTGGTTAATTGGGGACTGTCCGTCCTTGGCACGACCGCCGCATCGGCGCATACGCACTCACACATAGACACACATACATCACACAGTGGATCTATTCTGTAAAAATCTCCCCGTGAAAACTTAGGTGAAGTGAAGATTAACAGCTTAATAGTGTCAAACCCTAGTATCAGGTGGAATGACAGCTCACTCCACATTCACTTCACCTAAGTTTGTACGGTAAGATTTCTACAGAATATACCGGCTGGCTTCGACAAAGAGCTGCTTGGATAAACATAATCTCAAGTTCCACGAATCTTTTAAGAAACAAGTCAAATACATTATGTAGAGCATAATTCCGCATTCTGAACCGGGTATAGAATTCTCTGAAAGAAAACACCAGCCTTTTCCAAACATAAAAGATAATAACATGAAATAAGAGGCCATTAAATCGAGTTCCCTTAGTAACGTTTATCGTATGTCGTTTGTTTTCTTTCGCCAAGCCACGAGAGCCTTTGTTTCCGATTACACAGCTCGATAATTCGCATCCGACCAACTTGCCGGCTACGTACGAAAACAAACTGTTGAGAGATACGCGTTCCTATAACTTTTTGCTTGATTGGATTTTGCGATTCATAGAATGTTAATTAGTTTTTGTAGGTTTCTTTATTTTTGCGACGGAAACGTAGGCATTTTTAATAACAGGCTGCAGCGGGGTAGTAGCGTAACACACTAACAGCAGCAATAGCTTTCATTTTGACAGTTCAACAACATTCATTGCGTTATTTACGTTGCCAAATTTTTCGAACATATGAAGCAATGGATTAACAATATACTTCAAAATGATTCAGATTGTGATTGATAATTTGTTATGTAATTCGGGTGCAGTTCTTTTTCGTCATATCGATGGAACAGTGACGTATAAAAAGGTTTTTTGAACCAATTCACGGAAAATACAGGGTGGACATCCACGAGCAACCTGTTACCATGGATTCAGTACATGATTCTGAACCCCTCTGGGCTGTAATTTTTCGTCGGTTGTTAAAACAAAAATTTGCTGATCCATACATTTTGACCGCGTAGGTGTACTGTTCTATGAAACAGCAGATTTTATTCTTGATAACCGACATTCAATTTCTATGCTAGGGGGAACATATTGCACTTTTATTTATTTATTTATTCAAATCTTACCCACAACTACTATTACAGATCAACGATCCAATGCGATAGAGAGGCCTTACATGCTAAACCCTTAATCTACATCCTATAAAATTACATACATAAATCTTAACCTACATCTAAATAACATATTATATATAATGTAACTTTTGCAAATTCACTCAAGTTGCACCACAATACAACAACTCTCTCGTGAGTGGTGGCAGAGCCCTGTATATAATTTTTCAGTAGACAAAAAAACAGGTTTAAAGTTATTTATATAGGGCTGATTTTCCATAGCCAGATAATTTTATCTGAGGAATAATTTTGAATTTTTGACAGTTCTTCCATACAAAATCTGTCAAACGTCAATTTTATTGCACGAATAAAAATTATCTGTCGATTGAAAAATAAGCCCTTACACTAACCTATTTGGTCTAAAAAGTAATAAAAGGCCTCATACGTTACCATTTTAAAAGTAACAGACACATAATAAACTTACTGAAAAGTGAACAAAATCCTTGCACGTGTTAATCGATATTTATTTATAGGAACACAAACCGGCAGACACCCATTTAAACGGAAAAAATAGACGCTAAATAAAAGGTTGAAAATAGGAGTATTATTCTATAGTCAACTTCACTGAATAGTTTTACTCGTGGGTGGCTCGGCCGTTCCTTTTGTCATACGGCAATTATAATAAGGACTACTTCCCCTCCCGACTTTGCCTACATCCTTTACTATAGCGGGGGCACAGAGGTATATTTGATAGGTCACCTTAATTGGTCGGTAGCACACATACCTATTGTATATCAACGAGACGTGCGATGAGTGTGCAAATGAGATGTTTTTTAATTTATTTTGGAATAGAATTCTAAAGTTTTTTTATTTGATTATTGTTAAACAAGTATATCATGACACATAAAAAAACCTAGTTAGAAAACCTTAAATATACTTCGTACCCAAGTACACAGCAGCAAGGACAATCTCCACAAGTGCTAATGCAGCTCAGACCTCCGCTTTATGTGGCGTCTCTCCACGGAAAATGGCTCACCTCCCATCTTGCACTGCATGCCCTGTCACCTGCACAAGTGAGGACCTAATGACTGCGTTTTCGAACGGTATTCGCATTGCTGAATTTTGGGCAAAACAAATTCAAAAAACTATAATAGGTATATATTTTTTCGTGTTATTTTTCCTATCGACACGCTAAGTGTAAGACTTATACAGTAAACTATATCGCAGCACGGAATATGTGATATTAGCTATTCAGTGTATAATAACAATTATTTGTACCATGAAGTTTTCAGCAAAGATTTCTCGACAGGATAGCTGAATATTCTGTCTGCTTATCATATTGAAATCTGTGATCTCTGATCACTAGTTTTGCGATCAAGCGTGTGTTCATACCACCGTAATATCTCCTATGACAAGTCATTACAGCGATATTTTGAAATCCAAAATATCTACCATACTCTGAAGTTATCTGAAAACTCACAGAACGATGATAGTGACAATCGGTTAATACACATTTTTCACATATTGAGATGGTAGTATTTTTTGCAGGGAACCTTCTTAAGCGGCAATTAGATAATTGGACGAGAATTGTGAGTGAAATTTTAAGGACGCGGTTAAGGGTCCCTGAAACGATCAATTGCGATTGTCAATCTTTACGTGATTGATACACATAGATGCGCAAAACGATCGTCTATAAAATGCAATTTAAGTGATTAAAAATATCGCAAAAAACCCCTAAAACCGACCGAGACCTTAAAGGGTCCCCGAAATATAACTCTCTCTGTCTCTCACACTAAACCTCTCTTAATCTTTATTTTTTAGGAATTTCCACTTCTATCACATGCGCGGTGCTACACGCGATATATTTTTATATGACGCGTTAAACAGTATACATAGGCAGCCTATAATGTTCCCACTGCTGGGACACAGACCTCCTCTTTCTATGAGAGGGAGTGGGCCGTAATCCACCACGCAGGCCCAGTGCGGGCTGGTAGATGTCACATGTCTACGAATTTTTGGTGTTAGGACATAACGGTTCCCTCACGATGTTTTTCTTTACCGCTTTGAGAGCAGTTTTTTTTCTTTTCTTCTTTTTTTTTTTTTTCTTTCTTTTCTCAGGGCACTTTACATAAAGTAAAGTGCCTGCTCTCAAAACAGCGAAGGAAAACATCGTGAGGAAACCGGCATGTCCTAGCATGACATATGTACCAATCCGCACTCACATCTACCGCCCGCGTTACGGCCCACTCCTTGTCACCAAAAGGAGGTCTGTGTCCCAGCAGTGGGAACATTATAGGCTGATTATGTTAAATGCCTGCGGCCACCGCAGCTCTACAGTATAGCTCCTGTTCAACTCGTCATGCTAAAATATCTGGACCACACCATCTTGATTTATGTATACAGATATTTTACTGAAATGCAAAAAAAAATTGGGCTGCAAAAAAAAAAAAAATACGTCAAGTCAGACATTATCAACTTCTGAGTTCACAATATCTAATTACATTAGCATGTTTAATTAAAGAAAGAGTCAGAACTAAATGTAACATTCTACTTCAATTAATATTATCTTGTTAGAACTTCAGCTGAGCAGGCGCTAGTTTCAAATTAATTTATTAAAATTGAAACTTAAGAATTAGCTGGTTCTTAATTACGAAGTTTAAATATGAAATTGTAGGAGTAAAGGAGTATATACCTCTTTCTGAAATGTAACTTTAACCACCTGGGGGCAAGCGAAAGTAAGGCCCTGCCGTCTTATTCTATTTTCTGCCGGCTTATGCTGTGCCCGCGACTTCGATCGTGTGCTTGTCGGAAAACAAAGTGTATTTCGTGGGTTTTATTTTTTTTTGCACGGAAACTTATTTTTTCCGTACCTTGTACCTACCTTAAAGTACCTTAATTATTCCTTATAACATCAGCTATCTGCCAGTTCCCGCCAAAATCGGTTCAGCCGTTTCGGAGATTAGCCGAAGCAAATAGACAAAAATTTTAGAAATAGTTTTTTTTTGTCTACTGCTACAGAGCACTGAACATGTAGATTACAAATCAACGAATCTGCATAGCCTTTTCCCTATTAGTTATTCTGAGCCCTTGGTAAGATTGGTTGTCACACTTTTCTAGGCTTCTGACTACCCGTAATGACTGTCAAAGATCTACAAATGACAGCTGGGACCACGCTGCACGGGTAGTATACATTGGTATGCTATTGAGCATCATCAGGTATTCCAGTTAGGTTAATACTGCTTTTCAAGGGCATTTGCCCTTCAGTTGGCCTTTTCAAGGGCATTTGCCCTTCGTCCCTACACCCAGTAAATAATTCGATATAGTATAATGTATCCCATCCAAATTTAAACGAATATCTCGATATTCTATCGAACTTCCAAAAGTATCGTTGGCCAAATGGCTTCTGAATACATTGGATAATATAAAAGTTCACAATAGGCTTAGTATAGTAGTTCTGATCCTGTATTACAATAACTATACTGGGTGATAGGGAAACTCGACGTATTCCTTGTAACGGGTTGTACTAGAGGTCATTTGCAACAGTCCAGTCAATTAGGGGTCAAAACTGGATGGTTAAAAAATAAAAATTATGCTATTACAGACCTTTTGTTTCTGAGATTATGTAAGTTATGCAAGAATGATCACTCTTTTTTCAACTTTCAGAAAAGTATCAATTAAATGTTTGGAGTGGAGTAGTTTTTTCTCATAATTAATTGTTTTAGTATAACGCCTTTCAAGGAATACCTCGAGTTTCCCTGTAACCCTGTATATTTATGCCAGGAACAAAGTTCTGGAAGTTTTGAAACTTGTACCACTTTGAACAGGATATCGGGAACAGGAGTTCGAACTACGCCTTGTTTTAAAGGAATCATTATTAATTTTTGAATTCTTTTGACGTCGCTAAGTTTGGATTGATGTTCATACTTTGTGTTTTGGGTCGATCATTTTTCTTTTGGAGTTGATTTATGTTGGAAATTAATTTAATCTAGACAGTTGTTACAAAACCTTATGGTGATTGAGAATTATAGTGATAAGGGCCGGTTGTTTCAAATGGTTGGTTAACGTAACATAAATACGTCAAATATTAACGATAGGAAAACATCGTGAGGAAACCGCCTTTTCCTAGAACCAAAAATTTAAAGACATGTGACATCTACCAACCCGCACTGGGCCCGCGTGGTAGATTAGCACACATTTAGCCAGATTTAGATTATATATCGGCCTAGTCTTTATAAAGCATTATACAGGTGAATTTTTAAAATGTGCCTGTGTGGTCTAATGATATTTTTCTAGATTTCATCAAAATCAGTCCCAGTCCTTTCAGTATTTTATTTTTCGCTATTTCATGTAGTTTCAGCCATTCTCAGTTCCATGAACCACATATTATGGTTCAGGTTGATTATTTAACTATTGTGTCTACTTTGTGGACAGTGAAAGTGTTAAGGGTTTGATACAGACTATCAAACTGAACAGCTTTCTCCATGGGACCAACATCGTGATCGCGAAAATATGTCAACTCTCCCATACAAAACTTCAATCCCTCGTCGATCCAAATGTATGGGACGTCTGATATTTGTTTCTCGATTTCGATGTTGGTCCTATGGAGTGACCCATGGAGAGAAAGTTGTTCAGTTTGATAGTCTGTCCCCCCACTCTCCTTAATTTAACTACACCTTTCTGATGCTAATGATTTTTTACAACAAAATTATAAAAATTTTCATACTCATTTCGCAAAAATAAAATCATTTTTCAGTCAACGACGAAATTAAAATTACTAGAGGACACAAATAACATCGCTTCAACACTTCAGTGGTTAAACAATACTGTTGGAATTTCTATCACGTAATAAATTAACATTTCGTGATGGGAAACCGCGGCGTGAAATTACAAAACGTGGGCTATAATTATTGTTCATGATAAACTCAATAAATACAAGGCTCTGTTCATTTAGGACTAGAATTTTTTAATCCATACTAGGGGGCTTGTGGCTTAGTAACAACAGCCGCAAGATGTGTCGATCGATCGGATTAAGCTACGCTTGCCGCGGTTGGTCCGTGGATGAGTGACCATCTTTACATACCAAGACCCCTCAGTGCCTCAGAAAGCATGTTAAGCCATTGGTCCCGGCTGTCAGAATCTTTGACAGTCGTTACGGGTCGACAGAAGACCGAAAGTGTGACAACCAGTCTTACCAAGGGGTATCGTATTACCCATGTAACTGGGTTGTAGAGGTCAGATAGGTAGTCGCTCCATGTAAAATACTGGTATTCGGCTGCACCCGGTTACACTGGAAGCCGACCCCAACATAGTTGGGAACGGGGTACGCAGATGATGGGGTATAAAAACAAATGAGCGTTTCATATTTTTTAATAAACAAATCTTATTATCTAATCAACTTCAGTACTATTTAAGTGCTTCAGCAAACTTCATCAGCCCAGCACTGACCTCCTTTGCAGCTAGCAATATCTGTTGAGAGGGAATAACGTCCAAGCCATTTTGACCTCTAGTTTCTATAATATACGAATGTCTTATCTGCTTTACAAAATGCATCCAATCCATGGCCATTCCAAAACTATTTGTCCCCATTTTTATGATGTCCCGATTTAAGAACTGTTGGTTATCAACTTTTCGCATTGCCTGTAATTAAATAATAGAAATAAAAAAAACATTATGCCTGCCTTCCCCAAAGAGGTAGTTTCATAGGTGTTCATATGTTCTAAGTCCCATGTACGGGACGAACTTGTAGTCAAATCTGGCCCTGCATAGCTATTCACAACCATTCGACAGACTTCTGAGTAGAATATGACATAATATTTTCAATTACCTGATTTGCCTAGTCCCCGACTGCGAGCAGCGGTCGGAAGAATAGTGACCGTTTATTTGGTTTCAGGTTTAGGAACAGCGTATTGAGGACTCCTTCGATAACATTGATTGATTTTTGATTGGGCATGGAAGCGGATCGAATCGTTGTAAATAGCTATGTTGATCTGGTTTTGGGGCGGATTTGGCTACTGAGAAATTCTCAATGAAGAACGCGCGACCCTATGGATTCGAACCCCACAGACTTATTGTTAACGCTTCCAGGCTATTTTCATAGCTAAAAAGACCAAACAAAAGCAGGTAGGTTTAATTAAATAGTAGACCTGACATAGTGATTGGCACCACTTCATAGCCCGTTGGGGTTGGCGTTGGCCTGATGTCATACCTAATTTGATCAATGGCCAAAATACGGGAAAAATAAAAGGGAAATATTCAACTGACCTTCTAATACCATAATCAGCCTATAAAGTTCCCACTGTTGGGGAACAGGGCATGTGAGATGAGTGGGCCGTAATACACCACGTAGGCCCAGTGGGTGGATGTCACATATCTTCGAACTTTTGGGTCTAGGACATGCCGCTGTCCTCACGATGTTTTCCTTCACCATTTTGAGAGCAGTGGTGATGAAACAATTTACAGAAGGTGCCTGTCTAGGTTCGAACCCACGACCTACAACTCTTAAGTCGCGGCCGATACCACTTGGCCACCACTGCTCCCTACCTTCTAATGATAGACACTTTTTTAAATTAATGAACCTCTAAAAACTTTTTACGCTTCTAATGAAGCACACTTTTTTAAATAATTGAACCTCTCTTCTACCTTCTAGAGTGATCAACCGCAGCGGCTGGCGAGCGCTACAACCAAGTTGATCGCAGTTACTTGGCTAATTAGTATTTTAGAACCCCAAAATAGGAATTATTTGACGTTCACAAAAAGAAGCGCAATCATTATATTAGAGTGTTCAATAATATTTTTAGGACCCCAATATAGGAATTATTTGTCCTTCACAAAAAGAAGCGCAATCATTATATTAGAGTGTTCAATAATATTTTTAGGACCCCGAAATAGGCATTATTTGAGGTCAAAAAAAGATGACGCAATCATTATATTAGAGGCTCAATAATATTTTTAGAAGCGCAGAATAGGAATTATTAGAGGTTATATTAAAAACATGTGAAATAAACTAACCAAAGCAATTTCCTTGGTCATTTGAAGATGATGGTGATGGTCATCGCGACCTGCTCCCAATGGGTACAACACTTTTGTACCAGCCGAGTGAACCGACAGGTATCCGTTAAAATGTGTCCCGTCTGCCAATCTCTGAAACAAATGAAATCAGGAATTCAGGAGTTAGATGACTGATTTGAGATCAAGATTTTTGGATCCCTTTGGAATTTAGTAGGTATATTGGAGACAGTGCCAGCAATTTACACCGCGTATTTAATTTAGCATTTCATCCCATTCGGATGTCCATAGAAGCAATAAAAAAAATACGTGTATTCGCGCTAAACATGACGCAAAGAAAGAACACAATCACAACTTGGTGGAATTTATGCGTCAGATCCACGCAAAACGACCATCGCTCAGCATGATGCTGCGACCCAATTTTTAAAAGATTTAGATTTAAAGATAAACCTGTGAATAAAGGATATCAATGAATAATTCCTTCTAAAATGGCAAATACAGACAAGTGTGATGACGTCAACCAGTGCAGCTTACAATGAACAAAAAATGATCTAAAAATTGCATCATCATTATTCACAGCCTCTTTCAGCCCACAGGCTTCTCATAAACTTCATCCCTTTCAATTGTCTCACTCTTAAATAGGTCATTGCACCAATTTGATTGATAAATGGTTTTATTCATGTGAGTAGGTATGTACGAACACTTTTACACGTCAATCATATTTTAGTAATAAAAACTAAAAGAGGTCGGCGTTTCCTATCTGACCAATCTGAGAAGAAAGGCAGAAACGAACTCAGAGGTCACAGTCTATTATAAAGTCCAGATATACTTTTGGTCAGATCATGTGAAGGCCATGTAGATTGGTGTCTAAGCTAGGATTTACTTACGTCATCGCCTTTTTGCTTTTTCCTTACCTTAAATGCTTTAGTTTCTTCCTCAGAGAAAGGTACTGGCCCACAGTAGCTTTCTGTGCATAAGTCTTGTGTACTTCCGTGCTTGCCCCAGTTGTATCTTGGGAGGAACACATAAAAAATACATTAAAATGATATGACAACAAACCTCGGGCGTGATTAATCGTCATATTGTTGGTTGGATTCTACTGTTTTTTGTGATATTTCTAAACAAAACGTAGTTGTTTCAAGTCGTGATTGTTGGCCAATCGCTAGGATTTCCCAACAATCACGACTCGGAAATAACGAATCATCCATCAGTGAATGCGCTTCTACAAGTAATAAGTAAGTATACATAGTAGACCCTACATCTGAAGTGGCATTGGGCCGGCCATATTTGACGTAATCTGCATTCGCGATTTATTTGCCAAAATTGATAACAAATTTGAATTTATGGAAAAATAACTTAAATCCCGACATAATAAAGTTCAATTTACGCTACAACTTCAAATATTTTTATAACTTTTTCAATAACACTCACTTAGTCACTCTGGAATCAACTTAATTCCCATTAAAATAAAGTTGATATTTGTTTAACTTGAAATAACATCAATTTGAAACATTAGTTTGAATAGACTTTAGAACCGATGACGGGGTTGGGGTAGAGGGTAGACGTTATTCTTGAGTTTTGACCGCGAATCGGCAAACGCCCTTAGGCTATGTGGAACAACAATCTTCGCAGGGTGCCTGATAGCAGATGGATAAGAGTTGCCGAAAATCGAATTGAATGGCTTGCAATAGGTGAGGCCTATGTTCAGCAGTGGACTTTTGTAGGCTGATGCTGATGCTGATGATGAAAGGAGACGGGTCTCCACATCGTAGCAATACAAGCAATGAATACTTGGGAAAAAATACCGAGCTGATGCAGAGCCGTGGTGGCACAATGATGACGGCCGAAACTTACGAGTTATAGGTCGGAGGTTCGAACTTAGACAGGCGCTTTACTTTGTGTAAATTATTTCAACACCACTGCTCTCAAACCGGTAAAAGAAAACATCGTGAGGAAACCGGCATCTCCTAGAACCAAAAATTCGAAGACATGTGACATCTACCAACCCGTACGGGGCCTGCATGGTGGTCTACTCCCTCTCACCGAGAGGAGGCCTGTGTCCCAGCATTGGGAAAATTACAGGCTGGTTACAAAAAATATCCACCTAAAACATACCAGAACCAACCCTAGCTCCTTACCGACATAAAAACGTAAATGCCACCACCTCTATTGGCCTGAAAAAAATCAAAATAAATTATCATAAATCCTTTACACACACCGGAATGTAATTTCGTATCGTGACAAAGAAAATTCCGTGTCTTTATGAATTTTTGATTGCATTTTCTCTATCACATACTTGAAAATAGGAATTTTGTTATAAAACTGATGGATTTTTTTCCGTATTGTCATCAAATATATTTTGGTATTCTGCTCAATAAAGGTAAAATATGGGGAGCTAATGTATCGTGTTATTGCCTGTTAAAATTAAATATTTGACAAAACACTTTGTTTTCTTTTGAAGGAATGTGAAAGAAAGAAAATACATTTATTGCGGCAAACATGACGCTTAAAAAAAAGACACAAAAAAGATAAAAAGTGGGGGGTAAACATGCGGAAAAACACGTGGAAAATGTAATATTTTTTTATTTAAATTAAAGTCTAAGCCGATTTGTTTGTTGGTCCCATGGGTCACGCGAGCGACGGGAATCGGATTATACAACTCTCGGCAAACATTCTAATTTATATAAGTTTATAACAATAACAGTAATATTGCAATGAGTAAATAGGGATTCAGAGTTTATGTAAATAAAAAATACGACCTAAAGAAGGTGGCTGGCACAGACGGATGCGGGAGGCGAAGAACAGGGAGGCGCAGCCTTGGATAGGCCTATGTCCAGCAGTGGACTGCGATAGGCTCAGTTGATTGGTTAATTAAAATAAAAAATATCGTGAATGTGCTCCATAAAACCAGAAGTGCGATTCTGTAACCATTTCACCGTGAAAACTTAGGTGAAGTGAGCGTGGAGTGAGCTGTCATTCCAAATAATGCTAGGGATTGACACTATTGACAGCTCACTCTCAGCTCACTTCACCTAACTTTTCACGGTGACATTTTTACAGAATCGGTCGGCTGGACCTCCTGACAGGAGCGTTAGGTACACACCGTCGTATTTGGCGGCAAGCCAAGCGTCACATCTCAAAACACACATTACTATCCAAAGATCATCTGCCTAGCCCTTTCCCAACTATGTTGAGGTCGGCTTCCAGTCTAACCGGATGCAGCTGAATACCAATATTTTACATGGAGCGACTGCCTATCTGACCTCCACAACCCAGTTACTGGGTAATACGATACCCCTTGGTAAGACTGTGGTTGTCAGACTTTCGGGCTTCTGACTATCCGTTACGACTGTCAAAGATCCACGAATGACAGCCGGGACCAACGGCTTAACGTGTTTTCCGAGGCACGGAGGTCTCGGTATGTAAAGATGGTCACCCATCGACAGACCAACCGCGGCAAGCGTAGCTTAACCTGATCGATCGACCTGTGCGGCTGTTATTATTTAGCCATAGACCTCTCATTACTTTATTATCTAAAGATTATTATAAACGAAATTGGAGATCAAACCCAACAAATATAACGTACTCGTAGGTATATAAAAATTGGAAAAAAGATCCATCCTCTTCCATAACCCTGTAGATACCATTTGGTTATTTTTTATGTTCGGATGGGCAACCATAAAAATGAGCAACTGTTTCCTACAGCGTTATGAAAGAGGCACTAAGTAAAAAAAATGCTGAACTTAAGCAGGATGGAATATTATGGTCTCTAGTAACCTACGAACTACAGTTTTTTTTAATTTTTTATTTATACTTTTTTACACGGGCTGTCTCGTGGGCACAGATTGTTTTATGTAGATACAATTATTTTCATGCAAAAAGTAATGAGTACTAATATTTGAAATCGTTTTATTTCAGTATAGTAAAGATATTGCGCTGTCCCTGACCGAATCGAAAGAAAGGAATCGGTCAGGTGCGCGTCATTTGTTTTTAGCCGTGTCCCCCTCTATCCGCGTGAACTATTAGACAAAAAACACGAAAAATAGGTGTAAGCAGTGTGCCCTGCCCACTGCCACTTAAGTTTGGCAATTCTTCGGGCTATGTAGGCTACCTTGGTTCTCCTGCGGAACTCTTCATTTCTGATTCGATCACGCAGGGCCCATACAAGGTAAAGTTTAGCAAATCGCAATAATTCAAGAACAAAGTTTATCCATAATAATTATCGAAGACTGATACCAAAAATACTAATCTAAATCATCCCATGCCGGGTGTTTAGTTTCGTTGCAATTTGGGGATGTAACGCTAAACTTAGGGAGAGAACGTTATTCCCCACTCGACACAAGTTTATAAATAGGGGTAGCTGTCTCTGTAATATAACGCTAGTTATAATAACAGCGTCGGCAGCCGCGAAATGTCCAGCCATAGAAATAATTGCGAGGAGAAAGTTCGCTAGTCTCATTAAAATGATATTGGACTAGCTTTGGGTTGTGACTTTGCCCTCGAGGTTGAGAGCAACAAATTACTGTCTTTGAAAATTATGCGACAGGGTAACACAAGAAGTTTTGACAAATAGGAGGAGGCTGTGAACACACCTGCGAACAAGTGCACTTTCTGTGCATCACAACTACATAGAGACACATGCAGGATTAATGCGGTATTATTGGCCTTGGTGTAAAAGCGGTACCAGATTAGTACCTCAAAAAATATTTCCGTAAGTTAGAGTGAGAAAACAGATATAGTAAGCAAAAAGGTTAGTTAATAGACATTAGAAAATAACTTCAACGTTATGTAACCGCACGAGGTTCCTCGTACAAATATGAGATTTGTGGTACGCGACGGGTACCTGAATTTGGTACCGGTACTTGTTACGTGGAGTACCGGTACCCGTCTGGAACCGGTACCCAGGTACTGAAATGGCAAGAACCTGGGCTTTTTGTACCGGTTCCAAATCGTGTCACATAGCTGAATATAGGCTATCTAAAGTACCTACTAATAAACCAAATTAAGTAAAGGACAATTAAGGAACGTTGCTTTTGTAAATAATGCTGCTCCTGCCTTAAATACATACGACAAAAGATAAACCCTGTCTTTGCTGTCGCGCAGTCGGGTAAAAAGATAGGGTTGCCATTCCAAAGATACTGTACAAAATTATATTTGGGCAAGCTGGTTATTCAGCCATTACCGCTGGTGACCCTAAAAAATTACACAACAGAGCCTCCAGCCAGCACTTCATGAATAAAAATGAGCGGCCAAGACCACATGGCCACCGAAATTGTGTTAAAAATTCAGAGAAAACCTTCAAAATAAGTGCCCAAAGTACTAATTGTAGATTTGGCCGAATTAACGCCGTCCTCTTCTCATTAAATACAGAGTAGCGTTCCTTTAGCCTGCTTTGTTGTGAATTTTAATTATTTTTTTGTTCATTTTTCATACCTATACTATGTACTTGACCTTATTTTGGGTATAAAAAGATGTCTGTATTTCTCTTCTGTTTTTTTAAGTTTGCTTTTAGCTAAAGTGGGACGTTTACTTTTAGAACTAAGCTCTTATAAACTTCTAAACGAATCCGAATGTTATGACAGATGGTTACCTAATACTTGTTTTTATTATTATATTCATAGTAATAATATGTTCTTTATTTCGGACTACAAGTGCTCACAGTCCCTATAGTATTAGTAACAATGACTTAAAAACTATGTTAGTGAACTTTTAGAGACTAAAAAAAAAATACGTGGCCCATCACACGTTGGCACGTGCCTCCGTACCCAGTGCCTTATGAAGGGACTGTCCAGTTTGTATAATAATGTTTTCAGGATGCTGTTGAAGCTTCCACGCAACCTTTTACCTTTTATTGACGCTGGAGAACAGCGTCCTCATAATGCCATGAAAATCAACACGGGTTTCCGCGAACATGTGCGTAGCGCGGAAGCCCCATCAATATTATTAATGCTTGTTTCGGTATAAAAACAATATTGGCATACTAAGAATTCATTTTTAAGTTACCCCTTAGTACACTTTTTGGATTGCAATAAATGATTAATTTAAATTTCCAAGATACATAATTTAACAGCTTCAAATAATAATAAAAATTTGTACAAGTCTATAAAAACCTCAAACACGGCACTTATAAGTTCGAGCCGTTTGGGGTTGAACCAGGGTTGGATTTTGTACTATAATTATAGTATTTATACTATAATTTCGCCCTTTGTACTATATACTATCCAAATCTAAGGATAGTACGCTAAAATACTATAATTTAAAGTTTTTTCCCAAATGCTTAGTTTTACGTCATATGAATATTTCGACCGTGCGTGTATCCGACCGAATTCTGATCTTGCAATGTTTTCTGTGTATCGACACAGAAAACATTGCAAGATCAGAATTCGGCCGAGGATTCCCCGATTATCCTCCTCAGTACACTTCTATCTTTCCACTAATCTCATTCCTTCCATTTCATTCGAAATTCCAACAAAGTGACAACAATGGCGAAAAACCTTACCAAGACTAAAATACGAAATAAACTGGCAACACAATCCAATATTTTGATGAGAATAAATGCCAAGGATGAAGATCTAGCTAATATTAATATTCAAGAACTGATAAACTTAGAAGAGGAGTAAATTTTGACAGACCTGGAATACCTGGTGTTGATTTTAATGACTACATAATAAGTTAAATTAAAAATAATGAAAGTGTACTATAATTTTTTCTAAATACTATCCTTTTCATTTTTTTGTGCTATCTTTTTCAACGTACCTAAATCCAACCCTGGGTTGAACCACTAGAACCGAGTGCCCACTTAGTTTTTCGAGACATCACCAAGCGGTTGGTCGACTCGACGAGAGAGCTGCTCTATTTTTTGGGCAAAGAATCATCATTTCCATACAACGTGGTAATGTTGCCAGCCTTTTGGGCACTTTTCCTGTTGACAGCGATGCTGACTGCGAATTTTTTTATGCACTATGATTCTTTCTCCTCCCTTTTTTTATAAAGGTTTTTGGTTTATATAAATACTCAATTTGAATAATCCAACGTCCTAATATTTAATCAAACACACCCCTAACACTGTTCGATCAACAAAGTTCCGACTACTAACTCAAACACTACGAAAACAACCATTCAATTAATGTGTCCCCCGCTGCTAATAACAAAGTGTGAAACAATAAAGCCGATTCGGATTTTAGACAAAGAAGGAAAAGGTCATCCCATCTCGTAGTGTTGATTTTGTGAGGCTCGTGGGAAAGACCACAACAAAACAGTTTTGTATAGTGTGGAGAAAATAATTCGACAATAAATGAAAACACTAGCAATACTTATGCGTAGGAGTATTTGAAATCATCAAATAAGTCCTAATATCATCATCATCATCTGCCTAGTATTTTCCCAACTATGTTGGGGTCGGCTTCCAGTCTAACCGGATGCAGTTGAGTACCAGAACTTTACAAAAAAAAGTTGGTTGGTTTTTGGTTGGTTGTTTTATCAAATAAGTTCTAGCATCTAAATTAAAAAAGTGTTTTCTTCGAACAAACTAAATATGTCATGCCAATTATTGACCAGAGGGGCAATTCTCGTAATTTTAAGAACGTTCACAGTCTGATCTCAGTCTCAATCTGTCAAAAATATGTAAAATTTCCCTACATTTCGACAAATTTTTGACATGTTTGTCGCCGAGATGAGACTGCGATTAGATTTTGATCGTTTTAAATTACGAGAATTGGCCTTCAGGTCTAGTGACTAAATTATAGGATTTAATTGGATGAATTTTTGAAGGCAGACTGGGAACGTCATTTGATACGCGAAGTTTAATTTATCGTCGTATCCACATTGTATATATCATTTTCAAAACAAGTTCTTCAGTACACTTTGACATTGTTTAGTTGTGGTGTGGCACTTCATAACTGTTCTTTTTAGCGCAAGGTTGCCAGCAACGAGGTCGGCCAGCTCGGCAAGCGTAACGTGGGACACCCCCCGGCTAGATGGACGGTCGACCTACAGAAGGCGGCTGGGAGAGACTGGTTGCGGAAGGCGGAGGACAAGATGTTGTGGCGCAGCCGGTGACGGGCCTATGTCCAGCAGTGGACTGCGATAGGCTAGGTTGATTGGACACGAGGTCAGTTGGCGAGTCAGTTCAGTTTTAGTAAAGTCTAGTCTGAAATAAACGTTTATTGTTATTATTTAGTCGAAGATTTTTCTCCGACTTACTCCTTCAACTGACTTCAAATGTATTCGTATGAATACATGGTCTTTCAAACCTTTCTTGATATTAGTAACCCTATTTACTTATGTTTACTAATATCAAGAATGAAAGAAGAAAGGAGTATTTACTTGGAACCGGTAAAATAAATTACAAATAATTAGTGTAGGATACTCGGATATTAACTGATCTGTACAAGTAAGTAATTATTATTATTATTTTACCAAGGAAGAGTCTCTCGCGCAAACTATTCATTTTCCTACTACACCACTACTACCACGTACGTATTCAGTACTACCTATCCATAGATACCCCACACGTATGGGTTTGATGAAAAAGAAACTAAAAAAAAAATTTTTTTTGAGTTTCAGTTCTAGATATGGGGAACCCCCAAAATGTATTGTTTTTTTTTCTATTTTTGTGTGAAAATCTTAATGCGGTTCACAGAATACATCTAGGTACTTACCAAGTTTCAACAGTATAGTTCTTATAGTTTCGGAAAAAAGTGGCTGTGACATACGGACGGACAGACAGATAGACATGACGAATCCATAAGGGTTCTGTTTTTGCCATTTGGCTACGGAACCCTAAAAATATGTTTCTGCTTACTCAAAATTCCTATTGAGGTCAACCCCGTAGCACATCCCGCTCATCTTCCGTCTGTTTTTCCTCCACAATCGATCTGTAGTCAGACTGTATTCATACCCATCAGGATTCAGGACTGGTATAATGTGCCTGAAAATAAAAATACAACGAAATAAAATAAATTGACAATAAATAATAAATGAATCAATTTTCTATCTCATAAAGCGACAACGCCCTTTACTTGTGGTAACCAAGTGTACAAAGACGCTGTGAATGTGTGCGTAAAGACGAGTAGCGTCAGCTTATAACACACGCACGCACACACACACGCACACACATACTTCCGACTTAGCTTTGTCTCAGACGGTACCGATAGCTCTTGAGCTTACACACACATACACAGTGTTTGTACACTTGGTAAGCCCAAGAAATCCGCGCATCGCTTCGTGAGATAAAATACTATAATTAGGCTGATAAAGAAACTTTTACACGTCAATAATATTTAAAAACTAAATTGATATGCCAGACCAAGCTGCTACCAAGTTGCTACCAGGTTGTGGCTGCTGTTGCTCTGCTACCAGGGGGCGAGTAAACTCATCCTGGTAGGCTTTGGACTGGTCGATACATCCTGGGGGTAAATGGTACCTGAGTCTAAGGAAATTTGCATACCAGTCATTGCAAATGTGCCTGTAATTAGCCAGACTCCAGACACGGGAATCGAACTCAGGACCAACGTGGCAGTTAATTACACCGGCACAAACCGTTCAAACCAAACGCTTGTAGCTGCAAAGATGGTGGCAGTACACACGTTCCCGTACAAAGAATTCTACTGCTACAGTTTTTTAATATTATTACATCATACCAATCTCTTTTGGTGATGTACTCAGGCTGTTGGTAAAACTTGCGAACGATAGAGTCGATGAAGTAGAGTGTTGATATCACAGATGTCCACTCCCGACCATGCGTCCCACTGTCCACGAGTATTGCTTTATTATTCCGGTCACCGTTTGATATTTTTAACATCTAAAATATAAAGGTACATGTGAATCAATGCCTAGCTACTTTTCCAACTGTGGTAGGGCTCCGACCCTACCACCAGTCCAGTACCACTAGTCCCAGCCCAACCAGTTAGAGCTGAATACCAGTATTTTACATGGTGCGACTTCCTATCTGACCTCCAAAACTCAATGACTAGGTAACACGATACCACATAACAAGACTGGTGGTCAGACTTTCGGGCTTCTAACGACCCATAACGACTGTCAAAGATCTACGAATGACAGCGGGGATCAACGGCTTAACGTGATAAACGAGACACGGAGGGGTCTCGGTACATCCATCCACGGACCAACCGCGGTAACCGTAGCTTAACTAGATTAATCGACCCGTGCCGCTGTTATTGCTTAGCCAAGGGATTAAAATTAAACTATAATAAAAAATCTCCATGTTTAGTCAAGTCGTTAAAACTGTGCGAAGCAGGGGTGGGTTGCTAGTCCTACAATCCTACTAATATTATAAATGCGAAAGTTTGTATGGATGGATGGATGGATGGATGTTTGTTACTCTTTCACTCAAAAACTACTGAACGGATTTGGATGAAATTTGGCACACAAATAGTTTATAGCCAGGATTAACACATAGGATACTTTTTATCCCGATATTCCCACGGGATCGCAACTTATGCGGGTGAAACCGCGGGGCGCATCTAGTACTTACATAAATAGGTTTCAAGTGTAACGTCTTCCCAAGAGTAATTATCTTGCAATGCGTTGGATAGGTGGCAGCCATTTTGTTTAAATAATCGTTGACCTCATGTAGTGACGGATAGCTTTTCCATGTAAACGAATCTCCAGACACAGCTTTATTTGGAAGGAAAGTAAAGTTACAAAATTAGGCTTTATGTGAAAGACTTAAATGTGATAGTAGCCTGATGGGCATTTACACATCGCTGGTTAATTGCCTGTTGAATACAAAGATGCACTACCCAAACAAAGTTTCAACAATAGGGTTGATAACTAATATTAGAAATTTTCGAACAAATAATTTAATTTCAAAGTAGTAAAATGAGATAATCAAAAAATATCTAAAATCGATGGAAATATAGAAAAGCTACACGCTTTAAATGTTTTTTAAATGGATTATTCCCATCCTTGTCGCGCGGTACCGACAATGTATGACGTTACATAGTTGTGGCATCACTTCTGTGATAGTGCCGTCTTTGTCCAGCAGTTTTTTGAAAACGTTTATAAATTGCCAATTTTTTCAGCTTTTTATAATACATTTTAAAATAAAAAAAATGTCGTCATCTCTATTCAACTCTTGCTTCAAATTATTGCATTTAACCAGAAATAAAATTGCTCTTAGTAAATGGAGCTTACTGACTGATTCGACAATAGGAAAAACCTTATTATCTGTTCCGTGGGAAAAACACACGATAGAAACAGTCAGTTGCATTTCAGTGGTAACTCATGCACTACGAATATCACCCTTAAGTACTACTACGACAGAAAGCGTCTGTAAATGTATTTTGTTTACCACTTATGTGCGTAATAAATTTTGCATAATCAGCCTCCTATTCTATTCCCACTGACGGGACTTCCCTGTGAGAGGGATTGGGCCATAATCCACCATGCGGGCCCAGTGCAGGTTGGTGGATGTCACATGTCTTTGATTGTTTTGATTCTAGGACATGCCGGTTTCCTCACAATGTTTTCCTTCACCGTTTTGAGAGCAGTGGTGAAGAAATTAAATACACCAAGTAAAGTGCCTGCCTGGCTTCAAACTCACAACCTACAACTCATAATTCGGAGCCACGTTTTACGTAAAGGTAAATTCAGATAAAAATCAATAAATAGATCTATACATTTTGCCGTGTTGAATGACAGTTGTGATTTGAATATACGGACAATATAACTTGGCAGGCTATTTGCATAACAATTAATTTCTCTGACTTTACATATACGAGTACTTACTTACTTTGACTTATATTGATTTGATTGAATGTGTTAATAATATTATATATTAATGATTCTTTATTATTAAAGCTAAAACTGTTGTTAGTCTAAGGATCATTTTAAACATAGCATCTGTATCTTCTACCTATTTTTTGTGCAAATAAAGAACTATTCTATTCTATTCATAGTCTAAAAGTTTGGTCACCTTACCACTGCGCCTGGTGGGAAATGTTTGCACTAGAGCCTCGTCCACATTCTCACGTACATCCTTTATCAGGACCGAATAGGTTATTCCATGTTCTTTCAGGAAACCAATTATTGTTTGCTGCTCCTCATCGAACAGCAAAAAATCTATTGTCCTGTTATCTCTTATCCAAATTTCTTCACCTTTGCTTGCTGTGTGATGGAATTTGATGGATGAAAAGATGGAATTTTATAGCCGTAATGAAACTACCATTTCAGTACAGTATTTTTATCTCACTAAGCGACGCGCGCTTTACTTGTGGTTATCTAGTGTATAAACACGCTGTGAATGTTTGTGTAAGCGAAGGAGCACTCGGTTCCGTCCGAGACAATGGCGAAGTCGAAAGTGTGTGTGTGTGTATGGGGGTGAGTGCGTGCGTGTATTATAACATGTGATGCCGGTACTCGTCTTCACGCACACATTCGCTGCGTGCTTGTACACTTGGTAACCACAAGTAAAGCGCGCGTGCCTTTGTGAGATAAAAACACTAAATGATTGAGCAGTATTTACAATGGGAGTTCGCTTCGTAAATGTTTCGAATTAAGCAACAAATGTAGCAATGGATTTTATCGTATGATGAAAATTCCACTGTTCATTGTTGCAAGAGGTGTGTTCGCAGTTAGAATGCAGGATCATCAATCCGTTTGGAAATCATGATAATGTTCACATAGACAAGAAGTGAAGAAGAATTGAAGAGTGAGAGAAGAGGGAGGGGGGGGTGAGTGAGTGTGTGTGTGGTGTGTGAAGTTATTGTCTATTTAAAAAAAAAAAAAAAGCAAAATAAATAAATAGACAATAACTTCGGTTTATTAAAAGTCACACTACATATTCAACACGTCATAGCATAATCAGCCTATAACGTTCTCACTCCTGGAACACAGGCCTCCTCTCTGTGGTAGGGAATGAGCCGTGATCCACCACGCGGGCCCAGCGCGGGTTGGTAGATTTCACATGTCTTCGAATTTTTGGTTCTAGGATATGCCGGTTTCCTCACGATGTTTTCCTTCGTCGTTTTGAGAGCAGTTGTGGTGAAATTATTTACACAAAGTAAAGCACCTGTCTGGGTTCGAACCTACGACCTAAAACTCGTCCAACACGTCATAATAATGATCATAGTGCTCATTAAGATAACAATCAAGATTACCTCTATCGTAGAACTTGTTTAACACATCGTCATCGAACTCGCCTTGTGCTCTCCATAACTGTACACCTTTTAGCTTAATTTCCGCTAGAATACCTGAAATAATAAACTTCAACTATTAATAAACAAACACATAATTTGTTAAAGACATACCTCTTCATTCGTAAACATTGCTTAAAGTTAAGTAGTGTTTAGCCATACATTTTCAACATTTAAACGTCACTTAACTTTAATCATCATTTATAAATAAACCCTCTAATGTGATGATTATCCCTTTTAATCCCCAAGGTAATAATAGCTACACAAACTGAAAACAATAACGCAAATATAAGTAACCTTTTAGAATAAAAAAAAGAATAAACTTCAACAAAATCATGTCTACATTGAGAAATTGAATCAATTCGCAGAAGGCACACGATAAGGAATTTTATAGACGGTATAAAAAAAAAGTACCTACGTTTGCTTACAAAATTAATTGACTGAGCCTTTCTTTTTTAGACAGAACTGTTTAATATTCAAGACCTAAAATACTTAGAAGAATCTCTCTTTAAATAAAAGATACGCTCCGTTAAAAGGTCCAATAGAATTGAGTGTTATTAAATAAAAAGACGAAATTATATCGAAAAAATCTCGTACGTTAAAAGATAGGAAAAATATAAAGTTTGGGATTACTCGAAGCTAAGATGTTTAAATAGTCGTAAGTGATTTACAAGATAAAAGAAAAGTATTTTTGTTTTAAAATAAGTTATTTTCATACATATGTAACTCATCATCTGCCATCATCTGCCAGGGTAGCGGGATCGTCCGAAAGGGTTACCGCTGCCCTGGAACCGCTCCACCCAGAGCGGGAGGGGTCTTTGATGATTTCCCACCCCAAAAAAAAAAGCCCCTTACATAATAATAATGAAATCTCGATGTTTTGTCAAGTCACAAAAACTTATTAATAAAAACGAAATGTAACTCAACAATATACAGTATTCAGGCCGAACCTCTTTCAAGCGTCATTTGTATAATTTCATTATTCATGTCTTATTAATGTTCGTAACGTTTTTACGTTTTTCGCGTTTAGGATGTTGTTTGGGCTACCTCGTTATTGCAGCACGCAATCAATCATCCGTAAGTGAAGCGCTTCGCTGCTCAGACGCGTGCGTAGCGATGCAAACGTCATCCTGGATGCGTTTTCAAACAGGTGCGATTCTCCACTGTTGAAGCAATGGATGATTGTTCATGCGATGGGCGCTCAGCTTAATTTAAATTATACATTTGAATAAACTGTAATAACACTAGGTTAAGTTCTGTTTATTGTTATTAACCATATGGATAATATTTTTTGTGAATCCGAAATAAATATATTTGATTCGATTTATGCATAGTTAATAAAGTAACGATGAAACATAAACATTATGCATAATTTTACTATGATAAAGAAGGGCACAATGACGTGTCAGCACGAACTGACGGGGTCCGCTAGGGCCGATGCCTGCCAGGGCCGCGGGTTGTTCGAAAGAGATACCGTGGACCCTGGCACAGGCAACTGAAGGAACACGGGTGGGTTTTAGTCAGTAAAAATCTGACACGCCCTTCCGCTCAGCCCAGAGCGGGAGAGGTCCTTTGATGATTAACCACCCAAAAAAAAAAAAGGACGTACAAAGAATATGGCATGTCTTGCAATAATTAGTAAGTAAGTATATTTAAAAAAAAACGTTTGCGGTTGGGTGACCCGTCTCCACGAGCGAGAGAATCGCGATAATATTATCGTAGTGCCATCCAATTGTCGCCGCGATGATATCGACGTGTGGAGACACGTTCTAAGAAAGTGTATAGAAATACGTGGGACGACGATAATATCGCGCGATTCTCTCGGTCGTGGAGACGGCCCCTCAAGAACGAAGTTCCTTACGCGATACTCGCACTCACACACACTCGTATATGTCTAATAGAAAGAAAGAGAGAGAAAGTGTGAATTTTTATTGCGCGTTTTTAATACACAAGCAAAAGCACAATTTTATGGGAGCTTGTGAAAACTTGTACTAGACAAGTTTTCACAAGCTCCCATAAAATTGTCGACGTCTTTGATTTTTTTTGACCTCGCTATCGGCTTTAGCCCTTCAAAAACCATGAAAACGACACCCATAACAAAAAATTTGAAAGTTTTCGCAGACGCCATCTTTGATTTTCATTTTGATCTCACTATCGGCTTTAGCGCTCTCGAAAACCATGAAAACTATCTCTCTCTCACTGTCTCCTAATATTATATTTAATGTCGAAAGTCGTATGGAGGGGGCATAGCGCTTTTCGTTACGTGACTATTTTGTCTCTCCTAAATACAGATTACTCAGTAATCTAGCTAGGCGAGCAGCGATTCACCCAACAATTCGTTGTCCCTACACTATGTTATTATTAATGCATACTTTCTAGCTCCCTCATGTACTGGGTGGCGCAAAAGTAGTGGCACTAAAGAAAATACCTTTTTTTTTTTATATGACATTTTCTGTCATTCTGTTGTTGAAAATTGTGTAGTGAACAAATGTAAAATACACTGAAAATAAACATGGACCGTTTTACTCCCCAAGAACGTGGAATAATTGTGTCAATGTTCTTACGGAATAATTCATCAGTGATAAGAACACAACGTGAATTTCGTCGACGATTTCCCCACCGTCCGGCACCGATTGGTCGCACAATTCGACGCTTTGCCACACGCCTTGAACCAACTGGCTCAACATTGGATAGACCTAAGTCTGGGAGACCAAGAACAGGCCGTTCAGCTGAAAATATCGATGCTGTGCGCGAAGATGTGGAAGAGTGTCCAGAAACATCAACGAGGCGACGTGCCACGCAAACGAGAACGCTACAGAACCATGTTACGTGAGTTTTTGATACCCAGTTTGGACGAATTGGGGCTGGAGCACATCTGGTTTCAACAAGACGGCGCTACGGCACACACAGCGCGCGACACTATGGACTTAGTGAGGGACGCTTTTCCAGGCCGAGTTATCTCTCGTTTTGGCGATTTGCCTTGGCCTGCAAGATCACCCGATCTGACCAGTCCAGACTTCTTTCTTTGGGGTTTTTTGAAATCTCGGGTGTATGTGAACAAGCCACAGACTCTCGCAGCTCTAAAAGAAAACATTCGTCAAGAAATAACGAACATATCGCAGGAAGTGTTACGGCAAGTTATGCAAAATGTCATAAATAGGGCTCAAATGTGTATCAACTCTGGAGGTCACCATTTAAAAGACATCATCTTTAAATCCTAATGGTACGAAATTTAATGGCACAAATATACATTTAAAAAAATCTAAATCTAGTTTTCTAATTTAGAAAAAATGTTATAGCTGAACCAAATAGGGTCTTTACTTTTGCGCCACCCAGTACATACATTTTTTTATTAAGGTACATAAAGGTTTTCTACCTTAATGTACCTTAAAAAAAAATTGTGTTATTTCTACCAGTTTATTCCTACCTCAAGCTACATACTAAAAAAAACATACACACACTAAAACATACATAAACTACTACATAAAAAAAAATGTATATAAGTAGTTATCAGCCATCTTGTTACCATAACACAAGCATTAGGTTGCTTAGCTTGGGACAAATGGTGCTGTGTGTGAAATGTCCAGGGATTTATTTATTTATTATTTTATTTATTATACGCTGAAGAATTTCGTTCCAAAATCTACGACTACATTATATTTCTTTCATGAAACAAAAAAGTTCGCAAAAACGTCCTATTGACTTCAACAATATCCATTCATTCAAAGAAAGATGGATGACCAGAGGGCAAAGTTGCACCACTAAGAGTAACTTCGGCGTCAGCAAGTCTATTACCAATGAAAGGGAATTTGAGCATTCAAACAAGCTGGACAGGGCAACTTTGACACAATGACACACCGAATAAGCTTTAAGTTGAAAACTGAACAAGTCAAAGGGGACTGGAGCCTGAATGGTCACGTTGAAATGTAGCTTTGACATCTCTGACAATCAGAAATAGTAGGTGATTGAACAAAGGAGACCTCTAAATGTAGGAAGTTTGGCAATCTGTACTGATAATGATTGCTATTCATTTGCAGGTTGTATCTAACTCTAATTAATAGAAATCCTACTAATACTATAAACGCGAAAGTTTGGATGGATGTTTTTACTCTTTCACGCAAAAAGTACTGAACGAATTTTGATCAAACTTTACAGTAATAAAGCTTATACATCAGAATAACATTATATACTTTTTATCTCGATATTACCACGGGATCGACACTTATGCGAGTAAAACCGCGGGGCGCTGCTAGTAATTTTATAAATGAAAATATCGGACAGTTAAAATCTACAATGTGTAACTGAATTGATGCACATTATGAAAGCAGTTTGTTTAGAATTGAATTCTGTCATTTTTAATATAGGTTATTTAGTCTCAAAAATAAAACTACGTCGATTACAGTCGCTTGTACAGTTACAACAAACCAAAATGCACGAAACAACTACAACGCTCGTCCATAGACCGATACGTGTGCGACTGTGTGCGTGCATAGATTTGTAATGTGACCATAATTCTCTCCCATAATTTATTAGTGTAACTAATTTAAGAAAAAAAATGTATTATGCATAATAGGAAAAATTCAGTGTATGTACGAGTATTATGATTATAACATAATATTCTAGTTGGGGTGTCTGGTGGTGTGCGTTAATACCGGGACATGTTGTAAAAAAAATCTTAGCTTCTTTTAAAATATTACTATTGGTCTGAGCTCCTAACATTAGCAGTTTTCTGACATTTCTTTTAGATTTTCCGTAATCAAATGATTTATATACCTACGTCTTTACTCTGTCAAAAAATACCTGTAATAATTTGTACTGGATGACTCCTTTCCCTGCAAACGGTCCGAATCCGGCTCATCAGGAAATTCTTCGGTCTGTATGCAGGAATGCGTAGTGCTAAACCAACATCAATGTGTATATGTGCTGAGGAGTTTGTTGCGCTACTTCTTCTCTTCTCTTCCCAGCGATAGCACTAGGAAGTGGTGAAGGGCGGGCGTTTTTGGGGGACTGTCTTTTGTAATTTTGACGTTCGAAAAGTGCTGATTCTCAGAATAATTTGAATAAATGACTTTTGATTTTGCTAAACCTGTACCCCCTTATTACAAAACAAGGTTTTTCATTCGATCAGGTTTAAACCACTGACCCAGTTATTGAATTAAGAACCCAACTGATAGAGAAATGCAGTTCTTTATATAAAAATGACAGCTTAGTTCGGTGCTAAGTTGTCATTTTAGTATTAAGAACTTTGCCTAAATCGAAATAAAGTTCGAAATACAAGTACTGGCTTAATAGTTTAGGCTAGGACTAAAGATAAGTTTCGTTTTGTAATAAGACGGCTAACGTTTATGCATGTTGATTTGTGTGTACTGGAAGCCATGTCACAGAGAATCTTAGTGCTAAACTAACCTCAACAAATCTAGAGGCATGTTGAAAGGACATAAGGCAGGACAGGAGCACTTTGCATTACATAGCATCACGCCTACATTAATTGTAGACAAATGTGTACAGAACACCACCTCTCTCTCTAGAGACTTTCTCGTTGGTCTAGTGGTCGCAAGCGCTAGTGCTGAGCATGAGGTCCTGGGTTTGATTCCCGGGTCAGGTAAAGTGAGTGATTTTTCCATCTGGAATTTTTCAGTAGCATACCGGAGTCTGGATTTGTGACCAATTGATGGCCAAATCCTGGTTTGTTTTCTCCAGCTCGTCCCGCCATCTTCTACGAGGTCTGCCGCGACGCCTTCTAGCTGTGTCAGGGCTCCACGTAGTGGTTATTTTGGACCACAGCTCATTGGGCATACTGCAGACGTGGCCAGCCGAGTCCCGTTTCAGCTCAGCGGCTTTTTGAGGAACATCAGTAATCTGTGTCTTGGAGCGCAATGTGGTTTTGCGAATATGGTCTGTCAATTGGACGCCTCCAATACTGCGCTCCATTGCATGTTCGCACACAGTTATGAAAAAAAAAATCCGTACAAAATATCATCATCCCGACAGTCTAAGCGGATGCAACCGACTATCAGTATTTTACACGGAGCGACTGCCTATCTGACCTCCACAACCCAGCTACTGGGTAATACGACACACCTTGGTAAGACTGGTTGTCAGACTTTCGGGCTAACGATTGTCAAAAATCCAAGAATGAGAGCCGGGACCAACGGCTTAACGTGCTTTCCGACACGGAGGGGTCTTGGTTTGTAAAGATGGTCACCCATCCACAGACCGACCGTGGCAAGTGTAGGTTAACGAAGGTGATCGACCCGACCCGGTCGATCGATCGACCCGTGCGGCTGTTATTATTTAGCCCCGAGCCCCTCCATAAAAAATATGTATTTTGCAATACACACAGATGTCACACAGATTGTATTCTAGAGGCTTCGAAATTCTGTCATCGACATACTATTCACATTGCCAATACATAACTTGTCACCAGTAGAACATGTTCCGAGTATCTCCGTATGTTCTGACGTTCCTATGCATTGTATTGAACATAAATTGGATTCAAGATTGAAATGTCGACTGATTGGAAACGGAATCACATTCAACGTTTTTAGTAATGTATTAGTACACTGTGTTCGTTTTATACTGGTTGACACCATAAACATATGGCACGTGCTTCTGTCAAACGTGGTGTTTTATATAACAAAACGTCACGCCTTGTTTTCTCCGAAGGATAAGGCAGAAGCAAGAAAAATATTTTGTTTATGGGTTCGACAATAATTAAAAATTAACACAATCATAAATAATTTATCAAGTAAACGACCTGCTTCCTGTTTTCCCAAACTTTCGATATCCTTAATTCATCCAGAATCGTTATTCAAAAATAAATGCTTCAACTTTTGAATGATGAATATTTGGCACCGACTACGTTAAGTCGCTAGTGTTGCCAGTTCCTAAAGGTTCTGACACATTAGTACTATGTCTATGCTCCGGTGGAAATTTTTCCAATATGGCATCGTCGACGTTCTCTCGCACATCGTCCATTAGAACTTCGTGGGACACATTGTATGCATCCAAAAAAGCCGCTAAATCTTTTCTCTCTTCATTGAATAGTAAAAAATCTATTGTACTGTTGTCTCTTTTCCAAATGTCTTCGGTGAAATGGGCTGTGAAGGTTAAAAAAAATAATCATTGTGTATGTTTTTACTGAATTGAATTCCTTTATGTACTTATATCATCAATTGTATAAGTAGGTCTGCGGTGTACACTGTACAGACACCAGCAAAACCACCCAATGAGAGAAGCAAATTGTGGGAAGTAAAGCATTCACCACCTCCCGACTTCATTAAACCCCAGGAACATTTGCCTCTCGGCCGTGATCTGCAGTGGCCTATATGGAAAGCTCTCAATCGATTGCGTACCCAAGTAGGGCGCTGCAGACACAACTTGTCGAAATGGAGGATAATTGATACCCAATACCCACAATACTTTCAGGGGCGCAGTAGGAGATCCAGAGAAAATATTATATCCTATATTCCTATCGTACGACTTTATAATATTATACGTTTAAATATAATCATTACAATAACACTTTCAGATTCCCGACAGACGGTAAGTAAAAAAATGGGGTCTCCAGAAAAAAAAAATATTCTCAAAGAAAATAGATAGATAAAATACCAGATAACCATTCCTATTAATATAGGTACTCATCTCTTTTGTACTGTATATAAATACTTGTAATGTACGGGTGACAGGGAAACTCGACGTATTCCTTGAAAGGGGTTGTACTAGAGGTCATTAGCAACAAATTAAGCACAGTGAAATAGGGGTCAAAACTGGATGGTTAAAAAGTAAAAATTTTGCTATTAAAGACCTTTTATTTTTGAGATTATGTAAGTTATGCAAGCATTTTTTTTTTTAATGATCACTCATTTTTCAACTTTCAGAAAAGTATCAATTGAATGTTTGGAGTGGAGTAGTTTTTTCTCATAATTAATTGTTTTTGGTAACAAGTCAAAAAAAATCTAAAAAATCGAAGAACCGACACAGCTCGGTAACCATCCAGTTTTGACCCCTAGTTCACTGGACTTAATTTGTTGCTAATGACCTCTAGTATAACGCCTTTCAAGGAATACGTTGAGTTTCCCTGTCACCCTGTATACTTATCTAATATATTCTTATCTTTTGGTGACCGTACTACAGCTGCAACCCCAACTGTAGGAACTACACATTAGTAACAAACCCGTTAGTTTCATAGGAACCGGCTCCACTATTCGTCTTACCATACCCCATTGACTTCTTTGTGGGGCAGTTCTATTGTGGCCGAGACCTTTACGAGGTCACATTAGTAGGATTATAATGTACTTTGGCTCCTGAAACTTTTACAGTCAAATGGGCTGGAAGATGATTCCATACTTTTGCCTCAGAATAGTACAGAAGGTCGGTTCTATACAATGAACGAAAATAGACACAAGCACGCAAAATTAACACAGCAAATTACTTGTCATTCGAGACAGAATTTTAAAACAAATGCATTAAAGTAAAATTTACGATGACAATACAGTAGAATAGTAGCAGTGCGCTGTCGCCCGCAAATTATTCTCTACTTCATCAAGTACAACAGCTATGATTACTAGCTCACGTTAAATAAACTGAGACATAAAACGCTTCGCTAATCGGTCAGTAAGCTGAAAAGTAGCCCCTGGCGCGTGGACGATGACGTAACTAGTATGTGGCGCGTGAACAAACAAGCTGTCACCTCACAGGTGCTGTGCCAGCAGCGAGCGGTCGTCTTACTGACGGCGCGATGACGACAAGCAGGTGGAATTTTTCCGAAGCGGCGCCAGGCCGTTACTGGAGTGGTGCGGGTTAAGCTTATGAGTGATGACATATACACGTACGTACGGGCAACGATCTCAAACAAATGCCAGTCGCAAGTGCACCTGCACTCATTGTACGTGAAGCGTGTCTATGTATGCGTGCGTTCTCGCTCGTTGTATGGAGTCGACCTTCTGTACCTATCTCCTTTGTGCTTTTACTATAAAGGGAGGCAAACTTCTTGTTTATTTTATCTTTCTTTCACTGAGTTTAACGGACCGAAATGGTGGGGATACTTTCTCGTCTATATGAAGGGGCTTATGGCTAAATAACAATCAATTGATCTATCTACTTGCCTGTCCGCGGATGGGTGACCATTCTTTATAGGTACATTTAATCCACTCACTGACTAAGAAAACACGCTTAACTTTCATTGGTTTTGGTTTCCATGCAAATATCTACCTATCTATACATATAATCAGTTGCTACTGCGATTTCATTAATTTTTTTTTTAATTTGATACCAAAATTAATCCTAATGCGACACTTGAGTATTTTCTACAAGATTATAGATAACTACCCACTATCCGTTATTAAAAGGTGTTGGTTATGGCAAACTTTCATCATCATGTCATTTTTTTTCCATCTCAAACACTAGCAAGCACAGCTTCATGAAGAGTGAGCCCAATTTAAATAAATGCTGCACATGCTGCAACCACAATTTGACGAAGTGGGGAATTACTGACCCATCCAACACCTAGTGCGAGTGCGGTGTTTCTGAACCAACCATTTCCCACTTGCTGGAGTGTTGGAAATAGAACATTAGCAGGGTGATCAGCGAGTCATCGGCAATCCGGCTCGAAGAACCAATGTTAGCGCGGGGAGCAATGAAAGAGTGGACTGTATTTTAGGGGCAATAGTTTAATGTCGTTCTTATAAACAAACGTACATTTCTCATACGTAGAATTCATAATTTAAGCTAGGACAAACAAACAAACAGCTAGCTCAAACTGTATAATAATAGTCAACCAAAGTACCGTCGACACGAAAAGGAGAAGAAGTCGAATAACTGTTTTTTTAATCCTTCATGTGAAAAATAGTGTTATGTTCATGATTACCTCTTTCCTCAAATTCTTCTAACACATCTTCATCAAAATCACCCTGGGCTCTCCACATTTGCACTCCACTACGCTCCGTATCATTTGATTCCGTTTTATTTGTTTCCAATTCGTCAGCAAAGGTGCCTGAAAATAAATAATTTTAGCTATAAATTTTGACGAGAACATAAAAGAAAAACACAATGTCTGTTTTTCCTTGATCCCTCAGCAGTCATATTACACAAACTCAAAATAGAAACCTTTTAGAATTAAAAATAGAAAAAGTTTCAACAAAATCATCGTACATTAAAAATTTACTCTCAGAGAATAGGTACGCACTGCGCGATAAGAAATTTTATTGACGTACCTATAAACAAAAGTACTTTTACTTACAAAATTAATTGGCTGAGTATTTTTTTTTACAGTGAATATAATATTATATATTCATGACCTAAAATAAGAAGAAAAATATACGCTCCGCTAAAAGGTTTGACAAAATTCGCGAAATTAAATAAAAATACTTTTTTACCTACATTCTTAAAAATAAGTATGATAAATCTCTTGGCATTACTTTAAGCTACGTTGTTCAATTAGTAGTAAGTCATATTTTATAACACAAAAGAAACGTTCCTGCCTATTTTATGGTAGTAGTTAAAACTCTGTGTAAAAACTAATTCAAAGTCAAATCATTTATTTCAAATAAAGAGCACTTTACAACGTCAAAATTTACAAAAAAAAAGAATTGAATCTATTTGCCCATGTTTTTTTGGGTGGGAAATCATCAAATGACGTCTCCCGCTCTGGGCGGAGCGGGAGGGTGTGTCAGACTTTTACTGACTAAAAGCCACCCGTGTTCTTTCAGTTGCCTGTGCCAGGGGCCACGGTATCTCTTTCGAACAACCCGCGGCCCTGGCAGGCATCGGCCCTAGGGGACCCTGTCAGTTCGAGCTGACATCTCTTTGAGGCGCGCGTGGAACACAACGCGCCGTCGACCCGGGCCTGGTTCTTACCGGGCAGCGAGCTGCCCATTGCCAAAAAACACAACTATAGGACTAGAAATAGGGACCAATTAGTTCAAACAGGTTTTAGACTGGCTAAAGTAGACTCAACCTTCATGGGGTACTGTTTAAAATGTTACAATAAAATTCCTCCCCACACACTCCAACTGAATGAAACGAAATTTAAATCTTGTATTAAACGCACACTATGTAGCCAAGCATATTATAAGTTAGGGGATTACATCGCTGACAAAAATGCTTGGCTCAATGCTGGTCCAGCTCCACAGGGGCGCTTAAACTAATTAGCATTCGGAAACATTGCTGGAGCTGCGGAACATTGGAAGAAAACTATATTTGCATTGTATAAACTCAATTGTTTAGTATTGTATAATTGCATAGCACACGTGTGAGCACTATGTACTTTCTACAAGCTACCATTTACTGGGTACGTCTTTCATTGACTTAAATGTGCCCTGGCGGCTGAGAGTATGTCATGCTCACTCTAATGTCTTGCTGGTGGTGGCGTGTGTGTTGGATCATTAAGTTCCCTTCAAAATGGTTGAGCTGAATGGTGCTGATCCATACGTCATGTTCGTGAACGGGCGCCGTCAGTAGGGACTGGTCATCTCTTAGCTGCCACGGCTTATTGTAATTTTTCATTTCTGAATTGTTTTTATGCTTTCTATAATGGACGCTTTTAACGTGCACGTCTTTTCTACATCGTTCTCACATGGTTAATTTCAACACGAATGATGTAATCAAATATTTTGTAAGAATTTTATGATTTAAAAGAGTGTCCATGGAGTTTCTTGCCCGTTCTTCTCCATAGGTACCTACGCTTTGGAATGGGCAACTAGCTTCATCTTTCTGACTGACCGACCCTTTGACAATTCAAAAGTGCCTGTAATTGGTTTAGTTGAATTAAATGATTTGAGTTTGAGTTTGAGTTTGATTGCTCGCCGCCCGCAAGCCCGCGATTCTAATTGCCCTTCCAAAAGGTACTTTCGAATGGAGAAGAATGATCAAGAAACTCCAACGTGAGGTATTCCTCGTAGCGCTCCCGTTTTGAAACGCTCCCATCTAAGCGCTCCCGTTTTGTTCCTCCAAGCGCTCCCAAAAAGAGCGCTTCGAGGAACGATTAAAAATATTAAAATTTATTTCCTCGAAGCGCTCCCATGATTAACTTTCGGATAGAGATGGGACTATACTAACTGAAATTATCGATAATAAGTAGAACACATTGTTATAATATACAACTAGCGGCCCGTCCCGGCTTCGCACGGGTTTGGTAATTAATTTTTTTTGTTGTTTTATTGTAAGTCCTTTAGTCCACCAAATAGATGAATATAATCTACCGACATATGTACCTATTCATATTTTTTTATTGTTTAGAAAGCTTATAATTTCTCTCCATTATGTTTCCCATTACTACCCCCTTCCCCGCACACCTCAATGTTTTTTTTCAGAAGTTTTTCGTAGAAATAAGGCAATGAGGTGTCTATCGTTTACGTCAATGGTAGAAATGACTTTCCTTGTCCTAGGCGGGGCGAGAGAGTGTCAGACTCTTACTGACTAAAACCACCTACTGACTAAAATCACCTGCTCTGAGCCGGGATCCAGTAACGTATTGCGCTCAACGGTGATGCTACCTATGCGATTGATAAAATGGTTAAAACAATTTTATAATTATTTTTTGCCAAAAATAGCGATACTAACTTCTTAACTAAGAGTTAAAGATGCGGCGCGGGCGGCATGTGAGTCCTGCACACACGCAGAGTCGCGTTTAACGAATTCACACGAACCCAGCCGAGCATTGCCCGAACTTGTGTTAGCTTACTGCAGAACCCAGCAATGCATAAATGTGTAAGCTGTCACGCCCTTTATGCCTGGAGGCTTTTATTTGGGTAGTAAGTTTTTTTTATTTACATTTTAATTAATTATTTTTTAGCTTGAGTACGTATAGTTTTTATTATATTTGTTGGTATATTGGCGTGGCTAGCTGACATATTATGGCAAATAATTAAATTTTATGTTCTGGTTTTGTAATGTTACCTAATTACCGAACATAAGTACCTAGTATTGTATACATTCAAGTATTTTTTTAAATTGAACAGACAGCTGTGCTGCTGGGGAGTTTGTTGCGCCACTTCTTCTTCCCAGCAATAGCACTAGGAAGTGGTGAAGGGCGGGCGTTTTTGGGGGACTGTCTTTTGTAATTTTGACGTTCAAAAAGTGCTGATTCTCAGCCTAATTTGAATAAATGACTTTTGATTTTGATTTTGATTTTGTGTTTACGTAAAATTGCGTTTTGTTGTTATCGCAAGTTGCGCGAATGTGTCACGGAAGCAAGTTTGTTTACTAATAAAGTTTGTGAAATAATTGTGCGAGCATGGAACCAATTACTGGACCAAGTCCTCTTTGAATACCTACATAATAACATTGGTCCTTGTATACACATAAGAGTGCCGAAAGCAAAAAAATATTATTCTCTCAATTTCGTAATTTGGTTAAGCAACTTCGATGTCGATGATGCACACATGAGTTTTTAAAAATTATCGATATAATTCATTACTTCATGCTTTTCCCTATTTTTAAACGTGGGAGCGCTTCGAGGAAATAAATTTTAATATTTTTAATCGTTCCTCGAAGCGCTCCTTTTGGGAGCGCTTGGAGGAACAAAACGGGAGCGCTTAGATGGAAGCGTTTCAAAACGGGAGCGCTACGAGGAATACCTCTCCAACGTTACTCTTTTATAATGTTTTACCATATTTTGTATACATTATAAATGAATATGAATTCTCTTTACATGAAAGAGCACCCATTTTACGATAAAAGCCTTGTGCCCAGTAAACTACGTCTCATAAATAAAATATTACAAAATGCTAGCTCAAATAGCTAGACGTCCATGTATTGTCCACGATCGTTCAATAAGATAAAAAGGCCAGGCAAAAGGCATACGTCTTTCTATCCTTTTTCAAAGGAACACCTTTGAACGTCTGACACATATTTTGCGTCCGCGCACTATGAAAGAGTAGTACAGAAGGTACATACAAAGTTGATACGACAGAGGGGCTTTCCTTTAAACTGCCTATACTAGGTACAATTTTCAAGCTCCGTACCAAAAATCAATTAAATAGGAGCAGTAGTTTAGTCGCAAAGTTTTCGCACCGTTTGAACATGATGTATCTTTCCTAACAGCTGATTATGTCTAAGCATAGGTCATGCACCTTACAACGATAAAGACGTTGCCACTTTGTTACCTAGGTATCTAAGGTAAGTCAAATTTATTTACAAATGGTGATTGCGTTTTATTCTGATTTGTAAGCTATTTAGTTTGTTTGAAAAAAATATTTTCTCATTTTTGGCTCTTTTTATTTTTCTACCGTATGGAATTAATACTAAACATGTATAGTATACGTAGTGTAATTTAATGCCCCTCTGTCATATCAACTCTGTATAACGAGCGAGAACGTACGCGCATATAGCCGTGACTGGCGTTCGGCTGAGACTAAGATCGCCGTACATACGAGACTATACGATAACATACTATTATTACCATTTACTTATTGACTTTTATTAAAATGCTTGGTTTTTCCCAACTATGTAATGTATAAAAACGCTTGGCTCTTTCCCAACTTGCAGTTTCCACAACCCAGATACTGGGTAATACGATACCTCTTGGTAAGACTAGTTGTCAGACCTTCGGGCTTCTGACAACCCGTAACGATTGTCAAAGGTCCACAAATGACAGCCGGGACCAACGGCTTAACGTGTTTCCGAAGCACGGTTGGAATCTAGTAACCCATCCACGGACCAACCGTGGTAAGCGTAGCTTAACCTGATCGATCGACCAGTGCAGCTGTTATTACTTAACCACAAGCCCTAATTAAAGACACATACGTAAAGGGAGAAAACTATAAAGTTGAGATTAAAACATTTAAAGTTAAGAACACTATCATGAATCCCTCTCAGAATACTTCTGACATACCAATAAAATCTTATTCCATTCATCCGCAAACAGATCGTCTGTTTAATTAGAATCCAAGAGATCACTAAGTGCGGCCAGAGTAGAGGTACCACAGTTTCCTACGACAGCGGTGGTCTGCAGATAACGGCCGCAGTGATGGCCGTCATGAAAATGATGGCACCGGGGATTGACTTCACGTTGTCAAAATATGCTCTTTAAAACTAGACGAGGTCGGCGTTTCCTATCTGAAAGGCCGTCTCTTTTAAAGTCCAGACATCATCTTGGTCAGATCATGTGAAGACCATGTAGATTGGTATCTGAAATGGTCTTTTGAGTGCAGAACCACACACATTGAGCGGATCTGTCCAGTCAGTGCCCGTATTTGTCATTAATCATGCAGCTCAACTCAGAACTTTAGGAGCTGACCATGATTAAAACTAACTGACAAAAAAAATTACCCACATAGTCTTCACATTCACAATATATACATATATATATATTTTATTTGTCTACTTATATTTACAGTTTGCACCACCATACAAATCATCGGTCAATATTAGTAACAAATTACACATACAACCATAAAATTTGGTTAAATTACATAAAACTAGACAAGATAGAAATAAATAAATGAAATTAAACTACTTTAGACAATATCAGATAAAAAATTGTAAAGATTACATAAGTATAATGCTAGTCTAAGCAAAACCCAGCTTTAGCACGCAACGCCACAGTGCAACATGGTGGCGTGATATGAAGCTGACCTTCTGCACTATTTGGTGACATAACGCTCCTTTGATTCAGTACATACATACGCTTCGGTTCAATACGTTGCCGAAGCGAGCAAAAGAGATATGAATCATAAATCTACAGCAGACTAGGGAAAACGTCGCGAGATTTATTTTTGCGCTGCATATTGATTAATAAACAAGTGTACCGGGAAACGGCTTATGTGTGCCCTGTTTTACTGAGGTCCTATTTTAAAAAGGGGCCCGAATAAACAAAGGTCCGATCTTGTCAAAAGACTTTAATTAAATCTGAATCTATAGCATAAGCATAATAATAATAATAAGCATTTTATTATCACAATACAAGTTTGACACATATTAAAATACACATAGTAGTAACAAGGGTACATAGAAAGAAACAAATAGGAATAGTGTACAGAAGATGGGAAAAGTACAGTCAAAACAGAATTTGAGCCCTGCCTCCTAAACTAGGAAGATCCTGTATCTTAGGAGGCAGTGTCTTCGCATAGATAGTGGACAAGCAAATTATGAGCGTACTAGCAGACTCGGATAGTTACAAACAGGATATAGACAATAGAAGATATACGGTAAGAAAAATATCTATATAACTATATATATTTAATTAATCAGAATTTTTAATAAGTAGTTAAGTTTGTATTGAGTGTGTGTGAAGTGAATTTGTGTCGTGTCATGTGTAAGTGTTGTGTGTGTATGTGTAAGGAGAAGGGTGTGTGGAGTGATGTGATGTGGTGTGGTGTGAATCTGATGTAGTGTAGTGGAGTGTGTTGTATTGTGAGGGTGTGTGGGGTGTGTTGAGTGAGTGTGCATTAAAGTAATATGGATGTAATTTGCGGGGGCACCTCCCTTCGTTGTGATGTGATGGGTATAAGTGATTTAGCTGATCCAGGCAAGTAGACTTTCAGTTGCCGCGTAGTCTTGATCCTTTATCCAGTCCTCAATTTTAACTTTAGCCCTATAAGTATTTAATTCGATTATGTTTATTTTTTTGTTAACTATTGTATATAGGTGTGAGCTTAGAACATAATGCTGGCGTCTAGCGAAAGCGGTCTTATGCGTTACCGAGAGAGTAAGAGGTTTTTTCTTACGGCGTGTTGGGTCTGGAGGGAGGACCTTGGTGTTTCTTCAGTACTGATCGCAGCACAAACAGTTGCCTAACAGTGAGTACATTAGCATCTTTGTATAATTGTGTGGTAGGATACATAAAGTTCTTTTTTGACATCACTTTCAGGACAGCTCTTTGTGCTCGTTCCAACTTAAGAAACTTTGTCCGAGCGGCGCCTCCCCACACTGTGATGCAATAGGTGATGACGGACTGACATATAGCAATATACACCATTCTAATCGTGTTGAAATCAGCCGAAGACCCAAGTAGCTTGAATACATAAATCAGCCTTCTAACTCTTTTAGTAATAGTATCCAAGTGTGAGTACCAGTTGAGTCCGCTATCAATTACCACACCCAAATACTTAAGATGGTTTACCTCACGGAGAGAAAAGCATGAGCAGGTGGTATGGCCATTACATGTGTGGGCGCTAATGACAAAGCCTGTAGGAGGTTTAGTACCAGGGTGTAGCCCGAACGGGATGAAGAAGGTCTTGTCTAGGTTCAGAGTGAGGAGATTTAGCTGCACCCAACCCATAATAGATTTAAGTGAGGTTTCGGCAGTAGTTTTCAGATGCTCCCAATCTGTTCCATGAACAATGACTGCAGTGTCATCAGCATAGGTGAATATTTTGGAGTTTGTGAGAGGTATGCTGCAAAGCTCGTTGATGTAAACCTGGAAAAGGGTCGGGCCAAGCACACTTCCCTGCGGTACACCGAAGGTGGTAGTTTCCTCTCTACTGACATGGTCACCAACCCTAACACACAGTCTACGGTTAGAGAGATAACTTGCAAAAAAATCATGAGCGGTGCCACGTATGCCGATGTCCTCCAACTTCGATAGGAGGGTGGGAACAGAGACCGTGTCAAATGCCTTTTTTAAGTCTAGGAATAAACCTATGCAATTCTGTTGTTCATCAAGCTTTCTTGCAACAAACTCAGTTAAGTCGAGAACTGCATCTTCTGCCGATACTCCTTTTTTAAAACCATATTGATTTTGTGCAATTAAGTTGTTTTTGTCGAGGAACTGAGTAAGCCTTCGATTTACTAATTTTTCAAACACTTTTGAGATAGATGAAAGGACTGAAATGGGCCTGTAATTGTTCATAGTCTCTGTTCCCACCCTTATAAATCGGATGCACAACAGCCTTTTTAAAAGCTTCCGGAAAAATACCAGTGGCAATTGAACGATTGAAAATATGTGTTATTGGAGATACGAAGACATGACGACATTGTTTTAGTAGATTTGTTGAGATGCCATCCCAACCGGTAGCAGAATCTCGACGGAGTTGAATAATGGCATTATTTATATCCGATTCATCAAATTCTAGGAGAACTAGTGAGTTAAGTGGAACATTTTTACGAGGCCGTGAGTACGGGCTGGGAGGGATCGGATAACACGAAGTGATATCGGACACGAGGTTCCTGCCAACCTCCGCGAAATACCTACACACACGATCAACAGCTGCTTGAGGATTAGGTTCAATTTTTAATAAGCTTGTAGAGGATGTGAGTGTTTTCTTATAGTTTGTAATGTCTTTAGTTTTATTCCAAAGCGCCTTAATATTTGTTTTAGCCTTCTCTAACTCATCTCTCTCAAACTGAGCTTTTAGGTTACGTAATTTATTATGTTAGTGGTTTCGGTAGCGATTGTAGGTGATTTTTATAATGTCATTATCAGGTGACTTTTTAGTATTCATGTGAAGTAAGTCGCGATGACGAATGCAACGCATGAGACCAGGCGTTATCCATGGCTTAATATTTCTATTTTTTCTGGGAATTTTAACCTCATATGTATGTTTTTTTACCAAGCCCTGGATAACACCGATCAATTCGTATGCAGCTACATTCGCATCGTCCATACTCATGATATGTGAGAGGTCCGTGCATTCAACTTCCTGAACCAGCTTAGCGTAGTCCACACGGGAAATAGTTTTTTTAGGTTTTTTAGGTGATGTAGTATCTTCAATATGTAACAATAGAGGCATGTGATCCGTAATAAATGATTCCAAAATAAGTGTTGTTGCTGGTGTTTTACATTTGAGAATGATATGGTCGAGACAGTTTGCACCTCTCGTGGGTATATGATGAGCCGGTAAAAGGCCATGCGACGCGCTCAATGTTAAGTAGTCAGTTGTACGGTCGTCGTTATTGGAAGGTTTAATGTCCACGTTAACATCCCCAACTATAGCGACAGTTCCAAATGATTTTAGTTGAGTAAGTACAGTATCCAAACTATTTAAAAAACATTGGAACTGTTCTTTTTTGTTAAATGATGGCGAGCGGTATATAGCAACTATTGCTGTTTTATTATTAATTTTGCATATAGGACAGTTTGCATTTGTGAAGTCTGGTTCTTGAACAGAACAGGATAAGTTTTGTTTTGTAAAAATCACAATCCCGTCATTTTGATTTTGTGTATTCGATGTATAATGTGAATTATACCCGTTTAATATTGGAACATTCGTCACCTTACTCAACCAACATTCCGTCAGCACTATGACGTCACAGTTAATTTTAATAAGAGACAACAACACTAAAAATTCATTAAAGTTCCTATTAATGCTTCGAATATTTAAATGGAGAATTCTTAGGCCAGAAATGGATACGTTAACGAAGTCTGCACATTTATCTGGTGGACACTTAAATACTTTCGCAATTTCAAGGTTGTCCAGGTCACCGATAACATTCCCAATAATATTAGCCATTAATTACAGGTATAAATAGCAAAACAATAGGCGAAATAGCCGATTTCAAGAATATAATCGTATTACAAAAGCGTAGCAGGTACCCACACTCACAACCGAAAACCAATAGATAATCTGGTAAGATCATAAATGTACCAGAAAACAGAAAGTTACAAGTAGTTAACAAACGCATTAGAACTGAACAAAGCGTTGAGTCACAACTTATTATGGGGGTAGAAGTATATATCGAGCAGCTGTTGAGATAACGTGTAAGGATGAATGTAGATGTAAATTGTGATGTGTTATTTTTATAGTTTTGTTTAGAGTGTACGATAACTTTTGTTGAACTTGCGGTGAAATGACACAACAAGGTCAGTCTGTAATGAGTGGAGTGTAGAATGTATAATTTAAGATATAGAGTTAACTTACATAGGGCTTCATAGGTGGGTGCAATTTGCACCCATTTTTTTGAGATCAGAGGGGCAATTCTCGTAATTTTAAGAACGTTCACAGTCTCAATCTGTCAAAAAATCCTATAATTTCCCTACATTTTGATAGGTTTTTGACATTTGTTTGTCGCCGAGATGAGACTGCGACTAGATTTTGAAGAATTGGCTTTCTGACTGTGAACGTTCTTAAAATTACGAGAATTGCCCCTCAGGCCATTAAAAAGGTTTAAGGTTGATGTCAACTCGACATTGGTGAAGTATGCAATTTTTGACCTTTGTTATGAAGCTATTAAATAAAATGTTCTATGCAATCGTCTGCTAAGTACCGTAACTTCAAAAGGTATTATGTGTCCCGACTTTATAAAAGACAGAATTAGATACTGACGAAAATATAAAAGATTTGACTAACTACCAGTTATCACCGTCATAAAATTGCGATTATTTTTGTATGGCAGTAAAGATCATCGCACACTTATTAGCTCGGCACCGGATTATTATAACCTCGCATCATCAACCCAATGAAATAAATGAAAGAAAGAACATAAAAGAAAAAAAGAACAGAAATGAAAAGACAAAAAAGAAAAGAAAAAAGAAAACAAAAGAAAAAAGAAAAAAAGAAGAAAAAAGAAAAAAGAAAAAGAAAAGTAAAGAACGGTAGGCACGTACCGCGCGGGACGAGGGCGAAACCATTCTTACGTGAGATTAAGGCGTAGTCTTAAGGAGTATTAATTTTGTGTAATGCCAATAAACGTATTTTTCTTTCTTTCTTTCTAGATTTAAAAATAACTGGTAAAAAGTGGATACACTATACACCTCCACCTTTACCCCTTCGAGGAATACAAGGCGTGATATTATTCTGAGAATGCTTATACCAGTTCTGATGACGTAACCCGTACCCCCACCACCCACGTGAAGCGTGTTTTATTTACTATAAGCCACAGTAGGTACAAAGGTTACACGTGCAACTAATGCAAAACAAACAGTCACGAAACCCCAGGAAAACATACAGAGTATAATATTTACTTTACAAAGGTAAGCTTTATATACATATATGGACGTTATTATGAAACTCGTATATCTGTGAAAATGGCTAGTTTGCTGGTCGTTTCCTTGTTAGACGGTAACAGAGACGCCAGTTGAATACCCGATAGAGTGGCAACACTAGCGATACATGTCGCTTTACCCGCATTTTAACCTTTTATTTTCTATTCTTTTGAGGTCAAAATGATGAATGAAATGGATTTAAAAGAGTGTCCCCGGACTTTCTTATCTGTTCATCTCCAAAGGAACCTACTGGAATGGGTAACTAGCGACACGCGCTTTACTTGCGGTAACTAAGTGTACAAACACGCTGTGAATGTCCGCGTGAAGGCGAGTACCGTTAGCACACTTCCAACTTCGCCATTGTCTCGGACGGTGCCGAGAGCACCTGCACTTACACACACATTCACAGCGTGACACGTAGCAGATCGGATATCTGCTACGGCGTAGCAAGCGTAGCACCGACTTCAACACGTTGGTTATGCCGTAGTAACAAATAATTATTTATTTTTGGCCTAAAAATCGAATGGTGCAGCAATTATTCATTCAGTTTTGCAAGCATTAAACAATGTAAAAGAAAAAGTTTGCTTTTCAGATCCATGATAAAGTTGTGCCGTAAAAAAACTTAAATATCTTCGATGGCAATAATTAAAAATAAAATAAAAAAAAACAACAAAACAGCCTAGTGCGTGTGGGACCATACACAATGAAGGGTTCCGTAGTTAATATGAATTTATCGCAAGAACCAACTTAACATTGTACGTAAAAAACATGATCTCCCATTTATTCCAACAGCAAACGTAAATTTGTGTGCATAATATCAAGATATTTACCATGGTATTTTAAGACCATAACCGTCTTATAATTTTTCCTAGAATAATAGGTACATGAGTCTAGAAGTATTTCCTGTATTTTTTTTCCAAAATTTTAGGCTTAGTAATTTTGGAAATAAGGTCAATTTTCCTCTATTTTCTTAAATAACTTTAAAACTATTTATTTTAAAATAATAATTTAAAAAATGAAGACCCTCGCTGTAAGCCCTTTCATTTGATATGTCACACGGTTACCAAAACTTTTATTTTTAATGTTATCTTATTTGCTTCCCAAAAGTGATGGGGTCATATTCAAAATTCATGTATTTACGTTACACATTCGTGTTTGGGTCACAAAGATTTATATGTGTACCACATTTCAACTTAATCACTCTATTAGATTCGAAGCAAATTACCTGTGACAGACGGACAGACAAACAGACACACGAGTGATCCTATAAGGGTCCGTTTTTTTTTATTCGGACGTATGGAACCCTAAAAACTAAGGCAAATAACACTCTTGAAGTTGTATACAAACAGTTTTGTGGTATCTTTTCGATGCGAGATTAAGTTCGATAACATACCTACCTTTTGATGTAGTCTCAATGGTATCTTTTATATATTTAGTATATTTCGCGACGTCTTTATCTTTTTGTCGTAAATCATTTGACGTGAATAGACGTCAAACCGATCTTTCGGTAGTTCATTTTCGTGAGAGAAATATGCCTATGTTGTTGGATATATGTACAATGGGGGTTAGAAGACGAGTGGCATTGTCACGAAGAAATAGATTGACAATTTTGTTTAACTTACGACCTTCTTCTAATGAGTAATTTCTATACTCTATTGTATCAATCAACACATACACTCTATTCACACACTCTATACACACACTCTCACATTCGTTTGCAATTACTTTGAATAGTCACGCTATTGACTACAGTTCCTTGTCATGTTCACTTACTCGTAAAATTTTATGATTATACCCACAGAAATCTAAATAAACAAATTATAAGGTAGACGGATGCAGATAACTTACGAGTCATTCACTGCGACTAAATGAACGTTATTTGTTTTTGGCTGGTTGTTATACTTGTTATTGTAGATTAGTGACGTGTGTTTAATCTATTAGCGGTGTTGTAGTTCATTTTGAAATGCAAGGAAATTTAAGTATTGAGATGAAAGCAGATATATTATCGCGCTGCGTAAAAGTGGACTTAAATTATATCACAGAAATTTGATGAAACCGGACTGAGTGTGAGTATTATGATTTAATTATTTTATCGATTGTTTTTCTAATTAAAGTATAACTGCTGATCCTTTTAGTTATTTTTTAAACGTTTTATATTTATCAAAAAACCTAAATAGAAGAAAAGAAAATTAATGATGAACATAACATTAAGTATAACAATAAAATATATAATATGTAACATTTCTATTTTCAATATAATTTGGTTTCAAATTGGTAATATTCGTATTTTGCTAGTAGCCTAACAGTACTCTTTTTTGTTTTAGAGAAATACCTTCTGTGAGTCGGAGGGTCAAAAGATATCAGAAAAAGCCTTGCCAGTCGAAAGCGAAGTGGAAGGCTCCAGCTAGTCAATGAATTACGAACCGTTCGCCGTGCAAACCGTTCGCCCATATTTGATTGAAAAACATAAACAAGACGTTCATTTTGCGATACAGCGATGGGAAGCACGGAATGAGAGATCTGATGAGCAGTTGAAGTTGCATTGCATGGAAATATGGGAACATTTAAAAGGAACAGCTATATGTATGTTTCAATATTGTGAGATTCATGCGTCAGCGTTTACTTGATAGCATTGACAATAATGGGGGTTATACAAAGTATTAAGTTATAAATTACAAATGGATTTTATTAATATAATTAAAATAATATTGTGTCATATCCATAATAAGGATTATTTTGAGGTATAGCTTCAATCTTCTTTTCATAATGAAAATTAATACTTAAGCTATAACCGCAATAAGTCCTAATAAATACGATTTGTTAACTTTGACTTTTGAGATAGGCAACTAAAGTTAAAACGAACGAACTGGCAGTAAAAGTAGTACTTCTGAGTAATTTAATTGTATTGTGACGAGGAGTCCGCACTTTTTTTTATTTACGTGGGTAGATTCGCTAGTTGTGGTTTGTTAAATTGTTAGAGTACCTGCTTTACTTCAATAAATTGTTCTTAATGAGAAAATAAACTGTTATAACTAGAAGTTTATTTATTTCTAGTTTATAAAATTATAACGAATAAACAATTTGAAATCACGTATAAGACATTTTTATTTTTAACCCCATATTACAGTAACAATATAATAATTTATTATTCTCATTTATTAATCTATCGAATAATAAAAAAAACGATAAAGATTATTGTTGGAAAAGAAAAATAAAAGTCACACCTTGAGATTGGAACCCAGACCTATGCGTTCATTGATCCAAGACTATTAGCTATCGGTACTTTTTTTTTTGGATGGGAAATCATTTCCCATCCAAAATCAATCACCCAGAGCGGAAGGGGTCATTTGATATGACCCCTCCCGCTCTGTAGTTCTCCAAGGGCCAACTGACAGCTGACTGCCCTGTTCCTTTAATTGGTAACGTATGTATACATAGCTCGTATGTGATAATATGCAAATACTAAGACTACGAATACAGCATATCTATCTTAACTTAAACTATGTGCTATACGTGATGTGCTGATGTACACTAAGCTCCAGAGAAAAGGAACCCCCCTTGGTTAATGACATCAAACCGCTTAAGTTTTTTGTAGTAAAACGTGAATGGCGCGTTGGTCTAGTGGTTAAGACTGCGGCTTAGCAATACGATGGTCACGAGTTCAAATCCGCGAATGAGATGTTAGATTTTTTCCAAATTTAAGTTCTTTATTTATTTATTTATTATTATTTTTTATTTTTTAGGTTATTATGTGATTTTCGTTAATTATTATTTAAGAAATCAAATGTTAAATTAGGAATGAGGTTTGTAAGAAAAGCTAGGCATGTTGCATAAACAATATTCATTTATTTCTTTATTTACATTTCTAGGACTTCATGGAATCCACTTCCTGGTTGAGTATACAGTTTTCTATCTGTGTTAAATTGGGGTTATTTACTTAGAATATTAACTAAACACAAAATAGGTACCCTGGGTGAGGTATAACGGTTCGTTTATAGATATTTCTAGTAAAGTAACTACAATATTTATTTATTTAAAGTTGTTTCAGTTTTTTCTATATTTTATCGTATTATATACTTGTATATAGTATATATTAGTGTTAGTTCGATAAAATGTAAATAAAAGTATATAGAGAAAAATAACGTGCTATGTATTTTTAAAGTTGTGAAAACATAATTTTTTATACTCTGTATGATCTTATGGGACAAAAACCCTTGTTAAAAAAATGAAATGTTGTCATTCGTGCCTGTGAATTACAGAGGAAGAACCAACATGCTAAACTATACAGTATAGCAATATACATCTTTCTCTTTTATCACATTTTCTTATAACCCATTTAACACAATATTATAGAAAAATATGTGAGGTCAGATGGTGCATCGTTAACACATTAAAAGACTACTTGTAAACAGGAGTAACTGGATTAATATTAATAAAGGTTGTTTATTTTTGATTAACTACTTATGATCCCACAAATATTGGGAATTATTAACACTTGATCATGTTCCAATGAAATTTTATCAGATAAGTTACACAATGAATCTGCTGAGTAAAACCCTAATAATAACGAAGAGGATGACCGTCACTGTCTATCACTTCTTGAAGAGGACTTCGTGCCCAAAACCATATTAAAGCATGCAGCACACACGCTACATCAGTGCTAAGCGACACTCCAAAAGTTTCAGCACTTGAACGCGTAGTTTTGAAGGGTTCCACCGAGTGAACTTCCACAATGTTACGGTGTCGCTCCGATTCATTAGTGTAAGCAATTGGACGGGCCTTGGCGATCACATTTCACATCACCCGTCGCTTGATACCTTTGTATCCATCTACGAACTGTTTTTCTCTGTAATGAAAATGATAATATTAGAAATACATAAAAAAAAACAACTTGTAAGTAATAGTGCAATAAATCTTACCGTTATGCCCATATCTCGTCCTATTTTCTTTATGCTTTGTTCCTGTTCTCAGAGAACAACAATTTTAGCCTTGAAAAAAGTAGTTAATCGCACCATACTATCGGTTAATAAAATCGACTGTTCAAAAACTTAATAAATCGGATAATATTACGACGAAGTTATTACACACAAGCGGATCGGCACGAAAACGAAACGATTTGTAAAGTATTTATACCCTCAATCACAGTTTAGTAAATAAGGCGAAGAAGTATTCTAAATTCAACCTTAACTCGCAGTTCATACAGCAGTTAAGTTTCTGAAGTATAGTGACGGTAGTGCAATAATCGGAATGAAGCACATTCTATTCAACCAAACAAGAAATCTATGCTAGTTTCAACCTTATCTTTTAGTTAATTGAGGAGTTACGTGGATGTTGAAATTTAAACCTTAATATCTCGAAGATTAGGCCGTTATCAACCTTGTTCGATAAAAAGAGTAATGCTGTTAGAATTTTCGTTGAGATTGACAACTGAGCCAATAGCCTAGTGGTATAAGGCGCGGTCTAAATGATCGGCTGGCGTCTGATGATGCGGGTTCGTATCCTCAACCGTACGTAAAGTGTCTTTTTGAAAGTTATTCTTGGTATATGGTTCGGCCAGAAGCCGAAAAAATACCATAATATTATTAAAAACATGCAAATAATAATATGTGATCGGCGGATCGGTGGATGCTCGGGCAGATATGGGTGCGGCGGCAGGGGAGGGAGCTGCTCGGGGCCAGAGTCACGTGACGCGCCTGCCGTCGCTCGGGCGATAATCTTTAAGTGTTGGGGTGGGTCGTTTACTATGACGCTAACTGTACGTGACTTCACACCACATCACCCCTCTTAAAGTAAAAAAAAACTAAATTACAATGTGTTTGTGTGTGATTTGAATTTTAACAATGGTATGAACCAACCAAGGTCATGCGTAATTACGTATGATTTCGGTTTCGTTCGACGCCAGGCAGTGTGCGAATTCTGTGGTGTGCGTTCTGTGTTGATATATCACTTATACACACAGACCTACGTCTCGCGTCTAAAGGCCGGTAAAGGCCGCACCTACGTACGGCCTTTACCGCGTGTTCACAGCAATAGAGTCCTTAAGCTGCTAATGAATTAATGACCGCTGACTGTACATGTTGGATGAATGAGATTAAACCAAATCAATTTATTTGCCATAAGTGATGGTACAATTTCGGTGTTAACATAAATAATTATACAGCTAGCTAGCTAGCTATTTATAGCTTGTCGTCAATGACCTCAATACTACTTCTGTATTTGATAGCTGTAAACCACCCAAATACAATAAAATAATTAAGTACAGATCCACCATACAATAGAATATTATTGTACACCATACAAATTACAGAAAATAAATATATAAAATTTTACAAAGGGTGACACAATGGGCGGTCTTATCGCTAAGAGCGATCTTTTAAAGACAACCTTACCACCACATAATCAACACCATATTAACCATAACATTAAGTCATAATAAGGAATTTTTCGACGCCATATTTTAGTTTGTTAATACTTTTAGTTACATAATATGTTAGGTTCTTATATTTTTATTTTAATAGTATGTTAGTTAATTAAATAGGGAATAAAATTGACGTTAGACAGTTTATGTATGAAATAACTGTCAAAAATTTAAAATTATTCCTCGAATTAAGGTATCAGATGGTTGAAAAATCAGCCCTTAGTATAAGAAGTTATCCATTTTTATCCCCTGTAATAAATAAAAGACAAACAACAAACAAACAAATTAATTTCAAATGTTTTTCTTTCGCTCAGCTGAAATTCAATTTACCGTGCCTTGAAATTCATCAATTGTTTTTCATTACTGGTAGTCAAAATTCGCAGACCTTGATAGTTTGTGTTTTAACTTAAGCAAAAAACAATTGAAGTTGTTTGGGGCTACTAATTAATATTTAATTTGTATTATTGTTTATTTTAAGATAATTAATTAGCTAGTTTAGTGCTAAACTACTACTACAAACTACACTAAACTAGTACTACAAGTATATGTAGTAAACATAATATTCATTTAGGAAAAAAAAAAAATTATTAAACCACTTATACCTAAATATGTAGAAATAATGAGTTTGTTGACTACGTTTTACGCCTAAACTTTTCAATCAATATTCGTAAAAGCGAAGATGACGGGACGAGCTTGACTCCTACAAGAAGGAATGGCCGGCATCGGCAACAAAAGACAATTGTGTGTTAAAGGGAGAGGAAGGCCTTTGCCCTGCAGTTGGACCATACAGGCTAGTTAGATTAGATAGATTCGTAAAAGAATGATAGTCTTGTTGGCCGGCCGTATGTATACAAATTAAAATTATACCATACGAAAAGAAGAGAAAGCAGAGAAAGTGCTTCTGGCACTTGTAATTTTAAGCTTAAAAACTCAAACTCATAGCATTTATTTCAATAAATTACAGGCACTTTTGAATTGTCAAGGTTAGGCAGTCAGAAAAAGAAAAGTTTTGGTAACCGTGTGACATGTCAAATGAACAGGAGGATCTTAATTTTTTTAAATCATTATTTTGAAATAAATAGTTTTAAAGTTATTTAAGAAAATAGAGGAAAATTGACCATTCCCTTTATTTCCAAAATTATTAAGCCTAAAATTTTGGAAAAAAATACAAAAAATAGTTCTATACTCATGTATTATTACAGGAAAAATTATAAGACGTCTATGGTCTTGAAATACCATGGGAAATATATCGATATTGGGCGCACAAACTTACGTTTGCGGTTGGAATGTATAGGAGAACATGTTTTTCAACTACAATATTAAGTTTATTCTTGGGATAAATTCATATCAACTACGGAACCCCTCATTGTGCATGGTCCCACGCGCACTTGGCCGGTTTGTAAGTCACAGTAGTCTGTCAATGATTGCCATCAAGTATTGTTTAATGCTTGCAAAACCGAATGAATAATTGCTGCACCATTCGATTCTTAGGCCGGTAAGGTAATAAATTATTTGTTGCTACGGCGTAACCGACGCGACGCGACGTGTTGAAGTCGATGCTACGCTTGCTACGCCGTAGCAGATATCCGATCTGCTACGTGTGATGCGTGAATTATGCGTGTATAGTATTTTTATCAAATTCATTTATTGTTTGTCACAGGTGAAATATCAGAGGGGCAATTCTGGTAAATTTAAAAACATGTACAGTCTGATCTCAGTCTCAATCTGTCAAAAATACGTCAAATTTCCCTACATTTTGACAAGTTTTTGTCATTTGTTTGTCGCTGAGATGAGACTGCGACTAGATTTTGAACGTTTTAAATTATGAGAATTAGCCTTCAGTTCTTATGATTATTATAAAGGATCGCTGTAACATACTTATAAGGTGTACAATATGTAATGCTGGTTCCATATTTATTCTACATTAAAATCATTATTCGTCCTAAGTCAACGTCCATCATTCGCCAAGCATGAATATAGTAGTTCAGTCACAAAGTCGGATAAAAAATAATTAAGTAATGGGTACATTGATTTCATTCGCTTTGGAATGGGCAACTAGCTTCATCTTCTTGACTGACCGACCCTTGACAATTCAAAAGTGCCTGTAATTGGTTTAGTTGAAATAAATAGTTTGAGTTTGATACTAATTAAATTATTCATTGATTTCATAAAATTAAATTTCTCGTTGATGTCATTCATTCAAATTAAATTACTCATTGCTACTATAGTGACATAAACAAACAATCGATTATTATTAATTACTTATTGCATACCTTAATATGGCGGTGTAGTCACCAGTATTTTTGTCATTAAAAAGTCGATGATGAAATGGCTTTACTTATCAAGAATTCCTTATTATCTCACGAAGCAACACGCTGTGAACGTGTGAGTAGGTGCAGGAGCTCTCGGTACCGTCCGAGACAATGGCGAAGTCGGAAGTGTGCCGACGCTACTCGTCTTCACGCACTCATCCACAGAGTGTCAGTACACTTAGTTCCTGCAAGTAAAGCGAGTGCCGCTTCGTGAGATAAAAATACTGTAACTGAATTTGAAGGACGCGCTACGAGGAAGAAATATTTTTGAATGATTTAACGAAACTTTTATGAAACGATGATTAAAGTGAAGTGACGGTTAATCGTCAAAATGTATGGTTAAACTTGCTACTTAACTTTAAGCATCGTTTATAAATAAAGGGGAATATGTATTAAGTGATTTGTGGGGCAACTGGGCCTTAGTGTGCCGTAAAAAAAAACGTGTTGATTGTGACGTAAATCATAGTGATCAATTTATATAATTCCGAAAATGTTTTGTGGTTTATCAAATACTTACTCAAAATTCTCCTTTTTACCGTTGTTAATATTACAGAGGATTTTACACAGACAACTGGCTGCCATAATTCCCGGAGCCTCATAAAACTAGGTACAAACTGTCAACCTTGCCGCAAAAACTTCTTTACTGTCGGCTCGTGTTTACGTTTTTTACCTCTCAAAGGCACAATTTAAACACACTTTCTAAAACTTCTAAAATAAAAGATAGCGAAGTTGTCTTTGGCTATTTATTTCCAAGTATTTTCTTGGAACTTTTAAAGACTATAAGTATTTTCTGGAAAATGTTTCCCTTCAGATGGCATTATTAAGAAGCTTAAAGGTGCTGTCAGAAAACTATTAATGTTAAGTAACTTGTAATAAAAGGAAAGGTCAGGCTTAGAACCTTCTACTTAATAAAAATCTTAAAGACTTTCAGAGACAGGCAACGCACAACCTAAAATGCTAGTTCTAGAAGCATGATGTGGCTTCCTATAATGAAAGTGAGTGCTAAGTAAGGATTTTTGAAAATCCATAAAGAAGATTAATAAGATGAAAGTTTGTATGGAAGTTCGTTATTTTTGCCGATGGGAAACCCCATGAGGCAAATTAAAATTCTTTATTGCGAGCTAAGTGTACAGAATTTTGAAGATGTTTACATTTGGTTCCTGTTAAGGCATTGCAATTTAAATGGTTATTAATATAAAAAAATATAAAAATATTCATACTCAATATTACAGTTGTACAGTTTACATTGTATTATATTAATTTATCATTGTTCATAGATTTAATATTATATCATACTATTCAGCACTTTTTGAACATCAAAATTACAAAAGACAGTCCCCAAAAAACGCACGCCCTCCACCACTATCGCTATATAATGTATATCACATTATATTAAGCATCACAATCATTTTAATATTAAATTATTATTTTTCTTCAAGGAATTCTTTTACAGAATAATATGCCTTTTTAATCAGGAAGTGTTTTAGCTTCCTTTTAAAAATACCAATTGAATGTAGGTTCTTAATGGGTTCCCTATCTATTTGCATAAAATTGTAAGACCTAATATAACTTGGCATACTTTTGTTTCTCCTAATTATATTTACGCATAACAGCTTACGCATAATTTTTTTAAGCATAATTTATCTAATGATAATAATGATTAAGCATAACATACTAAAGCATAAATTTATTTACGCATAATGATATTAAAACATATTTTTTATAGACATAACAAATAAGCATAACAATTAACTCCTAAAATGTTAGACACTAATACACATTTTTATACAATATTGTTCTAATGAAATTTGTAGCCACTCTACATTGGAGGTAGAATAAATATTTTTTTTTATTTTTCTAAGTGGACGGTGGTGTCATAAAACTATTGTGTCACTAAGTGTATAGTGCAAAATTGTAATTTAATCCTTTAATAAAAAAACAAAATTCTGTAATGAATAAGTATCTAAATATCAGGAAACATCACGCTGTTATAATCTCATCTAACCCAAACCACAACCTACAACACCAACAATACTATTACTGTCACTATTCTAACTTAACCTAACCCATATGATTCAATAACAGTAGTAAATATCAGGAAACATGATACCTAATAATTGTATGCCTAAATAATATAATGCTATTAGCATTATATTATTTAGGCATACAATTTTTACAATTCATTAGGCCTAGTAACATTATGCGAATTAAACGTATGCCAAAACCAATTAGCCTTCAAAACAATTATACCAAAAAATCTTTATGCCAAAAAAAAAATATGGCAAAGTAATAATATGGCAAAACCAATTATACCAAAATCGTTATGCCAAAGTATATTAGGAAAAATATTATGCTAAAAGAAGGGATCTTAATGTCTATGGGTGATTTATTATTATATTTTTATGCTCATACAAAAAATACTATTGCTATATACTGCAGTGTGGGATACGGCATAAGGCTTGTATAGTAGTGAGGGAGAGGCAATTTCTGCGCCCTCACGCCCCTAGTCGCCGCAGGAGACGCCCTGGACGGGAGTCAACAGCCGACTCCCGGCTACCGTAGGCGCGAGCTTGTGGGCGGCGAGCAATGGGCAGCTCGCCGCCCGGTAAGGACCAGGCCCGGGTCAACGGCGCGTTGTGTTCCACGCGCTTCAAAGAGATGTCAGCATGAACTGACGGGATCCACTAGGGCCGATGCCTGCCAAGGCAGCGGGTTGTTCGAAAGAGATACCTTGGCCCCTTGCACAGGCAACTGAAGGAACACGGGTGGGTTTTAGTCAGTAAAAGTCTGACACGCCCTTCCGCTCAGCCCAGAGCGGGAGAGGTCATATGATGATTTCCCACCCAAAGAAAAAAAGCAGGCTTGTATAGTAAAAAACTTTATGTAGGTACACTGCATACAAATAGGTACCTTAACTGAAGACCTTTCCCTGCTGGAAGACTATACCAGGCTGACATAATCATTGACATGACATAAAGTAAAAACTTCTTTAAAGTACCAATGTAGGTACGACATTTCCTAACCTTTCACCACACATGTACGAATGTAACAAAAAATATTTATCCTACTTTAGGACCACCGTACGTTATCACCCAAGAGACGTCCGCTCATCACGGACAAAATTGAAGACACTTCGGGTCCCAATGCGCCAATGTCCAGCATTTTGTGGGAACAACACACGCGATAAGAATTTATTGCAAGGAAACGTAGAAAAGCGAAGAGAAAACAGCGGACATTTTTCTTGAATTAGGCTTTAGGTACATTTTTTATGATTATTTACGTTTCCCTCACGTAGGTCGTTTGACTTGCGAGCTCGTTTTGTAATCAGCTCATGAATAGTCCGTACGGGACCCGAAAGAAACTTAGTCACGAAACATGCACGCAAATAAAAAAATAAAATCCCTAATTTATTCCCTTTTTTTCTTTTATATTTTTTTTTTCTTGCCTTGTCGAGGCCTATGTCCAGCAGTGGACTAGAATAGGCTGAGTTGATTGAATGTTTTCCCTTTTTTTTAAAAGCATTAGCTAGTTTCTAAAGCCATCAGCGCTGGGGCTCTGTCTCGTATATAACTAATAAATCCCTGGACATAAATCCCTGGACATTTCACACAGCACCATTTGTCCCAAGCTAAGCAACCTAATGCTTGTGTTATGGTAACAAGATGGCTGATAAACTACTTATATACAAATTTTTTTTTGTAAATACATACATATTATAGATAGAAAAACACCCAGACTCGGAACAAATACATGTAGGTCATACAAATATTTGTTCCGTGCGGGAATCGAACCCGCGACACGCAGCGCAGCAGTCAATCGCTTAACCACTGCGCCAACCGTGCCGCCAACTTGTTCTTTTTTGTGGTTTTGTTCTTTTCTGCGTCATATTTGCCGCATATATTATTATTTATTCTTATTTATTTTCGTTCTTCTTTCCAAAATAAAATCAAACAACGGATCTGCATCACAGTTATATTTTAGCTTCCAATATTCGTCGCCCGCAATAGTTCAAAGTTCAAAGGGCCAACCAATTAAGGCAGCTATTTCCTGATTTCAGGTCAACCTAAATGCCGCAGACACGTTTTCGGCCTGCCCGGCTGGCATGCTAAAATACCTGTCTGGAACCGAAATAATTCAGTCGGAAATATTAGCTAATTGTTCGTTTAGAGGTTCCATTTCTGCTAGTTTTCACGGGCAGATATTTTAGTGGCTGTATGCGTCATCGTCATAATCCGGTTAGGCTGGAAGCCGACCCCAATAAAGTTGGGAAAAAGCTAGGCAGATTGATGCGTCTGCGGCGTATTCCGGTTAGACTGGAAGCCGACCACAACATAGTTAGGATTCGCCCATCATCATCATCATCCACAGCCCGACTTCACCCACTGCTGAGCATAGGCCAATCCCCACACTCCTGTGCCAGCCTCAACAACTACGTGAATGTCCCGAGTGAATGTAGGCGGAACATTTTGCAGGCCTACAAATTACGCGACATTGACGCGGGACGCGTGCGCTCGCTCTCGGAGCGGGAGCAAGCAACATGTCCCGCGTCACGTTAAATGTGGCGGGACTTGTTGCGGTACACTATGCAACGTTGTAGCGACACATAGATTGAGTGTTGCGCGTCATGTTGCGGGACAAAATGTCCCCTAGTGTATCCGAGGCTTTATACAAAAACCAAATATACTTTGCTAGATCCAAGAATTAAAGCCACGTTCAGCCGTCGCGCCTGGGACCACTAGACCAACAAAAAAGATACTCTAGCACTGTGGATAATCCATTGTTGCTATTACCCCATCAAAGCAGTCGGTTTACTTTATGTTTATTATCTTTTTGCCCTTCGGCCATGGACCCGGATGTTATCTTAATCTTCGACTCAAGTTCCGACCACCGTACTTAGTCTTTATGAAAATAAACATACGTCAGAACTTTATATTTAGAGTTACCATTACTTTGCCAAGTTCCTACATATAATCCTTCTGCTAACAGTCGCATGAATAAAGACAACATTAAGATGATGATTGACAAAGACGATAATACACGGTTTATTTACCTTCGCCTTGGATTTGGATGGACACGTGACACGAGTGAGACCTAAACTGGAAACTCAAAACAAGTTTTACAGTGCATTTTATACTATTCAGAGTGCCAGTAGTAGCCCAGTGGTAACGGCCAACCAGTACTTGTATTTCGAACTTTATTTCGATTTAGGCAAAGTTCTAAATACTAAAATGTCAACTTAGCACCGAACTAAGCTGTCATTTTTGTATAAAGAACTGCATTTCTCTATCAGTTGGGTTCTTAATTCAATAACTGGGTCAGGGATTTAAACCTGATCGAAAGAAAAACCTTGTTTTGTAATAAGGGGGATGTAGTTTTATTTATAAATGTTGCTTGAAGTTACGTCTCACCTATAGGTAGAATATTTTTTTTCGTTTCTTAACTTTAAGCAACGTTTATAAATAAACCCTTAAGTGTGCAATTCAATTGCAGGCAAGCTTTTAATTTCTGCGCATTTCAATCAAAGTAAATTAGTTTTGTTGAAACGTGTAACGTGTTATCATACATCCATGCGACAGCCATTACAACCCAACCAATTTAGAAATTCATAATTAATATCCGCATATCTCACAAACTCAGTCGGTTTCTGTAACAAACCTTTGAGTTGATGGTTATGTACCAATCTCTCATTTAACATTATAAACAGGATGAACTTGGCAAACGCAGCCAGATTCGGGGCATAGCCCCCGGCTAGTTGATTCTCTTAGTGTTTGTGTTGTTCGATAGTGATAGATTTAAGCTGTATTGATTTACTTGAATGTACGGCTAGTCAGTGTAGTTTCCTTTGAGTGAATAACGAGAACTCAAATCGCAGAACAATCAATCAATCAATTTGCAGTACCAGTCAATTTGCAGTAACGGAGAAGATAGATTGTATGAAAACGAGTGACTTAATTGTTTTGGTTACAAATAGATCACACCATCTTGGGTATGTATACCGGAATTTGTTTAGTTATTGGTGCAAGAAAGATAAATTTCCGTGTTTCTGGGTTCGTTTACAGACACAAAACTCATATGCACAAACACCTAGACTTACAATATTTATTTGTAGGCAATCGAAGCTGATGTTTGACCAAAGGGTATATCGCATTACCCAGGAACTGGGTTGTGGAGGTCAGATAGCTCCATGTAAATTACTGGTATTCAGCAGCATCTGGTAAGACTAGAAGCCGACCCCAACATAGTTGGGAAAAGGCTAGGCGGATGATGTGTCGAAACTGATATTAATTTGTCTAGTAATAGATTGATAGATTTGTCTAGTAATTGGTATAACAGAAATCCCAGTGTTCCTGGGTTTGTTAATAGACATAAACATAACGTAAAACACCCAGTCATATCTACTGCATTTAATTTTATTTGTAGGCAATCGAAGCTGATATTTCACCCTCTGTCACCAAAATGAACAATTAAGCACAAAAACAGTTCAATGTCAACTTTGCTATTACTCCTTCGGGAATAAAGTTGGCCCTGTATACTGCATGCGTTTACGAACACAATGTACATCATTTATTTGCTAAGTCCAGTATTTAACTTGCTGGATGCAAAATGCACAAAACTGGTCGAAGTGGCAGTGCCAATGCTTAGGTACAGCAGTGGACGTCTTTCGGCTGAAACGGTGAAGTATTCGGTTAAATACTTCACCACCATCATCATCACCATTTATGGTTATAAGAACAAAAACTCGCGGCTATTTTCAATGAGGGTAGGCAGATACAATAGAACATTACGTGATACGATCCTAACATACTCCTTTTGATTTCTCAAAATTGTCAAACCTTAAAGTTATTATTCATTTAATGAGGAGATCTACAGGAGAAGGTAACCGACATAGCCCGAAGAATTGCCAAACTTAAGTGGCAGGGCACATAGCTCGCAAAACAGATGGCCGTTCGGCCGATAGGTTCTGGAATGACGACTGCGTACCGGAAAACGTAGCGATGGGAGGCCGGAAAACGTAGCCATGAAATAGGGTAATGTGCGTTTTCTTTGTGCAGGAAACGATTTTTCTTTCTTCAGTGCATAGATTTTCATACGTGCGCCGATTGAGAAGGTAGGTTCTAAAGACCAAAATCGACTCGCTTCATTACATGGTACTTAGACAAAACTGACGAAATGTGGGTGTACTATAGGCGGCACGGTTGGCGCAGTGGTTAAGCGATTGACTGCTGCGCTGCGTGTCGCGGGTTCGATTCCCGCACGGAACAAATATTTGTATGACCTACATGTATTTGTTCCGAGTCTGGGCGTTTTTCTATCTATAATATGTATGTACTGGGTGGCGCAAAAGTAAAGACCCTATTTGGTTCAGCTATAACATTTTTTCTAAATTAGAAAACTAGATTTAGATTTTTTTAAATGTATATTTGTGCCATTAAATTTCGTACCATTAGGATTTAAAGATGATGTCTTTTAAATGGTGACCTCCAGAGTTGATACACATTTGAGCCCTATTTATGACATTTTGCATAACTTGCCGTAACACTTCCTGCGATATGTTCGTTATTTCTTGACGAATGTTTTCTTTTAGAGCTGCGAGAGTCTGTGGCTTGTTCACATACACCCGAGATTTCAAAAAACCCCAAAGAAAGAAGTCTGGACTGGTCAGATCGGGTGATCTTGCAGGCCAAGGCAAATCGCCAAAACGAGAGATAACTCGGCCTGGAAAAGCGTCCCTCACTAAGTCCATAGTGTCGCGCGCTGTGTGTGCCGTAGCGCCGTCTTGTTGAAACCAGATGTGCTCCAGCCCCAATTCGTCCAAACTGGGTATCAAAAACTCACGTAACATGGTTCTGTAGCGTTCTCGTTTGCGTGGCACGTCGCCTCGTTGATGTTTCTGGACACTCTTCCACATCTTCGCGCACAGCATCGATATTTTCAGCTGAACGGCCTGTTCTTGGTCTCCCAGACTTAGGTCTATCCAATGTTGAGCCAGTTGGTTCAAGGCGTGTGGCAAAGCGTCGAATTGTGCGACCAATCGGTGCCGGACGGTGGGGAAATCGTCGACGAAATTCACGTTGTGTTCTTATCACTGATGAATTATTCCGTAAGAACATTGACACAATTATTCCACGTTCTTGGGGAGTAAAACGGTCCATGTTTATTTTCAGTGTATTTTACATTTGTTCACTACACAATTTTCAACAACAGAATGACAGAAAATGTCATATAAAAAAAAAAAAGGTATTTTCTTTAGTGCCACTACTTTTGCGCCACCCAGTATTTACAAAAAAAAAAAAAATTGTATATGAGTAGTTTATCAGCCATCTTGTTACCATAACACAAGCATTAGGTTGCTTAGCTTGGGACAAATGGTGCTGTGTCCCCCCCGGTGGGTTCCCGCATTGTCGAGGCGGGGGGGCTCAGTAGCCGTGGTGGATTGGGCCACGGTGAAGCTAAGAGGAACCCGAGGAGCCGCCGCTCGTCTAGGCTGTGCGGAAAAGCCGACGACGTAGCGGCCGGCGGGTAGGTTGCGGTGCCGCTTGGGCGACATCGCAGCCTACCTGAGGCGGGCCGCGATGTCCCCCGTGTGGGAGACATTGCGGCTGAGGATTAGAGGCCGCGGCGGGAGAGGAGTGTCGGTGTTACGTTGCCGCTCTCCCTACCTTCCGCGGCCTTGACGGGGCCGCCACCGTATGATGGCGGACGCGGTGGGGCCGCAGGGGAAGAGGAGGGTCGGTGTATCGTTGCCGCTCTCCCTATCCTCTGCGGCCGTAGCCCCCCATCCTGGGGGGCATGCGGGGCCCGCCATTCAGGCGGGCGTGGGGGCCAGCGGGCAACGGGTGCGGGGGCACCGTTGCCTGCATTGCACAGGCCTCCACCAGTGTTGGACGGGAATGGCTAGGTGGTCCCGGCCATTCCCGTAGCCCCCCAATGTGGGGGGCATGCGGGGCCCGCCATACCAACTAGGCGGGCATGCGCCGGGAGGGCTATGGAGGTAAAGGCTATGCCTATTCCCGTGGCCCTCCCATCACGGCGAATGAGGGAACACCGCTGAGTTTTAGTGGGTATACTGTCATTCCGACAGGGAGTCCCACATACCCCGTCTCGTCCCCCGCGAGGCGGGCATGCATAAAGCATTTCTCAGCGACAAAAAAAAAAAAAAAAAAAAATGGTGCTGTGTGAAATGTCCAGGGATATTATTATATTATTATTATTATAGGTACACATCTGCCTACCCTAACCTTTCGGGTATTACAAGCGTGATGTTATGTTAAGTGTTACGTAACAAAATAATACGTCGGCACGGTTGGCGCAGTGGTTAAGCGATTGACTGCTGCGCTGCGTGTCGCGGGTTCGATTCCCGCACGGAACAAATATTTGTATGACCTACATGTATTTGTTCCGAGTCTGGGTGTTTTTCTATCTATAATATGTATGTATTTACAAAAAAAAATTGTATATAAGTAGTTTATCAGCCATCTTGTTACCATAACACAAGCATTAGGTTGCTTAGCTTGGGACAAATGGTGCTGTGTGAAATGTCCAGGGATATTATTATTATTATTATAATACGCTGGTAAAGTTGATACGAGTATGATCCAAAACAATGGATCCTGAGAAGATTATTATTATTTAGATTTAATTTCACATAAGGTCAGACAATATTTACTTAATATGTTAATCTCGACGGCATTGTGTAAGCCCAGGACGCACGGGCACGTTTTTCCCGCAGCGATTTTTATTCGCGCATTGGATTTTCAACTCACTGCTTAGCGCCGAGAGTTCAAAATCCAACCGTGTGTTTTAGTGACGTGCTAGAATGCGCTCTGTTGAATTCTCAACGCTCGGCTCAACAACGAGAGGTGAAAATGCAGTGCGCGATAAAATCCTGCTGGGATATTTTTACGTCTATGCGAACGTAGGGTAAGTGGTCATTTAAACAACAACGCGGTTCCTTTTTCCCTGTTAGAGAACATACGTCAGATTAATGGCGGGTTAATGACTTAATTTAAATTTTCATACAGTTGGACTCTGGTTTTGAATAGGATGTCCTCGTAAGTCGTATGGTTAGAGATCTAGAGCCTCCGATAAATTGAGTTAAAGTAGCTAACAGTGAACATCGGGTTTTAAGATATTTTAGAAAGAAATAAAAGAATAATATTTTATTTCGAACACGCCCAGGAAATACAAACAAGAAAAGGGAGCATTTAAAACTATCAAAATTACTTTAAAATCTTGGTTGCTTTTAAAGTAACTGAGAAAACACCTGTGCAATGCCTAAACGGCTCCTATTTCAGCATAATGTTTAAAACATAAACTCCGCAACATTCAGAAGTTTTTTTTTACTAACAAGGTGATCGGCACAAAATCTAGCCCATTTTTTAAAGCTTTTATCATAAAAGCTTACCCTTCGAATAATCTCATGTACACACCAAAAAAAAAAAAAGAAAAAAAAAAATCTTCCACCAACCCGCACGTTACAAAATTTTGTTTCAGCGCGGTTAGTGGAAGTGCTCAGGTGCGGTTCGGGCAAGTGCTGTTGAAATCAGTGCTCTGAGTGGAATACCTCGTATTTTGGCTACGAAAACTGCTCAAAACAGGATAATATGCGCAGAAGAATACGAAAAAAATAGCATCATAAACAAAGATTAACGATCGCTAAACGTCGTTCTGAAGCCCGACAAAGGAAGATATTGAGACAAAACGGACATTCAATAAGCGATCCAGTCTTTCCTTTACTAAAAGCAGATAAGTTACTAAAGTTAACTTTGGAATCAAGAGGAAAATGTGGGTAAAAGTTACTCTTTATTTTTTTTTTCAAACAATCTATCTATACTAGTAATAAAGCTGAAGAGTTTGTTTGTTTGTTTGGACGCTCTAATCTCTGGAACTACAAGTCGAATTTGAAAAAATATTTTTGCATTTGATAGCCCAGGGGTTTGTCTACCCTTTATAGCAGAACTTTTTTAGTCATAATATTATTTTGCATAACAGCGCATGAGAAATGAGAAAATCGTTTGGCAAACACTTATTTATCATACATTAAAAACTCATCATTTTGTAAGTCAGAATCATCTTTAGGCATAAATTTCATATCCATAATATTAAAAAGTAGAACCATCATATCGCAGAAAGATCACAGTCAGAATTGTCTTTTGGCATACATTTCATATTCTTAATAATTGAAAGGCTCATATATCACATTACAGAAAATTAATTAATTCATTCACCATGCATGCAGCAAGTATGCAGCATGCAAAAAAGCAAACACCATTGCATGCAGCAAGCATACAGCATGCAAGCGAGCATGCAAACAAGCATACACCATACATGCAGCAAGCATGCAGCATGCAAGAAGCATGCAACATGCAGCAGGCATGGTTTCTGTCACGGCTCCGGCGCTGCGGGGCTTAAATTGCACTCTAGGGGTAGGGCAGACAAGACTACGTGGACTCGGTTTTGCAGCGATTCGTTTCTGTAACTAACTTTTTTGTAGCACAACATACATATTATTGCCTTTATGCGGAATTTTAACTTTGCCAAAGGTACTCACGCCAAATAAAATTCTGCTATCTTAAAAGTATCCATTGTAAATTCGGAGATATAAACATTCGGCCAAACAATAATTATATTAAATATTTTTTATGCCTTAAAATTTTTCGTTTATAGAAGATTATGGCAAGTGGGTTATGCCAAATAAATTTCGGAGCATCAAGATTCTGCCAGATAGAGGGAACCCGGTAGCCCAGTTCTTGCGGAAGGCTATTGGTGATTTTACATCATACGAGTACTAGGATCGTTAGGAGCCGAGTAAAAAGAAAAGAAAAAGTCAGAAAGAACGCTAAGCGAAACGAAGCAATAGCACGGGTCGACGGGACGACGCGATGCGACGCGGTGGGTCGGGGACACAAGGAAATTCACGCGGACGATATCGCGGGCAGAAGCTCGTTATTGAATAAAACATTTTTTTTATAAAGAAACTATAGCTGACCCGGCAAACGTTTTGCCATATAAATATCCTAACGCATAACAGATGGGCGACGGGGCCGAAAGGTTCTGGAGTGGCGGCCGTGTACCGGAAGACTAGCGTTGGAACGCCTCCCATAACATATCCGATATCCTATTTACAAATAAACAATTTTATTTCATTTCACTTCAAGGTGGATCGATGATCTTGTGAAGGCTGCAGGAATCCGCTAGATGCCAGCACAGAACCGGTCGATGTGGCGGTGTTTGAGGCTAATATCCAGCAGAGCAGTGGACGTTTTTCCGCTGAAATGATGATGATGACACCGTATGAAGTAGCATGATATTCAACACAGAATCAACTAAACGTCGCTTAACGGTGTTTTGTTGAGTACACTTAATAATATCTGCAAGGTTTTCCTTTATGAGCAAGGAGGTGGAAAACAACCCAGAGTCACGCACGGGTTGTTAACTGTAGATACATTAGCTTCGTCACACTTTCCTGTGAGGTGAGTAAACTTGAAACACGTAGTTACGTACAGAAAAGGGCTTACTTTGTGTACAGTCACCAAATGAGATAAGTAACCAGGGCGTCAGATATAGCTGAAGTTTAGTAAGAAACCGATGGATGTTTTTGAATGAAATTTAATTTGATAAATAAACTGCTTGTTTTCTATTAATTTAATTTCATTTCATTCGAAAACATCCATCGGTTTCTTGCTAAACTGCAACTATATCCGAGGACCGTGGTTACTTATCTCCTTTGGTTACCGTACATGGGTATCGTAAAAGGCTTAATTAAATTACAACTATATCTTAGAAAATATTGGCTTAAAATAAAAAATAAAATAAAGAGGCGCTTGTGGTTAAGTAATAACAGCTGCACGGTTCGATCGATCAGGTTAAGCTACGCTTACCGCGGTTGGTCCGTGGATGGGTGACCGTCTTTACACCCCAAAAGAAAGCACATCATTCGTGTATCTTTGAAAGTCGTTACGTGCCGTAAGAAGCCCGAAAGTCTGACAACCAGTCTTACCAAAGTATATCGTATTACCCAATAACTGGGTTGTGGAGGTCAGATAGGCAGTCGCTCCATCTAAAATACTGGTATTCAGCTGCATCCGGTCAGACTGGAAGCCAACCCCAACATAGTTGGAAAAAGGCTAGCCAGGTGATGATCTTATAAAATATTAAATTAATTAGGATGACCAGGCGAAGGCAGCAGATTTAGACGCGGAAGGCGGATATCCGAAAGTTGAGGCGCAATCGGGAGAAGCCTATGTCCAGAACATACATATAACCTGGAGCAGGGTACGATTCTGTAATCCACAAAAATTTTAAATTGGGTACTTTTTATCCCATAAAAATCCTACTAATATTATAATCGCGAAAGTTTGTGAGCCTGGATGAATGGATGTTTGTAACTCTTTCACGAAAAAACTACTAAACGGATATAAAAGAAATTTGGCACACAAATAGGTTATAATTAGGATTAACACATAGGGGAATTTTTATCCCGATATTTCCACGGAATCGAAACTTATGCAGGTGAAACCGCGGGGCGCAGCAAGTATAAATAAATCCATTTGTTTTCAGGCGACACAGGCCTAAAAAATAGCTTAACCTAAACATAAGAACATATTTTATCGTAAAAAAAAATATATTAGTAAATAAGGCTTAAGACTATGACGATAAAAACGAGGATATGCGAGCAAAGTTACTCCTAAACAAAAATACAGAGAAAAGATAAAACATTTCATATTTATCTTTTTTCATTTCCAGAAAGTCATGAAATGCGCCATGTGTATCGCTTAAAAAAATATGATCGTACCTTCCCCCTTCGGTTTACGTTTATGACAAATCATTTCCGTATCCTCGAGCCGGCGAATGCGCACAGAAAAGTCATGTTTATTCACTTCCTTGTTATAACAAAACGAAGGAACCTTATAGAAATACAGCTATCTATCTATTTTCTATCTGTCTATATTGATATTTCTACTAGCTGCGCCCCGTGGTTTCACCCGCACAAGTTTCGATCCCGTGGGAATATCGGGATTATAAGTATCCTATGTGTTAATCCTGGTTATAAACTATCTGTGTGCAAAATTTCATCAAAATCGGTCCAGCCGTTTGAGCGTGAAGAAGTAACAAACGTACAAACACACACACACATACAGTCACTCACAAACTTTCGCCTTTAGTGTGAAGTGTGATACTAATCTCTGAAAAGTTTGTTTGTGTTTTTGAACGCGCTAATTTCTAGAACAGCCATTCGGATCTTTTTACATTTGATAGCCCAATTCTTGAGCAAGGCAATATGCTATTCAACATCACGCTATGACCCTGGTTAAGGAAAACATCGTGAGGAAGCCGTCACCGTGTCTTAGAACCAAAAATTCGAAGACGTGTGACATCTGACAATCCGCACTGGGCCCGCGTGGTGGATTATCCCCCGCTCCCTCTCAGCGAGAGGAGGCCTGTGTCCCAGCAGTGGGAACATTATAGGCTGATTGTGTTATGATCCTAGGAGCCGAGTTAAAATTAAAAAGAAAAAAGTTAGTAGGAACGCTAAGCGAAAACGTCGCAGAAATGAAAAAACGACTGTCAAAGATTTACGAATGACAGCCGCTTAACGTGCTTGCAAAATGCATCCGCGGACTAATCTCGGCAAGTGTTGATTAATCTTGAAGATTGACCCGTGTGGTTTTTATTCATTTAGCTTCGAACTCCTATACTCACAACCCTTAATTGTCCCTGAAAAGTAGTAGAAACCAAAAAAAGGAATAATAATTGTAGAAAGTAAGTAAACAAGCCACGGAACACACAGCCAGAAAATAGGTAAGAACATAAAAGTGCTTAAAAGCACTTTTATGTTCTTACCTAGAAAACCGATAGACCGAGGCAGCTTGCATAAATAAAAGACAACTTCATATTCGAGCTCTCAAAATTTCATCTAAAAACGTATTTCAGCAGGAAATCAGCTTTTGTGTCGGTGAAAGCGCGTTTTAGCTACGAACACGAAATGAATGGCTCAATTTGTATGCATTAGGTGCACGCGCTTGCCGCTGCGACTTGCCACCTATTCGATAGGTTGCGTTCAAACTCATTTAACACATTGCTTCCTTCTCTTTGACAAATTTTCTACCCGGGGTTTCTCGTCTATTTTCTGGGTCCTATTACGTTTTACTAGAACTGAATGCGTGTATTAAAATAGCCTTCTGTACGTCAATACTTAAATGAGCGTCCGGCGCACCCTGGAGCACTCTATCAAGTTTGTACGCCCGGCAACACATCAAGCTATACATTTCCAGTTTTAGCTAACCTCGCATTGTATAGGTTTTTCGTACTACCAGAAGTCAGCTTATGCTGGACAAGTATAACATGATGTGTAGACTATAGTTAGTTAGATGCAGTAGAACTCAACTCCTACAGTTTCCTTCCTATAGTCGGAGAGGCTTCGCTGTACTGAGCGTTGTAATACAAATATTATGCCCGTTTTAATCCATCCAAAGGTTGTCTTTAAAAGACCGCTCGTAGCGACAAGACCGCCTATTGTGTCTACCTTTGTAAAATTTCTATATTTATGTCTATAATTTATAATTATGGTGTACCTAATAAAGAGTATTCAATTCTATTTTATTCTATTACAACTTAATATAACTGAAGTTTTTTTTTTTTTTTTTTATTGACAATGGGCTCACTCTTGACCTCAATCCAGCCCAGAGGCAGGGATGAGATCTACGGTGGAACGAGCTTGCCCAGAAGAAGCCTATTCACTCTCGCCCTGAAGAGATTAGGGTTGTATGAACTCGGGAATGCAGACGCAGGCAGACAATTCCACTCCTTTGCTGTGCGCATCAGAAAAGATGATGAGAAGCGCTTAGTGCGTATATAGGGTATATTAACCAAATAGGGGTGGTATCCCGCAGTGCGTCTGGACTCTCGATGGTAAAAAGGTGAAGGCGGGATGAGCTCATGTAGCTCTTGAGCACACTCCCCGAGGTACAGTCTGTAGAAGACGGACAGACAGGCAACACTTCGCCGGTGAGCCAAACTGTGAAGTTTTGCCTCCACCAGCTTTTTATCGCCAATGAGTCTCTTAGCTCTGCGCTCGACTGAGTCTAAAGTGGCAAGTTGGTATTTAGCTGACCCATCCCACAGGTGACTGCAGTACTCCATACACGATCGGACTTGTGCTTTGTAAAGGGTTAAAAGCTGACCCGGTGTGAAATACCGCTTAACCTTGTTCAGGATGCCCAGCTTTTTGGCCGCCGTTTGTGCTTTAGACTCAATGTTTTCGCCGAAATTGAGATTTGCTGTCAATTTCATGCCTAGAAGCTCGAGGCTGTCCGTCACAGGTACAGCTGCACCCCGGAAAGTAGGAGCCAGATCAAAAGGGCTCCTTTTCGCGCTAAACAGACAAGCCTGTGTTTTGGTGGTGTTGAAACTGACCAGATTGTTGTCACCCCACTGGGAGACAAGACTTAAGGTCGCATTCATTCGGTCCACCAGGGCCTCTCTTAACGAACTGACTTCTTCCCCTCCAGCCCTTGCGCTGGACAGATATCTCTCTACGACGGTGCTGTCATCTGCATACCCAACAATACCTGGTATCAGTAGGTCATTGATGTGCAGCAGGAAGAGTCGCAGAGAGAACAGACCCCTGAGGAACGGTAGCAGTACATAATTAGTACCTGCACTGTGCACATAGCAAAGCATAGCAATCAACTGGATACGTTATCAGTTGATTGAAACTCTAATCGCAGTGGAAGCCGGTTCCATTCATTTCAGTATCACTGATCAACAGGAGGGGACGCACCATATAATAGGTACCCCTCTGATCTCGTTTCCTGTCAACTGAACAAATTGAATTCAAGAGTCGGCTGCAGGGAACGGGTGAGCTGTCAATTTATTGATAATTTTGATAATTTTGTAAATAACTATTTTTTTTTTAATAACGTTGCCCCATACTAGGAATTACTCCTGTATCGTGGGTGCGTTCACAAAGATTTAAACTCACATACACAAACAGCCAGACCCGGAACAACTACCTGTAGGCAATACAAATATTTGTTCCGTGCGGGAATCGAACCCGCGACACGCAGCGCAGCAGTTGATCGCTCAGCCACTCCGCCAACCGTGTCGCCAATATTAGCATTGAGCTACAGTAATTCATTTACTGAATGAACGCGTTCATCAGCACCATTTCAGCCGAAAGGCATACACTGCAGGACATATGCATCCTCTCTGTGACCCAATGGGGCCCAATGCAGGTTGGTAGATGTCACATGTCTTCGAATGTTTGGCCCTAAGACATGCCGGTTTCCACGCGATGTTTTCGTACATCGTTTTTGAGAGCAGTGGCGATGAAATAAATTACACCAAGTTAAGCTGCGAGGGTCTGAACCCACGACCTACAACTCGTAAGTCGGGGCTGTTACCATTGGACCAACACTGCTCTGTCACCGTTTTAATTAAAACTATAAGTAACTAAATCAATCAATACAATATTATGTAAGCATTAAAAATAACATAGCGAAATTAAAGTATTTATATTCTTCTCTTTATTCGAAAATAATGTTTATATTCCGCGCCTCATAAGCGCACAGTGGGACATGCACCATTTAATGACGTCACAAGATTTACTCGATCGTAACACTTTTAAGAACTTTAACCCGACTTTAGAAGTGACTCGCATTTTACTTTCAACTCATTTTATTTTTATTTTCCTGACATCAAGTCTTTTACTGTCCTGTAGACGCAAAGGGTCTATAAGATACTTTTATTTGTGTCTGCCCGGCAGTGGCGGAGCAACGTTTGTGCTTTCCCGAGAAGGTTTAAATAAAACTAAAAAATAATTGCGCGCGCAGCACCGTACACGTGATACAGGTAGGTAAGTAAAACTTCTTAGAAAATAAAGAATAAGGGAGATTTACCCCTTTATTCATAAACGTTGCTTAAAGTTAAGCAGTGATTAGCGACTGTTTAACTATACATTTTTGACGTTTAAACGTTACTTAACTTTAGTCATCGTTTATGAATAAACCCCTTAGTGTGACAAACAGAGAGAGAGAGAGAGAGAGAGATCTTTCTTCTCTCTCACGTAACGAAATGTGCCTAAACGTTACGCGTACAACGTGTCCCCAAGTACTTTTAAGATCGATGCCAGAATAACCGGATGCCGCATAACACAGGTTTCACAGAATAATAATAATCCCCTTTATTCATGAACGTTGCTTAAAGTTAAGCAGTGATTAGCGACTGTTTAGCCATACATTTTTGACGTTTAAACGTTACTTAACTTTAGTCATCGTTTATGAATAAACCCCAATAAGTTTATTTATTTTCTCTCACAATGGTAGTACTTAACAGTTATGAAGAACATAAATTCACATTGTGAGAGCTGGTGCCTGAAGTAGGTTTTAGAAAGAAAACCTGTATTACAGGTCACCGGGCCCCACTGAGTGGCATCATACAAATAAACAGGTAGGAAACATATTGTATTTCTACCTGTTTATAATGTTCATTTGACCCACACAACATAATTACATCTGCCTAGCCTTTTCCCAACTATGTTGGGGTCGGCTTCCAGTCTCACCTGATCCAGCTGAATACCAGTATGTTACATGAAGCGACTGTCTATCTGACCTCCACAACCCAGTTACTGGGTAATACGAAACCCCTTGGTAAGACTGGTTGTCAGACTTTCGGGTTACTGGCGACCCGTAACGACTGATAAAGAACCATGAATGACCGCCGGGACCAACAGCTTAACATGCTTTCCGAGCCACGGAGGGGTCTTGGTATGTAAAGATGGTCACCCATCCTTGGACCAACCGCGACAAGCGTAGCTTAACCTGATCGATCGACCAGTGCGGCTGTTACTACATGGCCACAAGCCCCTTAACCTACACAACTTAATTACTAGGTTATTATAACTAATACCCTAAAGCTCAGAGCAATTACTCTTGTCTGAGGTTCATACTCGTAATTAAGTACTATATTACTAGTGTTAAGCTTCTGATGTCCCTAAACGATTCTCATTGACCATGTGATTGGTCAAAAGGGACTGTTTAACCGGATAAATGCCGTAATTACAGAAACATTTAAAAAGCCATTTTGTCTCGCGTGGATCCACGCTCCGGCATCACCATCATCATCCACAGCCCGACGTCACCCACTCCTGGACATAGGCCTTCCTTTTCTTGTGCCAAGTACCACGCTCCTGTGCCAGCCTCATCCAGGTTTTGTTTTTCATCCATCTTATCACCGGACGACCGACATTTCGTCTTCCAGTCCTTGGAAACCACTCTGTAACAGTCTTACTCCACCTGTCTTCACTGCGCTTTGCCAGGTTTCCTGCCCAACTCCATTTGCATTTTTTTTTTCGTTCATACAAAGTGTTATAAATCGATTTTGTAGGTATGGTTTATGCAGTCTCAGAATTTACAACATACAGCTTACCCTGTATGGATGTCTTTTGGCCCAAAATATGGTTTTCAAAGTTGCCACAAAATTGATATCAGTTACCCTTGTTCTCATGGGGATGGCAACTGACAGAACCCCTCGTGCTTTGATCCTTTTATCACAAATTTTATTAGGTCGTGCGTTTATCAAACAAAAATATTCTCCCATAGAAGAAAATGTTTGAGGTGATGAAAGTAACTCTACTGTTAAATTACTGGCTCAGGATTTGAGATGACTTACATTTCGTTGCAAATTAAAGTGAAGTGAGCTGAGTGGTTCAGTTAAACGGTTTACCGCTCCGTGGCCGCTTGGAGAGAAGTGTTTTATTGATTAGAGAGAGCAATGTCTAATAAAATTCAGTGTTTTCGCGACAGAAAAGTAATACGTATGTTCCGATTTGTTGATGAAGGGGTTCGTGGCAAAATAATAACAACAGCACAGGTCGATCGATCAGGTTAAGCTACGCTTGCTGCGGTTGGTCTGTGGATGGGTGACCATCTTTACATACCGAGACCTCTCTGTGCCTCAGAAAGCATGTTAAGCCGTTGGTCCCGGCTGTCATTCGTGGATCTTTAACAGTCTTTACGAGGATAGTCAGAAACTCGAAAGTCTGACAACCAGTCTTACCAAGGGGTATCGTATTACCCAGTAACTGGGTTGTGGAGGTCAGATAAGCAGTCGCTCCATGTAAAATACTGATACTCAGCTGCATCCGGTTAGACTGGAAGCCAACCCCAATATAGTTGGTAAAATGCTAGGCAGATGATGATGACCATCCCATCGGACTATGAGAGTGAGGGAAGAGACAGTGCACCTGAGTCTGCCCACATACTTGTGCACTATAACACCTCCCGCGCCGAAGGCTAATCTCTGTCGATATTGGCCGACATGGCGATACGGCCTGGAGAACTGTATGTAAGTATGTGTATCAAATTATAAAATAAAACTTAATGACATATGGCATACGACTGCCGATTTGAAATCTAGGTATCAGAAAGGTCATTTGCGTAGTACTCGCCACCGACGGTGACGTGCGTGTACAACTAGATGTACGAACGTAAAGGAAGCAAAAGAAAAAAGTATGCAAGGATCATAGCAGGTGGCGTTTCCCCCTCCCTCATGGGAAGAAGGCTTGAGTTGTGTATTCGATTCAAAATTCGATGTATTCGATCCAAAATCCTTATACATAAGTGTGTAGATATTATTCACAGTGTACGTGTTTCATATGTTGCAAATAAAATTCGCGTTCTTCGTTTTCCAGTTCGGGAAAGCCTTACGTAAGCATTAAAACCACGTATATTTTATTTTCTGGAATAACACAATATTTTTTTGTTTTCTCCAGCTCGTCCTATCTTGTACGGGGTCTGCCGCGATGCCTTCTGGCTGTATCAGGGCTCCAGGTAGTGGTTATTGACCAGTGGTCCACTTTAGCCCTGTACCCTAACACACTATCAATCACAACCTGAATCATTTTGATGGATATTGCTAATCTATTGCATCATATAGGTATTCATTTCACATAATCAAAGTACTTAGAGGGAAGGTTCATAATGCGGACATATTAGGGCACATAGGTTTGTGTGTTCCGGACAGGTACGTGTGGCGACGACGATAGCCACAGCTGTTGGCGGAGCCGCGCGCTCGGACCAATCTTTTAAGTGAGACGCCACTGACGCGTGCACTCCGCACTCTCAACCTCATAGCTAGTGACACGGACCTATTCTGTTGTTCTCTGAGTGAGTTCACAAAGAATGCATCGTTTGTAATAAGTTACAAAATGTAATTATATAAGGAGTTAGCAATAACTCAGGATAAGAGTTAAGATAAATGTGCACTATATCGCAATAGGTTTCCCTGTAAAGATAGATGTAAGTTGGGAAATAAATAAATATATTCGAAAAAAAAATCTGCTCAACAACGTAAATGACGCAATGAGTGTTGTTGAACTGTAAAAATGAAAGCCATTGCCACTCACTGTTAGTGTGTTACGCGATTACCCTGCCTGGATCGAAACAGCAGCAAGTCATTGGGAAAGGCCTTTACCCAGCAGTAAGATGATGCAGGCTTACAGTAACATAATATTTTCCTGCCTCATACCCTAGTAGGCTTACAACATTAAATAGATCTTTTATTTTAGATATAATCAAAATCTTTTACATGGGCACTTATGAAACGTCAGAAGCTAGACGCTAGACGTTTCCATATCCAAAAACCTTCTTCTACTTCAAAGATATATTGGCACAAACAAGTCAACTGTGAAGTGTGACGGAAGTTTTACATCTTCTCGACGTCCATTTAGGACCTGCAATGCGCAAGGTAAGGGCACAGGTGTATTCTTTCAAACGACTCGAAAACCAGCAGTTCCTGAGTTGTGGACTGTATTTCGGTCTCATTTTTTAAACAAAAAGGTTCTTTATCCTGAACTGGAACTGTTTACTGAAATAAAGAAAAACGGACTTGTAAATACAGTGAAGGAAAAATAAATAAATGTCAGTCAATCTCTTACGCAGATGACACTGCTCTTATATTCAACGCCGACAATTGGGATGAGGTATTTAACGTTGCACAATGTGGACTTGATCTCGTAAAGGAATGGCTACAAAATAATTTACTTACACTGAACAGTGATAAAACTAAATACTTGACTTTCAGCATACGAAATCCACCTAAACTGCTTACTACAAAACATTGCCTTATTCCTCACAATTTTCCTGGAATAGATAACTGTAATTGTGTACCTCTAGAACGTGTCAACAATGTGAAATATTTAGGATTATTAAAGACCATAATTTATCCTATAAGGCACATATTAAAGCTTTGTCGGGACGAGTAAGAAAACTAATTTTTATCTTTAAAACTTTGCGACATGTTGCTGATCTCAAATTATTAAAACAAGTTTATTTCTCTCTTTGTCAATCAATTATTAATTACGGCATAATTGTATGGGGAGGAGCTACCAAAACTACTCTAAAAGGCCTTGAGATAGCTCAGCGTGCAATTCTAAAAGTTTACACTTTCCGTCCAATTCGCTTTGCCACAAACATTTTGTACAACTCATGCGAAATCCTTACAGTGAGACAATTGTTCTTACTCAACATTATACTGAAACAACATGGTGAACTCATATATGATACTGATGTCACAAAGAAACGCAGAAAACATGACGTCGTGGTCCGCATACATAAACCTAAAACCTCTTTCATAAAGAGATTCTTCGCCTTTCTAGCACCACATGTGTATAATAAAATTAATAAATCCATAAATATTTTTTCTCTTAACAAATTCCATTGTAAAAAGAAGGTATATGAATTTTTAATGAAACTATCATACGAAGACACTGAAAAATTTATTCAAATAATCAGTTAATATTTTTGTTTGCATATCTATATATATGTATATTCACTCTACTCCTGTGCATTTATCATGTAGACATATGTATACACTTTCACTTACACACACAAACACCCCCACACACACCCACACGCACCCTCTCATCCTCACACACAAATCCTCACACACACACAAAAATTGTTAGTTTTTTAAGTTTAGTTCACCTTAATTTCTTATTTCTCTTTGATTTGCAATGGTCCTAAACTCTTGCTTCTTGCTAATTTAGGTTACCTAGTGTATTGTTTCTGAGGGGAAACGGCGCTGTTAGCTGAGATACAGGCTCACGCCTAGTTCAGCTGCGGATGCTCATTCTCTTATTTATAATTAAACTGTAAGCCTAATATTTGTAAGAATGTACTGTACTTACCTACTGTTTTTGAGTAAATAAAAATTATTATTATTATTATTTATTATAATCTGCTCGGATAATATTTCATTTATTCTTAAATTGATTTCATTCAACTACACTATAGAGGTATGAGGAACAGGTTGTAAAGTTCACTCATCCTCCATAGAAAAGGGAGGATCCTCCAACCAGACTGGTGTTGTGTCTGGCGGGCAACTGGCCAACGACTGATGTCGGGAAGTTTGTATGTATGCTAATTGCGCGGTAAACTCTGCTTGCGAGATGCAGGATTTGCGTGACGTCAGTATGACGCGTTGTTCGCATGTGGCGTTGTAGATACCGCTACATACACAATAAAACTGATGTTTCCCTTCGCCGTTTTGAGAGCTGTCATGATGAAATAAATTGCACAAAGCCTAGATTCGAACAATACGAACTCATGACCTGCAAATCGTACACGTGCGACTATAATACACAAAAACGTACAACTATGTAGTAGGTAGCCTAAACCTAGAAACCATGTCTTAAGTTTCGCCACCAGTCATAATTATCATTTTATTTTGTATGCTTGCTTATTGTTTTTGTGTTTTCATGTTGTATTTTCTTAGATAAATTACATTGCTGTCTTTATTTAACACTATCTTTGCCCCGCAGTTTCGCCCGCATAAGTTTCGATCCCGTGGGAATATCGGGATAAAAAGTGTTATATATGTTAATCCTGGTTATAAACCATCTGTGTGCCAAATTTCATCTAAATCCGTTTAGTAGTTTTTGCGTGAAAGAGTAACAAACATCAATCCATTCATCCGTACAAACTTCGCAAACAGATAGTTTATAACCAGGATTAACACATAGAATACTTATTATTCCGATATTCTCACGGGATCGAAACTTATGCGGTTGAAACCACGGGGCGCAGCTAGTAATAAATAAAAACATCTCATCCCGGCCTGTCCCAATCCCACCCGCCTTTTAAGGTCGTCGATCCCACAAAAATATATTATATTTATGATAACCAATATACTTCTTCAGCCCAGTGCTCATAAAACAGTACTTAGGTGTTATCCAAACATTATGGCCATCTAAGGAGTAGTAAATAACGTTATCACAACAACGATATAGCGTATCTAGCATCTTTTACGGATCGTAAAGACTATTCTAGGAGAAAGATGGCACCCTATATTTTATATTAACTGAAAAGATCTAGACATACACATACATTGGCTACTAGCTGAAAGGTTTTGGCGATATTGTCAATACAATTTACATATTCATTCTTAGATCAGATAGGCAGTCGCTCCATGTTAAATACCGAAGGCCAATTCTCGTAATTAAAAATCTAGTCACAGTCTCATCTCGGCGGCAAAAAAATGTCAAAATCTTCAGATGTCAAAATGTCCCTACATTTTGACATCTCATTTTTAATTTCTCATTTCTCTCACCTCTAATTTCCCTAAATTAGAGGTATTTTTGACAGATTGAGACTGAGATGAGACTGTGAAAGTTCTTAAAATTACGAGAATTGCCCCTCTGGTATTCAGCTGAATCCGGTTAGACTGGAAGCCGACCCCAATATACTTGGGAAAAGGCAGGCAGATGATGATGATGACATATTCAATCTATACTAATAATAAAACTGAAGAGTTTGTTTGTTTGTTTGATCACTCCTCTCAACACGCGCACGCAATAATCTCTACCTACCTCTACTGGTCGGCACCTTAATTGCGTAACACACTATCAATCTCAATCTGAATCATTTTGAAGGATATTGCTAATCCATTGCTTCATATGTTCGAAAAATTTGTCTGCTCAACAACGTAAATAAGGCAATGAATGTTTTTGAACTGTCAAAATGAAAGCCATTGCTCCTAAAAGTGTGTTACACAATTAACAAACAGATTTGAAAAAAATGGGTGCGTGTACTTATGTACGCGCGTCAGAAGTTATACTTAAAAAAAACAATTTTTAATTGCATGCAAATAATTAATTACAAAAAAGGTTACAATAAAGTTCGTTGTTTAGGCTGAATAACGTTGGTAACAAGTGACGGGCCTTTTAAAGAAATTAAAAGCATAATAAAAAACCAGAATTTTATGGCATCCAATTTTTTATATTGAAATGTCCATTGCCTTTTTTTAATCGATAAGAACAAACAGGTTGCTATAGAAATGCTCAAAATAGGTACAGACCGGTTAATACTGAAAAAAGTGACGTATAGCTTTAAAAATAATGAGCGGTTTTGCGGACAGCTTCAACCTGTGAATTTTGTGTGACGGTGATGCGCGCGCATCTTAAAATTTCACTCTCATCATTTTTTCATAACGCGCCTAAAGAAGTATAACTTCAAAAAAAATCATTTGATAGCCCATTTCTAAAGAAGTATAACTTCAAAAAAATTCATTTGATAGCCCATTTCTTGAGGAAGGCTATTAGGCCATTAAACATCACGCTAGGACCCTTAGGAGCCGAGCAAAAAGTCAGAAAGAACGCTAAGCGAAAACGAATAGCGCGGGCAGGCGATACGATGCGACGCGGTGGGTCGAAAAAATAAAAAATTTCACGCGGTCGGGGCCGAAGTTGCAGACAGAAGCTAGTGAATAAATAATAATAATATAATAATAATAATTGTTTAATAAATGTAATGTATAAAATAATAAAGTGTATTTTTTTTTAAACTTTGTCCCACACTTGGGATTACTCCTGCACCCTAATTGCGTAACACACGATCAATCGGAATCGGTTTCATTTTGACAGTTCAACAACATTCATTGCGTTATTTACGTTGTTGACCAGACACATGACACATTTTTTGAACATATGAAGCAATGTATTAGCAATATCCTTCAAAATGATTCAGATTGAGATTGATTGTGTGTTACGCAATTAGGGTGCTGTATCGTGGGTTCCTTACCCAAAGGGTACCAACGGGACCCTATCACTAAGGCTCCGTTGCCCGACCGTCCGTCTGTTCGTCACAGGGCTGTATCTTTTGAACCGTACTAGGTAGACACTTGAAATTTGGACACAGTGTGTACTACTATGGCCACTATAAAAAAAAATAACAAAAATAAAATAAAGTTAAAAATTAAAGGGATTTTAACTAAAGTATTAAAAAAATAAATTTGTATTAAATATTGTACGGTGGTACGGAACGCTCCGTGTGCGATTTCGAGTCGCACTTCGCCGTTTTTTATCAATTAAAGTTAACGAAAATTTTTGTATTTTTTCTTTTACTTACAACACCTTTTACACCTATTATAAAGTCATGACCTTCTAGATTTCTGGAAGCGATCGTCACTACTTTTCTTTTTTTTCTGACCAATAACGTTTGTGCAGCGCATCATAAATTCCGTGATGAATTAAATAGCAGTATTTGCCTCCAGTAAAAACCGTAAAACCGGCTTGAATTAGCACACATTTATTCTTCACTAGCAGCGCCCCGCTGTTTCACCCGCATAAGTGTCGATCCCGTGGGAATACCGGAATAAGAAGAATCATATGTGTTATTTATGTGTATAAGGTATATTACTGTAAAGTTTCATAAAAATCTGTTAAGTAGTTTTTGCGTGAAAGAGTAACAAACATCCATCCATTCATACAAACTTTCGCGTTTATAATATTAGTAGGATTTATTTATTAGTTGACACCAATGCCTGAATTCCGACGACCTACAGAAGGTGGCTGGAACAGACTGGGTGCGGAAGGCGAGGGATAGGGTGTTGTGGCGCAGCCTGGGAGAGGCCTAAGTCCAGCAGCGGACTACGATAGGCTGAGTTGAGTGCCTTTAAGATGATTTATTTTGTTTCTCTGACATGGATATAGATTAACGATAAAAATGCATACACCTAACATTTCCTCTTAGTCTGTACAACTAAAAGGTTTCCCCCAAAGATACACAAACAAAACACTTTATATTACGCTTTGTTTTAATATTACGTAACAAGAAATATTTTACAAACAGGGAAATTCCTTTTTCTTTAACAAGAAGAAAATGCCGCCATCGCAATATTTGCAATTTTAGCACTAATCGCGAATAAAATACGGCGGCAGCAACTAGGGTGCCAGGAAATAGGAGCACTTCGCCTGACTTCCACGACTTATCAGTCCTGCAGACGACTACATTAGATTAATACTCCTTCAGAGTACTGCATCGGAAATAAAAAGGGAAGTTTAGTTGATTTTTGGGAACGAAGTTCTTTAATGGAGCTTGAACGTAACGAAAAAGCGTTACGCCCCCTCCATGCGATATTTTACTACATATTATAATAGAGAAAGTCAGAGAGAGAGATATAGAAGGGAATGTGTTGAAGCTGATAGTGAGGTCAAATGAAAATCCAAGATGGTGGATGCAAAAAAATTTAAATTTTTGGTCATGGTTATCGTTTTCATGGTTTTCGAGGGTGCTGAAGCCGATAGTGAAGTCAAAATTAAAACACCGTTTTGACACCAGACAAAACAGAAGGTCAATTCTTATACTTAAACGCATACATACATACGAGCAGAATACAGAACCTCCTTTTTTGATGTCGGTTAAAAAAAGGTTCAAATTCAAGTCGCAATTTCAGCTCAGCGACAATCAATGTCAAAAACTTGTCAAAAATGTAGGTAAATTAGACGTATTTTTGTCAGATTGAGAGGAATTACGCCTCTGTTCAGAGCAGCGGTGGTCCAGTGGTAACGGCCGCGACTTACGAGTTGTAAGTCGTAGGTTCGAACCGAGACAAGTGCTTTACTTAGTGTAAATTATTTCTACCCCACTGCTCTCAAAAGGTGTCCGTAAAGGAGAACATCGTGAGGAAACTGGCATGTCCTAGAACAAAACATTCGAAGACGTGACAAATACCAACCCGCACTGGACCGGCGTGGCGGATTACTCCCTCTCACAGGCAGGACGCCTGTGTCCCAGCAGTGGGAACATTATAGGCTGATTATACCTCTCTGTTCTGTCTACGGCAGACAAAATTGATTGGTCTCTGGTCGGCGCACTGCCTACACAACCTCAATTATTCCAACAAATAAAACTCAAACTGACCTTTACAATCTTAGCTTTCACAAATATTCGCCCACAACCACTTTATGCCAGAGCAGAGAGCATTGTTCAAAAATAAATCGGAAATAACCACAACAATACAGCTTTGTGGATCTTTATTTTCTGGAAATACGGGTTGATGATTCGGAGACGCCTTTGGGATGGGTAATGGATTTTAAATGCAAGGGACTGAGGAGGACTCTTTTGTCCGGGCCATCCTTTGAAACTTTTTTATTCGAAAACAGAAAAACATATTTCATATTTTGTCTTAGTGGATTTCCATTTGTTTGTCTATGATCTCTACTGATAATAAAACTGAATAGCTTGTTAGTTTGAACGCGGTAATCTCTGAAAAAAACCAGTCGGATTTGAAAAAAAATTGTATTTGGTAGCCCAATTCTTGAGGAAGGCTATTTATCATCACGCTTCGACCCTTAGTCGCCGAGCCAAAAGGGTAAAAATTAGGAAGGAACGCTAAGCGAAAAGGAAGTAATATCGTGTGTGGGCGATGCGATACGACGGGGTGAGTCGAAAGAAGATTATATTTTATACGGACGAAGTCGCGGGCAGAAGCTAGTTAGACAATAAAAATACAGGATATACAAAAATAAATAATAAAAGATTTTCCCTTTGCCTCAATCCCCCAAATTAATTAGATTATATTCTCAATGCGAAGGTTTTGTGACTTTGATCTGACCTATTCTTATTATTATTCTTATTCTTTATTTAATTATTTACATATAAATTATTTATTATAAATATTAGAATATAAAAACATTCAAAAATAGTAGCCCACCGCTATCGGGAACAGGGTCCAAGCTACCGGCGGTCAGGGCTCCAGGGAGAGGAACCTCCTACATAACAATGCGGGCCGTGTCCAGAAGTACCGCTTACTGAATCAAGCCTTTGATCTAGCTGCCCAACGAGAGCCTCCTCAGGTGTTGGTCGAGGCTCTTGGCTATTAACCCATTGGCTGTCACGACTATTGGTACAATGATCGCTGAGTTATTCTTATTCTTAATAAGTCTTCGTTTGTAGCCTGAATTTCAGACCGCCAAGTAAATTCCATTCACAAGACATACGACATCTACCAACCCGCACTAGGCACGCGTGGTGGATTAAGGCCCAATCCCTGTCACAGAGAGGAGGCCTGTGTCCCAGCAGTGGCAACTTTATATGCTGATTATGATGAGTATAGTATCCCAGCGATAGCGGAACAATGCACGTTTACACAAACACAGAATAAGAATCTTGTTACTCGTAGCTATACAGACAGAGTATATAAGCCCAAAACATGCAGTCAAAGTAACCTCTGCGCTGCCAACAAGATCTGAAATACAATCGTATAACGACACGAAGAAGATCACCATACCCTTCTACTACACCCTAACATCCAGTTTCTGACTTCAAAATTTTAAGTTGAGAACTTATCAAAATGCCATCGGAACGGCAGTAGGGTGTGATTGTGGAGCTACGTCACAAACCATGCTCCACCCCATCCATCTAGCCCTCTGTGTCCAAAAACATGCAGTCAAAGTGACCTCTGCGCTGCCACCGACAACGCCGTGGAAGTGGCAAAGTTTTGGGAAAACAAGATTTAAAATACAGTCGTGCCAGCTACACGAACTAGGAGAACTACGTAACATTCTAAATTTCTTTGCGAAATTTGGGGAGTCAGCAAAGTGGGGAGACATTGAGGGAGTCACCTTAACTAGTTCTAAAGAAGAGTTTGACAATTTCTTGAAGTTGAGAACTTGTCAAAGTTCAATTCCCAATTCAGTAAACCTCCTGTTTGACACTGATTTTGTTCTCCGGTAGGTATCTAATACTAGCTAGCTAGTTATTTGCATCGAAGACCTCCGTAGCGCATGAGAATATTCTCATGCGCTAAATACATATGTATTTACTGAAGTGAATACACGTAAGATGAATTGCCTAGAAGTTAAACCTTATCTGCCCTCTGCAGAAGACCTCAGTATACAAAGTTGCACCCTCACTGTGCAACGTAAACAAGGGTTATTTTACAGTACGCTAGAAATGCTAATGCTGGAATTCTATGAGCAAAGATGTCTGGTAGTGAAGTGTATTAAGCTGCTGAATATAAGTACCAAACACTACAGCGATGACTTGAGTTTGATGATACCAAGTCTCAAACAAAGGGTCGTCATGTTTGACATGTAAGATTTAGCACATTTTGGCAATAAAACTGGTTTTTAGTTTAAAAAAATATTTCAGAGAAAAATCAAAAGTCATTTATTCACACTGGGCTGAGAATCAGCACTTTTTGAATGTAAAATTACATTTAAAGACAGTCCCCCAAAACACCCGCCGACCATCCACTTCCTATTGCTTGGAAGAAATGGCGCAACAAACTCCGCAGCGGCACAGCTATTTTTTTTGTAGAATAGTAATAGTTACTAGATAAAATTTCGTCGGCTCAGTTAAGAAACTAGAAATCTACTGTTTGTGAGTGATCAAGCTGCCTGATTTACTGTTTGTTTTATGGTTTTCTGATGGGGTTTGTGAAATAAAAATAACAAGTAGTCGTTACAATGGTCGCGAATGCAAATGTAATTAATAAAACAAAGTAGGTACAGCGGTCGAGGAAAGGGGTATGAGAACAATTGGCCAATCAGAACGAGCAATGGCGTCAGTTAGCTGTGCTCTGATTGGCAGATGATGGCGTGATCGAATTGCGTTCGGATATTCGTCCCAAATATCTACCTAAATCTCAACTCATGAGCTCAGCATAAACATGTATTTGCAGCCAACTGTACCTACTGACGGAACCTATTAAACTTACCTTAAGTTGATACAAAGTTGTGGATTAGGTGTCAAGTGACCCGGAACGGTTCACGGATAAACAGACCCGCCTACATAAGTTATGAAAACTGTCAACTTATGAAAGATGGCGGAATGAAAACGGATGTTACATAACATCACGCCTTGATGTTTCCCCGAAGGGTTGGGTAGAGTTGTAGGTACATATAGTACAACCACATTTCGCCAGTTATGTTTAACTCTTCGTATACCAGAAACGTAGATCCACGCGAGACTTAATAGCTTTTTTATTGTTTCTGTAATTACAGCATTCAGCTAGTTAAATCCCATGTAATACCCCCCCCGGACGAGCCCATTGCCGCGACCATGGGCTTCGCTGCTGGCTTTATCCTCCTCTAAGCACCGCACAAACCAGTTATACTGGTAATAATAACTGTCACCAATCCAAGAACAACGTTATATCAACTCGAGAAGACGCTTAACTACAAGAAGTCTTACTTAACTGTAAGTAATAAAACTAATGAACTGAAACTGGTTTCTGGTACATTTGCGCTCAGTTTACTAACTAAACGAACGGTTAACCTAACCCGATGCTAACCAGCTGCAAATTAATTGCTAGTCAGAATCTAGACACTGATTTATAACATAAGTGTGTAAGCTTGCGGTTAAAGGCCTTAACTTTTTGAAAATGTTTGATTTGATCGAAAGAAAATATTTTTTAAATGAAGTCAAACAAAAGACGGTCCCTTTTTTATTCCACAGTTGAATGATTATTTCAAATGACAAGTCGTGCTACTTTTTTTTTAATTTTAAACTCCCTTTATTTCTAGCTTAAGGTCGATAATACTTAAAAATTTCAACATATACCTATAGTTAACAACAGTGGTCAACATAATATATAGTTGTAGTTCAATATTTATAGTTGAATATATTCAGCTTTATCGGAAAAGCTGAATATATTCGCTCGCTAGCACCCCAGACCTAAAGTAAAAGCGACGTCGGTTTATCGATTTTAAATCGATAACCAACACTTGGTTTACCTTACAAGAGAAACCTATCATGCAGACACTGGCTTTAATTATTGGGGTGCCAGAATTAATCACTTTCAAAACTGTGGTAGCAGCTCTATTCGTAGACGATGTTAGTTCAGGCTAGAGGGTGTTTGGTAACTAGAATGCTGATGTAATATTTGTAGGTAGGGATGACGGGCGAATTTATGCGCTCACGGTGATTTGTAGACGAATTGCATTTCAATACATAAAATTAGATAACACAACGCCTGTATTCTCCGAAAGATTAGGCAGGCGTGTACCTATAGTGGGAGCGGTGAATGCTTATGCGAATCCCGCACCCCCGGCCATAGGCAGAAGTGGAACACCGCGGTGGTTTTAGCCGATAAGAGTTCGGCATACCCCTCCTTACCCCCACGATGGAGGAAGTCCACGAGGATTTCCACCGCTAAACCAAAAAAAATATTGCACTCCGGGAGTGCCGGCAGAAGTGAAAACTTGAATATTAACGTTGTGCATTTTTGATATTTTGGAATGCGGTCTACTCTCACTCCGTCTTACGAATTTTCGATCAGGTCACGTGTCCTGACACGAGTTTAAATTTTTTTACCCATCACAACAAAAGTGCACAACGCCGCTTAAGAAGTTTTCACTTCAAAAAGAAGGTGTGTACCTGTGGTACGATCACTAAAGGAGATAGGTACGTTAACCAGGTTCATCGGATATAGCAGAAGTTTAGTAAAAAAACCGATAGACGTTTTCGAATAAAATTTAATTTAATTAATTGAAAACAAACAATTAATTTATCAAATTAAATTTTATTCGAAAACATCCATCGGTTTCTTACTCAACTTCAGCTATATCCGACGACCCTGGTTACTTATCTCCTTTGGTGACTGTACATTCACATTTCGCCGGTTATGTTTAATTCCCATGTTATAGGGCAAGCCTATTGCCACTAATCGGACACAAGGGTCTCAACAGCAGGCCGGGTCCAGACTCCGGGCTGCTGTTGAGAAATTCCAAATAGGAAAACCCAATACCCAATCCAACCCGGGAATCAAACCCAAGACCTCATGCTTAGCATTAGCGTTTGCGACCCCTACACTAACGCACAATAAAATACATCCAGAAAAAACACATTAATAAAAAAGTTACCAAAATATGTTTTAAAAATAATCACGGTACTCAATATAACTGCGGGTTCCGTATCCAGGAATTAAATCTTTTCTTTATTGGATTCCTCTTTGAACGTGTACCGACAGTGAAACAGGGAGGTGAGTACGCAAAGAAACGTTTTTATTTTATTTGAAACAATTTTTATTTTTTATATTGCTAAGCGTGTTATGTAGATGACCTTTATGTTGCTCGTCTTTGTCATTCGTTTACGCGGGAATAGTCATTAGAGTACAGATAGAGTCATTCATTAAGCGAGTCATGTCGTTCTTTATTTATTGCTTGTAAGCAAAAAAACAAAATACAAGATCACTGCAATAGCATCTAAGTTTCGTTCTGCTACAATTATTATAATATACGTGTAGCGCACACCCATGGCGGGTCTCACACTGCCACGCGCGTACTACGTGTCTACATACAAATTCAATGAAAACTGGTTTCCGCGCGGGACATTTAGCTCCGTTTCCCGTACCCCGTAGCGTAGCATGTCGTAGTGTGAGATCCGCCTAAGGTGTGTGCTACACGCATATTTAGTTAATACTTTAAGCACACAAACGTACAGAGGTGGCTATAGGCAATTTTCACCAGTCGAACTAAAAAATAAAATGGATAATAATAATAAATTATGCTCGTAAGTATATAGTCTGCATACCTAAACATTTTGCCGTGTGTACTCGTACTGTCTATGTGTATACTTTATCGCTTTTCGAAGTGTGTGTCGTGATTTATAAGGGCTGTCTGCTCATCCTGATAGCTAGCAGGGGATAGAAGAATTAATCGATAAAATAAATTATTGATGAGAGAGTATGTTTAGGAAGGCAGCTGAAAATGTATGGGGATACGAAATAACATAGTATAATATTACAGCTGTACGCAGGCGGAGGTAGTGTAATATATGTAGTGTACACCATCATATAGTATCTCATTTTAAAGGCCCTTGTAAAATGTGGCGAGCCAATTGCCTCAAATTCAGATTCCGGGCTGCTACTAGCCACTTATATATTTTATTATTACTGTAATTGTCCGTAACATCACAGCGGGCCCTATCAGAATACCAGCGCTGTGCAAGAAATAAATGTTTATTTCTTTAATGTCGAAGCATCATCCTGAGATAGGGGCCTTTTGGCCTCGTATCGTTCGCTCGTTCTGTTTCATTTTTCTTTTTGTTACTTTTTTTTTTAAATATATTTTTTTTTTGTTTACTTTGTTTAGTTTATTTATGATCTTACTGTACGAGTCGCAATAAATATTTTTTTTTTCTTTCTTTCTACTGAACTCCCGACCCGAGGATCGAACCCAGGACTCAGGGTTGCGCTTTTAAACTAAGTGGCAGTGAGATTTACTACAGTTTGGTTTTTCTATAAGACGTCTGCATCTAGCTCACAGAATAAGCAAGCTGAACTGGTAATTGACGGCACGGTTGGCGCAGTGGTTAAGCGATTGACTGCTGCGCTGCATGTCGCGGGTTCGATTCCCGCACGGAACAAATATTTGTATGACCTACAATTAGTTGTTCCGGGTCTGGCTGTTTGTGTACCTATGTGAGTTTATATGTCTGTAAACGCACCCACGACACAGGAGAAAATCCTAGAGTGGGGCAATGTTTTATTAAAAAACAAAAAAAAAAAATGGGTCGGCCATATTAGCCGTAGAACCGATGACCGTTGGGGTCCTTGCGGTAGACGTGTTCTTGAGTGGAGACCGCGAATTGGAAAACGTAAGGTAGGACGCCCTTAGGATAGGTGGAGCGACGATCTTCGTAGGTAGGTTGGTAGGAGCTGGAGAGAGATAAATGAAAATCGGATTAAATGGCGTGCAATAGGAGAGACTTTTGTCCAGCAGTGGACTGCTATAGGTTGATTAAAATGAAAAAGAACCACCAACACCAACGAACGTATAGTATATGGCACGCATCCCATTTGACATAAGTAAGTAATATGGATCATAAAGGCCGATGTTCAACTGAACACATTTCTTTGTTTCCCCTTCAAATATTATCATAGGTTTAAAGCTTATAACATCGTGTATCGACCGGAGAAAGCGATTTTCTCCGGTCAATGAATTTCATGCCGAATTGGTTCTCTACCCTTCACAAATCAAGCCAGCATGTTTTGTTCACTGGCATTCTGTTATTCCTACATACGATCGTATTATCAATTGAGTGAATATTATTCATACATTGAGAACATTTTCCAATACATGTCTTGTTTCGGATTTCATTTGTTTTACATTGTATCTAGACTCTATTCAAATTCATGTTTCCAATTTATGTTATTTCAAGTAAAACAAATATCAACTTTATTTTAGTAGTAACGCCACGACAGACATGAGGTATTATGGCATATTATGCCCACACGACAGATAGTTATATCACCATATCAAAAGGCACGGAGTTTATTTTCTAAATGGTTCTAAGACAAGGGAATTAACTTGCTCCTTCATTGAATGCAATGCTTTGCCCTGCCTTAGGAGAACACATTAACTTAACCCATTAAGTTTGGTTCCCTACAGACCCCTTTCAGTCTGAATGCCTGTAACGAGGGCATTCAGAAGCCTGCACATTTCACAAACCGTCCAGTTTCACATTAGATATCTCCCCAAAGGTCGATTAAAAGATCGCTTTAACGATAAGACCGCCCATTGTGTCACCCCTTGTAAAATTGTAACATTTATATCTGTAGTATTTATGGTGTACATAATAAGGAGTATTTCCATTCTATTATATTCTCCCCGTTGTAGCAATGATGACTTACCATACCTATACCCTGTCCATAAGGTTAACCGTTTTTTGACAGCTGTCTTAGAACGTACATATTCCAGATTACGTAAAAGTAAACTTTAAAATGCGTAATAAAATAAATATAATATAAACCGCATTATCTTATTAAATTAGCTTATTTATGGCTTCTTACAGATATTATAATATCGTACGTGTATCAATCAATGTATTGTGTGTTGCTGCAATCACTAGTTCCATTAAAAAAATTTCATCCCCTCTTTACATGTAGGGGAGATACCCTAAATAATTGTTTTTTTCAAAATTTTATTTTACCACCTTTTTGGCGTCATTAACGTGTATACTCATGCCAAATTACAACTTTCTAGTACCAATAGTTTTTGAGCTAAACCGCGGACAGACAGACAAACGGACATGGCGAAACTATAAGGGTTCCTTGTTGACTACGGAACCCAAAAAAAAGGCTAGGCAGATCTATTGAAAGAGATAGAATATACTTACTTTATTATAGACCGAAATAATAACACAGCTTACCCAGTAAAATACTCGCACTCGTATACTGCCTAAAATAAAAATAAATTCTCATAATCTATATATATAAAATTCAAAGTCCTGACTGACTGACTGACTGACTGAGACATCAACGCACAGCCTAAACCGCTGGTCCTAGAGACATGAAATTTGGAGGGTGTATTCTTCGTGAAGAGTAGGTATCCACTAAGAAAGGGTTTTTCGAAATTCCACCCCTAAGAGGGTGAAATGGGGGGATTTCGTTTGTACGAAAAACCTTATTCCTTGAGTTAATAAACTTGAAACTTGGCACGAATACTTATCTAAGTAAATTATGAAGTCGGGGATTTTTTGTTTTTATATACTACCCCCTAAAAGGGGATTAGGGGGTTTCAAAGTTTGTATGGAAGAATTTTAGCGCGGGGTCCGATTTAATCGAAACTCAGTATTTATACCTAAAATTGAAAGGAAAGGATAATGTATATCAGGGTTTTTCGAAAATCTACCCCGGACGGCCTGAAAAGGGGTAGTCAATTTTACAGGGGAGGATTTTACAAAGTGGCTTGATTAACTCGAAAATTGGTATAAATAATCCTTGAGTCAAGTTATGAACACATCCCAAATGATTTTTTCAGAATTCCACCCCTGTGGGGGTGAAAAGCGGGGATACAGTTTATATGAAAAATCTTATTCGTTAGGTTAATAATCTTGAAAATTGGCATGAATACTCGCCTAAGTAAGCAATAAAGTTTATCATTTTTAGTTTTTCAAAACTACCCCTCAAAGGGGATATAGGGGTGTTAAAGTTTGTGTGGAAGAATTTGAACGGTCCGATTAACTCGAAACTCAGTGTACTGTGTGTGTACTTAAGACTAAAAATAAATAATGACACGTATGAGGGTTTTTCGAAAATCTACCCCTAAAGGGGTGAAAAGGGGCAGTTAATTATACAGGGGAGGATTATAATAAGTGGCTTGATTAATTATAAAATTGGTATAAATAATCTTTTAAACCGACATCCACGCGGGCGAAGCCGCGGGCAGAAGCTAGTTTTATATAAAATCTGTAGATTTCACGTTCAAAGTCCGCTCCGATTTGTAACAGAAACGAGGTAACAAGTGAGACAGCGCATGTTTTCCGATAGCAATCAGGGACAATCATATCCACGATCACTGGTAACTGCGACACGACACCACAGAACAGATATGTTTCAAGTCAGTACAGAAGGTTCACTTATACTGGGTAGAAAAAGGCCAATCACCAAGCTGACGGTAAGAGCCGATGGTAACAGCTTACTCTTCGAAGTTCCTGCCACTCTCTATACAATTAATATTCAGCGTGGAGCAGCAACCACCTCCGTAACAACCAGGAACCCCACCGATCTGCCAATACACTGAGAATAATTTTGGTGCCGCCGGCAACATAATGTCTTTTCTCACATCAGTGATATCAGGGGTGACATGAACAACATAAGTAACCAGTAATGTGGTAGCGAGGCTGGCTACTCAGGGTGCGCAGTTAATGCATAGAAGCATCTTATAAGGTGTATGTCTTGTCTTCTATGACCCTTCTTTTCATATTTTTTGACATGGCGCAATCGTAGCGAGCGTGAACTTTGATTGGGGACAGTTTACTTCACTTGTTTGACGCAAACGTTCTGAGGGGAGGTTTTTGAAATTGTTCGTTGAAAATAAAAGATAGATCGAATAATAGGTAGATTTTTCTTGAGAGAATAAAGTATCAGTTAAAACATGGGAAATATTACGGACAAAAACATACATCGCGACACTACATACGCATCACAACCTCACTGAAAATCTCGTTGATGAACTAGCAGACATTCTTATTACTGCTACTTTAGTTGATGAGTCCAATTACTACAACTTGTGCGGGTTTGCGTTGTAAAAGATGTTAATGCTAACCTCATAAAGGTTTGTATGAAGAGTTAATGACGCCCTTTCTTCTAACCAGAAAGGACCGTACCAACGAAAATGAAACGCCACGGTGAACAAAAGAACAAAAAACAAATAAACCTGAAACAGTACTCGTGTTTACTGACCAACAACATTATGCTTATTTAGAAAACAAGCCCACATTGTTTAAGCTCTTAACCTAATAGAAGGAAAGTACATACATTCAACAAACGACACAGTTATGCGTCATTCAAAATTTACGACGAATCACATAGTTATGGGATCACTACCTATATAAGGTTTTGTATGGGTTCTGCTGCGTCAAGCATGGGGTGGACATAGGGAGTGTCCTGTAAGATACGGAAGTTTCGATGACTATGGTAATATTTTAGGGCGTACCGAAGGTTTTCATGGCATTTCAAGCTCGATTCATCCATATCTGGTAATTTGAAAAATGGTTTTATTTTATCGCAAGTTGCAACAGCTTTTTTTCTGTGGAGAGCATTTTTTCTGTATCGAGCTGTCGTTCTCTATTGTAAACAAAGTATGAGCAATAGGCAAGTCACTAAATAATAATAATAATGAGACAAGCACACGTATTAAATCCAGTCGTAAGAGTAAACGGGACAGAAAAAATATTTTCTCTATCTCCTTCGCATAGGTTTAACTTAAGTTTTTGCATGCCTCCTGTTGTGTGTGTACAGTTATACCTGTTTAATCTGATTAAGTTTTTTCGTATGTATTGCCATAATGGCATTATTGCAATGCTTTCATTGCAACCGACATGATGATCAAATGCCAGAATAGTGATCGACACGGAGTGTGAGAAACCGCAAGCCTCAACAGATAAAAAAGTTTGTGGAAACTTTCATCTACTGCTTTATTTAGCTTATAAACCGCCGACTAGTCCGCTACTGAAATTGTTTCTTGAAAGGCCCGTCGTCTAACTAACGCGTTATTAACTAGTTTGTGATTGGTGGCGTCGTGTACGGTCCGTCGTTGAAATACTAGTGTTGTGAAATTCTGGCTACTACTATTGGTGATTTTAGTGCAGGCCCCAACGATACACTTTTTTCTGTAATGTTCATTTTTTACTTAGAATTTTTTTTTTAGGAACCTTAAATATGTTTTACTGAAAGAAAAAGCATAATTCCTTTTTCCTTCATCTCGTACTCTCGGACTTCATATCATCATCAGTGGAAGTGGTGAGAACCGTCAGAGTTTCTCAAGTTTACGACCACTAACAGGGGCGAATATACTTGCATTTCGTCCTGCACTACTTCCGAAATATCGGTCATAAAATGTAGGCATAAACACGCCATGTCATAAGTAACTACCGCACTATTAGAAGTATCGGCATACAGGTTACTGTTATAGAGAGGCTTCGGTTCTCTGAACCGTAACTGCGTAACACACTTTCAATCAGTATCCACAAGGATTTTGAAAGAAATTCCTAAACCATTGCTTCATAGCTTTGAAAAATTCGTCTGCTCAGCAATATTAATAACGCAATGAATATTGTTGGACTGTCAAAATCAATGGCGTGTATGTGTCGTGTGTGGTGTTGTGTATTTTGTTTGTGTTGCGTATTTACCGCGCTGGTATAGCACAATTCTTTGCTGTAAGAAAATCACTAGAAGTAAAAGGTGTGTAAAGTTACCTTAAAAAATAATAAGAATATCAGGAAAGGATAACGAAAAAAAAGGAAAAGGGGAAGAGGAGGGGAGCGGGAGAGTAGGGGAGGGGGGAGGAGGGGAGGGGGAATGGAGGGGGGGCGAAAGGGGAAGTAGAAAGAATATCAGAGATAATTTAGGGACAACGTTGTTGAGTTCCAATGTTGGAATCCAAGGTATGAATGTCGTTAAATGGGTACATCTTAAATTAGAGAAGTAAGAAGTCAAAATATCATACGAGTATGCCACAAAATGGCAGCCAAAATGCCCCTTATTATTTATCGTGTTTGACTAGGCTCCCTCGCTCAATAACATTTATTGGCCTGAACCAATAAATTTATTTGAACGAAACTTTGTTTTTCCTAACTGATAAAGCTATGAACAGACAGGGTAGGATAATGGAGCATGCTCCTGCATAAGACTTCGCTAATTATACAGATAATGGTACTTAAAAGCACTTTCGTAGTATGAATCTATCAAAAGATAGAAAAACAGAATAATAGATGGTTTTATTCTTTTTACGGATAACTGTAGACTAATCCGGCGTTCCTGCTCAGATATTCGTGTTTTTTCCGTGTTTCAACGGATTAAGTATAAGCTTTTCGTTCATAATTATGCGAGATTATTTTCGCATTTTGTAGACGACGATAGCCATATTTGTCTAAAATATTTCAGGCATCTCAAAAAATTCGTATCTTAAGGTACAGCCAGTAATAAATTATGTAGTTTAAAATAGAATTTTCATCTTTGATCTTTCTAAAAATATGAAAGGTAGATTGTGAGACGTACGCTTTTCTTTGAGACCACGACTTTGAAATTAAAACGCGAAGTTTCTTTCAAAGTTTCTTGTTCATACTTTCTACATTTTTTTATTAATAAAGTAACTATGAAAACGAAAAATTGAAAAGTGATTTATAAAAGTATAAGTAATCTTTTAATTTTTCTATTTGCTTATTTCAGTTATAAATCAATATTTCATTAGCATTCTTAAGAATGATGGACATAGGTAAACTCTTCTACAACCATAGTTTGATATATTTTTTTCCATTAATTTACGAGTCTATTGTTCCCCTCCTGGGCAAAGCTCCCCATATTTTCCACTTTTCTTTGTGCTGTGCCTTCTCCGTTCAATCGGTTAGAAACTAGTCCACGTCGTCACGCCAAGCGTTTCTTAGGCCTACATCGGTGACGGCGCCCGTCTTCAGGCACCCACTGTGTGACGACTTTGGCCCATCTGTCTGGATGCATCCTATATGTGTGGCTATGACATATTTATGATAGTTTTAAGTTTTTTTTTTAACGGGGACACGTTTAAAAAAAAATCACCCTAGGAATTTCTCCTGTATCGTGGGTGCGTTTGCAAACATTTAGTCACATACACAAACAGCCAGACCCGAAACAACTACTTGTAGGCCATACAAATATTTGATTTTATCAGGGATCCATACTATTGCCATTTACTATAGGTAAAAATTGTAATCCTCTGGGCTGCTTCAGATAATTCAATGGTGGTAAAATCCAGCAAAATAATGAAATACCAAACAATTACTTTGATGTGCGTAGTGCGATGTCCGCAGTGACGATCGTTGAATAAATAAGGCTGGAAAAACTCACTGCTCTTCAATTCATTAATGGCAGAGAAATCAATAAAATACATTATCATCATAAACCCCGGCAGGAGCTCGGGGCTAAATGATAACAATCTATCGAAGGATAAGTCCGCTTGCCGCGGTCGGTTCGTGAATTGGCGACCATCCATTACATATCGAAACCCCTGCGTGCTTTGAAAAGCAGGTTAAGCCGTTGGTCCCGGCTGTCATTTGTAGATTTTTGACAGTCGTTACTGGTCAGAAGCCCGAAAATCTGAAAATCAGTCTTACCAAGAGCTATCGTATTACTACCCAGTAACTGGCTTGTGAAGGTCAGGTAGGCAGTCGCTTCATGTAAAATACTGGTATTCAGCTGCATCCGGTTGGACTAGAAGTGCACTCAAACATAGTTGGGTAGAGGCAAGGCAGATGATGATCATAATTCAACTACCTTCTACGTTCCGCTATGAATCTTAAGTAACATCGTAAGTCAATCTCACCGGGGGCGTCCCACGCTTCATTGCCATCTCTAATTGAACCATTTGTACCCCAACCCTTGCCCACTCACTACAAAGTTAACAATACCGGGGATGTGTCGACCCCGCCGTAAATCGTTCGCCATAAAACGCTAAAGGATTGATGACTGTGTCGCCAATCCTTACGTTTTATTGCTATTTACACTATAAACTAGGAATAAAAGTTAGTAATATCTGAAATTGCCTCTAAAACTAGCGAACACTTTTCAACAGGTGGCATTCAATATAACTTGTAGAGGGGTTCCTAAATAAATAGAAACGTCCATTTGTTTGTTGAAAGGTATTTTTTAAAAGAGAAGAGGAGAATTCTGGCTTTATTTCACGAAGACTTATAGAATACTAGCTGCGCCTCGCGGTTTCACCCGCATAAGTTTCGATCCCGTGGGAATATCGGGATAAAAAGTATCCTATGTGTTATTCCTGGCTATAAACTATCTGTGTGCCAAATTTCATCCAAATCCGTTCAGTACTTTTGCCGTGAAAGAGTAACAAACATCCATACATCCATACAAACTTTCGCATTTATAATATTAGTAGGATTATATGGATTTTGTACCTGTTTGCGACGCTCATTAGGCGAGATAAGCTTCTAATTAGTCAAGATTTGCTCGTAGTACCTATGTAAGTTAAGTCCTCAGGCTTCATTTCATATTATGCGACCAATTGAGAATTTCAAAGTCCCTTCAGTACAGTTCATTAAAAGAGGAAACTATATGATTCAGTCGAGTTATAAATTCTCAGCCGTTATTGTGACGGCACCGCTCTTAATCAGGTAGCACAGAATATTTTTTGGTTTCAAAAGCTTAAAAATTAGCAGTATCTTGCGCTGCGTATACCGTAATCCTGCTCAAGACAGGAAGGACTTAACATTCTAAAGCCTTTCCTTTCCAGCGTAGAACTGTGACCTCTGTTGAAAGTATTAGGAGTTATTTTTATGCATATAATAGCGCGTTCACAGAAGGTCTAGTCGCCACATGCGAAAAAAAAATGGTGGATAAATGTATTTTGTTCCGTACCTCAAAACAAAAAGTACGTACAAAGTACGGAACTCTCGGTACGCGAGTCGGACTCACAATGACCGGTTTTTTTTTTAATATGGCATCTCTGCGCAACTCAATTTACATCGTCCTTGTTTCGGGCCTCCGAGTATGAATTTATTGATTACAATAGAGTTGACCTTCACTTTACGATGGACCCTAAATATATCGAATCTAAATATTTATGCAGAAACTCTGACATACCTTAAGAGGTTTGCTTTTCCATCTACATTATCTTTAAGGTAAAAATTCACTCTATTATGCAAATGCAAAGTATGAAATGTATCGAATCAGTACAGTGGTTAACCATGAAACAAAAACAAAGTAGTCCAACTCTGTACGAATATTACATAACATCACGCCTCTATTCCCCGAAGGGTTAGTCAGAGGTGTACCTATAGAACCTACACCTACATTTCGCCAGTCATGTTTAAGACCCATGTCATAAGAATACTACAAAGAATACTACAAAGAGTTAAAGTCCCTTGTCTTAAGTTCTCTGTACAACGAAAAAGTTGCTTTTTTCAAGCATAATATAAATAATAAAATAAATAATCCTAAACTATTATGGAAAAATCTCAAATCCACATTATCACCCTATAAACCCAGACAAGACCTTCCGTCGCATTTTACAGATCCAAATTTAATTAATAATACTTTTTTGATAGTTCCCGGTAACCCCGTTGCAAGCACGACACTTATGACTTATTTTGAGAACCATAGACATGGTGAAGCAATTTTCACAATCAATCCTGTGGATCAGAACGACATCTCTCGTATTATATCCAACCTTAAAAGTAACGCCGAAGGTTATGATAACATTACACTTGACATGCTAAACATGATTCTGCCTTATGCACTAAGTACTGTAACTAACATTGTAAACTGCTCAATAGTGACTTCAACGTTCCCTGACCAATGGAAAATTGCTTCCGTTCGGCCCTTACCAAAAAATGACAACCCAATTGCAGTAAAAGACCTTCGCCCTATTAGCATTTTACCGTGTCTGTCTAAAGTGCTGGAAAAAGTCGTCAGCCACCAGTTAACGCATTTTCTGGAACAAAATAACGTGTTGCCGGACCTATAGTCTGGTTTCAGAAAACAGCGCAGTACTGCCACTGCCTTACTGGATGTGACTGATAATCTTCTATCAGCCCAAGATAAGGGTATGTGCTCATTGCTGGTCCTGTTGGATTTTTCCAGGGCATTTGACGCAATAAATATTCCGTTATTGCTATCGAAGCTAAATTATTACGGGTTTGACCCCAGCGCTACGCAATGGTTCCGCAGCTACCTTAGTGATAGAAAACAACTTGTGGATCTGCTTTTGGGTGACGGCACTGCTCTTACATCGACTCTTACTTCCATTGAGAGAGGGGTTCCGCAGGGATCTATATTAGGCCCAATTATATTTATTTTATACTGTGCAGATATAATTAAATGCCTCCAGAGATGCAAGTATCACATATACGCCGATGACGTCCAGTTATACATATCTTTTAGTCCAGAGGAATACGATAGTGCCATTAAAGACCTAAACGAAGACCTTCGTAGAATCGCAGCCTGGTCTGGGGAAAATTGCCTGTCACTAAACCCAACCAAGACGAAATACATGGTGTTTGGCACAAGGCAGCAACTAGCTAAATTACCCGCAACGTTGCACCTGGAGCTAATGGGCGAACCAATTGACAGAGTTTATGAGGCGCGGAATCTCGGTCTTATCATGGACAAAGACCTCCGTTTCGAAAAACACGTAGCCGACTCGGTAAGCAACTGCTTTTACCGCCTGAAAGTTCTGTACAAGATTAGGCCGTACTTGTCCGAAACGCTGCGGGAGCGGCTAGTTGAAACCCTGGTTTTGTCTAGGCTAAACTACGCAGATACCGTCTACGGCCCCCGCCTATTGGCTCGCACAGATCGGCTCATTCAAAGGGTCCAAAACGCTTGTGCTCGGTTTTGTTATAAAATTCCTCCCAGAAGTCACGTGACTCCGTTTTTAAACAAACATTTCACACTGAAAATGAAATCGAGACGCAAATTACACTTAGCGTGCCTTCTGTTTGGTGTAGTTAAATACCAGAAGCCGGACTACCTGTACGACAAGTTGAGTTGGATAGCCAGTAGACGAGAATGTGGGAGAAGGCAATGCTCGCAACAACTCTCGACCCAGTCGCATAGCACAGCCGCTTTTAGAGGTAGCTTCCGTTACGCGGCTTCCAAAATATGGAATAACCTGCCACCACCAATCAGAGAAATTAACACCATAGCTGTTTTTAGACGACGCTTACGGCAGTATCTCACGGAAGCGCAAAGGAAGGTAGATATGGTCACAATAGATGTTTCAATTATATGATGTATGCTACTATCCCCACTCGAGTATGTGTCAGTGTTTCGGTGAGTGTTGCACGAAAATATAAATAATAGTCAGTCAGTGCTTTTTTTTGGTTTATTTTTTGCAATATTACTCAACTCACACTATTTATGTATGTACATATTTGTTACTATTTTTTATTTGTCACATATTTATCATATTTATGTATGTATACACACGCCACGTTGCAGTGTAAAACTGATTTACATCCGTCACCTCACACATCAGGTTCAGTTGAAAACCAGCGTCAGGCACTAGTTGTCTGGCATTTTTGCTGAACTGGGCCTTTTTGGTGCAGCCGTGAGGCACACATTCCTGCTAATTTCTTGCATATGTTTTATACTAGGTAGTTTAGTTTCAATAATGCTATTAATATTATTATTACTTTCTATTTGTTTTCTTTATTATTTGCTATCTGATGTATCTATGTATCTGATGTATTGTGTGTCTTTTAGTCTGTGCTAAATAAATGTATTTTCTTTCTTCTTTCTTCTTTTCTTTCATAGATATGCCATAGCGAGCCTATTGCCATAAACCGGTCACACATCCAGACTCCGGGCTGCTAATGAGACATTCCTGATGGAAAAGCCTAATTACAGTTTCCCCGACCTGGGGATCGAACCCAGGACCTCATGCTCAACAGTAGCGCTTGCAACCACTTGACCAACGAGGTAGTCTAGACTCTGCAAGAAGTCAAAAGCTTGCGCAAACCTAATTAATCACGATTTTAAAGATTTGTGACTTATTTACATCATGTTTTTTAAGTTTCTGCCTTTGAAAACTTCCTCAAACAAAAATAAAACAAGATTCTCTTCGGCCAGTTATTTTAAAATAGTATTTTAGTGTGGCGAAACCGGAACTACGGCTTTCGAGCGCAACTGATTACTATATTTTTGTCCATTTTATTACAGTTTTACTAGCTGCGCCCTGCGGTTTCACCCGCATTCGTTTCAATCCTGTGGGAATATCGGGATTAAAAGTATCCTGTGTTAATCCTGGTTATAAACTATATAGTGCCAAATTTCATTCAAATCCGTTCAGTAGTTTTGGCGTGAAAGAGTAACAAACATCCATCCATCCATCCATACAAACTTTCGCGTTTATAATATTAGTAGGATGGATTAGTAGGATATGCCACCAGATTTATAAAGTCACTCATTAAGTGGACCTTCTGCAAATCAATCTTACTGCTGAATATGAAGTGAAGAAAATATTTTCTTAATTATATTTGAAGGGCACTTTTTATCATTTTAGTCGTTATCAATTTACCTTTAATGGGTTACGAAAAAATTCGCTATATATAGTTCAAAGGTCGTCTGGACGAAAGAATTCTTAGTAATTTATGATTTTATATGCCAATATAAGTATCAGAAGTCAGTTTTTAATGGAGATGCTATAAAGAAATATGTCTGTCCTCCCAGATTAGTAGATTGCTTTTACGCAACAATGCGTAAAAGGTGCGCTTCCCTGGTGCGCAGGGTGTAGGGCGGCTCCTACAGTGTCTTAAGCATGGTTGCGAGTCGCCTGGACAGTGAACACGTGGGTTACTTTTGTGCCGTCTCTCATGGAATGTTGCAAAGGTGATCAACGGTCATTTCTTTTATAGTTTTCCTTGTTTTTGTTTAGTGTCTGTGCTTACTAACATAGTCGTAAGTTTTACTTACAATCTGATTGAGTTTTGGGTACTTTAATAAAGAATTATTCTATTCTATTCTCAAAACGGTGAAAGAAAACATCGTGAGGAAACCGGCATGTCCTAGAACTAAAAATCATGTGACATCTACCAACCCGCACCGGGCACGGGTGGTGGATTACATCCCACTCCCTATCAAAAAGAGAGGAGGCCTGTGTCCCAGCAGTGGGAACATTATAGGCTGATTATGCTTTCTTTTAGAAAAAATATTGAGTTTCATGATTTCAGTCGCAATCTATTAACTATGAACACTTAGCTTCACCACAGTTATACGGCAGAGCATAAGCTAAGTTCAAATCCATAATATAATTCCACAAGTACCTTGTGCCACATGTACAACGCTAATTGGCTTCCGTAGATAGCAAGATACTTCTTCAACCAACTCTATTAATTCAAAATATTAACATTTTGTTTATAACTTTTAATTAGAATCTAGTAGGGTGTGTTTATTATCTTTCAGTTACTTCAATTTTGAATAAAACATTGTTCGAGGCAACAAGTTTACTCAGCAAGTTTGTGAATAAACAGTTTTGCTTTTGGTAATTGTTTTAATCAATTTCTGAGAGGCTTGTTATACATTATATGGTGCCCGTGACTTTGTGTATAGCAGGTAAATATTACACTCTTTAAAACTTTTTTTTTTATAAAACGTTGCCCCACACTAAGAATTACTCCTGTATCTTAGGTGCGTTTACAAACATTTTAACGCACATACACAAACAGCCAGGCCCGAAACAGCTACCTATAGGCAATACAAATATTTGTTTCCGCGTTTGTTTCAGTTGTTTGTGCGCGACACGCAGCGCAGCAGTCGATCGCTCAGCCACTGCGCCAACCGTGTCTTCAACACACACACAGATAGACACAACACGAGAAAGAGAACAAGAATGTAGTACCATGCTCCACCTCCTACCCTGCCCTCTGTGTCCCAAAACAAGCAGTTAAAGTGACCTCTGCGCTGCCACTGACGATGCCGTGGAAGTGACAAAGATTTGAGCCAAGAAGATATAAAATTCAGTCGTGCTAGGTACACAAAAAAGAAACAGTACCTATTTATATTTTTGGTCGATTAAAAATCACCGAAACGGTCTCTCTACGATCAAATGAAAGTATTATTGAATAGCCAACCTTGCTGGGTCATCAATAAACTAGATCTATCTGTCTTCTGGTGATCAAAGACATTTTTTTCCCAACTAGCGAACGGCCCGTGCTTCGCACGATTTATAAATGCGACTTGACAAAACATATGGGGAACAGGGTGTAAAGTTCACTCATACTCTATAGAAAAGGGAGGACCCTCCAGACGGGTGGGCTACTGTCCAACGATTGATGTCGGGACGTTGTATAATATCCTAGTCGCGCGATTAACTCTGCTTTCGCGATGCAGGATTTCGCGTGACGTCAATGTAATGCGTAGTTCGCATGTAGCTTGTAGATGCCGCCACAATACCTACATTATATTATAAGTTTAATCTTAATGTATTTTTATCTAAATGATGGTGAAAACTGCATTCAAATCCGTTGTGTAGTTCAGAAGAACAACCCAGTCATACAAACAGACACGCAGAAGCGACTTTAATTCCAACTCAAAGCAATTATTTCAAATAAACCAATTACAGGTACTTTTTAATTGTCAAAGGATCGGTAAGTCAGGAAGATAAAGCTAGATGCCGATTCCAAAGCGTAATAGGTTCCTATGAAAAAGCAAGGGCAAGAAACTCCACGGACACTCTTTTATAATAATTATATATATATTATATATATTTCATTTATTCTCAGGATAACAAATATCCCATTGGGTTAGGAACAATAGTCTTAACCTATATTAGTACTTAATTAATATCAACGACAATGTACAGGTGACAAGTAACCTCATCAACGGGCTGTCATGTCTCCCGGCTATAGCGCGTAGAATGGTGTTGGGGCTGCTACGGAGTTTGTTTAGCAGGGAGGCCGCTTTCTTACGTAGTACAGCATTGAAGCAGTCGGTACGTGCCTCAGCGAACATAGATGACGCGCTACAGAACCGAGGCAGACGCCACAGCACTCTAAATGCGTTGTTGTACTAGACACCAGCCGGTCGGCCGGTCGGCTATTTACAGATGATTCGGGTAACATACAAACCACACCGACGCGGCGACGGCGACGGCGACTTTTTATTACCTTACAGACATTTACATTGAAATGATTATATTATCGTATAAAAAGTTTAACTACACATATAAGCAGGGTCCGCCATGGAATCGAGTTTACGAGGGACATAATGGTGTTTGCTTTCGATGACACTTTTTCTCTCATTTTCCTTATTTTTTTGACATTTCCATTGAAATGGAGTCGACTTACCGACTTAGAATAAGGATTATTTATCGAATGATACGGAGCACCTGTGATTTCAAGAGCACTGCCGAAATGTTAGACATAAAATTATAATATATAACATAACATCACGCCTGTAATACTCAAAGGGTTAGGCAGAAGTGTACCTAAGATACACTTATATTTCAGTAGTTGAGATAAAGTCCCATTTAAAAGGGAAAAACTTCCACGCACAACGGTCCACTTGAAGGACTAAGTGTGGAAACCAGCCATAACATAGAAGGGGAAAGCTTATTGCCTCTATCAGATCACAAATGCGGGCAGACAGTTGAGCACCTCAAGAAGAATCAGTAATACGTTGATCAAATACAATATATTTTTTAAATTGGGCCGCCCAGCAGATGCTAAACATTTGATGGTTATTGAAAGAATTTACAAGTAAAGAAAAATAATAAATAAATATGAAGGAAAAAGGAATACATCTTTCTGACATGACGGGGCATGACAGCTAAGGGAGCGCCATGTCGTTTGACGTCGCCGTTCGACGGCATACGAGACGGTTATGCCACGGTAATATTATCTATACCTACAGTATTGTAACTCGGCCGCATCTTGGAAATAAATGCCTACAGCCGCGCGGTACGTAAACATGCGATAGGGCTGCCCGCCTCCAGCATTTTAATTAAATTTGCCTACTTTGTGTTTCTATTTAGTTTACTAAATATACTTTTTTTATATGAACAAATAAAATACTTTGTGAATTGAATAGGAAGTGTTCAATAAAAACAAATGCGTGTTGTTTTTTGATTGGTAGATTTCATTAAAAAACCATGTTTATGTTTGAATAAAAAATATTTGTATATATTTATATTTTATAATAAACGATTTGTTATAAAATGTAAATATCTTATAAATTTGCGACCGAAAAATATTTGCGCCTCGACTGAGACGTAAGAAATGCTTTATTATTAAATTTTAAAGAATAAAAAATCCGCATTCTAATATAAAGCTTAATATAGTGAAAAAATCGCGCGGTGATTGTTAAAAAAACAACACACCGTCCGTTCGTCACTGCGGCACAGTCGCGACTGCCTGCATGTCGAGCGCATACCGAGATCGAGGCGCGTAGATAGCTCGCGCTTCGTCCGTTTGTATGAAGTTGGAATACTGTATAGATAATATTACCGTGGTTATGCTCCCAAGGCTACAGATGTTTTGCATCAAAGACAAACTTCTGATAAGGGTTTCATGCTTCATAAATAACAATATTTTAAAACTACAATTATAACCTACAAACAATATTATTATCTATCATATTCATAGGTATATAAAAGAGGCTCGATACTAAATAATAACAGACGCACGGATCGATCGTTCAAGTTAAGCTACGTTTGCCGCGATTGGTCCCTGTGACTATCTTTACATATCAAGACCCCTCCGTGCCTCGGAAAGCACGTTAAGCTGTTGGCAGCTCGAACGTCTCTTAAAGAATCTTACCAAGAGGTTTTCTATTACCCAGTAACCGGGTTGTGGAGGTCAGATAGGCAGTCGCTCCATGTAAAATATTGGTACTCAGCTGCATCCGGTTAGACTGGAAGCCGACCCCAACATAGTTGGGAAAAGTCTTAGCAGATGATGATTCATATGTATATAAAATGAGTACCTACCTTACTATAAACCACCAGCAGCATACCATACAAAACCACCATACCATTATTCAATTATTCTCAAACGAATCCCTACCGCAACGCACTATGCTGACCAACCCATCATTTTCGTATACAATATCGTGCTATAGAGTAGACGTGGCTGTTCGCGATTTGCAATATATGGAAATATAAATCTGTACTGGCGTAGACCACGATGCAAAGCTACAAGAAATCGGCTGATATTCAAAGAGCATCCTCGTTTGATATACATGGTAGTATATAGGTAGTGTTATTCAAATGTTTGGGATAGATTCTACCTTAATATGGGAGTTATAATATGTATATTACTTAAAGAGGATATGCATTCATCGTGTTCGTTGATCTGAGGATGAAACTGCCCGTCCTAATTGAACGCCACCTGAACGTCGTGCGATGGTCGCACACCGAACGTCGTGCGACCATCGCACAACGTCATCGCGGGAATTTCAACTATGAATTACTAGCTGCACCTGCTGCGTGGGAATATCGGCATAAAAAGTATCTTATATGTTAATCCCGGTTATAAACCATCTGTTTGCCAAATTTCATCCAAATCCGTTCAGTAATTTTTGCGAGAAAGAGTAACAAACATCCATCCATCCATCCATACAAACTTTCATATTTATAATATTAGTAAGATTTATTTATTTTCTCTCATGCATAATAGATTAAGTCGGTGTTTGTATATGAACCGTAGTTTGTCACCCAAACCCATTTGTCAGGTCACTGCAAAACACAGTGTTGGTTTGCTAATATTGTAATTAAAATGTCAAAATTAGTATAGAAACACTATCCAAAAAAAAAAAAACAGATTTACAACATAATTTTTAAACGCAAAACAATTCTATTCGTTGTACATTTGATCGCAGCTTCACGCGCAAATAGAATTCACGCGAACTTGGGCGCGAGATCCCGTTCCATTGCACACCGCCTTACAGTCGCGCTTGTGACCACCAGACCTTCGAAGTTGTCAGATGAAAAAAGACATAAATATATATTTTTATACGTATAATTTTTACATAAATTGAGTAAAATAAACCCTTCACCAACACCATGTTCATACATAGTATATTCAAACGGTAGCGTCAATAATATCGATTAGTTTACTATTGTCACTCCATTCAATGCGACAATTATGATAATCACCATCATAATGGCGTTGGCCACATTTACATATGACTGCGGCACAATACTGTAACTGCATTATGCAAAAATATTCGCGAGTTGAACTGTGTTATCATAAGAATGGTCAAGTTAACAGTGTTGTATTGTGGTTTGTTGATACATAAGGGGTGTTGGTATACCTACAGGGGTAAGGGGATACTTTTACGAGTAAAATCAATTTAGAGGGATAACCTATTAATGGTGGCTTCTAATCATAGAGGAATAATATTAAAAAAATAATTAAGAACACTATCTGTCCACTTCATCATAGTTGTGTATGTATTTAATATATTATTTTGAGTATGATATAATTATTATCATTCTAGTGATATTTATTTTAGAAGCATGTACTCGTATGTATGTTTATTTTTGTATAGTATGTTAATATATTCTCGTAATTTTTGTTTAGTTTTTTAAGTGAATTGTTTTTGATTGTATGTATTATTTTTTTGTCTCCTTTACAATTTCACACGCTGTCTACACCTCTGTATCTATTGTCCTGTCTCGGGTGTGCTGAAAGAGATTTCTTGTGAAATAAGCATCACCTCTGTACCTATTTTTCTTGTCTGTTTATATATAATATAATATCCCTAATAATAATAATATCGCTGGACATTTCACACAGCACCATTTGTCCCAAGCTAAGCAACCTAATGCTTGTGTTATGGTAACAAGATGGCTGATAAACTACTTATATACATTTTTTTTTGTTGTAAATACATACATATTATAGATAGAAAAACACCCAGACTCGGAACAAATACATGTAGGTCATACAAATATTTGTTCCGTGCGGGAATCGAACCCGCGACACGCAGCGCAGCAGTCAATCGCTTAACCACTGCGCCAACCGTGCCGTCATACATCATACGTCATATGTGTGTACATAAATGGTAAATAAAAAATAAAATAAAAAATTAATAGGCATAGGTATAATATAATTTTGTAAAGAAATTATTACCAACAATTTGTCGATTCTCTCTGCTAGCTGGTGTGGGCCAGCAAACTGACTGCGTGAAAATGAATGCTGAAATAAACTCCGAAGAACTGTCGAATCTCACCTCTAACCAGCGAATTTAGTCTAATTTCAATACTATTAACGTGTTGCCATTTCTTACTTAGTGACAGTGGAAATCTGATAATTTCATACTAAAAATAGTCGCAAGTTCATATAAAAAACTGTCGCAAGGTTTGAATAAGCGAATAATCGAAATAGTTTTAGGTATTTATGTATATTGGCAACTACAAAGCTACATGAGCTGCATGAGTATGATATCTACATGAGATATGGAACAAAAAATAAAGCACATTTCACGCATAGAGGACGACACGCGGACGTGACGGCGACGTGACAAGAACATGAAAGCTCGTCAGGAGCATTCCAGCCCGTCTGCAGTACTATTTGCATGAATTATCACGCAAGGGATAATAAATGTCCGCGTTACTTCCCTTGGCCACGTCTCGTCATTCTGAATAGAATTAGTTATGTAGGTACTGCACGAAAGATATGAACGTTAAACTCAAAAACTTAGCTAAAATATGCTTGTAAAATCCGTTAAAACCCAAGTACTCGTATTCTAAGTTTTATTCAGATTTTTTCCAGGTCAGGTGGTACACCTTGTGTATTCGTCTGACATTATGCTGAGCTAAGGCCCTTTTGGCATTATAATCTTTGTTTCCTGTTTTAAAGTTTTAAGGTGTTATTTTTTTTCTGTAATACGAATAAACGCATTTTTCTTTATTTTTCTTTTACTAGGCATTAATTAGGATCACTGTAGTCGTCATCATCGCGTCGGCGGAGGATCGTGTGTTCTTGTCCAAACCCCCGATTGCACACGACGCTTAACTATACGTCGAAATAGGTGCACGTCGACACTCAACCGCTTCTCTTGAATCTAATACACAAATGCCTTGAAGCAACATCTCATCACAAACCAAACCATCTGACCTCCGGAACACCAAAATTACATTTCCGTTACACTTCCTAAAGGTCCCGACACACTTTGAACAACCGCCACAACGCCACACATTCTCACTGGCTGTCAACCAAAACGTGACCTCGCAAGTTGACTTTTGACCAATGAGAATGCAACGTCCATACAGCGCAGGATAGTATTTCAAGTCTATTCCCGGCTTAAAGTGTAACACAGACTTATACGTTTCGACAGCTCGACTTCCAAGTACAAACTTGGTGTCTGTAAGTTATCGTCACCGTCCGACACGTTGGTACTAACACATAGTGTACCCAGACAGTTTCCAACTGGTGGCAAGTTATGGGTTAGGTCGAAAACTTGCCTGTTTACTGGCGCCAGTTCGAGTTGCTGTGTACTGTCGGAAAACTTTCATAATGTGGGGCGACAAGACATGTGTTACTTTGGAATTTGCCTGTTGCTGTGTCTTAGTTGCGAGTTTGCTTGAGTCTTGTATTTATTGCATTGTTTTTCAAGTTATTTTGAGCAAACTGCATGCTCATGATACAGCATTGGGCGAAATTCTCAAGTCACTGATACAGAAAAAACAATCAAGACTATGTTTAAGAAACCATGAAAGGCTTAGAGATTTTCTGCACGATTTTATGCTTAAATTGATGCAGTGAGTTAACTTACAAAGTTATTTTTAGCAAAAAAATTCAATAAATTCATGACAAAGAATTTATGGAAATCACGCACTTAGGCAAAAATGTTCACGTAGGTATGCTTTTATAGTATAACTACGATCAACGGAATATTTTTTAGGCATTTTTTTAAACATAAAAGCCAGGTCAAAGAGTTTTAGAATATTACTGAATAAAAATTGATAGCAATAAATAGTCTTTAAATAAATGAGACGTGAAAATCTGCTTACGTATAAACATATTTACGAAGGTAGTTTTGATCAGTAACCCTCTGTGTGTAGGATTGACAAAGCTTTCATTCGTGAGTTTAGATTGTTCGAGTATTACATGTCATTGTTCTCTTTACACCGTCCTACCGCAATAGGTACCAATAAAAAGACGGCGACCAATATAAAATCACCAAATTACATAACATCAAGCTTGTATTATTGCATAGAGAGCAGTGGTGCCCCAGTGGTAACGGCGATTTACGAATTGTAGGTCGTAGGTTCGAACCCAGACAGGCATTTCATTACCACTGCTCTCAAAACTCTGAAGAAAAACATCGTGAGGAAGCCGGCATGTCCTTAAACCCAAAAATTCGAAGATAAACGCACCTTCGGTGCAAGAAAGTCACAAATAGCCCAAAACTGCAAAATCGAGCTAAGTATGCCAAATTGTCTCTGAACCATGCCTATACTTGGGGCAACAAAAACATCCGCGAAGGTATCTCAAAATTCTACTAGATGGCGCAGGTGCCTTTGTGGTTATTGGCGGATTTTCCATGCGTTTTGGGCCGACAACGTGTCATTGGACAGTAGTGCCCCTGCACCCGCGAGTGTTTGACGTACGTTGGAGCTACAGTCACACAAAGGTATTTATGACCATTTTTATTATCACTTATTGGAGCGACAAAAACGTATCTAATTTTAAGACCTCAATTCGTTTTTATAAATTACAAAAATTTTGGAGCTACAAAGGCATTTGTTATAAAAGCGTTTTTGTTGATCCAACATAAATAACATATTTAACTACATAAATTGGAACTACAAAGTCACTAACTAAAAAGAGTTTTTTTTAGGTCCATATAATTTTTTCAACTATTCTATTGGATCTACAAAGTCTTAAACTATAAAAATGTTGTAAAGGTCCAATATTACTATTTAGAACGTGATAATAAAAAGACTTGTGACCTTTTAATTCCATTTTTTGTATCATAAGTACTAGCTGTTTAGTTTAGAAACATTATTGAGACTTTGTTACTCCGTAATCATTTACTCATTCAATTTTTTTTTTGTCAAAGTTGCACCTAAATATAAGATAAACCACATTGTTTTTATTTATATGCTACTTTGACGATGATAACGATGATCCAGCAATGCTATTCTCTGAAAGACTACGACGAGCTCGTCGCTGAAACTAGTATGTCTCCAATGGATTTTCAACTTTATGGTCTAGAACATAAAGTTGAAAATCCATTAAAGACAAACTGTCTCGACGCCGAGCGGCAAAGCTTAGAGAATAGCGTACTGTATTACATCTAAGGTATCGTACAGTATACATGACTAAAGCCACTTAGAAACACAATGGAACGAGAAATTGAATTTGAGTAAGTTGTTATAACTCACAATTTCTTTAATAGGGAGGCTGTTCGGCTAATCTAATTAAAGAACCTTTCATAGTTTCCCTACTGTTGTTTCTCACTTCAGGCCTTGCCTTTGCATTATAAAAAAAAACATTGTAAATCTGATTTACAAATATCTTTAAAAACCATTTTTTTTTCAGAGAGCAATGGGTTCCCGAAGTAAAAAAAATATTTCTATGGTTCCGATTCAAGACAATAATTTAAAGGAAAACAATACATTAGTTGAAACCTGGTTAGCGAACTTTCATCCGGAAGATCAGAGGGGCAATTCTCGTAATTTTAAGAACGTTCACAGTCTGATCTCAGTCTCAATCTGTCAAAAAAACCTCTAATTTCCCTACATTTTGACAAGTTTTTGACATTTTTTTGTCGCTGAGATGAGACTGTGACTAGATTTTGAACGTTTGAAATTACAAGAATTGACCTTCTGGACAATGATCACGATTCCAATTTAGAATCCTCTCGTTTTTCAATAAATAATATCTCCAGTACTTCATATGATACAAAAAACGAACTGTCAGTTACTGACAGGAGCACAAAATGTGATAATGACGTGGACACAGTTTTAATACAAGAAGTTAACGCTGATTCTATTTTACCAAATACCGTAATAGAGAATGTCGCAACCAAAGATATTGAAAATACAGTCATTACTACAGATAGCGAAAGATTTATCCTTTCAGATGATGGAGAAATAGTTTCTTCCAATGTTGTCATCACAGATATAGTGCCAGAAAACACTTTAGCAAAATATATGCTAAGGCAAGACACCATCTCGAATGCCAATGACTTGAAGGCCAACCCAGATAATAATGAAGATTTTTCCGTGAGTGATGGATCTGAATATGAAACACCGGAAAAAAAGTGACAAAAGAATGTTTTTCACCCAATCTGTAGAACATCCAGTCCTAGCAGTGATTCCTCCACCTCTAGCAGCGGCTCCTCCAGCTCAAGTAGCGGATCATCCAGCTCGAGTTCATCTAGCTCTGGCAACCGTTCCAAGCACTCCAAATTTACATCTCGCTCCAAACGTGTTTCTAATGTGTCAATTGTACATCATAATGCAGCCTCTGAGAATATTCAACCAAGTATTGTAACTAAGTCTAAAAAAAGGACCAAAATTGATAGTTTGACCACGAAGAATGTTAAAATTCCTCGTCAAATCAGTTTGACTACTAAGTTAGACCACGAGGAAAGAACGAAAACCCAAGTCAATGGCAAAAAAACCAGAGAAAGTATTTAAAAAACACTGCTCAAGCATATACGTGAACTAGAGGTAAGCCATGAGGAAAGCCATGCCGGAAAAAAGTATTCGTCCACCTTGTACGAGTACCTGCCGATTGTCTTGTTCAAATAAGTTTTCCACAAATGATAGGAATGTAATATTTAAGACATACTGGGGCTTTAATTCTTTTCAAAGACAGCGTGACTTCCTTGCTTCTTGTGTAAAGCAAGTTGAACCTGAATTCCGTACCATCAAGATTCGAAAAGGTGGAGACGTGAATAGAAAATGTAGAAAACCAAACACATCCTACTTTCTTGTAAATAACGGCAGTAAAATAAGGGTTTTTAAAACGTTCCTATTGAATACACTGGCTATAAGTAATAAACCACTACGACGTACGACTACGTAACTGAAAATAAATTTGCAAGTATAAGTGTAATTCCAACAGATAAACGCGGTAAGCATGGAAAACAGTCAAAGCTGGATGCTGAAATAATACAATCTGTACGTGACCACATTAATTCGGGCCCTAGGATGGAAAGCCACTACATCAGAGCCAATTCATCAAGAGAGTATATAGATGGAGGTTTGACTGTAGCCGAACTACACCGTAACTATAGTCAAAAACGTATATCTGACAACAAGAAACCAGCCAATTACGACGCATACCATCGGATTTTTAATACCCAATTTAATATCAGCTTTTTTATTCCTCGTAAAGACTAATGTGACGTATGTGAGGCCTTTAAGAATGCTGTAGATAAAGAACCGTTGAGGTCCAGCTATAATCTACATCAAGAGGAAAAGAGTCTAAGTAGAATAGAAAAAAAAACAAGATGTAGACGAGTGTAAAAAGCCTGATAGCAACAACATTGTGGCTATATTCGATCTACAAGCCGTATTGCCTTGTCCTATAGGTCAATGGTCGGCATTTTTTTATAAAAGTAAACGTAATTGTAACTTCACAGTATCAGATATTAAAGATGAGAAAACATTCTGTTTCTTTTGGCATGAGGGTCTGGGTAAACGAGGAGCCAATGAAATAGGTTCTTGTTTGTACGATTTTTTAAAAGAATGTTCTTCGACTAAACCAAATTCATACATAACTTTTTTCTCAGATAACTGTTGCGGCCAACAAAAAAACAAATTCATTCTTATTTTAAAATTCAATTAATCAATTTATTGACAAAACTGTCAGCGTGGGACGAACAGTGCCTATTAGCGCCATCTCGTGCGCGGTTGACGCAACTAGGTTAACCGATTACCGGCCGTGAATCGACAGTTTTCTATCCATGTATCGGATACTTTAACATAGTTTAGTAACAAGGGATTTGGTAAGAATTTAGAAGTAAAGTCACAGAACATTATCTCTATTATGGAAACTTTTAGCCGATCTGAATTACCTAACCGTTTAAAACAGCTTATATTTTACGATCTGCAGCGAGATCGTAAAATATAAGCTGCTTTAAACGGTAAGTACTGACAATAGGTACTTTTCTAAGTAAATATCTAGATCAGAATAGTGGTGGCCCAAGGATAAAGGCCCCGACTTACGAGGTGCAGGTAGTGGGTTCGAAACACAGGCAGGCGCATTACTTTGTGTAAATAATTTCATCACCACTGCTGTCAAAACGGTGAAGCAAAACATCGTGAGGAAACCGGCATGTCCTACAACCAAAAATTCGAAGACATAGGTATACTAACCCGCACTCGGCCCGCGCTCGAAAAAAGGATGCCTATGTGACCTACGTCCCAGCAGTGGGAATATTATAGGCTGATTAAGTTTTGATCAGGCTCAGTTGTTCTAGTCCCGATATATCCAAGGATGGGTGAGCACGGTGGTTTTTATGGTCAGGATTTCTGGAAATGAAATATACACCACGGCTTCAACACGTACTTAAATTAAAGTAAACTTAATTATTGCCAGAGATTTACGCAACAATCGAGGCAATGACAAATGACAATCGTAAACGGGTCCCTTCTACAGCGGCGGCCATTCGTGCCGATTCTTTCGTACAGACGCAAGCACATCAAGCTACTAAAATCTGCCAAATTTCTTTAATAGATTTTTAACTTTATCGCTAAATCATTAGGTTCAAAGTTGATTGGGAAAATTTGTCACTTTCGGGTAGCTTGATATGCAGGCGTTTGTAAACCGAAATTATCACTAAAAAAACTACATTTTGGTGATTTTTAATCTAGTTTAGAGGCATTTGTGACAAGAGAATCGGCACCATTTTCTACCATCAATATAGATGAATAAAAATAAACATTCATATTTGCGACGGTTTCAGTGCTTTTAAAATAAAAATATTAAATAATAGTGTTCACAAAAAAGGTTACCAAACCGCTCTACGCGATTGTTACAAATATTTTAACAAATACGATCTGATGCCAGAACCAATTTTACAAATGGAATATTTATTCGGATTTCCAATTCAATAAATGTAAGTGGATGTGTAACAAATAAATAAATATGCTACTGTAGAGACCTGGAAGAGCCCTCTACGTACCAGGAGGAATCAAACGACTTATGACTCCTTTTAAATTATATATTGTGCGAACGTCTTTACATATTATTCACTAAATTACCACTGACAGAACTTAACAAAAAGCCTAATAAGAATCTTTGACACTAGCTTGAACGGTCGAATGGAACCCGCGCATAAATATAGCCGGCCTGTACCAAATAAGGTTGCCTACGGCAGACAAGCTCTACACTACCTAGTATTTATTCCAGCACTTCAGTTATATTATTCATATAGATTGGAGCGCCATTCTGATATTTTGAATAAAAGTTTTGATTCAAAAGTTACACCAACATTTAACAAATAATACAACAAAGAACAAAAAATACCGAACAAGTGCGTGTACGACCACGCACAATGAAACACCCAAGAACAAACTTAACTTTGTAGTTGTTAAAATGTTCTCCCATACATCGAAATACGTCATGGTCAATTCCAACTGCAAATGTAAGTTTGTAATCGTAAAAAAATGTGATAGAACTTGACGATGATCTTTTTCCTCTACTTGTGCTGTGAGATCTTGCTTATTGCCAAATTTTATGATTCTAGGTCAACGGGAAGTATCGGTTTTGAATTATTTGCGAGTATCAAATTATGTCGCAAAAATTTCCGTATTTTTTTATTGCGTTGACGTAAGTACGTAAGTCTACGGTCCCTTAGAGATTTTAAAAAATCAAGCTTAGACCCTTGATATTAAATTCAACTTGATACATCCACGCGTTCCTGAGAAAAATAAGTCTTGACAGACATACAGATAGACGGACGGACAACGACGTGATCCTATTCGGGTTTCGTTTTTTCCTTTTAAGGTACGGATCCCTGAAAAGAATACATAAAACGGCAAAACCAATTGCAATCAGAGAAATAGAAGGAATCTCATTCAGAATTGATAGCATACAATGAGAATGATACAAGAAAACTTAAAAGGAAAAATGTTACATTTTCTATCTTTTCGATTTCACTTTATTATTCAGAGAATCGCTTCTGTCAGTTCGCTGCATTCTTGCAAGTACATAATGAGATTCCATTGAAGAAAATATTCAACGTATGTCGTGAGCGAGCTGGCAACTACGTGATACAGTATCCAAGAATTTTTAAATATGTCCGTATTCACTTCCACATTTTTCCATGAAATAATAGTTAAGTACAGCACAGTGACGAGCATAAACATATTACTATGGACAGTATGGCAATAATAGTGAGAGGCTCGTGGCTAAATAATAACAGCTGCCAGGTCGAACGATCAGGTTAAGCTACGCTTGCGCGGTTGGTCTGTGGATGGATGACCATCTTTACATACCGAGACCCCTCCATGCCTCGGAAAGTACGTTGAGCCGTTGGTCCCGGCTGTTTCTCGTGGATCTTGGTCTTACCGAAGGTAAGACTGGTTGTGGAGTTCAGACAGATTTTTATTTTTATTCGACATAATATTATAGCAACAAAACTAGGCGAAGACACTGGTCCCTAGGGGCTACGCAAGACATGCCCGTTAATATTATTTGACAAATATTTTTTAAACCGATGCAGCCTCCTACATTTTGGTGTCGCTTGTCTCGACAGATAGTGTTCCTTCGATATCACATATTTGTGCTGCCATTTGCATATGCCTCCCATAAGTGATCGCATATATTTTCCGTCATATATTAATGGATGAATCCCGAAATCAGATATTATTGCCGAGTTGTTCATAGTTATAATTATACTTATACCTACTCGTGACTGTAAATTCTAGTATGAGTATCAAACAACTTCTAAGCCGCGAATTATGAAGCCCAGCTTTTGTTATTCGAGTCTCTATGTTTATTGTACTGTTTTGCCTGCATTTAAAAAAAGGAAAAATAAATTAAAAATAATATGTATGCTTCAGAGCAGAGGCTTCCCTTTCCTTTTCCACACACTTTTATTCTTTGCTTATGCTGGCCCTTCCTTTTGGTAGGCGACATCTATTATGGTTTACTTATTTTTATTTTTATTGTAACCTAATCAGGATCTTTCGCATGACCTCGGTTTATTGATACTGGCTGAAACCTTCATATGAAATCCATAAATAATAGAACTCCATTTTCAAAACGCATTCGAACTCGTAATTGCACTAAAATCCGACGTGCCAGTCACACACGTACCAATCAGCGACGCTAATAACGGCGATGAGCATTCAGTCGCTATAACACAAATTGGACGGCCTGATGACACTGTCATGGCGTCGCAGGGGTCAAATTATTGGAAATATCATTCATATTACAGGCAAAATCTATGACTAAATACTGATTGGGCTGGTATAATGCCACCGAATGGATTTCGCGCATGGGTATACCATCCTTTTTAAACATTATTATGCATGAAAAGAAGTCAGAAAGTTCAAATATTTAATGACGTTTCCGATTTATTTGAAAACACAATTGTAGCTTATTTGTTTGATGATTTTTTTGAAAAAGGTCAGGTGCGTAGTACTGGCAACCGGCGCGCGTGTATGACATGCCTTATGAACGTAAACGAAGCAAAAGAAGTATATAAGGATCGGGTCGCGTTCTGTAGTTTTAATATTTTATTAGGTATATTATTTTTCTTTAAGTATATTGTATCGGTACAGCGTCCTAATAATGGTTTGCTGCACCGGACGACGTCATCATGTCGGCGCCGGCTGTCGCTAAAAACCTGCGCTGGGGCTCTGTCTTGCATAGGGTCTTAGCATTATGATGAGCGTTGGCCGTTTTGCGTGGATTTGATACATGTTTGTTGGTTGTTGTCCCCCAACTTGTTATTTTTTCTGCGTCATGTTTATCGCAAGTAAACGCCGTTGTCGTATTTATTTCTTTTTCTTTCATTCAGGTTTCGAATCGACGCTCATTTTATGTTAAATTAATTGACATGCTGATTCACCCAACTACAACTAAGTATTTACATTTTCTTGAATATCACATAAAATGGCGGAGTAGCAATTATATACAATCCGGTAAGTCAGTTTGTATTGATGCCACCCTACCATCAACTGTTGCGCGCAAATTTTATTCTGTTATTGGAATAGCATAAGCATTGGAATATAAGATAAGCATAATCAGCCTATAATGTCCCCACTGCTGGGACACAGGCTTCCCCTCTTCGAGAGGGAATGGGCTATAATCTACCACAACCAGGGCCCAGTGCACATGACATGTCTTCGAATTTTTGGTTCTAGAACATGCCAGTTTCCTCACGACGTTTTCCTTCACCGTTTTGAGAGGAGTGGTGATGACATTATTTACACAAAGTAAAGCGCCTACCTATCTGGGTTTGAACCCAAGACCTCTCGTAAGTCGCTGCCGCTGCTCCACTGCTCCACTGCTCTCCTCTCCTAATGCATACCTTTTTGACGTATACATCTACTGAAGCGCTGACTGGGCATCGTTGTCAAGTCAGCGGTCGCAACTGAAGAAGGTAAGTTACAGGGGTAAATTCCCGTGTACCCCGGCTAAGTGCGAAACACTCGGGTTCTTTTGTCAGTAGCAGCCTAAATTCTGAATTAGCGTCCGATTAATGGCATGGTCGCGTCCCTGTAAAATGGAACTTGTAACATACCTGATGGGGTGTAATATACTTACACTTCTGTCTACCACTCCGGGCAATCTAGCCGTAAAGAGGTGTCAAACGTCTTCGTCTTCAAAATGTGTCAGAAAATTCTAAAAGATTTTCACCTCAGAATTGTTTTCTGTCGAAATTAAAACTAATTTCTTATCTCCGGTGATGACGCTTTATGTAGACGAACGTTGTTTTTCGTGTATTTATTTTCTATCTCTTACAAGATAAAGACGAAATTGTCTGTTATGTAACAGTACATAACCACGACTATGTTCCTTGATGAAAAAGGTGGGGAGTACCTACGATTGTTAATTTTTATAACCTACTATGTAGCTTCCGCCCACGGCTTTGCCCGCGTGGTATGTTTGTTACTCTTTCACGCAAAAACTACAGAACGGATTTGGATGAAATTTGGCACAAAAATGGTTTATAACCAGGATTAACATATAGAATACTTTTTATCCCGATATTCTCACGGGATCGAAACTTACACGGGTGAAACCGCGGGGCGCAGCTAGTACTTTCACAATATGCATTTAGTAAAAAGCTGTTATTTTGATATTACAAACCGAGACAGACATTTCAATTTTATTTATTTTATGATAATTTAATGACTTGTATATTAGTATGCATAGATAGATCATGAGGACAAAGTAATGAAAATTAAAACAGCATTAATAAGCTAAATAATTTATTTTTTTAAAATACCAAAGCAATTACATTAACCAACTGCATTATTATATATCTATGTAGGTATCCTACTATATGTATGTTCGAGCATCGCAAACATTTAGTTCGGAATCAGACATACGTTGAAGTTTACATGATATTCAACAGTACCACAAGTTAGACCTTACAGTTTCCAATTTGTATTTGAGTCTACATAGACCGAACTAGTCTATCTTGATTACAGTTACAGTGCTCTGTAATTTTACAAATAATTTCGCAGCAAACATACAATTTGATCGTTATTAACTGACATAATATTATCACAAACCCAGTCTTCCAATTGTTTGTTGTAGTTATTAACTAATAACTTATTATACCTCTACGTTTTGCTGTAGGTGATTTATTATTTCTGTGTTTATATAATTAGGAGGGCCGTCTTGCGAAAAAATGGTTCTCAAAAATAATAAAAATGTCACGAATAAAAAATTAAAACCAGACAAATGGCTGGTGCTTCGTTTAGTAAAAAGAGCTTGTAAAAACGAGCGACAAGCAATACATGGATCAATGAATCAAGTAAGAATGGATGGAGTGGACCAGATTATAATTTTGTAACTTTTGCATGCCTATTAGTGACAATAAGGGCTATAAGCTATTCCTTATGTCACCACGTACAGACGCCAGAACATCAAGCTACTACAATCTGTCAAATTTCTTTAATAGATTTTCAACTTTTTCGCTAAAGCATTAGGGTCAAGGTTGATTGGGAAAATTTTACAGTTTCGGGTAGCTTGATGTGCCAGTCTGCACTATACCCACATTTGCATAATAAAATAATTACCTTCATCTTTATCCACATGTTGAGACGGGAAAACACAGAGAGACCGATGATATATAGACCCAAATATTTATGCAAAATATTCCACTATGAAACAAGCACAATTGAACCTATTTCAGCAAATACGAGAACATCTTGATCCGAGAGATATTGAAAATGTTATATGCAGTTATGAGGGTCACGAATTTGAATCACAAAGTGGCCTTGTCGCAGGGTGAGCCTGCGACAAGGAGGCTTCATATCACAGTCAATCTCGGATCACTACGTCACGATATTCTACGGACCTTTACGTATTATTCGAGAAAATTAATTATATTTTCTTGTGACTTTCCGTGTGAACTGAGATAAAAAATGTCGTAGATGAACATGGCGGAAGAAATTAGCTATCAATGTACTAAAAATGGTAATCTTTGAAAAGATTTGTCGTAAATATTTAAATCCGTTTAATTTTCCTGCACGTGGTTGACCTGCCATGCTCAAAACATTTTGCATAATTTTCGACCTGTTTTGTCCCACAACCAATGCAGAGCAAAACCAATCCTTTCTCTAGACATCTAGTTCGTCCCACCAACTTCACCTGGGTCTACCGGGATACCGTTAGACGTATTCTGGGATCAGTTTAAGTCCCCAAATAGATTAAGATAAATCTAAAACAAAAGAAATATAGTCATTCAATTGATAGAGCTTATAAACTAGCAATTTACAGATCACAGTATGAAAAGGTCAGCCCACTTTGCGAGCCGGAAGTAATTAGAGGGCCATTTTGTCGTTTGAGCACCTTATTGCCAAAGTTTGAATCCCTTGATACTTTTGTTGATAGGATACAAACTCGTTTCAGATAGTTGATACTTTCATTTAATTGAGGGTAACTAGGTACATAGTTTACAAAATGGCTAAATGACGATAAAATGGCGACAGCACCTACATTATTTTATAAACTACTATGTCAATGTCATCTGTCAATGTCCCATACATTGACAGATGACGTGAAATCCATCTTCCAAATTCACCACTCAAATTACACATCCCAGCCTACACCATGACATAACATCGTTACCTTGCCGAGAATCATTAGTCCTGTGCCTGTAATCTTTGGCTATTTGTTAAAACGTGATGTATTTCTGTTGCAGTGGAATATTCGAGATGGTTTGATGAGTTTTCGTGATAGATAGCCTCATATTTGAGACTGTGCCGTGTCAAACGTGGGTAGTAATGTATGACCGCGTGGTATGGAACCTTTTAGCTTAGTACTTGGGATTTATGTTATTTGTATGCATTGAGGAATTTGTGGATCCAATGGTTTTCTGATAGGCAATTACATTTTTCTTTACGATATAACACATAGCCAATATGAATTTTAAATCACCGTCACACAGTGAGTCACCAGAGTTCGATACTTCATCATCGTCATCTGCCGAGCCTTTTCCCAACTTTGTTGGGAAAAGGCTCGGCAGATGGGTCACACTACCACGTCCTGAAAGGAATACGTCAAATTACAAGTCACCCTGTAGATACATATATGTATGACCCTAGTCTCACAGGATTTAAACGGAAGATAATAACATCAAAATGAACTAAGAGGTCGAGGTATCTTGTAATTTATGAAGACATGAATAGGTACACAGAAAACCTACAGAACGATGAAAAGAGTACCTACATAAACTTAGTTACTTTTTCCTAATTTATGAAGGTCACATATTTAGAAATATCACTGCAGACGGTACACAATTTAGACTCATATAAAATGTGTTGTACTGGTTTCTTTATAAGTTCTGTTTATGTCTGTAGAAACGAAATAGAAAAAACTTTTTCACAGACTGCTACGGCGTAGCTGTAAAATGACGCCACGGCTACACCTGCTACGCTTTCGTAGCAGATATCCAAATTGCTACGCGAAAGCTACTATGTGGCTATTCATATTTTTTTAAAGAGCAGTAATGTAATGTATTGTATTGAGTAGCTGCCCAATTTTTTTTATATTTTAGTAGTTAGAGTAGGCTATATTACAAAATATTTGATTGTCAGGTGAATAACAAAAATGGAAAAATACCAATGTACGGTCACCAAAGGAGATAAGTAACCAGGGCCATCGGATATAGTCGAAGTTTGGCAAGAAACCGATGGATGTTTTCGAATGAAATTTAATTTCATTAATAGAAAACAAACAGTTTATTTATCAAATTAAATTTCATTCAAAAATATCCAACGGTTTCTTACGAAGTTTAGTAAGAAACCGTTGGATATTTTTGAATGAAATTTAATTTACTATATCCGATGCCCTGGTTACTTATCTCTTTTGCCGACTGTACATATATATTACTACTAATTTTCCTAAACAAACCTTCATAGCTGTTTACACATTCGCAGATGTGTCTTCACCCTTACAAAATCTTACCTACGAGTACAACAATTCGTTGTCACCTGTCATCAAAGCGACGTTTGTCACAATGTCAGTTCAGCTGTTTAATGAAAGCATCAAGTCGCATCAAGTCGCCAGTCGCCCTTCGTCACGCCAACACTGAACTTTCATTCTGTAATGACGTCATGCGCCCCTTTTCACAGACTTTCAATTAGCCAGAGTGACAGCGTGAAGAGAGAACCGACAACGTTTCGCACGCCACGTGGGTGACGGCCTTATGCCAAGGAATATAAATAGGTTGGACGAAGGAGTTGCGTTGGAAAAGATAAGTGTTTAGTGCTCGTTTGTTTTTTTTTTCTGTGAATAAAAATAGATCGCATGAAATATTCGTTGATTTCATCATTTGTTTACGAAATATAATCTTCTTTTGGCGTATCACAATAAATTAAAATAGATTAATCCACGTTTCGAATAAAATTGATTCGGATGAATTAGGAGAATTCGCCTATAAGTACAGTGCAGTGGTGGCCCAGTGGTAACGGACGCAAATTACGAGTTGCAGGTCTTAGGTTCGAACCCAGACAGGTGCTTTACTTTGAGTAAATTAATTAATCAACGCTGCTCTCAAAACGGTCTAGGAAAAAATCGTGAGAAAACCGGTATGTCCTACAACCAAAAATTCGGACATATGACATCTACCAACCCGCACTGGGCCCGCGTGGTGGCCATTACAGCCCACTCCTCTCTCAGAGAGGAGGCCTGTGTCCCAGCAGTGGGAACATTAGAGGCTGACTATCCTATATACATGAACGACCACAACTCTAAAACTCCTGCGGGAGGGACATGGAGGAGAAAAACTCACGATCGTGAGCTGTGGCAAAGTCTGGGGAGGCTTTTGTTAAAGAGCAAAGCAATCTGGAGATTTCTGATGTCTAAATCTTTAATTTAAATATACTGTTAAACTACTTTAAAAACTGCTAATAAAATAAAGGGAATAATAAACAATAAAAATTGTAAACTGTATATCTAATAAAATGAAGTCTGTTAATTAAAACAAAAATTCGAAGAAACAGAACACGAGTTACTTTAATGCAGATTTACGCATTTAAGCTTTATTTTATTAGCAGTTTTAAAACTAGTTTGACTGTGTGTGTGACTTTCATTTTAGTTTTTTAATTATGTAACTTAAGTCTGCTACGTTTGTTTTTCTTCTTATCAGATTGTATTTTTGATTATATTTTTAATTGTTTTTTCTTTGTGATGGTAATATTTCATTGGCGTTATGGCTGTTAAGGTGTTATTTACGAAATTTTTAATAAAAAAATAAATAGATATGCAGTACCTACCATCAAATAAAACGTTCCTTCAACTTCCTTTTCTAAGGTGTAAACCACATCGAGTTACTCCATTAAAATACCGTCGACTATTTTAATTACTGCGCCCTACATGTGGAGCGGTGATCAAAAGCTGGCCGCGCCTTAATGAGTGTGGACCGAACGAAAAGTGAGAGGAAAAATTGTTTCATACACGTTGCGGATACTTTTAGGTGCTGGGGTATTAGGTTTAATACCCATAAAATAACATAACATCACGTCTGTAAATCCCCGAATGGTAGGCAGAGGTGTACTCATAGTACAGTTACGAGCACTAATATGTCAACACTTGGAAACTTTCAATAGCGATTTTTTCGTGAAATAACGAAAACAACAATGAAATACGACACATTGCAAAAACCTATGAGTTCGAAAATACTATGTTCACGCGTTTACACGCGTCGACGGTTGCAGTTGCCTCTGTCGGCAACACGTGTCGCTCGTGTGTATGCACACTTACTTTGGTGTGGATGGACCTGTAGTGTTGCGAAAAAATGCTTTCTTTTTGCTCCTTTTCTATATTCAGTGGTAGGTCGTGCATTGTCTGTCAGTCAGTCAGTCATGAACTAAAGAATCTGCATTTATTGAAACAAAAAAAAAAGATGAAACACTTATTAGCTCCGAAATATGTCGCCAACATAAAAAACAAAGCACAGAGCCGGCGGTGCTTGGGGGCTTGTCCAACAGTGGACGTCTTTCTGCTGAAATGATGATGATTCAAAAAAATATTAAAGCTTCCTAATAAATCCTCGTTTCGGGCATTCTTGATCGAAGCTCGTTTCTCATAATGGAACTAGTGAATTTCACAAATGACAGATTGTGATGTATGTCTGCAACGCACCAATTCCCGCCCTTGACTAGCGGCGCGGTAAACTAATGAGTTAAAATGAATGAGCGATGGGCGAGACGTGTGAATGAGAGAGCACGAGTACATGACCCATTGTAATGATTAAATATCGTTCTAATTGTATCATGCTTTTGAACTAGCTATGCCTGCGACTTTGTCTGCATGAAGTTTCGGCTTCCGACCCATCGCATCGCATCCTATCGCTTAGCATAATCAGCCTATAATGTTCCCACTGCTGGGACACAGGCCTCCTCTCTGAGTGAATGGGCCGTAATCCACCACGCGGGCCCAGTGCGGATTGGTAGATGTCACATGACTTCTTTATTTTTGGCCCTTTAAAAACGGTGAAGGAAAACATCGTTAGGAAACCGGTATATCTTAATACCGGTTTCCTCACGATGTTTTCCTTCACCGTTTTTGAGAGCAATGGTGATAAAATAAATTACACAATTTAGAGGTATGAGGAACAGGGTGTAAAGTTCACTCATCCTCCATAGAAAAGGGAGGATCCTCCGACCAGACGGGTGTTGTGTTTGGCGGGCAATTGCCCAACGACGGATGTCGGGAAGTTTGTATGTATACCTACTAATTGCGCGGTAAACTCTGCTTGCGAGATGCAGGATTTGCGTGACGTCAGTAGACGTTTTACACACAAAGTAAAGCGCCTGTCTGGGTTCGAACCCACGAACTAGCCCTCGTAAGTCGGGGCCATTATCACTTGGCCACCACTGCTCATCCTATCGCTTGCCTTATCTCAATGAAGTCCAATGAGTTCCAGTTAGATTTCAATACATATGACGAAAAATGTATTATGTTAATACTTCTATTACTAAATATTTCCTGCTTCAATATAACCCAAAGTTTCATCCAATAAAGCTAATATTTCTCCTCTAACATCTTTGTTATTGAAACTATTCACAGTCAACTGATAGCATTTCGAATCTCCACAGTATTCTCCGTAATTTGATTATTCCAACTTTGTTGTTATTAACTCATTCTAAATGAGTTTCAAGTTTTCGTTAAGTTCCAATTATGTTAAATTAACGTTTGAAACACTAGCTTACAATAACCCACCACTGGGAATTCGCTTTGAAATTTATACAAACGTAAATGTTTATTTACTTGTATATTAATCTGTATAGTCGAACTCGTAATTGCATTATTTTAACAAGAACTCCTAAATAGATTATTAGTATAGTAAATTGAAACTTCACTAATGTTGAAATGGTCAATGAAAAAATCCGGAAAAAAACCGGAGTAACCGACATAGCTTGCAAAACAGATAGAGGATGGGGCCGAAAGGCTCTGGAGTAACGACCGCGTATCGGAAGACGTAGCGTTGGAAGGCCTCCCACAATGTGGACCGATGACCTTGTGAAGGCCACAGGAATCTGCTGGATGCGGGAAGCACAGAATCAGTCGAAGTGGAGGTGCTTGGGGGAGCTCTTTGTCCAGCAGTGGACGTCTTTCGGCTGAAATGGTGACAATGATGAACCGACATAGCTTGCAGAGTAATATAATAGCAAACTGAAGGAACAGTGGGCTGCCCAAGTTTGTCGAAGAACCGATGGCCGGTGGAGCAGACGAGTCCTAGAGTGGAGACCGCGTATCGGCAAGCGTAGTGTGGGACGCCTCCCGGCTAGATGGTCCGACGACCTTAAGATGGTGGCTGAGACACTCTGGATACGCAAGGCGGAGGACAGGGTGTTGTGGCTCTGCCTCGGAGAGGACAGAGATAGGCTAAATCGATGAAGGTTGCAATTATCTAACTGTCACATAGACAAATAAGGTCTATTTGTCTTTTTATGGCTTACAAGTGACCTAAAGGAGTCTACACACCAAACCCGCCGACCCGCCGACACAGCCCGGCGGCGGCTTGGTGTGGGCGACTTTGCTTCAAGAATCATGTCGGCGACTCGTACCCGCGCGTGCAAGTCGGCGGCATGGCCGGCGACTTACGTACGCGCACGCTCAGTTGCCCGCCGACACTCCAGCGATAGTGACGTGTCAACACTGTCGTTTTCTCTTCAGGGACCCAGCTAAAATTATTCCACATGCTGCTATTATTAGATCAGTATCCATGTTTATTGTAGGCTGCAATATTCGAGAAAAACAACACGTCCCGTTCGTACACACTGCAATCACTAACTAAAAAAGTTGTACTGATTTCTTGCCGCCGACTAACTCACCGACACAGCCCCATGACACATGTTGGCGGGTTGGCGGGTTTGGGTCGCCGACACCAAGCCGCCGGCTGTGTCGGCGGGTCGGCGGGTTTGGTGTGTAGACTCCTTAAGTGACAGATCTATGCAAAGCCACTACGTAGTCGACTATACTTGATTTGAGTAATTTTCTGGTTTATACATTGTCAACGTGCCTCCGTGCCTCGAAAAGCACGTTAAACCGTAGGTCCCGGCTGTGATTCGTAGATCCCTGACAGTCGTTATGGATCGTCAGCCCAAAAGTTGACAACTAATCTTACCAAGGGGTATCGTGTTACCCAGTAACTGTGTTGTGGGGGTCAGATAGACAGTCGATCCATATAAAATACTGGTATTAAAGTGCATCTGGTTAGACTAGAAGCCGACCCCAACATAGTTGGGAAAAGCTAAGCAGGTGATGACATTTTCAGCGGCATGTTCCCATTTTATGCCTATAAACTCCTACCACGGTCAAATAAAGTTAGACGAGAGCACACAACATATTTTTTCCTAAAACAGTAAAGGTTGATTTCCACCAAACGGCTCGCATCGGATCGGAACGGATTCTACAATCTTTAAACGAACACAGTATTTAAAGTCTATATTACCAAGCCGTGCCCAGCAGCTTGACCGTGGGCGTCTTCCGCGACACGCGATCGTAGCCGAAAGTATGCTGCGACGCGCGATCGGCTCCGTTCGCCTGTCGTCGTATCCGATCGAATCCTTCGGCATTAGAACACGCCAACACGGTAGGAATGAAACTATTTGACTAGGCGCAGAAACGGATACGTTCGCAAGCGACGGTAGGTACGGAGCCAATCGTATGCGTCAACATCCTGCCGGACGCGATCGGCTGTCGCCGCATCCGTTCGTATCCTTTCCGATCCGATGCGATGCGAGTCGTTTGGTGGAAATCATCCTTTACTATGCAAAAAACACTGAGTTCAAAATGGCTACTAAATGGCCACATACAAAAATAGTCTGCAAGTAATGCCGCTATAAATTCACTGACGAATATTGTGTCATATTCAATTTACTTTTATAGCACAGGAGTTTTAGTGTTTGAATAAATGGCAAATAGTTTTTTTTTTTAATGCTAAACATTTACGATGGAGTTTTATTTTACGGAAAAAAACTGAATTAATGAATGGCTTTTGTGAATTTTTATCGAAAGGTCAAAGCGATTACAAAAATTGGATTTCATTATTAATTGTTCATCCGCATGACGCAATTGAATGTGTTTAGAGCTAACTGGTAATGATACCTCTCGTGTTACCCAGTAACTGGGTTATGGAGCCCATATAAGCAAGGTGCTCCTTGTGAGAGAAGTGGTGGCCCAGTAGAGCAGCGGTGGTCCAGTGGTATCGGCGCTGACTTACGAGTTGTAAGCCCTGAGTTCGAACTCAGACAGCCACTTTATTTTGTGTATTTAATTTTATCACAACTCCTCTCAAAACGGTGAAGGAAACCGGCGATGTCCTAGAACAAAAAAAATCGAAGCCATGTGACATAAATTACCAACCCGCACCGGGCCCGCGTGGTGGCCCACTCCCTCTGACAGAGAAGAGGCCTGTGTCCCATTTGTGGGTACATTTTAGGCTGATTATGCTATTAGTTTACACACACATAAAAATATTGGAAAAATACCGGTTGTAGGAAAACATAATCGGAACTTAGTAGTAGTAAACGATCCACTAGAAAATAGTACAGTTGACAGTTGGCACTATTTCAGCGATATAACTTCACTGTTGCTCTTTTTTATGCATGTCCATATTCCTCGTCCTGGGTCGTGTTCAAATACTTTGTGTGCAAATAAATTGAGAGGTACTGGTGTACTAAATGTACGTCAAAACGCTGAATGTGCCATCTTTTTTTATTTCACGTTTGAGCGCGAAAATTCACAGCTTTGTCGGTATATTCTAAAACTAGCTGCGCCCCGCGGTTTCACCCGCATAAGTTTCGATCCCGTGGGAATATCGGGATAAAAAGTATACTATGTGTTCATCCTGGTTATAAACCATCTGTGTGCCAAATTTCATCCAAATCCGTTCAGTAGGTTTTGCGTGAAAGAGTAACAAACATCCATACATCCATACAAACTTTCACATTTATAATATTAGTAGGATATTTCTTTGTAAAACAAAGCATACTATACAAAATATTTCAGAGTACGTTTTTTTTATGTGCAATTTATTTAGATGGAAATCAACAAAAGCATCTCTTTTCCATTAATATTTGTTTATTTTTAACCGAGCGGTCGGAGAACAAGAAATTTCACACGGACGAAGTCGCGGGCGCTAGTTAGTTAATAAAGCCTTATGCATTAGCAAAACTGTACAAAGTTGGACATAATGCCTAAGGCATTTTCTGCTAGTCTTCCCAACGAGAGATTCTGCTACTCAAAGGAACGTAAAGAGAATATTTTGCAATTTTAACAAATGATTGTAGTATTCCTAGTGCTAGCAATCAAAACGTAATCAAGTCACAGTAAGATGGTTGAAGCCGTAATAAAGAAAAAAGATTTATTAGCGGCAAACATGACGCATAAAAAAGAACACAAATACAAAAAAAAAATTACAAGTTGGGGGTACCTATCATGCGTCACATCCACGCAAAACGGCCATCGCTCATCATAATGCTAACACCCTATACGAGACACAGCCCCAGCGCTGGTTTTGGTTTGGTTTTTTGGTGGTTTTGGTTTCAGCGCTGCAGCGGTGGTTTTTTTATGGTTATATAAAAAAGCGAATCATAACTGTCTTTCAGGTTACTAATCTCGAGAAGGAAGCGCGAGTATAACTGTCTTACCAGGAATATAACTATGTTACGAGCACGACCTAGTAATGTAACTGTAAGGTATTTTATATTACCAGATCGTGCTCGTATATAACTAATCTAGTGAAATTATCTATCTTTCTATATAATATACAAAACTGTCTGACTGACATATCAACGCACAGCCGAAACTACTGGGACTAGGAATATGAAATTTTGCACACGGCTTCCTTTTATAATGTAGGGGAGCACTAAAAAGGGGTTTTTGGAAATTCGACCTTTAAGGGGGTTAAAAGGGTGGATTTTGTTTGTATAAAAAATCTTATTCCTTGAGTTAATAAACTTGGATCTTGACATGAGTTCTTATCTAAGTAAATTATGAAGTTTGTCAGTTTTTATTTTTCCGAACTACCCCCTGAAAGGGGATTGGGGGTGTAAAAGTAAGTATATATTTTCCTTGATTTGCACAACTGGTTACTCGTTTTTTTTTCCGTTTACCTATATTGTCCCACAGCTGGACAAAGGCCTATTAACCAAACAAATAACTTTTTTTTTATTACTCAATCGTGACAACCAAAACCAACAATGTTACAAGAAATAATTCAAATAATTCACATACATAATCTTTGCCTCCACTCGGGAGCTGCGAACCAGAAATCTTGACCTATACCCTGTCCATTCGGTAAAACGCTTTTTGAGAGATGGAACTAGTGATTGCAGCTACACACAATACATTGATTGATAGACGTATGGTATTATAATGTCTGTAAGAAGCCACAAATAAGATAATTCAATAAGATAAGGCAGTTTTAATTTTACTAGATATTTTAAAGTTAACTTTTACGTAATCTGTAATATGTACGTTCTAAGACAGCTATCAAACAACAGTTAACCTAATGGATAGGGTATAGTTACAATCAAAACAAAGGTGTAAGCTGACTGCGAACCTAAAGAGTAACCTAAAGGGTGACAGATGAGTTGAGATGAGTGTTTTATTTCAGGCCGCGCTGAGTGCCGCGTGATTGCAGGCACAAAGACTTGTATAGATATACCTAGCTGTTTGTTCCGCCAAGAACGAACCGCAGCCACCAGGTCCGAAGTAAAATGTAGGTGACTCAGAAGTAATACTCATACATGAATGCTGGTCTACAGGATCAAATAAAATTAGCTAGCGAAACGCAAACGTGATGGATATTGATATCTAAATTTTAATTCTTTTGAATCCCTGCACTATTGAATAAACCTAAACGCTCCTAGTTTAAAATGTTATGAACTTAACTTATACTTAAATGCCCCCACGACCCGTCCTTTTGCTTCCGTAATTTTTCGCGCTACCGTAAACAGTGATATTATTTACATCTAAAATAAAAGTCGTTTTCCAGCAATTTAATTTTGTACAACGAAATTTACTTTTTTGATCTAAAGAACCCTTTTTACACCCTGTATAAGTAAAGGCGTTTGCCCTGCATTGCGACCATCACATTTATTCATGAAAATTTAAGGGGGAAGCACCAGGGTAGCCCGCGAAATACAAATTTTCATAACTTTAGTGCAATTTGCACGTCAGTGTCAGGTTGTATGTTGACCGTAACAAGTATGTATTTACAGAAATATAATCAATAAAATCATCATACAACTCTCTAAGCTCATAATAATCCTATTAAATGACTATTAAATTCTTTTTAATTTCTTAACTTGTTAATAGTCATACTTCTGTGTCTTATTGTAATGTGTACCTATTGTTCCAGCGGTTCTAGCCTTGTCATTAGTTCTGGCCTATTTTACAAATTACTACACTTTAATAGAGCTAAGTGAGGTTCAAAAGGCGTGTGAAAGGATGCATGAAAGAATGTATTTCATAAAAAGTGTAGTTCATATGATGACTAAAATGAAGAAATGAACAACTTAAGTTTGATAAAGCTTTTGTCTATTTGAAATCACTTGTCATTTTTAACATCCACGTCAGAGACTGAAAATAAACCCCATTTTACCCGAGTGCAGCGGAACCCAAAACGAGGGTAATGGTTTGGTTTGGGCGTATTTGTTGGCTAAACAACTAATACTGATAAGTTAGGTAACCTTGGATTCGAATTGATATCGCATTGCTTTATGAATACAAAATCTGAAACTATAATACCTACACTAAATTGTTAAAAAAAAAAAAAAAAAGTAAACCGACTGTTACATAAAAAGTTTTAAACAAGGTCACTTTTCTTTCAATCTCAGATTTGATGCGACCGACTGCTTGAAAAGTCATCTTGTACGACGTCCAGCAGATTCTTGGCAGTTAGCCTTGCTGCGATCCTGCTGCCTGGTTAATAATCTCCATCAAACCATCATCATCTGCCTAGCCTTTTCCCAACTATGTTGGGGTCGGCTTCCAGTCTAACCGGATGCAGCTGAATACCAGTATTTTACATGATGCAACTGCCTATCTGACCTACACAACCCAGTTACTGGGTAATACTAAGACTGGTTGTCAGACTTTCGGGCTTCTGACTACCCGTAATGATTGTCAAAGATCCACGAATGATAGCCGGGACCAACGGCTTAACGTGCTATCCAAGGCACGGAGAGGTCTCGGTATGTAAAGATGCTCACCCATCCACAGACCAACTGCGGCAAGCGTAGCTTAACCTCATCGATCGACCTGTGCCGCTGTTATTATTTAGCTACGGGCCCCTCCACCTCACACAGAAATCTTCACCAAACCATGAACTGTTTTTATGTTACAAAATAGCTCATGATGACACGAGGAGAAGACGAGGGAGCCGTTTATGAATAATTAATTCGAGGAGTATCTTTTATACAACCATTATTAAACCATGAACCAAATAGTTATTAAGTACGACCATAGTTTAACATAAAAGAAAAAATGTAAAGAACGTTTTAACGAAGTTTGAGGGTAGATGTAAGCTCTTTCAGGTTCAACAGATGTTTCAATTGCACAATCAATTTGCTGGATCATTCTCGAGGTTTGTCAAGATGTTGGCATCCTGACGGTTAATTCGTAGAAAGTCTTACGCTATTTCTGTCAATTTACCGAGACGTGATTTGAATGTAGATACGAGTAATTAAAGTTAGTACGAGTAGTCAATTTGCTTAACAATGAATTTCCCTGACTTTTGTTATATGCAGGTGCTGTCGCTTTTTGTCGTCATTCAATCATTTTGCAAATTAACTTCAAGGTTACTATTCCGGTTGACAGCGATGCGGACGAACTGTTTGATGCCCTATATGTTTTGCTTATTTTTTCATACACATGTAGGTACATTTACTTCAAAGTGAATTGTAGTGAAAGTAAATGTTTCCGTCAATACAATTGCCATTTATTAATTCTTAAAAGTATTTGAGTGATGAGAATACTAAGATACCTAATAGAGGTACTAAATATTAACAATCATCATAAAGGAGCGCCATTAAGGTGTCTTACAAAATCAACAATTTAATAAAAAAAATGTATTCTCTAATGGACCCGGAAGTCTTTCATAAAAGCTTCTTTAAGTGGACAAAGACTATTCACTGCGCTCCTCCGTGAAATAAGGACGAGCGCCATTTTATTTTTCAGCTCTAAAATAATTTTCTTACTGAAATCTAGAAAGAGGAAAAATCTGGTGATTATTTATTACAAATTGAATTGAGTATATTAGGTTTTATAAGTTAGTTCTTAGAGAGTAATCGAATTAAATTTTAATGCTAATGCCAACAGGAATTTTCAGTGTAGTGACTGCCATAATTATGACAAAGTCCTCCATAAAAAACAATACATTCACTTAGACAAGAATCGCTCTAAATAAAGAAATAAATTGTTTTGACATGAATACACCGATTCACAGTAACTGGGTTGTGGAGGTCAGATAGGCGGTCGCTCCATGTAAAATACTGGTATTTCGCTGGATCCGGTTAGACTGGACGCCGACCACAACTTAGTTGGGAAAAGGTTAGGCAGATTGATTCACCCTGATTCTTTTAATTCTGAATACTATATCTACCTATAATGAGTTACCTGCCTTCGTCGGTAGATTCTATATTTTATTTTCAAGAGTTCATATTTTGCTAGTAACAATTGCGTGTCTAATAAAAAATGAGTCACACCCCTACAGCCCAGACGGTACATTACCTCTTGTGATAAAGTAGGTAATACCTTACAAAAAGAAGATTAATATAAAACTATGCTAGAATTTATCTCTGCGCTTTAAGGGTAGTCAAACACTTTGTGTGCGGTCCCAGTTATGTTAGCTTGGAGATGTTTATACTCTGTTTCATCTACAGAACATGTTTTGGATAATTCCATAAACCAAAATTAGTTAGAATTAATTAGAATTGATTACTTAGAGCTTATTTTTCAATAGACAGATATTTTTTGTTCGTGGAATAAAATTGGAGTCTGACAGATTTTGTATGGAATAACTGCCAACAATTCAAAATTATTCCTCGGATAAAGTTACCTACCGTTGGATCAGTAACTGGGTTGTGGAGGTCAGATAGGCAATCGCTCCATGTAAAATACTGGTATGCATCCGGTTACACTGGAAGCCAACCCCAACATAGTTGGGAAAAGGCTAGCCAGATGATGAGTCATGGCAGGTCAACCACATGCAGAAACCTCAAACGGATTTAAATATTTAATTTTACGATAATATTTTCAAAGATCACCACACACACATTTCTATGGGTTAGTAGCTAATTTCTTCCGCCATGTTCATCTACGAAATTTTTTATCTCAGTTCACACGGAAAATCACCAGAAAATATCATTCCATTTTCTCAAATTATACGTAAAGGTTCGTAGAATATCGTGACGTAGTGATCCGAGATTTACTGTGATATGAAGCCTCCTTGTCGCAGGGTATCTGGCCACTTTGTGATTCAAATTCGTGACCCTCATAACTGCATATAACATTTTCAATATCTCTCGGATCAAAATGTTCTTGTATTTGCTGAAATAGGCTACATTGAGCTTGTTTCGTAGTAACGTATTTTGTTTGCATTAGCATTTGGGTCTATATATCATCGGTTTTTCAGTGTTTTGCCGTCTCAACATGCAGATAAAGATACTTTATTTTGCAAATATGGGTTTTAGTACAGGCGCCAGCACATAAAGCTACTTCATCTGTCCAATTCCTTTAATAGATTTTCAATTTTTTCGCTAAAGCGTTAAGGTTCAAGGCTGATTGGGAAAATTTGACAGTTTCGGGTAGCTTGAGCTGCTGGGTCTGTACATGGTGATATAGGGCCATATGAAATGAAATGAAATTGTTGATTGTGTATATAGGTAATCGGAATCACTTTTACAGGTCATATTAAAGAATAAGCTAGATGGTGTCAATATTTCCCATCTGTCCACCCCTGAGAAGAAATACTGAAACAAACTTAGGGGTCAAAGTCTCTTTTAGAGTCCAGACATAATCATGGCCAGATCATGTGAGGGCCATGTAGATCCGTGTCTGAAATGTTTTGGAGGTTATGTTACTAGTTGGCATACTGTTAGAAAATTGGTGCGAGCAGTTTATCTAATCCACCATCCATTTATCCATGTGTCATTGTTCAATGTATTGCTGTTAGCTCGATTTTACAAGCAATTTCTGTTAAACGAAGCACCAGCAATTTTTCAGGTTTCAATTTTTTATTCCTGACTTTTTCATTATTTTTGAGAACCATTTTTTCACAAGACCTCTCTCCTAATTATAAAACCACAGAAATTATAGAATAGAATAGATTTATTTTGCTTACCACAAATTATGGCTTAATGATAAATTAGTCTACAGATACAGTTTTGTATTTAATGTGTGGAAGACTGATAAAAGTACAGACGTCAGCAGGTCAAGCTACCCAAAACTGTCAAATGTTCCCAATCAACCTTGAACCTTAATGATTTAGCGATATAGATGAAAATCTATTAAAGAAATTTGACTTAAATTACAGAGCAAACTGAATTTGATTTAAAATTACAGAGCAAACAAATTTGATTTAAAATTACAGAGCAAACTGTAATCATAGATAGACTAATTCGGTTTGTGTAGACTTTAATACCAATTGGAAACTGTTTGCTGGGTCTAATTTGTGGTAGGTACTGTAGAATAAGATGTAAAGGTCAACGTATGTCTGATTCCGAACTAAATGTTTGCGATGCCCGAATATACATATAGTAGGATACCTACATATACATAATTATGAATTATTAAATATAATTGCTTTGATAGTTTTTTCAATGATTTACCTTATTAATGCTCTACTAATTTTCATTACTTTGACGACCTCATGATCTAGACAAATAAATAAAATTGAAGTGTCGGTTTGTAATGTCAAAATAACTGTGAAATTATGAAACTATATACGGTACTTATAACAAAAAAAAATATTTTTTACATTTTTTGTCTGTCTGTTTGTTCCGGCTAATCTCCGAAACGGCTGGACTGATTTTGATAAAATTTTGTATGGGGACACTTAAACCCTGGAGAAGTACTTTATCGACATACCACGCGGGTGGAACCGCGGGCAGAAGCTAGTTGGTAATAAAAATTAACAATCGAAGGTCAGTACCTTCGATTGTTAATTTTTGGATTCTTTGGATTTTTGGATTCTTCGATTGTTTTTTTTTTTTAAAGGATGGCCATTGCCATCCTTTTCATCAAGGAACATAGTCGTGGTTATGTACTGTTACGTAACAGACAATTACGCCTTTATCTTGTGAGAGATAGAAAATAAATACACGAAAAACAACGTTCGTCTACGTAAAGCGTCATCACCGGAGATAAGAAATTAGTTTTAATTTCGACACAAACTTTGATGAGTAAAAAAAATCTGAGGTGAAACTCCATTGTGGCATTTTCTTACAAATTTTGAAGACGAAGATGGATTACGTTTTGCTACTATTTGACACGTCTTCATAGCTTGATTGCCCGAAGTGGTGGACAGATGTGTAGGTATGTTATACCCCATCAGATATGTTAAATTTTACAGGGACGTGTCATTAATCGACACATATCCAGAATTTGGGCTGCTACTGAGAAGAAAACCCGGAACACTTAACCTGACCCGGGAATTGATAGATAGATAGATAAATAAATAAAACGTTTATTCAGTGCAACAAAAAAAGGTGAAACAAAAAAAAACGGGTTGCACTCCGGGAGTGCCGGCAGAAGTGTAAACTTGAATATTAACGTTGTGCATTTTTGATATTTTGGAATGCGGTCTACTCTTCCTCCATCTTACGAATTTTCGATCAGGTCACGTGTCCTGACGCGAGTTTAACATTTTTTACCCATCACAACAAAAGTGCACAACGCCGCTAAAGAAGTTTTCACTTAAAAAAAAAACAAAGATTGAAAAGATAAATTGACCCATAGACACCTCGTATAAGTAAATCTATAACGATCGATCACAGGGCGGTGTGTGTCTCATGGTTGCACCAACTCAGAGTCCAGCTCAGCATATGCCAGGTACAATACCTGACGCTGGTATTCTGCTGCATCCCGTTAGCGACACACGTATGTCGAGAAGACACATCTGAGTTTCAACAAAGTGGTACCTACATAGTGCGGCGCGTATATTAAAAGGCGTTAAGTACCCACATCTTAATTGATTTGCTTGCTTGCTTGAATGGATCCTGTAACTTACCTTCTGCAGTCTCACTTGCGACCACTGACAACGATGCGCAGTCAGCGCTTCAGTAAGTATAGAAGATTGTTCTATACGTTAAATAGGTATGCATTAGGAGAGAGGAGCACTGGTGGCCCCGTGGTAACGGCCCTGACTTACGAGTTGGGTTCGAACCCAGACAGGCGCTTTAATTAGTTTTAAGTATTTCATCACCACTGCTCACAAAACGGTAAAGAAAAACATCGTGAGGAAACCGGCGTGTCCTAGAACCAAAAATTCGAAGACATGTGCACTGGGCCCGCGTGGTAGATTACAGCCCACTCCTTCTCGAAGAGAGGAAGCTTGTATCCCAGCGGAGGGGACATTATAGGCTGATTATGCTCATGCTATTCCAATAATAGTACACATTTTCGCACAACAATCGATGGTAGGATGGCATCAATACAAACTGACTTACCGGATTGTATATAATTGCTACTCCGCCATTATAATGTATTCTGTCTGTAGCCACAAGAAGCTGCGGTGAACGGAGTGATATTTTCTCAATATATATTTTTCTTTCTCTTTCTTTGAAGACATTATGATTCGATTCGCGGAAGAGGATTCTTGCCTTTTATCCTTTTTGTTATTCCAAAGAAATCTGCACATTATACTGAGTTGAGTCGCTAGAATGTTTCTATTTTATGTGATATTCAAGAAAATGGCGATACTTAGTTGTAGTTGGGTGAATCAACATGTCAATCGATTTGAAACCAAAATGAAAGAAAAATAAAGAAAGAAAATACGTTTACTTGTGGTAATCATGACGCAGAAAAAGAACACAAAAAAAAACAAGTTGAGGGAAAACATGCATCAAATCCACCCAATATGGCCATCGCTCAGCATAATGCTAAGAGAGACAGACAGAGCCCCAGCGCTGGTTTTCAGTGACAGCCGGCGTTGACGTGATGAGGTCAACCGGTCAATGGTTTCACCAGTCGTTTTCACCAGGGTCAATGAGAGTCCCTCTAAAGATAATTAATTTAACTTAAGTTTCAAGTAGGTACAGCTGACCGCATGTGCGTTGTAACACTTTGAAATTGAGCTGGCCTAGCGTAGTGCATGTTATAACAGTTTTAATGAAAACATACTAGTTAGATAAAATAAAATGCCATTCTGGACCATAATAACAATTTAAATATAGTGAAAAATAAATATTTGACTTTTAGGTATAATTGAGCACATAAAAATAACAAAACAAAAAAATAGACTCAGCTCCCTACAGATAAGTGACGATGATGATTAGTTATCGAAGTTAGAAAGTGATGATGATGATAACCTATCTAATCATCATCATAACTATCTGACAAATTCTCATTTCCTGTGCTAAGGTTCTTAAAAAAAATATGATACTGTTTTGGTATAAGTCCTGCTTCACACAAGAACCTACCTCATTTGTACCCCTCTTGCCAACATTTTCTGGCCACAAATAACAAAATGCTTCTTTATTACCACAGTCAAAAACTGTGAAATGCATAAGTGACAGTTTTCGCTTGTTATAAAATACTGATACTTCTCCAGCAGGGCATTTGAGCAATTTTTGAAAATCGTATGTTGCACACACGATCTTAGAAGAAACTTGAGTTGCTTCATCTTTATCTTTGTATTTATACGGGATTTATTGGCTATATATATATTTACGGGTCCGTGGATGGGTGACCATTTGGCCATGTGACATAAATTACCAACCCGCACCGGGCCCGCGTGGTGGCCCACTTCCTCCCACAGAGAAGAGGCCTGTGTCCCAGTTGTGGGTACATTTTAGGCTGATTATGCTATTAGTTTACACACACATAAAAATATTGGAAAAATACCGGTTGTAGGAAAACATAATCGGAACTTAGTAGTAGTAAACGATCCACTAGAAAATAGTACAGCTGACAGTTGGCACTATTTCAGCGATATAACTTCACTGTTGCTCTTTTTTATGCATGTCCATATTCCTCGTCCTGGGTCGTGTTCAAATACTTTGTGTGCAAATAAATTGAGAGGTACTGGTGTACTAAATGTACGTACAAACGCTGAATGTGCCATCTTTTTTTATTTCACGTTTGAGCGCGAAAATTCACAGCTTTGTCGGTATATTCTAAAATATTTCTTTGTAAAACAAAGCATACTATACAAAATATTTCAGAGTACGTTTTTTTTATGTGCAATTTATTTAGATGGAAATCAACAAAAGCATCTCTTTTCCATTAATATTTGTTTATTTTTAACCGAGCGGTCGGAGAACAAGAAATTTCACACGGACGAAGTCGCGGGCGCTAGTTAGTTAATAAAGCTTTATGCATTAGCAAAACTGTACAAAGGCGGACATAATGCCTAAGGCATTTTCTGCTAGTCTTCCCAACGAGAGATTTTGCTACTCAAAGCAAGTAAGGGTGCAAGTAATGATGGAATTCGAGTGTTAGGTAGCGACCCACCCGAACTAGGTTTAATTCAAACCGGTGTTTCAGGCCATCACTAAAGAGAAACGAACGAACGAACGAACGAGAACGAACGTAAAGAGAATATTTTGCCATTTTAACAAATGATTGTAGTATTCCTAGTGCTAGCAATCAAGACGTCATCAAGTCGCAGTAAGATGGTTGAAGCCGTAATAAAATAAAAACATTTATTAGCGGCAAACATGACGCATAAAAAAGAACACAAATAAAAAAAAAAAAAACAAGTTGGGGGTACCTATCCTGCGGCACATCCACGCAAAACGGCCATCGCTCATCAAACTCAAACTCAAAGTATTTATTTCAATTAAACCAATTACAGGTACTTTTGAATTGTCAAGGGGTCGGTCAGTCAGAAAAATGAAGCTAGTTGCCCATTCCAAAGCGTAGGTACCTATGGAGAAGAACGGGCAAGAAACTCCATGGACACTCTTTTAAATCAGAATAATATGGTTACAAAGTATTGGTTACATCATTCATGTTAGAAATTATGCATGTGAGAACGATGCAGAACATTAAAAGCGTCCGAAATGAACAGATAAAGAAAAAACAATTCAAATATAAAATTAAATATAAAATAAGCCATGGCAGCAAAGAGTTGACCAGTCCCTACTGACGGCGCCCGTTCACGAACATGACGCATAGATTAGCACCATTCAGCTCAACCATTTTGAAGGGAGCTAAATGATCCAACACACGCGCCACCATCAGCGAGACATTAGAGTGAGCATGACATACTCTCAGCCGCCAAGCCACATTCAAGTCAATAAAAGACGTACCCAGTAAATGGTAGCTTTATAGTATGTACGTACATAGTACTCACATTTATGTGCTATGCAATTATACAATACTAGGAGATTGAATTTATACAATGCAAAAATAGTATTTTAAAATCTTCATCAGCTCCAACAGTATGTAGGTAGGGTAGGCGTGTGTGAAGTATTTCCAAATGCTAATCAATTTATTTATGCGTCCTGTGGAGCAGGACCAGCGTTTAACCAAGCATTTTTGTCAGCGATGTAATCCCCCAACTTATAATATGCTTGGCTACATAGAATTTCGTTTCATTGAGTATGGTTGATGTTGGAGTATGTGGGGAGGTATTTTATTGTAACATTTTAAACAGTACCCCATGAAGGAAGAGTCTACTTTAGCCAGTCTGAAACCTGGTTGAACTAATTGGTCCCTATTTCTAGTTCTATATGTGTGTCTGTCACCTCTTTTACTGAAGAGATTTAAATTTAAACATAATGCTAACACCCTATACGAGACACAGCCCCAGCGCTGGTTTTGGTTTCAGCGGTGGTTTTTTTTATGGTTATATAAAAAAGCGAATCATAACTGTCTTTCAGGTTACTAATCTCGAGAACGAACCACGAGTATAACTGTCTTACCAGGAATATAACTATGGTACGAGCACGATCTAGTAATGCAACTGTAAGGTATTTTATATTACCAGATCGTGCTCGTATATAACTAATCTAGTGAAATTATATCTATCTTTCTATATAATATACAAAACTGTCTGACTGACATATCAACGCACAGCTGAAACTACTCGGACTAGGTATGTAAAATTTTACACACGGCTTCCTTTTATAATGTAGGGGAGCACTAAAAAGGGGTTTTTGGAAATTCGACCTTTAAAGGGGTTAAAAGGGTGGATTTTGTTTGTATAAAAAATCTTATTCCTTGAGTTAATAAACTTGGATCTTGACATGAGTTCTTATCTAAGTAAATTATGAAGTTTGTCAGTTTTTATTTTTCCGAACTACCCCCTGAAAGGGGATTGGGGGTGTAAAAGTAAGTATATATTTTCCTTGATTTGCACAACTCCGTTTACCTATATTGTCCCACAGCTGGACAAAGGCCTATTAACCAAACAAATAACTTTTTTTTTTATTACTCAATCGTGACAACCTAAACCAACAATGTTACAAGAAGTAATTCAAATAATTCACATACATAATCTTTGCCTCCGCTCGGGAACTGCGAACCAGAAATCTTGACCTATACCCTGTCCATTCGGTAAACCGTTTTTTGAGAGATGGAACTAGTGATTGCAGCTACACACAATACATTGATTGATAGACGTATGGTATTATAATGTCCGTAAGAAGCCACAAATAAGATAATTCAATAAGATAAGGCTGTTTTAATTTTACTACATATTTTAAAGTTAACTTTTAGTAATCTGTAATATGTACGTTCTAAGACAGCTGTCAAAAAACGGTTAACCTAATGGACAGGGTATAGTTACAATCCAAACAAAGGTGTAAGCTGACTGCGAACCTAAAGAGTAACCTAAAGGGTGACAGATGAGTTGAGATGAGTGTTTTATTTCAGGCCGCGCTGAGTGCCGCGTGATTGCAGGCACAAAGACTTGTATAGATATACCTAGCTGTTTGTTCCGCCAAGAACGAACCGCAGCCACCAGGTCCGAAGTAAAATGTAGGTGACTCAGAAGTAATACTCATACATGAATGCTGGTCTACCGGATCAAATAAAATTAGCTAGCGAAACGCAAACGTGATAGATATTGATATCTAAATTTTAATTCTTTTGATTCCCTGCACTATTGAATAAACCTAAACGCTCCTAGTTTAAAATGTTATGAACTTAACTTATATTTAAATGCCCCCACGACCCGTCCTTTTGCTTCCGTAATTTTTCGCGCTACCGTAAACAGTGATATGATTTACATCTAAAATAAAAGTCGTTTTCCAGCAATTAATTTTGTACAACGAAACTTACTTTTTTGATCTAAAGAACCCTTTTTACATTCTGTTTAAGTAAAGGCTTTTGCCCTACATTGCGACAGTCACATTTATTCATGAAAATTTAAGGGGGAAGCACCAGGGTAGCCCGCGAAATACAAATTTTCATAACTTTAGTGCAATTTGCACGTCAGTGTCAGGTTGTATGTTGAGCGTAACAAGTATGTATTTACAGAAATATAATCAATAAAATCATCATATAACTCTCTAAGTTCATAATAATCCTATTAAATGACTATTACATTGTTTTTAATTTCTTAACTTGTTAATAGTCATACTTCTGTGTTTTATTGTAATGTGTACCTATTGTTCCAGCGGTTCTAGCCTTGTCATTAGTTCTGGCCTATTTTACAAATTACTACACTTTAATAGAGCTAAGTGAGGTTCGAAACGCGTGTGAAAGGATGCATGAAAGAATGTATTTCATAAAAAGTGTAGTCCATTTGATGACTAAAATGAAGAAATGAACAACTTAAGTTTGATAAAGCTTTTGTCTATTTGAAATCACTTGTCATTTTTAACATCCACGTCAGAGAATGAAAATAAACCCCATTTTACCCGAGTGCAGCGGAACCCAAAACGAGGGTATTGGTTTGGTTTGGACGTATTTGTTGGCTAAACAAATAATACTGATAAATGAGGTAACCTTGGATTCGAACTGATGTCGCATTGCTATATGAATGCAAAATAATTTTGAAAAGACAATTCTGAAACTATAATACACTAAATTGTTAAAAAAAAAACAAAAAAAAAAGAAAACCGACTGTTACATAAAAAGTTTTAAACAAGATCACTTTTCTTTCAATCTCAGATTTGATGCGACCGACTGCATTAAACTGCTTGAAAAGTCATCTTGTACGACGTCCAGCAGATTCTTGGCAGTTAGCCTCCTTGCTACGATCCTGCTGTCTTGTTAATAATCTCCATCAAACCACCATCATCTGCCTAGCCTTTTCCCAACTATGTTGGGGTCGGCTTCCAGTCTAACCGGATGCAGCTGAATACCAGTATTTTACATGATGCAACTGCCTATCTGACCTACACAACCCAGTTACTGGGTAATACTAAGACTGGTTGTCAGACTTTCGGGCTTCTGACTACCCGTAATGATTGTCAAAGATCCACGAATGATAGCCAGGACCAACGGCTTAACGTGCTATCCAAGGCACGGAGAGGTCTCGGTATGTAAAGATGCTCACCCATCCACAGACCAACTGCGGCAAGCGTAGCTTAACCTCATCGATCGACCTGTGCCGCTGTTATTATTTAGCTACGGGTCCCTCCACCTCACACAGAAATCTTCACCAAACCATGAACTGTTTTAATGTTACAAAATAGCTCATGATGACACGAGGAGAAGACGAGGGAGCCGTTTATGAATAATTAATTCGAGGAGTATCTTTTATACAACCATTATTAAACCATGAGCCAAATAGTTCTTAAGTACGACCATAGTTTAACATAAAAGAAAAAATGTAAAGTACCAAATGAAAAGTAAACATTTCTAGAGTTGTTTGAGGGTAGATGTAAGCTCTTTCAGGTTCAACAGATGTTTCAATTGCACAATCAATTTGCTGGATCATTCTCGAAGTTTGTCAAGATGTTGGCATCCTGACGGTTAATTCGTAGAAAGTCTTACGCTATTTCTGTCAATTTACCGAGACGTGATTTAAATGTAGATACGAGTAATTAAAGTTGGTAGTCAATTTGCTTAACAATGAATTTCCCTGACTTTTGATAAATGCAGGTGCTGTCGCTTTTTTGTCGTCATTCAATCATTTTGCAAATTAACTTCAAGGTTACTATTCCGGTTGACAGCGATGCGGACGAATTTTTTGATGCCCTATATGTTTTGCTTATTTTTTCATACACATGTAGGTACATTTACTTCAAAGTGAATTGTAGTGACAGTAAATGTTTCCGTCAATACAATTGCCATTTATTAATTCTTAAAAGTATTTGAGTGATGAGAATACGGAGATACCTAATAGAGGTACTAAATATTAACAATCATCATAAAGGAGCGCCATTAAGGTGTCTTACAAATCAACAATTTAATAAAAAAATGTATTCTCTAATGGACACGGAAGTCTTTCATAAAAGCTTCTTTAAGTGGACAAAGACTATTCACTGCACTCCTCCGTGAAATAAGGACGAGCGCCATTTTATTTTTCAGCTCTAAAATAATTTTCTTACTGAAATCTAGAAAGAAGAAGAATGTGGTGATTATTTATTACTATTTACAAATTGAATAGAGTATATTAGGTTTTATAAGTTAGTTCTTAAAGAGTAATCATATTAAATTTTAATGCTAATGCCAACAGGAATTTTCAGTGTAGTGACTACTATAATTATGACAAAGTCCTCCATAAAAAACAATACATTCACTTAGACAAGAATCGCTCTAAATAAAGAAATAAATTGTTTTGACGTGAATACACCGATTCACAGTAACTGGGTTGTGGAGGTCAGATAGGCGGTCGCTCCATGTAAAATACTGGTATTCAGCTGCATCCGTTTAGGCTGGAAGCCGACCCCAACATAGTTGGGAAAAGGTTGATTCATTTAATTCTATAATTCAGAATACTATATCTACCTATAACTAAACCTACCTTCGTCGGTAGATTCTATATTTTATTTTCAAGAGTTCATATTTTGCTAGTAACATTTGCGTGTCTAATAAAAAATGAGTCACACCCCTACAGCCCAGACGGTTCATTACCTCTTGTGATAAAGTAGGTAACACCTTACAAAAAGAAGATTAATATAAAACTATGCTAGAATTTATCTCTGCGCTTTAAGGGTAGTCAAACACTTTGTGTGCGGTCCCAGTTATGTTAGCTTGGAGATGTTTGTACTCTGTTTCATCTACAGAACATGTTTTGGATAATTCCATAAACCAAAATTAGTTAGAATTAATTAGAATTGATTTCTTAGAGCTGATTTTTCAATAGACAGATATTTTTTGTTCGTGGAATAAAATTGGAGTCTGACAGATTTTGTATGGAATAACTGTCAAAAATTCAAAATTATTCCTCGGATAAAGTTACCTGCCGTTGGATCAGTAACTGGGTTGTGGAGGTCAGATAGGCAATCGCTCCATGTAAAATACTGGTATGCATCCGGTTACACTGGAAGCCAACCCCAACATAGTTGGGAAAAGGCTAGCCAGATGATGAGTCATGGCAGGTCAACCACATGCAGAAACCTCAAACGGATTTAAATATTTAATTTTACGATAATATTTTCAAAGATCACCACACACACATTTCTATGGGTTAGTAGCTAATTTCTTCCGCCATGTTCATCTACGAAATTTTTTATCTCAGTTCACACGGAAAATCACCAGAAAATATCATTCAATTTTCTCAAATTATACGTAAAGGTTCGTAGAATATCGTGACGTAGTGATCCGAGATTTACTGTGATATGAAGCCTCCTTGTCGCAGGGTATCTGGCCACTTTGTGATTCAAATTCGTGACCCTCATAACTGCATATAACATTTTCAATATCTCTCGGATCAAAATGTTCTTGTATTTGCTGAAATAGGCTACATTGAGCTTGTTTCGTAGTAACGTATTTTGTTTGCATTAGCATTTGGGTCTATATATCATCGGTTTTTCAGTGTTTTGCCGTCTCAACATGCAGATAAAGATACTTTATTTTGCAAATATGGGTTTTAGTACAGGCGCCAGCACATAAAGCTACTTCATCTGTCCAATTCCTTTAATAGATTTTCAATTTTTTCGCTAAAGCGTTAAGGTTCAAGGCTGATTGGGAAAATTTGACAGTTTCGGGTAGCTTGAGCTGCTGGGTCTGTACATGGTGATATAGGGCCATATGAAATGAAATGAAATTGTTGATTGTGTATATAGGTAATCGGAATCACTTTTACACGTCATATTAAAGAATAAGCTAGATGGTGTCAATATTTCCCATCTGTCCACCCCTGAGAAGAAATACTGAAACAAACTTAGGGGTCAAAGTCTCTTTTAGAGTCCAGACATAATCATGGCCAGATCATGTGAGGGCCATGTAGATCCGTGTCTGAAATGTTTTGGAGGTTATGTTACTAGTTGGCATACTGTTAGAAAATTGGTGCGAGCAGTTTATCTAATCCACCATCCATTTATCCATGTGTCATTGTTCAATGTATTGCTGTTAGCTCGATTTTACAAGCAATTTCTGTTAAACGAAGCACCAGCAATTTTTCAGGTTTCAATTTTTTATTCCTGACTTTTTCATTATTTTTGAGAACCATTTTTTCACAAGACCTCTCTCCTAATTATAAAACCACAGAAATTATAGAATAGAATAGATTTATTTTGCTTACCACAAATTATGGCTTAATGATAAATTAGTCTACAGATACAGTTTTGTATTTAATGTGTGGAAGACTGATAAAAGTACAGACGTCAGCAGGTCAAGCTACCCAAAACTGTCAAATGTTCCCAATCAACCTTGAACCTTAATGATTTAGCGATATAGATGAAAATCTATTAAAGAAATTTGACTTAAATTACAGAGCAAACTGAATTTGATTTAAAATTACAGAGCAAACAAATTTGATTTAAAATTACAGAGCAAACTGTAATCATAGATAGACTAATTCGGTTTGTGTAGACTTTAATACCAATTGGAAACTGTTTGCTGGGTCTAATTTGTGGTAGGTACTGTAGAATAAGATGTAAAGGTCAACGTATGTCTGATTCCGAACTAAATGTTTGCGATGCCCGAATATACATATAGTAGGATATCTACATATACATAATTATGTATTATTAAATATAATTGCTTTGATAGTTTTTTCAATGATTTACCTTATTAATGCTCTACTAATTTTCATTACTTTGACGACCTCATGATCTAGACAAATAAATAAAATTGAAGTGTCAGTTTGTAATGTCAAAATAACTGTGAAATTATGAAACTATATACGGTACTTATAACAAAAAAAAAAATTTACATTTTTTGTCGGTCTGTTTGTTCCGGCTAATCTCCGAAACGGCTGGACCGATTTTGATAAAATTTGGTATGGGGACACTTAAACCCTGGAGAAGTACTTTATCGACATACCACGCGGGTGGAACCGTGGGCAGAAGCTAGTTGGTAATAAAAATTAACAATCGAAGGTAGGTAGGTAGGTAAACAGTACCTTCGATTGTTAATTTTTGGATTCTTTGGATTCTTTGATTGTTTTTTTTTTTTTTAAAGGATGGCCATTGCGATCCTTTTCATCAAGGAACATAGTCGTGGTTATGTACGTAACGGACAATTTCGTCTTTATCTTGTGAGAGATAGAAAATAAATACACCAAAAACAACGTTCGTCTACGTAAAGCGTCATCACCGGAAATGAGAAATTAGTTTTAATTTCGACACAAACTTTGATGAGTAAAAAAAATCTGAGGTGAAACTCCATTGTGGCATTTTCTTACAAATTTTGAAGACGAAGATGGATTACGTTTTGCTACTATTTGACACGTCTTCATATCTTGATTGCCCGAAGTGGTGGACAGATGTGTAGATATGTTATACCCCATCAGATATGTTAAATTTTACAGGGACGTGTCATTAATCGACACATATCCAGAATTTGGGCTGCTACTGAGAAGAAAACCCGGAACACTTAACCTGACCCGGGAATTGATAGATAGATAGATAAATAAATAAAACGTTTATTCAGTGCAACAAAAAAAGGTGAAACAAAAAAAAACGGGTTGCACTCCGGGAGTGCCGGCAGAAGTGTAAACTTGAATATTAACGTTGTGCATTTTTGATATTTTGGAATGCGGTCTACTCTTCCTCCATCTTACGAATTTTCGATCAGGTCACGTGTCCTGACGCGAGTTTAACATTTTTTACCCATCACAACAAAAGTGCACAACGCCGCTAAAGAAGTTTTCACTTAAAAAAAAAACAAAGATTGAAAAGATAAATTGACCCATAGACACCTCGTATAAGTAAATCTATAACGATCGATCACAGGGCGGTGTGTGTCTCATGGTTGCACCAACTCGGAGTCCAGCTCAGCATATGCCAGGTACAATACCTGACGCTGGTATTCTGCTGCATCCCGTTAGCGACACACGTATGTCGAGAAGACACATCTGAGTTTCATTCAACAAAGTGGTACCTACATAGTGCGGCGCGTATATTAAAAGGTGGTAAGTACCCACATCTTAATTGATTTGTTTGCTTGAATGGATCCTGTAACTTAACTTCTGCAGTCTCACTTGCGACCACTGACAACGATGCGCAGACAGCGCTTCATTAGGTATAGAAGATTGTTCTATACGTCAAATAGGTATGCATTAGGAGAGAGGAGCACTGGTGGCCCCGTGGTAACGGCCCTGACTTACGAGTTGGGTTCGAACCCAGACAGGCGCTTTAATTAGTTTTAATTATTTCATCACCACTGCTCACAAAACGATATAGAAAAACATCGTGAGGAAACCGGCGTGTCCTAGAACCAAAAATTCGAAGACATGTGCACTGGGCCCGCGTGGTAGATTACAGCCCACTCCTTCTCGAAGAGAGGAAGCTTGTATCCCAGCGGAGGGGGGACATTATAGGCTGATTATGCTCATGCTATTCCAATAATAGTACACATTTTCGCACAACAATCGATGGTAGGATGGCATCAATACAAACTGACTTACCGGATTGTATATAATTGCTACTCCGCCATTATAATGTATTCTGTCTGTAGCCACAAGAAGCTGCGATGAACGGAGTGATATTTTCTCAATATATATTTTTCTTTCTCTTTCTTTGAAGACATTATGATTCGATTCGCGGAAGAGGATTCATGCCTTTTATCCTTTTTGTTATTCCAAAGAAATCTGCACATTATACTGAGTTGAGTCGCTAGAATGTTTCCATTTTATGTGATATTCAAGAAAATGGCGATACTTAGTTGTAGTTGGGTGAATCAACATGTCAATCGATTTGAAACCAAAATGAAAGAAAAATAAAGAAAGAAAATACGTTTACTTGTGGTAATCATGACGCAGAAAAAGAACACAAAAAAAACAAGTTGAGGGAAAACATGCATCAAATCCACCCAATATGGCCATCGCTCAGCATAATGCTAAGAGAGACAGACAGAGCCCCAGCGATGGTTTTCAGTGACAGCCGGCGTTGACGTGATGAGGTCAACCGGTCAATGGTTTCACCACCCGTTTTCACCAGGGTCAATGAGAGTCCCTCTAAAGATAATTAATTTAACTGAAGTTTCAAGTAGGTACAGCTGACCGCATGTGAATAATTTTCATTGGAAAATGAATGGTACTTATCGCACAAGTCTCTTTTAGGCATAAAGAAGGCAATGTTCATTTGATCATTTACTATATTTCGGTGCTGCCAATCGGTTACTGCTGTGTTGCTATACTCATGCAGCTCTGACATCTAAATGTCTTCCAACAATGGTATACCCATTAAAGGAACATTTCGCCCCAGTGGACTTGCCTTTGTGGACTACTTTGAATGTGAATATCTGATTCTGATGTAAATTTTCCATCTACATAAGTAGATTTTGCTCGTCTGTAGTGGTCTGTACCAAGAGTAGGTTCATGTTTCAAATGTCACGTTAACTTAAATGTCTTCCTTACTTTTATATTTCTAGATAGTATGGTAGAAATGGTGACGTATGGATGGACTGTGTGCAAGATGATAATAGGGCTAGGAAGGGAGTGACTACCGAGATGAAGACTAATAGAGAAGGATGGAAGGAAAAGACATGTTGCGCCGACGCCAAATGAAATGGTATAACGACAGGAGAATCATAATTATGAATATGTAGGAATAGGACGGTACGGTATACTAGGAATAGTGACGAATCCACTGTGTGTTTTTGTTCTAACGCCAATAAACGCATTTTTCTTTCTGCCATTTTTTTCTGTCTATGTCTTTTACAGTACCCATAGGCGTATCGGGTTTTACAAAGAAATTGTCACACGGGTTTAAATAACAGAGACGACGCTTAATAAATTTGACATTTTTTACAAAACTCAATATATCAAATAACTGGTCTCCTAGTATCTGTACAATTATAACTATTCACTTAGCTAAGTTAGAAGTGTTAACTTTCAAAACTGTATTACTGATTTGCTACAAATGTACACGTATATACATACATAATACTCACGTCTGCTTCCTATGAAGGTAGGCAAAAACTACAGAACGCCTGCTACGAACCTTACTAACTCCTTTTGCTTCGTTTAGGTTTATACGTCAGGTCATACACGCGCGTGTTAGATTCTTTATCTCTTTTTTTTCTTTTTTTTTCTAGAAGTATATGTACAGACGCCAGCACATCAAGCTACTACAATCTGTCAAATTTCTTTAATAGATTTTCAACTTTATTACTAGCGTATTAAAGGTTCAAGGTTGATTGTGAAAATTTGACAGTTTCGGGAAGCTTGACCTGCTGGCGTCTGTACCTGTATATTACCCAAGTATCAAGCTTTGAATATCAGAATGGTTACTAGTTAGTTATTTACTAAGGTTATTATTGAATATGGTTTGTAGGGAAAGAGTTTTATAAAGTAAAGCACAGATAGACAAGGCTAAACGTTTATTTTAACAATAAATATAGCAATAACATTTAAGTGTTTTGTTACAAGTTAAGACTGTTGTTTTTTTGTAAACACAATATCTAGTCAAATTAGGAACTTCTACGTTGGTCCCAAGCTTCTTAAACGTGACCCATGCCATCATCCAAAAAACAATATTCTAATATTATAATTATATCAAAATGAAATATCTAACACGCGCCGGTTGCGCGTGCTATGCACTTGAGCTTTCTGAAGAACATCACCAAGTATGTATTTTAACTTTCTGACTTCTTTTCATGCATATTATGTTTACAAAGAATGGTATACCCATGCGCAGAATTTAGTCATAGATTTTGTGTGTAATATGGGCGATATTTCCAATAATTTGACCCCTGTGACGCCATGACAGTGCAATCAGGCCGTCCAATTTGTGTTATAGCGACTGAATGCTCATCACCGTTATTAGCGTCACTGATTGTTGGCACGTGTCTGACTGGCACGTCGAATTTTAGTGCAATTGTGAGTTCGAATGCGTTTTGAAAATGGAGTTCTATTGTTTATGGATTTCATACGAAGGTTCCTTAGGCCAGTATTAATAAACCAAGTTTATTGCCGTGTAAAAGTGTTTGTACAAACCTACTTACAAAAATAAAATCATTTATCATTTATCGTTTATCAAGGTCATACGAAAGATTCCGATTAGGCTTCAATTTCAATTTTAGAAACCATATTAGATGTCGCTTACCAAAAGAAGTGGCCAACATTTATTTATTTATTAGCTTTATTTTATCCTTTACAAGCATTTCTGTTTTGTGTTGTGTACTTATTCATTTATTCGTTAATAATTTTAGTTTTGTACTTAAATAAGTTTACTGTTGTTAGGTTAGTGTCAGTGCCGCCTTTTGCGGTGAAAGCTTCCTCCAAACCATTTCAGTTGGCTCTATCCTTTGCCCGCCTGGGCCATAAGTTTTCAGCTATTTGTACGATGTCGTCACTCCAACTTTTAAAAGGTTATTCGTGACCATCTTTCATCCATGGCCAACAAAGGAGGTGGAGGCGTTTGCTCTCATGGGTACCCTTTTTTAAATACAGGAAAAATAGTAGAATGAACATAGAGACTCGAATAACAAAAGCTGGGCTTCGAAGTTCGCGTTTATTTTTAAATCAAAATGAAAATAAAGTGGAAGGATATACAAGTGGCAGCACAAATACAATGTTGGTGTAACTTTTGAAGCAAAATCTTTATTCAAAATATCCCATAAACAAGGGTGCCTAATGGATGGCACTCCAATCTATATAATTAATACAACTGAAGTGCTGGAATAATTAATACTAGATAGCATGTTTATTTATTTGTTACACATCCACTTACATTTATTGAATTGGAAATCGGAATAAATATTCCATTTGTAAAATTGGTTCTGGCATCAGATCGTATTTGTTAAAATATTTGTAACAATCGCGGTTTGGTAAGCCTTTTTGTGAGCACTATTATTTAATATTTTTATTTTAATAGCACTATATATTGTGTTAAGTTTAGTTAGTTACTTTAATATTTGCTCATTATCTCTCTCTATCTCTTTTGTTTGCATGCCTGTCTATGTATAAGTTCACTTTTAACAAATTTTCTTTAAAATCTTAGAATAGCGCACTGTTATATCACAGTTTATCTCACGTTTTGGGCCCGTCAATTGGCCGCCTAGATCGTGTGATCTAACGCCTTTGGACTATTTCTTGTGGGGCCATGTTAAGGCTCATGTCTACAGGGATAAACCAGCAACGATTGACGCACTGGGAGCCAATATTGAAGCATTTATTCGTGATTTACCGGCTGATATGTTGGAGAGAGTGTGCCGAAATTGGGCCTTGCGAATGGGCCATCAAAACCGGAGCCGCGGCCAGCATTTGCATGAAATCATCTTCAAACATTAAATTATATTGATCGTTCTATCGATTCCAATAAAGATTTCATCAAATTTTTCAAATTTTTTGTGTTTTTTTTGAAAATCAAATCCTATACCTCTTAAAAAATCACCCGTTATATAAGTTTTAGTATGTTGTGGAAAAGGTCGTAGGTTATACATTTATAAACTTGTACAATAAAATTATAACTTAGTGTAAGATTTTAATGTATAACTGTTTATTTTCCCGAATAAATAAAATAAAATAAAATATGGTAGAAAATGGCCGCAGCTACCGGCACCCGTTTACGAATGTCATTTGTCATTGTCTCGATTATTGTGTAAATCTCTAGCGATAAATAAGTTTAGTTTAGTTTAAGTGTTGAAGCCTTGGCTTATGTTTCATGACCAGAATTCCTGATCACAAAAACCACCGTGCTCACCCATCCTTGTATATATGGGGATTATAACAACTGAGCCTGATTATAAGAGAAAAGTACAGACGCCAGCACAGCAAGCTACCCGAAACTATCAAATTTTACCAATCAACCTTGAACCTTAGGGATGAAGTTGAAAATCTATTAAAGAAATTTGACAGATTGTAATAGCTTGATGTGCTGTCGTCTGTACTTACTGTAAGTACCTACGGTCTAAAACAGCTTATCTTTTGTGATCTGCAATGAGGATAGGTAATTCAGATCGCCTAAAAGTTCCCAGATAATGTTCAGTGACTTTACTTCTAAATTCTTACCAAATCCCTACCCTTGTTACTAAACTATGTTGCTAAAAGTATGTTAAAGTATCCGATACATGGATAGAAAACTATCGTTTCACGGCCGGTAATCGGTTAACTTAGTTGCGTCACCCACGCACGAGATGGCGCTAATAGGCACTGTTCGTCCCTTATTCGTCCCACGCCGACAGCTCTGCCAATAAAGTGATTAATTGAATTTTGGCGAGTCATTATTTATGCAGACACAGTCCTGCGAGGGGTGTAATGAGAAAATGATAGTTATCAGGGAATTTGCAACGTGTCACCAGGACAAGGAATTGTAGAGTTTCATAGGTTGTGTTTTGTTTGTTAATTTAGTTATTTTCTCGTGTTCACATTGTTTGTTAAATTCTATTTTACTTGACCTACTGGATTTTTCTATCTGGAATTTTTCAGTAGCAGCCCAGAGTTTAGATTTTTGGCTGGTTGATGGCAATTGCTTTACCCCCTATTACATGGCACTTAAACATAACTTGCGAAATGTGAGCACACCTCTGCCTTACGTAGGTGTGTGTCACTTTTTAGTTTGTAAACTGCTCTGTACAACACCCTCGGATTTTATTCTGTAATGTTGTGCATTTAAACTTAAATAAATTGATTTGAATTTTTTTAAGTGTCAGTTGGACTGGATTTTGACTTGTAGCATAACTGCCGAAATGCCTTGCCAAAAATTTCTAGCCTGTATTTTCTGGAGGGGTGGTAGACTAGAGAGTATACCACCCCTCCAGGAAATACAGGCTTATATAATCAGCCTATAATGTACCCACTGCAGGGACACAGGCGTCCTCTTTGTGAGGAGAGTGGGCCGTAATCTACCACGCGGGTCCATTGCGGGTTGGTAGATGTCAGTCGGTCACATTTTGGTTGACCGCCAATGAGAATGTGTAGCGTGGTGGAGGTTGTTCAAAGTGTGTTAGGACCTTTAGGAAGTGTAACGGAAATGTAATTTTGGTATTCCGGAGTTCAGATGGTTTAGATAGTGATACTATGCTTCAAGGCAAATGCCTTGAACACTCAACCGCTTCTCACACTATCTAATACACAAATCCACAAGCCACAAGAGAAGCGGTTGAGTGTCCACGTGCATAATTCGAAAGCGCCGGTGGAGGTTCGTGTGTTCGTTTTCAATTCCCCGATTAGACACGAACAAACCTCCGCCAACTCGGTAGTGGGTGCAATAGGACCAGAGAATTACGACTAACGTCATTTTAATTAACGCCTGACAATACTTGGTAGACCATTATCTACGTTGAGAGCACTGACTAACATACAAGACGTGAGTTTCAACGAATTTCACAAACAATAGCTTAGTTTTTGATCAACGAATTTCACAAGTATAGCTTGGTTTCTTTTAATATAACGTGCATATCTGTAAAGTGCAGTACCTACATAAGTAATTATTTTCGAAATGACGAGACGTGGACAATGGACGTAACGCGGACATTTATGTATCCCTTGCGAGATAATTCATGCAAATTGGACAGGAATGCTCCTAACGAGCTTTCATGTTCTTGTCACGTCGCCGTCACGTCCGCCTGTCATCCTCTATGCGTGAAATGTGCTTAATATCTTGTTCCATATCTCAAGCAGATTGCATGTAGCTTTTTAGTTGCCAATATACACATTTAAAACTATTTAAGATTATTTGCTTATTCAAACCTGCATTTTCCATGCAGTGTTCGAACTTGCGACAATTTTCTATATGAAATTATCAGATATCCCCTGTCCATTACTAAGTAAGAAATGATAACCAGTTAATATTTAGTAATGAAATAAGACTTAATTTGCTGAATCTGCTTACAGATGAGATTCAACATTAACATAATTCAGCATTCCTTTTCAAGAGGCCAGTTTGCTGGCAAAAACCAATTAGCACAGTGACAGAACCTGACAGGATAAATATTTCGCAATGATGAGAAACCAGCATTAATAGGTCCTCTAAATTGTTGTTACTCGTAAAGCTATCCCCTATTTACCCCTGTAGATATACCAACAACCCTTATCAACAAACCACATCACAACACTGTTAACTTGACCATTCTTATGATAACACGGTTCACCTCGCGACTATATTTGCATAATCCAGTTACAGTATTCTGCCGTAGTCATATATAAATGTGGCCACGTATTTTTTAACGAGGATGAAACTGGCCACCAGTTTCATCCTCAGATCAACGAGCAAGATTGATACATACCCACTTTAAATAATATAAATACATATTTATAACAAATTAAGGTACAATCTATCCCAAAAATTTACCTACACACTACTGTAGCGATATCTACAACGCAACAGGCGTACCACGTGTCATACTGACGTCACGCAAAATCCTGCATCTCGCAAGCAGAGTTTACCGCGAAACTGGCATAATCATCGGGGAGTTGCCCGCCAAACACATCACCCGTCTGGTTGGCGGATCCTCCCTTTTCCATAAAGTATGAGTGAACCTTACACCCTGTTCCTCACACCTCTATTCTACCATTATATCAAACGAGGATGCTCTTTGAATATCAGGCAATTTGTTGCAGCTTTGCATCGTGGTCTACGCCTGTACAGATTTATATTTCTATATATTTCTGCTCGCGAACGGCCACATCTACTCTATAGCACGATATTGTATACGATGTATGAAAATGATGGGTCGGTCGGCATAGTGCGGCACTGTACGGATTCATTTGACGATGATTGAATATTGGTATGGTGGTTTTATGTATGGTATTGTTGCGCGCCACAATTGAGGCATCAATAAAAAGTAAAATGTCACCATGTATCAGGCATGATACATGGTGACATTTTACTTTTTATTTTTTAAAACTAGGAAAACACTAGGAATTTCTCCTGTATCGTGGGTGCGTTCACAAACATCTAAACTCACATACACAAACAGCCAGACCCGGAACAACTACTTGTAGGTCATACAAATATTTGTTCCGTGCGGGAATCGAACCCGCGACACGCAGCGCAGCAGTCAATCACTTAACCACTGCGCCAATCGTGCCGTCAAATCTAAACATTACTGACCACTAGCGCCATCTAGTATCGAGTAGCAGAACTAATAGTCACTAGCGCCATCTATTATCGAGTAGAAATTTCGGTGCTAGAACTATCAACATCTGGTCACTCGGGGCCAGTATGTACTCGAACATTCTAGATGTTTCCACAACAGAAGGTTCTAGAACTATCTGCGGCACTATATAAGGCCGGGATTAGCCACGAGCGGAATTGTGTTTTATAATTGGTGTGTTTGAGTTGTTATTAGTGTTGATTAATTAAAGTGTAATTTTTGATAATTTATATCGGCAGTTTTTATTGTCATGAACCCGAAGCTCGTAACAGTATGTTGGTGGTTTATAGTAAGGTATTCATTTTATATAATATTGTTTGGTGGTTATATTTGTAGATTTAAAATGTTGTTATTTATGAAGCATTAAGCGAAATACAGGCTTTCGCCTAGTTCGGCTACAGATGTCTAATTCGTTTGTAATAAGAAATTATAGCCTATAATATATTTGTGCATCATTGTAAACAATTATTGAATAAACTTATTATTATTATATTATATTATTATTATATTATTATTAAACCGCCCGCCCGCCTAATCAGTAGTTGTTTTTGATGTAAAACAGCCTTGGGAGTAAAACCGACTCGTATGCCGTGACGGCAAACGACATGACGCTCTATTATGCCATCATGCCCCGTCATTGCAGCAAAATGTATTTTTTTTCCATTATATTTATTTATTTATTTACATAATTTAAAAATCTAACAGTCCCAAAATAATAATATTTACAAGTATATAAAAAGGAGGGGAAATAATCAAAGGGCATCAAAAAATTCGTCCGCATCGCTGTCAATAGGGAACGTGCCCAGAACGTTATTGGTTTTCTCTCACTATAAATTCTTTCAATAACAATCAATGTCCATGTTTCACAACTGCCTGACGGTCTACTTTTTTGTTTTGGATTAGAATTGAACAATGTATTATCGATTCTTCTCAAGGTGCGCAACTGTCTGCTGACCTGTCTGCCCACATTTATACCCTGATAGAGGCAATACGCTTTCCCCTTTTAAATGGGACTACTTTTACTCAACTGCTGAAATGTGGGTGTACCTTAGGCACACCTCTGCTTAACCCTTCAGGTATTACAGGCGTAATGTTATCTATTATAATATTATGTTCAACATTTCGACTGAGCACTTGAAATCACAGGTGCTCCGTACCATTCGATAAATAATCCTTACTAAGTCGACTCCATTTCCTAAGAAATGTCAGAAAAAATAGAGAAAAATGTCATCGTAAGCAAATACATTATGTCCCTCGTAAATCCGATTTCATGGCGGACCCTGCTAGTAAAACTTTCTATATGATAATAACACACACATAATCACACAACACATAACACACAAAACACAAACATAATCACAAAACAAACCAACACACACAACACAACACACACAACACATACACAAACATAACACACACAAACACACAACACACAACAACACATGACATAACACACAACAACACACATGATGACATGATTGACATAATCATTTCAATGTAAATGTCTGTAAGGGAATAAATAATCGTTGTCGGTGTGGTTTGTCACCCGAATCATCTGTACATAATTATTATAAAAGAGTGTCCGTGGAGTTTCTTGACCGTATTTCTCCTTAGGAACTTACTACGTTTGGGAATGGGCAACCAGCTTCATCTTTCTGACTAACCGACCGTTTGACAATTCAAAAGTGCCTAGAATTAGTTTTTTAAAATAAATTATTTGAGTTTGAGTTGCAATTAAAGTCGCTTTTCGTGTGCTGTATGACTGCGTAGTGCGTTGTTATTCTAAACTACTCAACGGATTTGATTGCGGTTTTTACCATCTTACAGAACAACAAAGAAATCACAATGTTTTGTCAAAGCGTACAAACCATGCGGGAGCGGGTCGCTAGTTGGGAAAAAAAATGTCTTTGATCACCAGAACATATATAGAATTAATATTTAATAATTTTATGAACCAGCAAGGTTGGACATTAAATAATAGTCTCATGTCGTTTGAGTGATTTTTAACCCACCAAAGAGTTATCCCCGCGGTTTCTACCGCGTAAGTCACGATCCCTTGAGAATATCAGGATTAAAAGCATCCTTTGTCCTAATCCAGGTCTACCATGTGCCAAATTTCATACGAACCGTTCAGCTGTTTTAGCGTGAAAGCGTAACAATCAAACATGTAATATTATTATTATAATTTTAGATTCTTGTTCTCTATCGCGTGTTGTGTCTCATGAGTGACTGGTTGTTACAACGCCCGTTTTAAAATATTCATTTAATCGAGTTAAATATTTACCTGCTACAAACAAAGCCGCGGGCACATCTATGTCTAACACTCCTCTTAGAAATTGATTAGCTAAATCAATTACCAACAGCAAAAATGTTTATTCACAAACTTGCTGAGTAAACTTGTTGCCTCGAACCATGTTTTATTCAAAACTGAAGTAACTGAAAGATAATAAACACACCCTTTTAGATTCTAATTAAAAGTTATAAAGAAAATGTTAATATTTTGAATTAATAGGGTTGGTCGAAACCAGTATCTTGCTATCTACGGAATCCAATTAGCGTTGTACATGTGGCACAAGGTACTTGTGAAATTATATTATGGATTTGAACTTGGCTTGTGCTCTGCCGTATAACTGTGAAGGTGAAGGGTGAAAGTGTTCATACTTATTAAAAGTCGACTAAATTCATAAGAATCTTTAGTTTTTCTTAAAGCAAGGAGAAGTGATTGTATTATACACACGTGACGTCACATACCTACCATGTCCTTGCTATTCTGTACACAATTAGCCTATCGAAGTATCGAGTTCGCAAGTGTATCTATTAAATAATAAAACTATAGAATCCCCATTAAAAACTTAATCATCATCATTCTCCTGCCCTTATCCCAATTTATTTGGGGTCAGAGCAACATGTTTTTTTCTTGCATACCGCTCTATTAGTCATCGTCTCAGTAGTCACCCCCTTCCTAACCATATCATCACTCACACATCCCATCCCTCGTTTCTTTGGCCTACTCTTATACATTCGTACTCAAAACTCTCCTCACAACATTTTCCTCATTTCTCCATAACACATGCCCATACCATGACAACCGATTTCCACACAACTTTTCAGCTACCGGTGCCACTTTCAGACTTCCTCTTATGTACTCATTTCTTATTCTATCCATTCATGTAACACCACTCATCCCTCTTAGCATTCCTATCTCACCTTTCATTCATCGCTTACGCTTGAGTCACAAGCGACTCAAGATCAACGTTCTGATCCATACAAGACAGCACCCATTAAAAACTGAATGATAACACATTATGGCAATGCAGAAATAGAAATTACTGTGAATTCTTGGAACACAGGCCTCCTCTCTGTGAGAGGGAGTGGGCGACTTTCATCCTAATTACCTTTGAACTAAAGTGAATATACTCAAAATCCATTACAGGCAAATTGCTAAGGAGCATGGTAGATTCCCCAGAGCTACACAATACTTTGTGTACACTTTATGTACCTGACAACTACCGGCGTCATAAGCCTACTCGACGACACCGACGGTTCGCCACATCCCACTGCCGCACTGTGTCGCGCGCGCAGTCCCCGTTGTGTCGCATGCATGGTGCTATAAACTCCTTAATGGAGTCAGTCCCGGAATGTGACATCTTTAATGACACACTCAAGGTGATCATGTCAAATTGTCTCATGTACTGTGAAAGCTATGTTTGTTAGGTAAATAAGTTGTATGTTGTTACCACTTTATTAGATTTTATTTTATTTTCAATTGTTAAAGTTATTGTTAAGCATGTTTGATCTCTGACTTGTTATTTGTTTTTGAATTATGTTATTGGCGCAAGCAGTTGTAATTATAAATTATAAATAAATACCGAATAAAATGATAAAAGTTCCCTTGAAATATAATTAAGTCCATAAAGAAGTCTTGTCACTCTTTTTATTTCACTTCGTCTTCAGCAGTAAGATTGATTCGCAGGTCCTTAATAAGTGGCATTATAAATCCGGTGGCATATAAAACTATGATAAAACAGAGAAAACGTTAGTAATCGGATTTTTGTGTTCGAAAGCCGGGGTTTCGGCTTCGTCACACTAAAATACGATTTTAATTGAACTAGCGGAAGAGAATGTTGTTTTATATTTATTTGAGGAAGTTTTCAAATTTAGAAACTTTATACAGGGTTATTGTAAAAACACCAACAACCTCTTAAGAGGTCATTATGAAAAAAAATTCTATGGGACCAAACCTGAAATCGCGAAAAAATTATCAGCTGTTCCCTACATTTTTTTTTTTTTTTTTTTTTTTTTTTGTGGATGGGAAATCATCAAATGACCCCTCCCGCTCTGGGTGGAGCGGAAGGGAGTGTCAGACTTTTACTGACTAAAACCCACCCGTGTTCCGTCCTTAGCCCTTTCTGTTCCAGGGCAGCGGTTAACCTTTCGGAAAATCCCGCCGCCCCGGCAGGCTTCGGCCCTGTGGGGCCCCGTCCTCTGCTGACATCTCTTTGAGGCGCGCGTGGAACACAACGCGCCGTCCGGCACGGGCCTGGTCCTGATCGGACGGTGAGCTACCCATTACTCACCGCCCGCAGGCCCGCGCCTACGGTGGCCGGGAGTCGTCACGCGGCTCCCGACGCCCGGAGCGTCTCCCGCGGCGGCTAAGGCGTGAGGTATTTTCTCTCAGCCTCCCCGCCACCTCCTTCGCTAGCATGACTGCTTCGCAGAAGGAGGTGACTGCCTCCCACTCCCTCTCGCCCCGGACCATGGCTTGCACCAGGGCCGGACGCGAGAGGTCGCCGCCGTTGCCGATCGCCTCTACGAGGACACGGCGGGGCTCCGCCCAAGCAGGGCAGACCGCCACCGTATGCTCCACCGTGTCCTCTGGGCGATCCTGGCAGTGGTGACACCCGGGCGTCTCCTCCCGCCTGATGATATGCAGGAACCTCCCGAAACATCCGTGTCCGGAGAGGACCTGCGTCAGGCGGTACGTGAGAACGCCGTGACGCCTCTCTAGCCACTCCTCAAAGAGGGGTCTTATCGCCGCTATCGCGGCGTGCCCTGCGCTGGGTTGCGATAGTCGCGCCTTCCATTCCGCCATGAGATCGCGCCGGAGGTCCGTCCGCTCCGCAGCGATTTGCTGCGGGTGCAGAGTTTCCCCCCGGCTTAGTGCCTCCGCGCGCCAATCATGCAGGCGCGCGAGCACTATCGCCTCCAGATCCCATGGCGGCAGTCCGGCAAGGAGGCTTGCTGCCTCGCGCGAGATCGTGCGGTAGCCCCGGATCAGCCTTACGGCTACCACCTTCTGGGGCGCGTTCAGGTAGTGTGCGGCTCGAAGCCGCAGTGAACGCGCCCACACCGGGGCCCCATATAGGGCCATGGACCGCACGATCCCCGCGTAAAGCCTCCGGCAGGAGGCGTTTGGCCCCCTCAGGTTGGGCAGGAGCCGGAGGTAGTCCCTACATTTATGTTCGGTTAGCTCGTCAAAATGTAGGGAACAGCTGATTTTTTTTCGCGATTTCAGGTTTGGTTTAAATCTTTAAAATCGTCTTTAGGTTGAACTGTTATTGCGCAAGCTTTTGACGTAGACTTCAATGCCTCCTTGGTCTAGTAGTCGCGAGCGCTACTGCTGAGCATGAGATCCTGGGTTGGATCCCCAGGTCGAGGAAATTGGGGTTTTCCATCAGAAATTTCTCAGCAGTAGCCCGGAGTCTGGATGTGTGACCAGTGATGGCAATAGGCTCGTCCCCTATTACAAGGAACTTAAACATGACTGGCAAAATGTAGGTGTACTATTAGATACACCTCTTCCTAACCCTTTCAGGAATACAGGCGAGATATTGTATAATGTTCGTACAGAGTTGAACTACTGTGTTTTTCTCTCATGGTTAGTCACCGTGCCGCTTCAATACCTTTCATACATTTGCATAATTCAATGAATTTTTACCTAAAAAATGATGTAAATGGAGAAGTAAACCACTTAAGGTATGTCAGAGTTTCTCCATAAATATTTATGAGTCCATCGTGAAGTGAAGGAACTCTAATGTAATCAATAAATTCATACTCGGAGGCTCAAAACAAGGACGGTGTAAATTGAGTTATACAGAGAGGCAACATTTTTAAGAAGACTTTTTTTGGACATTTTTTTTTGTCGCACGAGGCGGCTGAGGCCTTCTGTGAACGCGGTAGTCTATGCATAAAAAGAACTTAGAATGTTTTCAACAGTGATCACTATTCTACGCGAGGAAAGGGTTTAGAATGTTAAGTCCTTGCTGCCTTGAGCAGGATTACGATAATAATAATAATAATAATATCCCTGGACATTTCACACAGCACCATTTGTCCCAAGCTAAGCAACCTAATGCTTGTGTTATGGTAACAAGATGGCTGATAAACTACTTATATACATTTTTTTTTTTTTTTGTAAATACATACATATTATAAATAGAAAAACACCCAGACTCGGAACAAATACATGTAGGTCATACAAATATTTGTTCCGTGCGGGAATCGAACCCGCGACACGCAGCGCAGCAGTCAATCGCTTAACCACTGCGCCAACCGTGCCGTCAAACGACTACGATATACGCAGTGAAGGGCGGGTGTTTTTGGGGGACTGTCTTTTGTAATTTTGACGTTCGAAAAGTGCTGATTCTCAGCCTAATTTGAATAAATGACTTTTGATTTTGATGTTTATGCTAAAATTCTGCGATTGAATAAATGATTTGAAAGACACTGCACTTTTGAAACACCAAAAAATTCTGTGCAACCACCTTCTTAAGAGCGGTACAGTCACGATAACAGTTGAAAAATGACGGCCGTCATGGAAATCCGTCATTTTCAACGATGTCAACATAGGGCTACAGAGCCCTATTTTGGCATCGGTGAAAATGACGGATTTGTCCCTATCTATAAAGTTTTCTTCGTAATCATCTACCGAACTAAATCTCAGAATCAAGAGAAACGACCGCTATTCTCTCTAATAGGTTACCAAGCCAATCTAAAAGCTATCTGTATACTTAGACAGGATGGATCATGAATCTTAATGGTAATTTATACCGGTAACCGACAGAGCCGTTTGCTAAGCCACAACCGTTAGCCAAGCGGTTGATTAGCAAACCTGTCATTAATGCAGATTGGTCGGTCACGCTTGACCGTTGACTGTGTTGTGATCAGGGCTACCGTAGTAGCCATTTAGCAATATTGGTATTGTGGTGATGGTATAGATTTCATGCTTCTATAATCATGAGAGCAGGGGGTCTACTCCGAAGTAGTATCGACCGAATGTTCGGCCGTTTCCTGCTACGAAGTTACTATTTGGTTCGGTCGGTTCCGATCCTACACTCCTACACTCTTTCGAATATTGACTATGGTCCCGACCCAACTGAGCCGATCGGAACTTTTTTCGCATTTTTCAATAATATTCGGTTCGGCCATGTGTCGGTCCGATCCGAACATTCGCACTTTGCACTTCGGAGTAGACCCCCGTGGTGACCCAGTGGTCCCCGACTACGAGTTGTAGGTCGTGAATCAGAACCCAGGCAGGCACTTTACTTTGTGTAAATAATTTCTCCAAGACGGAGAAGAAAATGTCCATGCGTGCATGTCCTAGAACCAAAAATTTGAAAACATTCAAAAGCCTACCAGCCCACACTAGGCTCGCGTGGTAGATTACAGCCCACTTCCTCTCGAAGAGAGAGGAGGCCTGTACCCCAGCAGTGGGAACATTATAAATGCCGATTATGTTTTTATGTCTACTTCTTCTTCCCAGCGAAAGCACTATGAAATGGTAAAGGCCGGGCGTTTTAGGGGACTCTCTTTTGTAACTTTGACGTTCGCAAAGTGCCGGTTCTCAGCCTAATTTGAATAAATAACTTTTGATTTTGATGTTTATGCTAGAATTCTGCGATTGAAATATATCACTTCATTCAACAGTGTTGTGTCACGATTACTTATCTACTTTTACATTTAGAGCGAGTTTGCAAGGAAACTGTAACAATTCGTAAACTGTACCTAATTATAACTCGGCTTAATCAAATAGTAATTTTAATGAATTGTATTGAATGCAAGTTGAAATTCTCAATTGGTCGCATAATATGAAATGAAGCTTGAAGACTTAATACTACGACCAAATCTTGACTAATTAGAAGCTTACCTCTCCTAATGAGTGTCGCAAACAGGCACAAAATCCATAAAATATTCAAAAAGTCTTCGTGAAATAAAGCCAAAACTCGCCGCTTCTCTTTTAACAAACGCCTTTCAAAAAACAAATGGACGTTTTTATTTATTTAGGTTCCCCTTTACAAGTTTTATTGAATGCCAGCAGTTGATAACAATTCGCTAGTTTTAGAAGCAATTTCAGACATCAACTAACTTGTATTCCTAGTTTATAGTGTAAATAGCAATAAAACGTAAGGATTGGCGACACAATCATCAATCCTTTAGCGTTTTATGGCGAACGATTTACGGCGGGGTCGACACAACCCCGGTATTGTTAACTTTATAGTGAGTGGGCAAGGGTTGGGGTACAAATGGTACAATTAGAGATGCCAAATGTAGCGTGTGACGCCCCCGGTGAGATTGACTTACGATGTTACTTAGGATTCATAGCGGAACTTAGAAGGTAGTTGAATGATGATCGTCATCTGCCTAGCCTTTTCCCAACTATGTTGGGGTAGCTTGCCAGTCTAATCTGATGTCAGAATCGATTCAGATGCAGCTGAATTCCAGTATTTTACATGAAGCGACTGTCTACGTGACCTCCACAACTCAGTTTCTGGGTAATACAATGACCCTTGATAAGACTGGTTGTCAGATTTTCAGGCTTCTGACTACCCGTAACGACTGTCAAAGATCTACTGATGACAGCCGGGCCCAACGGCTTAACGTGCTTTCCGAAGCACGGAGGGGTTTTGATATGTAATGGATGGTCACCAATTCACGAACCGACCGCGGCAAGCGGACTTATCCTTAGATAGATTGTTATCATTTAGCCCCGAGCTCCTGCCGGGGTTGATGATGATAATGTATTTTATTGATTTCTCTGCCATTAATTAATTGAAGAGCAGTGAGTTTTTCCGGCCTTATTTATTCAACGATCGTCACTGCGGACATCGCGCTACGCACATCAAAGTAATTGATTGGTTTATTTTATTATTTTGCTGGACTTTACGACCACACAATTATCTGAAGCAGCCCAGAAGATTTAAATTTTTACTTATAGTGAATGAGAACAGTATGAATCCCTACTCCTTAAAACTGTTGTAAATATGTCAAACTGTGGTTGTGAATGAAAGAGTTTACTTCTGTCCATCGTTTTGGAGAATGTTAGTGAAATCCTGACTAATATTATAAATGTGAAAGTAAGTTTGTTTGTTTGTTTGTTACGCTTTCACGCTAAAACAGCTAGCATTTAATAAAGAAACGAAATTAGAATAAAAAACAATATTTATAACTTTTCATTTTCAGATTTGCTTTATTAATAAAAAAAAATATAGAAAGTAAGAACAAGAAACTTCGCGGTTTTAATTTCAAAGTCGTGAGTCTCAAAGCAAAGCGTACGTCTCACAATCTACCTTTCATATTTTTGGAAAGATTAAAGATGAAAGTTCTGTTTTAAACTACATAATTTATTGTATTTTCTGAGATGCCTAGAAATATTTTAGACAAATAAGGCTATCGTCGTCTACAAAATGGAAAAATAATCTCGCATAATTATGAACGAAAAGCGTTGGAACACGGAAAAAATACGAATATCTGAGCACGAACGCCCGATTAGTCTACAGTTATCCTTAAAAGGAATAAAACCATCTATTATTCGGATTTCCTTTTCTATCTCTTCATAGATTCATACTGCGGAAATGCTTTTAACAAAGAGATTAAATTATTTACTTGACAAGCTTTTAAGTACCATTATCTGTATAATTGGTGAAGTCTTATGCAGGAGCATGCTCCATTATACAAGCCTGTCTGTTCATAGCTTTATCAGTTAGCAAAACAAAGTTTCGTTCAAATGAATATATTGGTTCAGCCCAATAAATCTTATTGAGCGAGGGAGCCTAGTCAAACACGATAAATAATATGGGCATCTTGGCTGCCATTTTGTGACCGAGTCACGAGCGAGGCGTTTTGTATGTACAGTCAGGGGTCATTATAACCCTTACTGTACTCGTATGATATTTTACCTTCATTATAAATGGCAGAATGATACCTTCTTACTTCTGTAATTTAAGATAACAATTTAAGAGCGCGCATACCTTGGATTGCAATATTGGAACTCAGCAGCGCTGTCCCTGAATGATCTCTGAATATGCTTATTGTTTTTTAAGGTAACTTTACATACCCACTTTTTTTCTAGTGATTTTATACCAGCACGGTAAATGCGCAACACAATAACACAAACAAAATACACAACACATACACACATACTAACATGCCTTTCATTTTGGCAATTCAACAACATGCATTGCGTTATTTATGCTGTTGAGCTGACGAATTTTTCAAAGCTATAAAGCAATGGCTTGGGAATTGCTTTCAAAATCATTCGGATACTTATTTAAAGTGTGTTACGCAATTTCGGTTCAGGAACCAAAGCCTCTCTATAACAGTAGGTAACCTGTATACCGATACTTCTATGTACAAAGTGCGGTAGTTACTTATGACATGGCGTGTTTATGCCTACATTTTATGACCCATATTTCGGAAGTAGTGCAGGACGAAATGCAAGTATATACGTCTCTGTTAGTGGTCGTAAACTTATGAAACTCTGACGGTTCTCACCACTTTCATTGATGATAGTGTGAAGTCCCTACGAGGCGAAGAACAAAGGAATCATAACATTTTTTTTTTCAGTAAAACAGATTGAAGTTTACTAAAAACAAGTTTCTATGTAAAAAATACACATTACAGAAAAAAGTGTATCTTTGGAGCAAATGAAAATTTGGCCTCTCGTCCGCTACTACTCAAAACTATGGTGTTTCAAACTCAAATGACAAATGAGTAGCCAGAATATCACAACGCTAGTATTTCAATGGCGGTCCGTACACGACGCAACCAATCACAAACTATACTCTGGCCACTAGGTTAACCGTTTTTTGACAGCTGCCCTAAAACGTTACTATTCTTACTATATTTAATATATAAACTGACTTATCTTATTGGATTAATAAAATTCCGTACTTGTCTCAGTTTTGGCAAAAAAGATATTATTGCTGCAAAAATAATATAAATGATTCGATCTGTCAAAAAAGGTTAACCTAGTGGACAGAGTATAGTTAATAACGCGTTAGTAAGTCGCATCGTACGGGCTATCATTGAAATACTATAGTCCATTTACAGTCATTTTACCTCTAACTGCATCACTGTCAATATCACAGTGATCTTTAATGTCGTGACATTATGGTTGCTGTTGGGTTGTTGCATCTGTCAAGTTTGTCTAAATCACAGTGATCTTTATTGTTGTTGTAATAAGGTTGCTGTTGGGTTGCAGCTGTCAGAAGTAAAATAAATGTAAGGGACATTCTGGCTACTCACTGGAGATTTGAATTTGTAACTAACTTTTGAGAAGCGTCGTGGACAAAGAGAGAGAAACAATTTTCAGTAATGGACTTGTGGACGGTCTATAAGCTAAATAAAGCGGTAGACGAAGTTTTCCACTATTTTTTTTTCAGTTGAGACTTGCGATTATTTTTTGCGTTTGATCATCATGTCAGTTGCAATGGTTTATTTATAATCTACATTATTGTCTAATGGCAATACATAAGACAAAACTTCATCAGAATAAACAGGTATAACTGTATACAGCCAACAGGAGCCAGCCAAAAAGTTTGCATTCGCGAAGGAGATAGAGAAAATATGTTTCTGTCTAGTTCACTCTTACGACTGGATCTAATACGCGTGCATGTCTTATTATTATTATTTAATGTCTTGTCTATTGCTCATACTTTGTCTACGATACAGAACGACTGCTCAATATAGAAAAACTGTTCTTAATTCAACAAGCTGTTGCAATTTGCGATAAAATGAAACCATTTTTCAAATTACCAGATATAGATAAATTGGGCTTCAAATACCATGAAAACCAGGTGTTCGATACTCCCTAAAATATAACCATAGTGATCTAACTTCCTTATCTTACAAAACATTCCCTATAACCACCCCATGCTTGACGCAGCAGAACCCATAAAAACCTTATATAGGTAGTGATCCCTTAACTATATGATTCGACGTAAATTTCGCATGACCCATAACTGTGTCGTTTGTTGAATGTATGTACTTTCCTTCTATTAGGTTAAGAGCTTAAACAATGTGGGCTTGTTTTCTAAATAAGCATAATGTTGTGGGTCAGTAAACACGAGTACTGTTTCAGTTTTATTTGTTTTTTGTTCTTTTGTTCACCGTGGCGTTTCATTGTCGTTGTTACGGTCCTTTCTGGTTAGAAGAAAGGGTTTCATTAACTCTTCATACAAACCTTTATGAGGTAGTATTAACTGTTATCTTTTACTACGCAAACCCGCACAAGTTTTAGTAATTGGTCTCATCAACTAAGGTATCGTAATAGGAATGTCTGCTAGTTCATCAGCGAGATTTTCAGTGAGCTTGTGATGTGAATATTTTAATAGGTATGTAATGTAGTGATGTATGTATTTGTCCTTAATATTTCCCATATTCCAACTGATATTAAGTAATTCTCTCTTCAGAAAAAACCTTACAATATATTCATCGTACTATTTTTTATTTACTCAGAACGTTTGTGGCAAACAAGCGAAGTAAACTGTCCCCAATCAAAGTTCACGCTCACTACGATTGCGCCATGTCAAACAATATGAAAGAAGGGCCCTAGAAGATCTACTCCTTACGAGACGTTTATATGCATTAAAATAGCCTTGACAGGTTGTCGAATAGTGTTAGCAGCACAGTTTCGCGAATAGCGATCATTGTCACTTATTCCAAACGTGGTGCAGACCCACCGTATCCCTGGCCATACCTCTGGTGGCACGGTGGCTGTTTTAAAGGTGCCCACAATCCTAAATCTCAAGGAAAAATAAATTTATTTATTAATAACCAACTTATATTAACAGTTTGCGCCACACATACAAGTTATTATTATTATTATTAGTCAATATTAGTAATTACACATTTCATACAATCATAAATTTAAGTTAAATCACATAATTAAAATGGACAAATTTTGATGAAATTTAATTAAATGAAACAAAATTGGTCAAAATTAGATAAAATAAGATAAAATTAGGCAAAATTAGATAGAATTAGAGTAAATTGGTTTCCCAGTCATTATTTTTGGGCTGGTCAATGTTACTTAGGTAGAAAAACCGAATGCGTAATATTTCAGCTTGTTGGCCAGCTTTTTTGACCCAGCTTAAGTGAACCTTCTGTACTGACTTGAAACATATCTACTCAGTGGTGTCGAGTCACAGTTACCAGTGATCGTCGATATGATTGTCCCTGATTGCTATCGGAAAACATGCGCTGTCTAACTTGTTACCTCGTTTCTGTTACAAATCGGAGCGGACTTTGAACGCGAAATTTTCAGATTTTATAAAAAATTATGAGACTTTATTTTTATTTTAAGGTCTTAATGTTGCTCGCTTTTAGTCTCTCTTATGCAGTTTACGAGTACGAGTATTTCACTGGGTGCGCTTTGTTATTATTTTGGTCTACAATACAGTAAGTATATTTTATCTAAGTATCTATTTGTCTACGTGTGGCACTAAAATGTAACCTATTTTCAATTTATGGAGCAACAAACTGAATGTCATACTTAACAAAGTTCAAATTCCATTGCAATTAAAAACTTATTAGGACCTTTTTGTAACAAATGGTCACTCAAAAATCAACTTAGAATACATTTCACTAAAGTAAATAACTGATTAAGTAGCGATGGAATGCAAATTATCTGAGACTAGCTTTTGCCCGCGACTTCGTCCGCGTGAAGTAACTTTTTTTCCGTAAGAACCTTCTACAAAGTATTAGAAAATCAAAAAAAAAAAGATGGATGAAATCGGTAAAATCGTTCTCAAGTTATGACGTGACCAAGGGAAATAGGGATTCATTTTTATATACAGAGTTAATTTTCAAAGACCAGCCAAATTTAAGGGTGTGGTACAGACCATCCAACTGAACAACTTTCTCTATGGGACCAATATCGTAATTGCAAAAAAAATATCAACTGCCCCATAGAAACCTTCAATACCTACTCGACCTAAACGTATGGGACGGCTGAATTTTTATTCGCGATTACGATGTTGGTCCCATGGAGAAAATTGTTCAGTCTGATGGTCTGTACCACACCCTTCAATTTGGCTGGTCTTTGAAAATTAACCCTGTATATATAGAAGATTATGAACACTGATATAGAAACATTGTAAAACAAATGAAATCCGAAACAAGACATACATAATAATATATGATAGTATGAAGGAATAACAGAATGCCAGTGAACAAAACATACTCGCTTGATTTGTGAAGGGTAGAACCAATTCGGCATGAAATTCATTGACCGGAGAAAGCGATTACACGATGTTATAAGCTTTAAACCTATGATAATATGCGAAGAGAAAAGGAATATGTTTTGTCGAATATAACCTTTATGTTTACATATAGCATATTACATAATACCTACATAAATGTCAAAAAGGGTACGAGCCAAATAGGTACTATACGTTCGTTTGTGTTGGTGGTTCTTTTTATTTATTATTATTATATATACTTTATTGTACACACCACAAAAATAAGCATTAGGTTGCTTAGCTTGGGACAAATGGTGCTGTGTGAAATGTCCAGGGATATTATTATTATTATTATTAATTCTTTATATTTTATGAAGTTTCTGCTTCGTAATGGGAGGGGGTGGGGTTTATGAAAACATATCGAGGTTTCTGTACTTTATCTAAGGGCTGAATTTCCCATCGCCAGGTCAATTTTATTCGAGAAATAAAATTGACATGTCAAAATTTCAAAATTATTCCCCGAATAAAGTTATCAGATGATTGAAAAATCAGCCCTTACTTTAATAATAATGTTTTATACATATAAACCTTCCGGAATACATGCGATGCAATGGTGAAAATCGCATTAAATCTATTGTGAAGCGTAAAATATCTAAGCGGTCTCTTAATTTATTATTAAATAAATTCCACCAATCAATTTCACCTCTGCTCAACCCTTCGGGGAAACAAGGCGTGATGGTATGTAACATCCATTTTCATTCCGCCATCTTTCATAAGTTGACAGTTTTCATAACTTATGAAGGCAGTCCGTTAATCCGTGAACGGTTCCGGCTCACTTGACACCTAATCCACAACTTTGTACTAACTTAAGGTAAGTTTAATAGGTTCCGTCAGTAGGTACAGTTGAATGCAATCATGAAGATATTCTTTTGCTTTTATTTTAAGGCGAAATTTTATTTTACCTCAAACAGCGAAAATATTCCAACCTGATGTGGAGTTATATATTCGAGCTGTTTGGGGTTGAAACACTAGGGCCATGGGGTCCGAGTGCCCATTTGATTTATCGAGATATCGCCAAGTGGTTAGTCAACTCTTCACATGACCAGAGGGCTGGCCTATTTCTTGGCCGAAGAATTAGCATCGCCATACAACTTGGCAATGCTGCCAGCCTTTTGGGCACGGTTCCTATTGACAGCGATGCGAACGAATTTTTTGATGACCTATGATTCTTTTGCTACTTTTTTCATATACATTTACATATTAATATTTTAAGTGTGTGCTAATATTATGTAAATATTATCTTAATTAATAAAATAGTATTTAGATTGATGGATAATAAAAAACGTAGATCATCATATTACACAGAGAAGCAATTCTCGTAATATTAAGAACGTTAACAGTCTGATCTCAGTATCAATCTGTCAAAAATACATCTAATTTCCCTGCATTTTTTACAAGTTTTGGACTTGGATTGATTGTCGCTTAGATGAGATTGCGACTAGATTTTGAGCGTTTTCAATTACGGGAATTTCTTCTGATCAAAAAATTTAAGGTACCTGTAGTATTTTTTCTGTAAAGAACCGACTGAAAATAAAATTTATCATTGCATGTTCCTTCATCTGTACTCTATGATTTTTTAAAACAAAATCAACTGGATTTAAACTCATTTAAATTTTTTGTGTGATCCAAAGTTGATTGAAATAAATAAATAATTATAAAACATGTCCTTTGCTTGACAAATGGGCAAAGTCAAAGTTTTTCAAACACACAAAAGAGAGAGAGGGATAGAGTAGAGTGTGTATAATCAAACACACTTTAGCGTTTGGTACTTATTTATATTCAGCAGCCTAATACACTTCACGACCAGACATCTTTGCTCATAACTGTACTTCTAACGCACTGTAAAATAACCCTTGTTTACGTTGCACAGTGAGGGTGCAACTTTGTATACTGAAGAGGTCGTCTGCAGAGGGCAGATAAGGTTTAACTTCTAGGCAATTCATCTTACGTGAATTCACTACAGTAAATACATATTCTCATGCGCTAAGGAGGTCTTAGTTGCAAATAACTAGCTAGTTAGTAGAAGTAGTAGATACCTATCGGAGAACCAAAACAGTGAAATACACCAGAGAGGCAATTCTCGTAATTATAAGAACGTTCACAGTCTGATCTCAGTCTCAATCTGTCAAAGAATACTTCGAATTTCCCTACATTTTGACAAGTTTTTGACATTTGTTTGTCGCTGAGATGAGACGTTTTAAATTACGGGAATACGGGCCCTGGCTTCTGAATTGAGCTTTGAAGTTTGACAAGTTCTCAAATTCAAGAAATGGTCAAACTCTACTTAAACAGTGCATAAGGTAACGACCCCTTCTTGATAGCCCGAGAAATTAAAAAATTCATACATTTATTGCAAAGACATTTAGAATTTCACATAGAGTTTGATAAGTGCTCAACTTCAAATTTTCAATTCAGAAATATGGATGTTAAGGTGTAGTAGGTGATTAAATGTGAATGTTGGGTAGGTATCATAATAAGAACCAGCTCGTCAAATGGACCACCAAATAATTGACATAATAAAATCAGTAATGGGGCTGTAACATACCTATTTTTAAAACGGACTCCACTTGGTGGTCTGAAATTCAGGCTACTTACGAAGACTTACTTATTAAGAATAACAGACATCAAAGTCCACAATAATATAATAGAATCTAACCAACTTCGCCCCTGAGACGACCCACTCATCACACTTGTACACACACGAACACACCTACCTATAAGTATTAATGAATTAATTATTTATTACATAAATCTAGTGGCACTTATTATCATATTTTCTTTTGTTAATATAATGTAGTGGGCTGCAATATTCTTAATATTTTGTATTATCATTCCTCTGTTCTAACACATATTGTAGCTGTTTATTGTCCCTGAATATATAAAATAAAGTATCATGGCGGTCAAAATGTTGCCCTTTTTACGGTCTCGCTCTCATTCGCCAAGTCTGCAGAGTATTACGTGGGATAAGCAACTTCGTTCCAAAAAACAAACGAACACTAAACACTTAACTTTCCAAACAATACAACTCCTTCGTCCAACTTATTGACATTCCTTGGCATAAGGCCGTCACCCACGTCGCATGCGAAACGTCGTCGGTTCTCTCTTCACGGTCGGCTAATTGAAAGTCTGTGAAAAGGGGCGCATGACGTCATTACAGAATGAAAGTTTAGTGTTGACGTGACGAAGGGCGACTAGCGACTTGATGCTTTCATTAAACAGCTGAACTGACATTGTGACAAACGTCGGCTTTGATGACAGGTGACAACGAATTGTTGAACTCGTAAATAAGATTTTGTAAGGGTGAGGACACATCTGCGAATGTGTACTATGAAGGTTTGTTTAGGAAAATTTGTATTGTGTATTCTGATTAAACATACATAGGTATTTTTTTTTATTTAGGACTGATTTTTCAATCGACAGAAAATTTTTATTCGTGGAATAAAATTTACGTCTGATAGTTTTTGTATAGAAGAACTGTCAAAAATTTAAAATTATTCCTCCGATAAAATTATCTGACGTTGCAAAAATCAGCCCTTAATTTTTTTGTCATTCACCTGGCAACCAAATATTCTGTAAAATATCATAAAAAATATTTAAATTGTGCGCAGCTACTCAATAACATAACCACCACCGTCCAAAGGGGCATAGCATCTGTAGACCGCTTCATATAATTTACAGTAAATGCTTGTGTGAAGGGGTGTTTCCTGAGATATGGAAACGGGCCAATATAGCGCCCGTACACAAGGGTGGCTCGAAACAGGATATTGAGCAATATCGACCCATTTCAATTCTCGAACCCATCATAATTTGAAAGACTCTTACATAACGAAATCTACCCAATCCTGCACAACGTACTTATTCCTGAACAACATGGTTTTGTTAAACACCGATCTACTGTTTTTAATTTATTAATCTTTACCAACTACTTTTTTGAAAACATGGATAGACGTTTGCAAGTGGACGCTGTTTACACAGATTTCAAAAAGGCCTTTGACAAGGTCGATCACGAAATTCTACTTAATACAATTGCATTTAATGGCATACGGGGAAACTTGCTCCGGTGGTTTTTATCTTACATTAAAAATAGAACACAGAAGGTTGTTGTGAGTGGCCATCAGTCTGATACAGTGTCTATAACTTCTGGTGTTCCACAGGGCTCAATCCTGGGACCACTCCTATTTAATATATATATAAATGACATTGGGAAATGCTTCTTAAGAAAGACTCTCAGCATACTGTACTGACAACAAACTTCACTTAAGCGTCTCCAAATGTCATTATATAAATTTCACGAAAAACAAATTTGTCACCAATTTTAAGTAAGTATAGGCTAAATAATGCCTTGCTAAGTAATACCTCTATTGTAAGAGATCTTGGTGTTCTACTTGACAATAAATTATCACTTAATAAACACGTAGAAATAATTGTTAATAATTCATTTAAGATGTATGGTTTTGTCATGAGATCATCTACTGAGTTCAAACTGCTCTCCACCTATCTCTTCTTATACAAGACGCTTGTGCGCTCGCAGCTCGAATTGGCGGTCCCAATCTGGAACCCGTTTTATAAGAAATATAATAAATAAAAATAAAATAAAGTCCAGCGTAAATTTTTTCGTGCCATGTACAGACGCCAGCACATCAAGCTACTACAATCTGTCAAATTTCTTTAATAGATTTTCAACTTTATCGCTAAAGCATTAAGGTTCAAGGTTGATTGGGAAAATTTGACAGTTTCGGGTAGCTTGACCTGCTGGCGTCTGTACTATAGGCGTTATAAAAGGTGTTTGTCATATTCACAATTACTAAGCAAATATAATATGTTAACATTAGAATCAAGGAGTAAGTTTCTAGAAGCCAACATAATCTTAATTTCATAATCACTTTGATTCCATTGATCTCACGAGTAAGTTGTGTTATGTGGTCCCCGCACTGTAAATAAGCGTAGTGTAGTACATTGTTCACTGTAAATACCTGTCGGACTAATTCAGGATTGCATTGCCCTGTTCGTCGTATGGTGAAATCTTATAATCGCAACTTCATTGATATTTTTGTATGTTCCAAATCGAAATTTAAGTCCAATGTTTTTATAATCTTATCTAATGATATTAAGAAATTGTGTGTGTCCTTTATTCTAAATTTAATTTACTTCAACCGCTTTAATTTTTTTTTCATTAATGTATTGTATTATACCGTCAATTTTTTTTTTAAATCTTAATTCTTATTTGTGATAATAAGGAACAATCATGGGATTGTTCCTTATTATCACAAATAAGAATTTTTAATCTTATCCAAAAATGTATAATTTTTTTCATTGAGTTGTATTTTAATACTCAATTATTTTTTTAAATATCTGAGTAATGCTAATCTAGTGCCACTTTTTACCTTATTTTAATTTTGTTAACATGCGGATAATGTAGTGGGCTGCAATATTGTTAATACTACTTATGAGCCTATAAATAATATAGGTTATTTGTAAATATTTTATATTGTAGCTGTTTATTGTCCCATAATAAATAAAAATAAAACTCACACAACAAAAGTATGCTACGCGTAGCAATTTGGATATCTACTACGAAAGGGTAGCAGGTGTAGCCGTGACGACATTGTACAGCTACGCCGTAGCAGCCCAGAAAAAGTTTTTTCTATTTCGTTTAGTTCTACAGGCTTATACAGAACGGATAAAGAAACCATAATAAACCATTTTTATGAGTCTAAATTGGGTACCGTCTGTGTTGATATTCCGAAATATGTGACCGTCATAAATTAGGGAAAGTAACTAAGTTCATGTAGGTACTCTTTTTATTGTCCCCTAGGCTTCTGTGTACCTATTCATGTCTAGATTACAAGACCCTGGCCTCTTAGTCCGTTTTGATGTTTTTATATTATATTATAAATCCTATGAGATATATTTTATTATGATCCTTTGGGTCATCTATACCCTGTCCATTAGGTTAACCCTTTTTTGAGAGCCGTCTTAGAACGTAACTATTCCAGATTACGTAAAAGTTAAATGCGTAATAAAATAAATACATAAACTGCCTTATCTTATTGAATTATCTTATTTATGGCTTCTTACAGACAGTATAATACCGTACGTGTATCAATCAATGTATTGAGTGTTGCTGCAATCACTAGTTCCATCTGTCAAAAAACGATTTACCTAATGGACAGGTTATAATTAGAGAATTTATTCAGGAAGGTTTATGTCTGTGAAACTTACATATTATTATATGTAAGTTAATCGGTTAGTTCGGTAATCTCGATGTTTTGCAACATCCAAAATAATTATTATTAGCCTTTTTCATTCGGATAAGAACCGAACTCTGATCACCAAGCTTGCACACTGTTTGACGGCAATTTAAAATCAATATTGGCTATGTATTATATCGTAAAGAAAACATAAATCCTGTCCGTAAACCATCGGTTCCAGAAAGTCATAATGCATACAAATAACATAAATTCCAAATCATCTGTCTAGCCTTTTCCCAACTATGTTGGGGTCGACTTCCAGTCTAACCGGATGCAGCTGAATACCAGTATTTTACATGGAGCGACTGCCTATCTGACCTACACAACCCAGTTACTGGGTAATACCGACTACGATACCCCTTGGTAGGACTGGTTGTCAGACTTTCGGGCTTCTGATTACCCGTAACGACTGTCAAAGACCCACGAATGACAGCCGGGACTAACGGCTTAATGTGCTCTCCTGAGCACGGAGAGTCCTCGTTTTGTAAACATGGTCACCCATCCACAGACCAACCGCGGCAAGTGTAGCTTAACCTGATCGACCGACCTGTGCGACTGTTATTATTTAGCCACGAGCCCCTCAACATAAATCCCAAATATTAAGCTAAAAGGTTTCACTCCAGCGGTCAAAGATTACTACCCTCGTTTGACACGGCACAGTCGCATTAATCCCTCCACCCGACACACGAAAGACCTAAATACGAGGCTATCTATCACGAAACACACATAACAACACAGTACAGTACAGCACAGGACAGTATATGATCACTAGTTTACACGAACAGTCGGCGTGATGAGTCAAGCGTTGTCCGTTAGCTTAGGAATCGCCAGTCTTCATGTTTGTGAGGCACTTTGACCGCAAAGAAATTTGAATTCGTGTTGTGACGAGACTCCTAACGTGACCCTCAGGGTGAAATCTGTTTTCGCAAGGATTTCCAAACAATCTTTTGGGCCTTTGTAAAGTAATGAAGCCAGGACACGTAGATACAGAAGCCTAGCGTCGTTAGAAAAGCATGTAGCAGGACGGTCCGATCGGTGCAGTACCGCACTCTTTAAACAACCACCCTTCCTCCTCTTCTTCTCCATCTTGATAAACTTTTAGGTTATTGTGCTGGTCATCAGCTTACTTATAATATCATTAGCAGTCATTCTGTTTTATTTCATTACCTATTATGTAGACCAATGTAAACAAACCACATAAATTGTATTTTGACTTTACTTTGACGTGACAAATATCGATGACGTTAACAAATCAACATGAGCTATGCTTTCCGTTGTACGGAGGCCTTAATATTATATCAATGTTAATAATAAAATAAAAATGGAGTTACGAAAACTATAATGATTATTAGATTGATAAATGTTAATGAAATACCTTTATAATGCTGCTCAAAATATGTTTTTGCCTTAAAAATATTTTTTTAAGATGGTAAATGTACATTAACGACTACGACAAGAAATCGCATCGTTATGTGGAAGGGATTACTTCGTGGGACGCATAATGGCAACATTATTGTCCCTAGACTCGTGGTTTCTGATCGACTTGTAGTGAGAATAGATGTTTCTGGATATCTCACCGTTTTATAAGCGACATACGGAGACGAACGGCAAGGATTTCGTGCGAGACGAACGCGAGTTGCGCGAGAATTGGGCTCCTGTCAATGTACTGGTATCGTATCCAAGGCATACGCATAAGGCTGCATGTCATGCGTTGTGGAATAGAGATGACAAGAAGGTATGGCAATGGATTCGTAATTAAATGTTAACTTGGTTTTTCTTTTAATTTTTCGATCATTCGAAAGGCGAGTGAAAGATGCCGAGTACTGAAATCCAACATCGTTGGATCGCTTCACTAATGACGCCACTTTGATTCATTCAGTATTTAGACATTTTACTCCTAGAGAAAGATACCGAATGAAAGGAGAAAATGAACGAAAAGTGAAGCGTCTGATATCGGCTTAACAAACATGTCGAAAATAATAAAAACAACCAAGACACCAACACACAGCACACAACCACAGAACCGTTCGAAGTGGAGGTTCTTCGGGAGGCCTATGTGCAGCAGTGGACATCTTTCGGCTGAAATGATGATGATGATGAATAAAAACAAATAGCACTTGCTCGTCACAAAATATTTCCATACCGGTGAACTTACATGTATAAGTTCACCTGTAAGTTCCATGTGTTAGTTTTGTATCAGTGATGTCACTGATAGCAAAACCCAGGCTTAGACTAACAAGTATGTAAGCAGATACTAAAACTACCGGTAATTACACGGCCGCGACTTTCGAGTTGTAGGTCATAGGTTCGAACCCTGACAGGCGCTTTACTTTGTGTAAATTCTTTCATCACCACTGCTCTCAAAACGGTGAAAGTAAACGTCGTGAGGAAACCGGCATGTCCTCGAAGCGAAAAATTCGAAGACATGTGACGTCCACCAACCCGCACTGGGCCAGCGTGGTGGATTACGGCACTCCCTCTCACCGAGAGGAGGCCTGTGTCCCAGCAGTGGGAACATTATAGGCTGATTATGCTTATGGTAATTCGAAACTTGCTTGTCGAATTAACTGACTTGCAATTAACGGTAATTTAACGATCGAGTGATTTTTAAGCCCAAAACCCTTTCCAGATCAAGATAAGCCCATGTCCCTGGCTAACATTACATTTTGCGTCAAATTGCTAACACGTATGATCACTATCAGTACTAATTATAAATGGTAATGGTCAATGCGGGCATCCAGGAATCTCGGGAAAGGTGTGAAAGGAAAAGGGTGAAATCTAATTGGACTTACAAAGCAGCAGCATCTTCCTTTATGGTAATACTAGCAGCACCCCGAGGTTTCACCCGCAAAAATTTCGATCCCGTGGGAATATCGGGATAAAAAGCATCCTACATGTTAATCCTAGTTATAAACTATATATGTACTAAATTTCATCCATCCGTTCAGTAGTTTTTGCGTGAAAGAGTAACAAAACATCCATCCATCCACACAAACTTTCGCGTTTATAATATGGGAGGGGGAAACTGGCCTCTGGTCCGCGGCCCACATTACACGGAGTAGGAACAGTAGTGGAAAAGTCGGCCGAATACGTGGGCCAGAATACGATGAGAAAAAAGTCTTACTACCTTCGAAGATTTACCATCGAACAGTAAGGACGATGTTTTTTAAAATTATACCGTCGCAGAGAGGCGGCAATATCCTAATGAAAAATGGATACAGATATACTATAAGACGTATACACTTAAATGGATTAAAAAGGTAGTTTGTATTTCATGCTGAATTTTACCAAGCTTCCAAGAGTGTTTTAATAGTGAATAGGTACCGTTTTAGGTGGATTTATTTTATATGATTACTAGTTTCAGTCCGCGACTTCGTCCGCGTGACGTGTTCCCTCGGTCCACCACTTCGCATCGCATCTCCCGCACTATTACTTTTTTATTATATTATATATCTGACTTTTTATTTTTGCTAGACTCAGGCTGAGGGTTCTAGCGTTAAATGATGATGATGAATTGCCTTCCTCAAACATTAGGCTATCAAATGCAAAAGCATTTTTCAAATCCGACTGGAAGTTCCAGAAATTCGCGTTCAAAGATCGAAACAAACTCATCAGCATTTTAGTAATTAGTATGGATTATCAACCAATAACCCATACTGATTATTAATATTTATATTAAATAATTATTAATGAACAATATACATCTTTGTATATTGTTCAGTTAAATGATGATATTGTGTCTCTCCATTATTCATTTTCCTCTCGTCCTCACCACTTTTCAAAGTATTTTCTTTTTGTTTTCCAATAATGCGGCTTTTCCCTCTGAAGGCCCATTTATTTGTATTTTCGTGGGTGCTTGCTTATTAATAAGAACTTGTTAATGTAAAAGCAGATACGAATACGAGAACAACAAGTAGGAACCTATACTAAGTAATTCTCTTTTATAAGATGACTAGGTTCTGCCCGCGACTTCGTCCGCGTGAAAGTTCGGCTCCCGACCCACCACGTCGCATCGCATCGCCCGCCCACGCTATTACTTCGTTTTCGCTTCGTCGCAATCTTTCTGACTTTTTTCGTTTTGCTCGGCTCCATAGGGTCATAGCGTGATGTTAAAGCCATAGCCTAAAGCCGTGCTCAAGAATTTTTCGGATTTTTTCGTTTACTTGTGCTACATAACATTGCTTCTTGCCAAATTTCATGATTCTAGGTCAACGGGAAGAACCCTATAAGTTTTGATTCCCGTGCAAGTGTCAAAATATGCGGAATAAACGAAACATAAACACCCATCCCCCATCTTTTGACTGCGTTGACTTAGAAGTTTGATTTTTTCAGTGCTTCAGGGGATTGCAGCCCTTAGTATTTGATATTAATTTCAACTTGATAACTCCACACGTTTCTGAGAAAAAGGTCTTGACAGATGGACAACGAAGTGATCTTATAAGGGTTCCGTTTTTCCTTTTGAGGTATGGAACCCTAAAAAGCACCAAAATCATTCTCACTGCATCAGTTACAGTTACATACATATATAGTGTGCAGCAATAATCAGAATCGCAGATATTTCCAGAACATTTCGTTACAAAATACCCCAAATCCATCGGATCGACACACGGCTTTCACCCGACCGGTGAAAGAACGAAACGGATTACGGTTTATTGGCAGTGTAAATGGAATTCTCGACTGTACCGGATCCGTTTTCTTTTTATCAAAACTTTCAACCAGATTTCTGCTGGAGCAATGTTTTAAAAGTCAGATTATCAAGTTTAAAACAAAGCTAAAGTTTCGACTTTTAATAATCACATTAAAAACTTTTCTTCTTTTTTCTTCTCATCCTGCTTCGACATTTATTTGCGTTTGGCCTTGTCAAAGAATTGTTAAAAAAACTTAAATTAAAGTCATAAAATACCCTAAATAAACACGAAATAACTTTAAATCGCCAAAAAAAAAACTTTAAATTTCAACGCGATTATTTATCAACAACAACAATTATTACCGAATTTTATAAGGAAAAAAATGAATTTCAATCCCTCTTTTCCCTCGCTAACGACACTCTCCATATTATTTTCCGAAAAGATAGATTCCCATTTGCATTATTATAATGAGAATGGGACATTTACATTTTTCTTATATCTACGTAAACATAACAGGAAACTTATAAAGTGGGACATCCATCGTACTAATGGCCAATTTATGTAAACGCCACTCCCGAGCCTGTCAACCGAAAATAAAGGGATGCCTCAAAGATAAATTGAATAATAATGGGAAATCGAGGCGAAAACTTCAAACAATTTTTGTATTTAAAAGCTGCTCTAAAATGACCGTTCAACACAAAGAAATGCCGTAGTCCATTTTGAATTCAAACGAAAAATATTAACACATATATTATGTCCATTTGCTCGTGATCTGAAGGCCAATTCTCGTAATTAAAAACATTCAAAATCTAGTCGCAATCTCATCGCAGCGACAATCAATGTCAGAAACTTGTTAAAAATGCAGGGAAATTAGAGGTATTTTTGACAGATCGAGACTGAGATTGGACTGTGAACATTCTTAAAATTACGAGAATTGATCCTCTGTTTTCTGTAGCTGATTGCGTGTTTATTTTGTCCGATTCGATCTTTCCCGCAACTCCGAAAATTTGCGAAGCGCTTCATCTTCACAAACACAAGAAACCACTTCGTAACAAAACAACACACTTAATTTAAAATATTGTGCATGAATTGTATACAGGATGTCACCAAGCGAAATCATCTTTGCGCTGTTTTTCACATCCTTATGCACAATCCCCTCTTCTTACATTCACAATTTCTGTATAAAACGAACATTTATGTTAAAAGCCTTTAAGTATGCTTGTTTGTCGACAACAGGAAGCAACGGTATTTGTCATATTTTACATATACCTACGTCATGAAAATCTTTACTCGCGTTAAAATTCTGCAAAAATATGGGTAAAATAGAATTCCTTTTAATCCCTCCAGTTATTTCACGAGTCAAGGCTATTGTATGCTTACCTAGAAGTAACCTATTCTCTGGAAATTTCAAGACTCGTGGGTGAAAAAGAATATCACAGACAGTTTTATTTAAACCTACTTAAGTCCTGGCACATTTTGCAGCTCACTGAGTGATGACAACAGAAATCCGTAACAAACGTCATATTATTCTACAGTCTTGGCCAAAGAATCAGCATCACCATACAACTGACACTGCTGCCAGCTTTTTGGGCACTCTTCCTGTTGACAGCGACGCGGACGAATTTTTTGATGCCCTATGATTCCTTTTTTTTATATACATACATGTACAACCGTGGACAATCTCTACAAACCCTTATGCCTTTAGTAATAAGGTTTAAAAGTGGTCTACCGCCACTGTCCGCGATGGTAAATATTATTTTAAAGGCTGATTTTTATTCGAGGAATAAAATTGACTTTTGACAGTTTTTGTATGAAATAACTGTCAAAATTTCCATTTTTTCCTCGAATAAAGTTGTCAGATGATTGAAAAATCAGCCCTAACTAAATCTGTTAGCTTATATTGTTTAAATATTCTGAGCTTGGTAATTAAATCCTCAATGTTAACCTTAAGTGACAATTTGACGGGGCTCTCGGAAGGGCTTCTTGTTTCGTGTTATCTTGTCAATCGAACACAAGGGCAACGAAGACTCTTAGAAGCATTTAAGTAGAGGAGAGCGTTCTCTTGATTAAATAATGTCTATGTCAACAAGGCTTTAAGGATGACGTCATTATATTTTGGCGAACGGGAAAATTATTTTGTCAATAATCGAATTATCTTTTATTTTATTACAAACACCACGCCACTTGGTATTTTTAGCCCTGACACAGCCAGAAGGCGTCGTCGCAGACCGCGTGGAAGTTGGCGAGACAAGCTGGTGGCTGAACAAAATGAAGTGCAGACGCCAGCACATCAAGCTACTACAATCTGTCAAATTTCTTTAATTGATCTTCAACTTTATCGCTAAAGCATTAGGTTCAAGGTTGGTTGAGAAAATTTTACAGTTTCGGGTAGCTTGATGTGCCATGTAACGGGAAGAATCGAGACGAAACTTTAAAATGGATTTTTTAAAAGGGCTCTAAAGGTTTACTGAAGTGTCCTTGTTATCAGCAAACTATATTAATTCAATGTTAAAATCCCTTTTAAAATGTCTTCCCGATTCACCCCTGCATCCCTATTCACCTCGTTTTACGGTAGGTTGGTAATTTATTTATTTATTATATTATAGCTCTGCAACGACTTATTCGCTCTACACAACATTAAAAAAAAATATTAGCCCTGGAACGAAATAGCTGGAAGACAAGGGGGGAGGCCTTTGCCCAGCGGTGGGAATAGTGGGATGATGCAGGATGAGAGTAACCTGTAACAAACCAGAAGACGTTTTCATTATAGATTGGTTTCATAATTTAGTAAAAACCAAGTCAATCATGTTGATGACCGATGAGTAATATTGAAACGAAAAAAAACATATTTCCCAAATACTTAGGCCTTTATTTTGTCCCGGACGGACGGTTGATCGGGTCCTTTTAATCCCCGGAAATTGCCCCATCTTCTGTATTCAGGTTTATTGTAATGTTTTAAAAGTAAGGAGCCGATTTTTATTTTTCATTCCGAAACAATGTTTTTTTTTTCTAAACTGGCAACAATTCTGTGCTAATGGTAAATAACTATTAGCACATAATTGTCAGCGCCTGACGTAAATTGACGTATTTTTAGTAGCTATTTTTTAAATCACGTCTAGCTTGTTCATGGAGTATCTTAATTTGACAGGACTAAACTAATATATATCTTCTGTCCTTTTCTTAATGAAATAGAAAGAAAAAGATGCACTGAACTTATATTTAGTTTAGTTTGTGAACAAGGGAATCGCCGCCAATGCTTGCTTAAAAATAAAAATAAAAGGAGGTTCCTAACACTAAATCCTTTTTGTAAACGCAAGCACAAATAAAACTTTATTTAGTTATTATTTTATGTCTGCTACTTTGATTTTATTATACGGAGGCGACGTGTTCTTAAATTATATGAAATAAATGCTTTACGCATTTCTTCGTAATGAAGAGACTTGGTCAGATTAGTTTCTGTGCAACATTAATTTTTTACGTACAGCAAACAATCCGACCAAAAAAATGGAAGCAAAAAAAATTTCCGTACAGCTCCATGTTTAAGAATATATTTTTACTGCGCTTCGGATACTCGCATTCGTAGGTATGTTCACCGACAGTTGATTGGAAGACCAATGAAAACGGACGGACGCACGGAAATTGGAAATCTCATGGCGTAATAGAAATTTCACTGTTCAACTGCAGTATGCAGCTTTTTGAATTTCCTCTGGGCCGTACTTTGACATGTATCTTTCGTGTTTCAACTTCGGATACCCGGATATTTGCTGTTCCTCACAAATTGCGGAAAACAAGTTGTTCAAAACTTTCCTATTTTCTAGCCAAAATCAAAATCAAAACATTGTAAAAGCCAATTATTTTTAAAAGAGTAACCGTGGAGTTTCTTGCCGGCTCTACTCCATTGGAAACGACCAATGGGAACCGTGCACCTAGCTACTAACGTTTCATAAGTGCCCATGTAGGTTTATGTGAAATAAAATATTATGATGAAATGCAAAAAGAATTATTCAAATCCGACTGGTAGCTAAACAAACTATTCAGCTTTATTATTAGTACTTATTGATATAATTATGTAGATTAAATTCGGTGAACTATTCGATGACACTGATTAAGCAATACCAAATAAACCAAAATTAGAGTTGGTCATATTTTGTATTAAGTGAAAACATACTGTTTTCCATCGATGGAAATGAAAAAACGATATGATAATGATAATATTCAAAGCCGTAAAAAATATCTAAAATTATATACGAGTAACAGAAACATGAGAATAAAGTTCATAAAAAACATAAGTACAGCGTTTGCAATTCCCAAGGGCCCAATCCCATTAGCGCGTTCAAAAAAACAAACAAACCTTCAGCTTTATTATTAGTATAGAATTATAGATAGAAGGACATTTAGAGTGGAGGAGACATCTGTGACTTCAATACCGCAGATGAATCTAACACAGCATGTTGTACCAAATATAGTGGCTTATAGGTTCATGTTCCGTAGCTCAGGCTTACGAGCGGATACAAGAAATGATTGATGGGTGCAAAAGGAATGGCAAGCGGGATCTATTTTCAGGAAATTACGCCGTTCCCGCAATTTTGAACTCTAAATCAAAATCAAAAGTCATTTATTCAAATTAGGCTGAGAATCAGCACTTTTTGAACGTTAAAATTACAAAAGACAGTCCCCCAAAAACGCCCGCCCTTCACCACTTCCTAGTGCTATCGCTGGGAAGAAGAAGTGGCGCAACAAACTCCCCAGCAGTTACAGTCTAAGCGCGTTGTCTAATCTAATAGACTTTGCGAGGGCTATTGAATGTAGGACGGTAATACACTACCTTATACATACATAGAGGTAGCTAAATTATACCGATGAGCTCTGAGCTTATCTTCACACAAGCATAAGCATAATCAACCTACACAGGCCTCCTCCCTGTGAGAAGGAGAGGGCCATACATGATCCACCACGTTGGCCCAGTGCGGGTCGGCGGCTGTCACATGTCTTCGAATTTTTGGTTCTAAGACTTGCTGGTTTTCTCTCGATGTCTGCCTTCACCGTTTTGAGAGCATCTATTCTATACTAATAATAAAGCTGAAGAGTTTGTTTGTTTAACACGCTTATGTATGGAACTACCAGACGGATTTGAAATAATCTTTTTGCATTTGATAGCCTAGTTTTTGAAAAAGGCTATAGGCTATTTAACATCACGCTAGGGCCCGTAGGAGTAAGTAAGTAAAAAAGTAAAGTAGGAGTAACTAGTAACTAAATAAATTAAACCGATGAGTTCCAAGCTTCTCTTCACATAACTCCACGTGCAAATATAATAACTACAAACCCACACCCGAGACACGTATATTCACTCACTGACCTTTCTTGATAATTTAATATCCAACAAATTCTGACAACCGTAACTCCGGTCACAATTAAATGTAGATTAGATGCCGGGATCTAGGTTTAAGCGCAAATATACTTTATCCCTTGAGATTAGACTCGGGGAACCGTGTCCGGGATATTGTACTTGTATACTACATATTATAGATCTATGCAAAATGTTACGCGAGCTGAATGTTTGCGTCCACGGAGCCGAAGATCCGATAGGAATTGTATAAAAGGATTTTTTGAGTCCTTTTTATTGATAACTAGCTTCTGTCCGTCTACATGAAATTTGTTGTAACCCACCCTGTCGCATCGCCTGGCCGCGCTAGTACTTTGTTTTCGCTTATCGTTCTCTCAGACTTTTCTTCGTTTTGCTCGGCTCCTAAGGCTCCTAGCGCGATGTTAAATATCCTATAGCCTTTTTCAAGAACTAGGCTATCAAATGCAAAAATATTTTTTCAAATCCGACTGGTAGATCCGGAGATTACCCCCTACATACAAATAAACAAATTTTACCTCTTTATAATAAGTATACAGGGTTATTGGAAAAACACCAACAACCTCTTAAGAGGTACGCGAAAAAAAATCAGCTGTTCCCTACATTTATGTTCGGTTAACTCGTCAAAATGTAGGGAACAGCTGATATTTTTTTTCGCGATTTCAGGTTTGGTCCCATAGTAAAAGTTGTTCATAATGACGAGTACAATAACCTCTTAAGAGGTTGTTGGTGATTTGCCAATAACCCTGTATAATATATAAAGTATAGATATGGATGAATTTCGATGACTATAAGTGTAGGGGAAGACCAAAGAAACGATAGATGGACTGTGTGAATGATGATATGGCTAGAAAGGGGTTGACTACCGAGATGACGACTAATCCTAACTAATATTATAAATGCGAAAGTAAGTTTGTTTGTTACGCTTTCACGCTAAAACGGCTGTACAGATTTGGATTAAATTTAGCACATGGGTAGACCATGACCTGGAGAAGGACATAGGCTAGTTTTTATCCTGGATTGCAGACGAAGTCGCGGGCAACAGCTAGTAGCGAAATATGGACGAAAGACATATATTGCATCGACCTCAAATAAATTGGTATAAGGACAGTTTTATAACTTACCTACACGAATACAACCTGCACCCTAATTGCGTAAAAAACGATCAATCAGTATCGGTTTCATTTTGACAGTTCAACAATATTCATTGCGTTATTTACGTGTTGAGCTAACAAATTTTTCGAACTTATGAAGCAATGGATTAGCAATTTGCTTCAAAATGATTCTGATTCCGATTGATTGTGTGTTACGCAATTGGGGTGCTCATTGGTGACTTAAAGAGAAATATGAACCAAAGCGGTACAAAACTACAAATAATAATGGTGCCGTGTATGTGAACAGTGCTTTTGCCAGCGCGCGTAGTGTGAAAGTGGATAGAGAAAAATAAGTGTATTTATAAGTATCGTAGCACGTGGCGTTCTGTATTTTTATTGTTGTTATTTCAATATGAAAAATGGCGTGACTTTATTTGTATTCCGACTTGTATATTTATGTATTTTCACTTCAATACATTTTGCTTTTCGAACCGGAGTTAATAAAACGTACAAATTGAACCTGGCTTTACAAACGTTAAGGTTGGGAGTGATTTCAAAGCAATACTCAGGAGAAATACGTTTCTAGTGTATACTTAGGAAGACCGCAGACGACAAACTTTTAGGGATCCGCTGTAAAATACGGAACCCTTTTATAGTCGTCATAACTTCATAGGGTTTTAAGTGAAAAAGACTGACTAATTTCATTGATCTGTATTATTTACCTACTCTTCGATCGACAATAAATTCAACGATAAGATAGACTGCCTCATCGTTGGTCTAGTGGTCACAAGCGCTACTGCTGGTCCTGGGTTCGATTCCCAGGTCAGCGAGTGTTATTGGGTTTTACCATCTAGAATTTCTCAGTGGCAGCCTGGAGGGCGGTTTCGTACCCGGTTAATGGCAATAGACTCGCCTTTTATTACATGGAACATAAATATAACTGGCAAAATGAGGGTGTACTATAGGTACCTACTACCTAACTCTTTGGGGAACCAAGGCGTATTGTTATGTTGTACAGACATTTTGCGCTCATGGACTGCCATATTGACGCAGAATGTGACAGTCAGACTTGAGCGCAAAATGTCTATACTGGTGCCGATTCCCTTGTTCACAAACAAAACCAAATTTAAGTTCAGTGCATCTTTTTCCTTATATTATATATAATGAAATAGAAAGAAAAAGATGCACTGAACTTAAATTTAGTTTACTTTGTGAACCAGGGAATCGGCGCCATCTATTTTCGCCGACTTAAATCGGCCACCGACTGCACCGACAGTCGGATCGGATGTCTGCTATCATCTCCCTTGCGCTGCCCAGTGGAACTAACCTTGTTACATTCCTACTTCCAACTGTAGTGCTCCACGAGATAGTTACAGGATAGCTTTCCAGAAAACACGGAATTTGTACTCAAACGAACAGGACGATAAGTATATTATGGTTTCTGGGCAAATGTAATTTTATACAAGTCATGAAATTGAGACCAATGATTTAGAGCTTAGGTACTCTAGTTGTAAAACCAAATTGGTTAAAGGACACACGCGAGACCCAATAGAAGTTTTATTGGTACGCTTGGGGGCGTTTAGGGGCTTATTACACTATCCAATTTAAGGATTTTTTTTGTATTATTTCCTACCGGAAGCTAGTGATTACACTACACTAAATTGGATTCTAAATCGGTCAAACGACGCATGCAGACGCATTCGTGAAGAACAATCGTACACAATTTAGGAAATAGTGCGATTGGACCTCCAATTTACACTACATTGGATCCAATCTGTTCTAACTGCGATTACATCTTCCGATTTCATAGTTAGCATTCCTTAAACTTGGATAGTGTAATAAGCCCTTTAGTGTCCCGCAATGTGTTAATTTTAAGGTGGACTAAGGAATATTTATAAAGAAAGAAAAAGAATACGTTTATTTGCGTTTTTTTGTGTTTATAAAACATTTACTTTGTGTTATTCCGACTTTTTACAACGCTACAGCGTTGACACACGCTGAAGTGAACAGTAGTAGAGTGGTTGTTGCAAATGTAAATCTTTACGAAACTAATATTTTTAGATTTGTGTATATATCGCAGATGGATTGTCGAATCCGCCAGTTGTTTTACAAAAGAACTCCGTTATGTAAAACTTCTCGATTCGACAATCCATCTGCGACATATAAAAAGTTTCCGCCTCGAAGATGTGACGAACAAAAGAAAATATAAAGTTGACTCATGGTCATGTAAAGCACTACAGTAATACCTAATATGTCCTCCCGTGTGTAAGGGCTCCGCCTTAGTTATCTTCAAAAAGTGATGTTGAATGTATTTTAAGTAACAACTATCTGCGTAGGCAACTTGATCAAATTATTTGTGAATCAAAACTGGACAGAAAGGAACAATACCGAGGTTCTGTATAAATAATTATGTAGGTATACCTAAACTCGCTTTGGTTCCATGTTTACACATCGTGTTTTACCTCAATTGAAGCGAAACTTTGTGCAAACACATCCTCATCGACAGCTTTCCAGTAGATACCTAGTTTTAGAAATCTTTACTTAATGCGATTGGTCGTAGCGATCTCATAAAGACGAAAAATAACAGCCGCCAGCTGGGCATACAAAAATGAGAAAGTACCCAAAAGCCTTTTTATTTTTCTTTTGATGCTCAGTGAGCTCATCCTTTTTATTTATTTGTATAATAGGTACATACACTACTTGTAGATAATAAAAAAAATATAAGGGTGACAGGGACATCATCGCACAACCTGTTAGCATGGATTCAGCACATGGTCTGAGCCCCCGCCTGCTGAGAAAAATTGCCCTTCATTGACCTATGAAAACTTTCTATGCTCAAGGGCTCTAGAATCATGTGAATTCATGGTTACAGTTTGTGTGTCGATGTCCCTGCCACCCTGTATATTTAAGTTTAACGACCCACGGATGCCCCTCAAGTTAAAGGGGAAAATTTATAAGTCTGTGATAAGGCCTGTCGTACTTTATGGGTCTGAATGTTGGGCTGTGAAGAAGACGGATGAAAGAACATTGCATGCAGCGGAGATGAGAATGTTGAGATGGATGTGTGGAGTGACGAGAATGGATAAAGTAAGAAATGAGTATATAAGAGGAAGTTTGAAAGTAGCGCCAGTGACAGAAAAGTTGAAAGGAAATCGTTTAGCTTGGTATGGGCATGTGATGAGAAGAGACGAAACGCATGTGACTAAAAGAGTGATGAATATACATGTTGATGGATGGAGAGGGAGAGGAAGGCCGAAGAAAAGATGGATGGATTGTGTGAGGAATGATATGAAAGAGAAGGGAGTGAATGAGAGCGTGACGGTTGACAGGGGAGAATGGAAGAAGAAAACGTGTTGCGCCAACCCCAAGTAACATGGGATAAGGGCAGGAAAATGATGATGAAACATAACTAGGTACATGATATTTTTCCTATTTGAGAATTGAATCAATTGATTGGTCAGCATTCAGTTTAACTTGGTGACGATTAGATGTAGGTACATCATTATTGTAACTGTTTTATTAAATACCTCGTTGTATCAAGCGCCATTGGCAAGCAGGTCTGTACCTTCAGCTTCGGATAGCTTGATGTGCTGGCCTCAGTACGCCAGCAAGCAGTCAAATTTTCCCAATCAACTTTGAACCTAATTGAAATAACAAAAATTGAACCTAATTCAAGTCAAAATTATATTAGAAATTCTAATGCTTTAGCGATAAAGTTGAAAATATATTAAAGAAATTCGACAGGTTGTAGTAGCTTGATATGCTGGCATCTGGACCACCTGCATCCTCTTTGACCTAGTGGCGCTATTGCTGATCATAAGGACCTGATTTCGATTTATTATTGGGTTTTTCTATCACGGAATTCTGTCTTCAGTAGCAGCCTGGAGCCTGAATTTGTGCCTGGCTGGCAATCGACTCGCCCCCTTTTATCAAATTTTTTTCTTCTTCTGTAGTAATTCGCGATGAGTTTTACTTTTAGCGGGGGCAAACATTGGCGGGAAGAGCGTGACTCCAGAGAGCCCTCTACTCATACGTATTCGTGATTAGATACACTCAGGTGTGGATGGAATACATGAAAACCGATTAGGTACCTACATGGAACTTAAATATAACTGCCGTAATGTGGGTGTACACCTCTGCATAACCGTTCGGGGATTACAGCCGTGATGTTATGATAATGGTGTTATGTAGAAATACTAGAGATAGATAATAAAAAAATCCATTTTCTATCAAATAACCGTCCAACTAGCAGCTAGCAAGTAGCAACTAGCTTGAAGATGCATATTCATGAAAAATCTTTACGATTTGTCGCACCGTGTAAAGTGGACTAGAGGGAGACAATGGCTCGCTTCGACTCTTAAGTTTGTTTAATGTGCGGTACTTTAAACGCAGTGAAACAATCACTGTGTTATGGGCCTTAATAAATATGTATTGTATCCCTCAACTCATGCACACCTACCCGCAGTGGCGATATGCATACGACGTCGCGCACTTAGTTTCGTGTGAACTTCTTTGCAACTACCCTTTTACTACTACTTTAACTATTAAGAAATATTAATGTAATTTTGTCATAGTAGGTACTAACCCACTATCCCCATAGGCTATATAAGTATTTTTAATTATAATATTGTATTTTCTCTGTAAGTGATTGTAAATCTTTTGAGAAAATAAATGTTTAAAACCGTAAGAGAGTTCTGATTTTGGAATAACTGTTTCAGCTTGAACTGCTAAGATTTTGATAGATGCCTTCTTGAGCTGAAGATTATATTCTCAAAAGGGCTAAAACACAAACCAATTTTTTCGTAGATTACGCTTTATTTTACGCCCTCCTACGCCTCTTCATCATCATTTCAGCATAAAGACGTCGCCACGACGCCACTTCGACCGATTTTGTGCTTTTCGCATCCAGCGGATTCCTGCGGCCTTCACCGGTCCACCTTGTGGTCCTTCCAACGCTACTTCTTCCGGTACCCGATCGCCACTCCAGAACCTTTGACCTCTGTTCTGCGAGCGTTCTCCTATACCTACTTTTTTATAAATAAAAACACAGATATCGAAAACTCTTAATCCTTTAAGCATAAGCATAATCAGCCTATAATGTTCCCACTGTTTGGACACAGGCCTCCACTCTGTGAGAGTGAGTGGGCCATAATCCACAACGGGAGCTCAGTGCGGGTTGGTCGATAACTTAAACCTATACCAGAGCAATTTGCTGAATTCCCTTGTTCACAAACTAAATTAAATTTAAGTTTAGTGCATATTTTTCTTTCTATTTCATTAAGAAAAGGACAGAAGATAAATATTAGTTTAACTGTCTATGGATGGAGTATCTTAATTTGACTCCATAGACAGTTTAGACGTGATTAAAATCTTGGCTACTAAAAATACTCACGTCAATTTACGTCATGCGCTGACTAATTTGACAGGACTAAACTAATATTTATCTTCTGTCCTTTTCTTAATGAAATAGAAAGAAAATGATGCACTGAACTTAAATTTAGTTTAGTTTGTGAACAAGGGAACCGGCGCCATTTTCTCTTGAAGTTAAGTCTGCCAAGTTCGTTCTAAATCTATGCAATAAATTAGTACATAGGTACATGACTGAAGTTGTCACTTCGTTATAACTAAACTTAACATGTATAAGGTAGTCTCGTCGAATTTGAACTAACTTCTGTTCTAGATGCGACGTGACTTTAAAGCTAGTGAACTGCATCTGGGATCGTAGATATGTAGATAGACATTCGTATCTGGTTCAATTTGGACTGAATTATAGGAGTGTACCTACATAATTATGTATTGTAGGTACCTATAAGTGGAATGTACAGCAGATATAGGTGTATACAATCAAGAACCTATTCCACTAATGGTTAATAATAGTTTTACTAAACGTGAAAGCTTGAATTGCGTGGAAGCTTGAAGCGTGAATTTGAAGCATTGTAGGGGGTTTACTAAGCCTAATCATGCATATATGCATCATGGCCCACCTTTTGCGTCTACTTATAATTTACACAGATTTGGAAAAAAACCTCTGTGACACCCACCCGGACCAGAAAGGGAGTTATTCCGATTTTCATTTATTAGGAACCTTAAAAATTGTACTTTACTTACATTTTCTTTCTGCGCACACATAGGTATAAAACAATCGGACTTTTATGACAGGGCGGATATAATTGGGTCGGTACCTACCCTACAATGCACCCCAATAAAATTGTTATATTACCTCACTAGGAGGCAGAGCCCATTTAAGATTTCCGTCACAATCCTGTCTGTCCCTAGATTAATGTGTAGGGGCTTAGAAACGGGGCTTTCCATACATCTTGCGGACAGTTGACTGTACCTGAGATTACGCAACCTTGGTTCTGGAGAGTCGAATTGTCTGCTAAGATCCCATCTGTCAACAGGAAAACTGCGGGAATTTAGTGGGTTGGGCCAGTGGAGTATACTTAGTTTACGTAGGCAGGGTCCTATTGATAAAAGACGCTAATATGGCGCCTGAAAGATGAACGCCAATGAAAATACCATAAAAGATGTTGCTTGTTGATTTGTACGCCGTTGAGGCACAGGTTGAGGCAAGATATGACTATGATTTAATTTAATGTAACATCTTGCATGCCATGTGTGTATATCATAGATATAAAGGGAAAGCATGTTTTCGACAAACAGGTACATTATCTTTTCTTATCTTTTGAGTATGAATAAACGATGGATGCACTGTGTGAATGATGATATGGTTAGAAAGGGGGTGACTGTCGAGATGGCGGCTAAAAGAAGTATGGAAGAAAAAGACATGTTGCGCCGACCCCAAATAAATTGAGATAAGGGCAGGGATGAGTATTTTATCTTATCATACGAACGATACTCAAACTAGAAATTATACAGTCTAAGTACCTATTAGGTAAAGATAGGTCAATCAACTCAGCCTATCGCAGTCCGCTGCTGGACATTGGCCTCTCCCAGAAGGTAAAGATAGGTAGCTACTGAAAAAGGTGGCTGTTACATACTGGATGCGGAAGGCGGAGGACAGAGTGTCGTGGCAAGCCTAGGAGCAGCCCATGTCCAGCAGTGGACTGCGACAGGCTGAGTTGATTGACTGAGCTTGTTGAGATCTGGTAATTTGATTGCCTGACCTGCAAACACACTTAAAAAAACAGTGTACTTTGCCAACCGAATGAAAATTAATCTAAACAGTCACGTTACCAAGCTGCTTGGCAATAACTATCGGATACTACACAAAGCCTTTGTAATAAGAAACCTCGCAAACCTCCCTAGGGAAGAAAACTCGTTATAGTTATGACAAATATTTAACTTTTTGTTTGTAGGTAATACAAATATTATCGTAACATTGTAGCCTCCAGGGAACTCTGATAATAGACAGTTTATTTTCTTAATAGGCCCCGTTTTATCTTTATATTCGAGAACGAAAGCTAAAATCTAAAAGTAACTAGGTAGGTAGGTAATTTGATTCCTAATTACCTACCTAGTTACTTAGTTAGATTTTAGACAAAATCAAACTGGTTGCTAATGTAATTGTAAGTATAATTTATTCTTTTTTTCGACATTGATTTACATTCTGTAATTACCGGACTTATTACTCTTTATTTATCTATTTATGAAAATCGTTTAATTTAGAAGAATGTTTTTAAATATGTGAGCACCATGTTTACCACACCATTTTTAGTAGTCATGTTTTTAATCACGTCTAATTTGTCTATGGAGTATGCTTAGGTAATTTGACAAGACTAAACTAATATTTATCTTCTGTCCTTTTCTTAATGAAATAGAAAAAAAAGATGCACTGAACTTAAATTTAGTTTAGTTTGTGAACAAGGGAATCGGCGCCCTTATCTAATTGTTTCGGTGAGTATAGGAACAACGTAAATAACGTAGGTGAAAATATCTACTGGCCCTGTGGCCCATCCAGGAATCATAGTCAGGGTCGCGAAACTCGATCTCGAATATCTCGATCAAAAAACGATACTAGCAACACAAGATAAAAAAATTAAATTCTTCCGCTGAGGTACCTATCGCTGTTTGGTACCTACCAGAATATTTTATTCCTTTTTTTCTTCGTTTAGATTTGAAATTGGAAGATAGCAGCGCCATTTTAGGTCACGAACGTCAGTAGTCGTTTCCCGCGCCAACATTTTGATAAAATCGGTCCAGCCCAGCAAGGCAATACATTTTTAGGGCCACCGTAGTTGTTTACAGTACGCAATTTCCACACAAAATAGAAGACGTCGAGTTGTTATTAGTATCACGTCCTTAAACCTCACAGGATTATTCGCATCACGCTTTGGGATAGCTTTATCACAGTTATCATGTTGACGCAGCCTCCCTCTTCTCTTTTCGTAGGTAGGTAGGTACCTATATGAATTGTCCCAGACACTCGTTAAGAAATTAAGTTAAATAGAAACTGGTTTGTGTTAAGAGCTTTTTTTAATACTATAATCTTTTGAAATTATGTTTACATAGTTAGATACTGAGTTAAGTTGTTCTAAGTAGAAAACCTTTTTGTCTGTCTGTCTAGCTAGCAAAATGCAACAAGCCCACATCCCACCAAAAACAATTTGTGCAAAGTAGGTTTTCAAGACCTCATACATACAACGCTTTCACCGTTTTAAAAAGTTACTTAATGTTAAAAAAAAAATGAGCCCAGCCCCTAACTCTACAAACCTTACATCTTGGCCAAAATTTAGGTCTTCTTGGCTGTTCCATTACACTATTACATGGTGACACTTGTTTTTGACTCGTCTTGGCGGGGGCATGCGACGCGACGACGACGTGTGAAGTCATCTTCACGCGTCGTCGCGTCTTTCGTGGGATAAGCTAACATGGCGCGAGATTTTGTATGAAAGCTTCATGATTTCTACATTCGTTTTTATTATTGTACAGAAAATATGCCAGCCATCTGATAACCTATACTTACTCGTAAGTTTTATTTTTATGATAGACTAGCTGACCCGCGCCCACTTCGTTGGGCGGTAAACATTTTAACTTGTGATGAAATTATGAGTGTGGTTCGGTTAGTACTGAGTGCTATGATTTATTTCCTGGCTGCAATTGCTGAGACATGCGCCTTAAATCAGAAAGACGCTGCGCACGTTCAGCGCTAGATTCCCGAGCGCGAGAACATCGCAGGCCCGTGGCCTGCGATGTTCTCGCGCTTTGGCTAGCGAACCGCTGCGAGCGCTCAGCGCTAGACTCCCTATCCCTTGTTGCAGAGACATGCTGCCTTAAATCATTGAGACGCTGCCCACGTTCAGCGCTAGATTCCCGAGCACGGACCTGCGATGTTCTCCAGCTTTGGTTAGCAAGCCGCTGTGAACGCTCGGAGCTAGGTTCCCCAGCGCGTGCTTGCGAAATATTTTCTCTATTCCTCGAGAGGCGCTGATGATTATCAAGAGTATAATAACTGGAGAGGGTCATTAATCCGCAGAAAATCTTAACACCGCGATTCAGAAAAATGACGTAATTGCACAACGCCATCTATGGGTAAATAGATAAAACGTCCGTACAAAGTTCATGTTCTAATGCGGTTCGTGAATGGACGGCGGCATTTTGCGATTTAGTAATTTTATATTATCTTCGAAACTATTTAACCAATTGACATACTGTTTTGGGCAAATCGTACCTATCTCTATGATGTTCTTGTGATAAAAATAATATTTTTTTGATAAGTTTTAATATTTTGTGGTTTAAAAAATCGTCCAAAGGTAAGTACGTCGAAAAATACTTTTTTTAACACATAAAAGCTACTATATCTGCTAAAATATAAAAGATAGAAACGTGGTGTAGCGGACTTTTTTGTAGAACTATTCAAAGCGGACCAGGTTGCAATACATTGTTTTCAATTATATACAACTGTTAAGGCAGCGCATGCAAATAACTCTGTTGTAAGAGCTATTTTTTTCCGCCTGGCTAGACAAAAATTGAGACGGCGGCTTATATGTATGATATCTTTTAATTTATAGCCTATAGCACTCACGAATAATGTATCTTTCTACCACTGAAACAACTTTTAAAATTGGTTCATTACTTCCGGAGATTACCCCCTACATACAAACATACAAACAAATGTTACCTCTTTATAATATTAGTAATAGATAAACAAAAAGTAAATCCTTAGCCCACTTCCGCACGGGCGCTTATTCTGCCGCGCCCTGGAATTTCAAGTCTCAGCGCTAAGCAGAGAGTAGAAAATACAGTGCGCGGGAAGAAATCACGGAAAAAAAGCTCTCGGGCCAATGTGAGCTTATGAGGTGGAGATTTGATGATTATGCTGCTAACTACGAAGTGAACTTTAGTGATAATTCATAAGTTTAGAGGTAAACAGGTTACTCGGTTTCTGGAACGAAAATCAAAATGTCAAAAGCATGTCAAATTGTCAACTGTTGTGATTGGTTGATTGATTTATCAACAGTCAGTCTCTTCTTAGCGTGTCGATAGCAATCTAACGGCCGTTCCCAATAACCTATCTATCACCAGTTTTGACCTACTAAAGATAGAAAATTCTATTTATCATCGGTTTTGATGTCCCAATATAATACTGATGGTTAGGACAACTAACCGCCATACGCTAACTATCGATGGGAGGGGCTATCTCATAGTGCAGATAGATATTTCTATGAAATTGCAACATTATGCGTCCCAATAATATTTTGACAGCTATCCGTCAGTGATGTCAATACTAAAGATAACCAAATTTGTCAATCCGTCGAATTGCAGGGATATGCATTGTTTATTCAACTAATATTTGTAGAAGTGCAGTGTTTTCATCATTCTTAATAATGTCTGAGTCTAGTGAAAGTGATTTATCAATGTTAATGGAATTATCTGATTGAGACAGTGATTTTGAAGATGAATCCCATAAAAACTACAAGACCCGCGTAAACCATATGAACGAACTAAATAGTAGCGAATTCACGTATAGATTTCGCTTAAACAAAACTGCTGTTGGTAATTTATTAACAGAAATATATCCTTTGTTAAAAGTAACCTCAGAAAGGTAAGAACCAACTTGAATGAGAAATATACATTCATTTAGTGTTCATTACTCATTGTAATGTACCTATAACATTTTTAATGCTTTTTTGTTCATTTTTCAGAAATCATGGGATATCTCCTTTGCATCAGCTACTTTTAACCCTAAGATTTTATGCATTAGGCACAATGTTAGTGTCTGTTGCAGATTTGTCTCAAAATCATCAGCGGGGCGTATTATAGCCAATGTCTCATCTGCAATAGCAAGGTTATATAGAAATTATATACATATACATAGCAATACTCAGGAAGATTTTTACAATATTAGCCAATTTCCAAGAGTTCTGGGTGCAATTGATGGCACACATTCTAATACAATCACCAAGTAAGTACATTGTATTTTTAAGAAAATTAACTTTTAATATTCATTCTCTACATTGTGTGATTGTTTTAATTTATAGATTCTAATATTGGAGAAGAATTTAGAAATAGGAAAGGATATTTCTCTATGAATGTGCAAGCTGTGTGCGATGCACATTTAAGATTTATGAATGTTGTTGCCCGTTGGCCTGGATCAACTCATGATGCAACAATCTTTAACAATTCAACACTGAGAGGTACCTAACAAAGTGTTTAGTGGCTTCATACTACCTTCATATTATTATAGTGCACAATCTTTAGTCACTTTATTCCATTCTAATGAGACATCTCATTGTGAGACTTATCTATAATCTACCCTTCTTGCAGGTGTTTTGGAGTATGGAAACGGAGATTTCCAGTCATATCATTAAAAATACGGCTATCATTATCAACTACACAGTCAATAATAATAGCAACAGCTATACTGCATAACATTTGTAGACAGATGAGAATTGAAGATGTAATGCCAGAAGTAGAAATACCTAATTATAATGCAGTCCCAATGATATTACATGAACCTAGTGATAGTAATATTGATGAGCGACAAGACTTGATAAACCATTACTTTGGAGGGTAAGTTATTTGTGATCCCATGTCTTTCATGCAGGTATTCAATATTTTATTGAATCATAATACATAAATTATTATTAATGTTATATTTTATTTGTTTCAGATTTGATTTGAGTGAATAACTTTGAATTATGTGTTGGGCATTCAATAAAGAAAAAGAAAACTTTATTTTAATACTTATTTATTTTGCTCTAAGTCTAATTTTAACTTTCTATTTGTTAATTCCATGTTTTCCAACTGAAACGGACAACCGGGGTACGTCCAGTACCTACGGTCGTACCTGGGACAGTCTCCCACGTTTTGACGTATGCTCTGATGTACTACTTCTGAGTCGGGTGACTCCGCTGGTGACATACGTCCCACGCACCCCTGAATGCGTAGTCTGTACAATTACTAGGAAGGGCTTCTTAGAGACGGGCAGCGAAGAGGCGGTGAAATAAAAGAAGATATTCTTGTTGATATTTGCTTGCAGATTTCGGCTTCTTGCTTGTAGTGTTGCCTCTTCGACGGCTGAGCTGCGACTGACTTTTCGTGCACTGTAGAGATCGCGTCGCCCCCGTAAGGGGGCGAGGCGAGCGGTACCGGGGCTTTGCCCCCCGGCCGCAGAGCGCTATGCGGTGGCCCGTAACTACGGGCCCCTCCTCCTGTTTGCGCTAAGGCTTGTAGCCTGTCGGGCGCGCGTGAGTTGCGCGCGCCTGTGTGAGTGATTGCTATGTGTTTTTCTGTAGGCGCGCCTTGCGCCGACTCACAGCGCCGCTATCTTCACGACACCTCGGCGGTCTGTCCCCGCCAGGTGAGACCCCCAGTTACCTGGGGGAGGCCCGGCGGGGGACGACCAGCGACGGAGGTGCCGACTCGACGCTCCTACAGAATATGAGTGTATTGCTCCCGCCCGTCCCGTTTCCAGAGCCAGCCGGTTACGTTCCGGGCTAAAGAGCAGTCGTGTGTGTGGGGGCGGTATTGTGTTGTGTAACACCGCCCGGTGTCTACGTGTATCGCGGCCCGCGCTGCGCATACACGTGTGCGTTTGGCGTCTGTGCAGTGGTGACTGTATGTGTACGCTACGTAACGCGCCTATATTAACTTAGCACACGTTACATAGCGAATGTATATTATGTATGTGGAGTTCAGTTGTGTCTAGTGAGCCGCGTGAGCCGCATTTTGATTATAAAAATTTCTTTATAACTTTGGAACCCGTGGTCCGATTTTTATAATTCAAACGGTATTATCGGTTTTATATCTAGACCTTTCATTTAAAACAAAAATTATTAAAATCTACCCATAAACAAAAAAGTGATTTTCCAAGTTACGTAATTATGTATGAACAAAATTTTACTTATTGGAATCCTTTCAAAAACAGTCCTATCCGTTCGGGATACAAAATCTAAAAACAAATATCGACAACAAATACTAATTAGAATTTAGAAAACATACAATAAATCTCTTTAAAGTTTTAACTATGAACATAGAATTATTTACATTACGTTTTCTTTGTAGCGGTCCCTCCACTACTTGCGCCCTGGTACCCAGATAAGGTCTCGTCGCCGACACCAACTCTAATTCTCTAATGCGTTGCGGACCATAGTTGACGCTCCTCGCTACGTGAGGAATGACGTAATCCAGCGCGACCTCGGGATTGAGAGCCTACATGAGTTCGTGCGGCACCTCGCGAAGGGAATGTTCGCGCGTAACGACGCATCGTCCTGGCCGCATATCCAGGACATTGCGCCCTGGCACGCGCGCCCCCCCGACGCGAAACCCTTGCCCCGCGACCTGGTAGCGGACGACGACCCCACACCACCGGACTGACGCCTCTGGTGAGCCGCACCCAGGTTACACGCGGCTCACTAGACACAACTGAACTCCACACTCACAACACACATTCACTACGTAACGTGTGCTAAGTTAATATAGGCACGTTGCGTAGCGTACACAGACAGCCACCACTGTACTGTGTACAGACGCCAAACTCACACGTGTATGCGCAGCGCGGGCCGCGATACACGTAGACACCGGGCGGTGTTACACAACACAATACCGCCCTCACACACACGACTGCTTCTTAGCCCGAAACGTAACCGGCTAGCTCTGGAAACGGGAAGGGCGGGAGCAATACACCCATATTCTGTAGGAGCGTCGAGTCGGCACCTCTGTCGCTGGTCGTCCCGAGACAGACCGCCGAGGTGTCGTGAAGATCGCCCCCTTACGGGGGCGCTGCGATCTCAGCGAACTCTAATTCTACATTTCTAATGTCTTCCTTTTAACAATGTAATAATCAGCAATAGCTTGATTCCGTGCAGCTCGAGTCCTTATGTCTTCATCCAGTAGCCTATGTTTTTGTTTATCTGAAAATAAATATGAGTATTATTTAAAAAAAACTGGTTTTATTGCAATTATGTAAATTAGTTTTTCCAGATCACCCCAAATTTACTTAAAACTGTTTAGATTACACATACATAAAAATGTAAATTACCCAAATGGACAATAGCCACCTCAAGCCAATCACCTCAGCATCTCCTCCTAATGTTACATTGTAACCCTCACACGTTGCACCTAAAATGGATGCCACTCTGTCCAGTGCATCATCTGGTGGGATGTAATCTGGCTTGCCACCACCTGTCTGCAAGTATAGTTACATTAATACCTACACTATAACACATATGTAAATAAAGATAATATCTATTACATCCTGCGGTTCATAAACACCACACACAAGAGTAAGGACGAAATGATTACCTTAATTTGGTTCATCCTAATTTTGGTGGATCTTTTTCGAGCGGTTTTTTTTTAATTCTCCCATTTCAATTTTAATTGATCGGTTCTTCGTGGGCAACTTGAAATCGATGCATTGAATGCATCTGTCAGTTTAGACCAGGCAGCTTCTTTAAGCTGATTATTTGTAGCATTTGTAGCCTTGCTTGTTATCACCTTATTAGCTTCAACAAGATCAATAAGCAAGGCCACCTCATCCTTGGCTAAAGGTACACCTTTTGTCTGAAAACAAAACAAATATTAAATACAGGGTTGATCTTAATTACATGTAGAGAAAGACGAAAAAAATATCAAATTGTTCCGAGGTTTAGTTTGCACTGTAATTTACTAAATGTCATATAAAAGGCCTCTGTCACTTAATAGGAACGTATATAATAATGTCTGGTAATACTTACAGTGCTCATTATATGTAAAAAAATAAGCAGAATTCACTAAACAAACTTGATAACACAACAATAATAGCGGTAGCGTCTGACGTCTCTACGAGTTGAAACTTGAATTGACACTTGACTACGTTTCGTTCTTCCTTTTTACGCGGAATATTTGTTCGCTAAAATAATGACAATGAAACAGATCACTATGATTACCAATCTTATTTTAGCATAAAAATATCACCAATGCTATAATTTGATCAATTTGTATTGTTTTACGAAAAAGTTATATGAAATAATATTTGTTTAAACGTTGATCTTTTTTGTAGCTTTTGTAGTAACAAAACGTATGGGAGGGCTGGATAGCTGAGCTTAACTACCGATGTCGATGCCTCAATAGACGTTATCGTCACTTGTGGGACGTAAAATAAGGATAGATAGAAGTCTACTATTTATCGTTCATAACAAGATACCGCTTACTGAGGATAGGTTATTGGGAACGGCCATAAATGGACTCGCCCCAGACTTCGGCCACTTGTTTGGCGCCATCACCAGCGTCCATCAGTTCCTGTAACGTGCAGTTGACAGGACACGCAGGACACGATATTAAGTGTGCCATCGTTTCTGGAACAGCACCACATTTACACTCCAAGGCGGAGTCGTCTATGAATTTCCACCTGAATAGATGCTTTACCTTGCTTCGGCCAACCTGGGTCCGGAGTCTATTTAAAGACTTCCATGTTACCCAAGGCAACCCATGATAAGATTACTTGACATGACTTTAATTTTGACACGTCTTCGCGTCGTTGATATTGATTCCAGACACCGGGTGTTAGTTAAATAAATGCAAGTTTGAGTTTCAAAAATTACTTTAATTTAACTAAATTACAAGTTGATTATAGTAAATATTTTCAACATATAAATTGTCATTTTCCATCAGTCACGCGTAGCCATTGGCAGTATGAAATGTTTGAACACACAAACGACAGACCAAGAATAGTCTATAGATACAAGTAAAATCACCTTCCAATATAAAAGGATAATAAACGTATTACTGAAATTCTTAGAACGGCCTTTTCCTAACTATAATAAAAATGAAACGCTATTCGTTGGTAAGCGCACCACTTGGGTAGGTAGATACAGCTGCGGGGCAATTGCGTAACACGTTTGAATCGGAATCGGTTTCATTTTGACAGTTAAACAACATTCATTGCGTTATTTAGGTACGTTGTTGAGCAGACAAATTTTTCGAACTTATGAAGCAATGGATTAGCAATTTTCTTCAAAATGATTCAGCACGATAATTGCGTAACTCACTATGAATCACAATCTGAATAATTTTGAGTACCTATATTGCTAATCCATTGCTTTCATATGTTCAAGAATGTTGTCTACTCAACAACATAAATAACGCAATGAATGTTGTTTAACTGTCAAAATGTGCGTTACGTTACCCCGCAGATTCCGATTGATAGTGTGTTACGCAGGTGCTGGACAGATTTGGCTATTTTCTGTTTTAAAATTTTCGTAATAATCCGAATCAGGTTTTTATGGAAAGAAAAATAGAGAACAGTTTCCCGGAAAATCTTCAAAATTCGGGAAAAACTGAACGTCCTTCTTTGTATGAATTATTGAAACAGGACATAGGTACCTATTATATTGATTTGGACAGGACAACGTCAGTCGGGTCAGCCAGTTTATTATAAACTAGCTTTTGCTCGCGTCTTCGTCCGCGTAAAACTTCTTGTTCTTCCGACCCACCACGTCGCATCGCATCACCTGCCCGCGCTATTACTTCGTTTTCGCGGTCTTTCTTACTTTTTTTCTTTTTGCTCGGTTCCTAAAGGTCCTAGCGTGATGTTAAATTGACTGGTTGTTCCAGAGATTAGCGCGTTCAAACAAACAAACTCTTCAGCTTTATTATTAGTATATAGACAGATATCACGAAGTTTTTTTTACATGTAATTGGAGGGTAGATCGTAATTTCATCCTCAAGGTAGATTATGCGAATGACGTCAAAGGCAATAGGGAGCATTAATCATTTGGAAAGGTACTTGTCAAGGCAAGTCGTTTGTGTGTGAACAACTCGACGCTTAATTCAAATACACTGTCCCATTGTGCGCTAGTTCTGTAGTAGGTAGATACATACAATACATATAGGTAAGTAATATATTTCAATATAATAATTATTTTACTTTATAGCTACATTACTTGAATATAATATTCGCACTTATAGGTATAATTACCCTCACCAAGTTTGTATACTAAGTGCAATACAAGAAGAAAAAATAAACATTGTTGTAAACTCTCAATAAAGTACCTACCTACCTTTAGTTCATATAGTATTTTTATCTCGCTCGGCGACGCGCGCTTTACTTGTGGTAACTACATGTACAAACACGCTGTGAAAACGAGTAGCGTCAGTACTTAATACACACACACACTTCCGACTTCGCGTTTGTCTCGGACTGTACCGAGAGCTCCTCCGCTCACACACACATTCACAGCGGGTTTCTACACTTGTTTACCACAAGTACAGCGCGCGTAGCTTCGTGGGATAAAAATACTGTACCTAAAAGGTATTTTGAGATCGTAAAATAGAATCACATGTAAATATTTAGTAACACAGAAAATCAGTTCGAAGCAAGACCTTTTTTATCACCATAAAAAGATAAATGGACAAGAATCAGAACACATTATTTTACTGCCTGTCATTAGAAAGAGTTCAGACTAAACTATTCTTTGAGATACTAGTTCGCCTTGTAGAAGAATAGATAGCAGCACAGGCGTAACGGACTTGTAAAAGTTCTAAGTGTAACATCACCGAATACGATAATAATTGTAGGCTAAAAAGCTTACAATTGTACTAAATAGTTTGAAAACAAACAACGAAATAAATGCACAACTGTGAGGATTGTCCGCAACATTAGATATATTCTTATAAAAAGAGTCAAGTATAATAATAAATACAATGCTCTACTTTCCACATAATACAGATGCCAGCACATCAAATTACTACAATCTGACCAATTTATTTAGTAGATTTTTTCAACTTTGACGCTAAAACATAGTTTCGGAAAATTTTACAGTTTCGAGTAGCTTGATGTGCTAGCGTCTGTAGGTACAGACGCCAGCACATCAAGCTACTACAATCTGTCAAATTTATTTAATAGGTTTTCAACTTTATCTTTAAAGCATTAAGGTTCAAGGTTGATTGGGAAAATTTGACAGTTTCGGGTAGCTTGACCTGCTGGCGTCTGTACATACATACAAATCACGCCATTTTCCCATGAGGGCAGAAACTACAGAACGCCATCTGCTACAGTCCTTACAAATTACTTTTGCTTTGTTTACTTTCACTTAGTAAACTAGGTATATGATTATTCCACTTAGCTTAGTATATTTTGTAAATTCTACTTTTTTTATTATAAGCCTGTACAGCACGTAACTTGACTACAGTCTTGAGTCATTTCTCTCCTGTCTTTAACTTTCTTTAACAATAAATTATGCCAATAACCATAGAGTAATGACAAGTAATAAAAGTGTATTTTTTTTTTTGCACTAAGTATAGGTACTTGCGCAAACTTACTCCCACTTCGCTAAAACCAGGCCAAGTTACGTGCCGGCGACTATACCTACCTACTGTCCTCCTCTTTGGCTAAGATTATCCCGTTCAATTCTCCCAATTTTCGAAGGTAAACATCTAAGATATACCGCCGTCTTTTTCTCCTTTTTATTCTACATTTTTACCGTATAAATAGTAAACACTACTACGACGAGAGAATACGTTCTTGTCACCTGTCAGTTTCATACAAACGAATATACAACATAATCAGCCTATTATGTTCCCACTGCTGGGACGCAGGCCTCCTCTCTGTAAGGGAATGGACCATAATCCACCACGCGGGCCCAGTGCGGGTTGGTAGATGTCACATGTCTTCGAATTTTAGGTTCTAAGTAGGACATGCCGGTTTCCTCACGATGTTTTCCTTCACCGTTTTGAGAGCAATGGTGATGAAATAATTTACACAAAGTAAAGCGCCTGTCTAGGTTCGAACTTACGACCAACAACTCATAAATCGCGGCCGTTACCACTGGGCCACCACTGCTCACTGCTCCTACCTAGTTACTAGTGTCAGGAACGCATCCTCTCGACGGCCTGCAAACTGTACTAATTTTCTACGGTATGTTATGAGAATCTAGACAGTAGTTACATTATTTAGAAACTGACGTCGATTATTAATTCTGTTATGGTCTACTGGTACTTAATGGTTGGCAAATATTCATACTAAAGATGAGGACAGATGCGCGCAATTTGCAACGCTAAATATGAGGTTCCATAAAATATTATGGACTCATTTTGCGTGAACTTACGCCGTCGGTCTATCCCCGAACAATACAATATATATAATATTCCTATATTATCGTGAGTAGCAAGAACTATTGGTAGGTATTATCGCCAAAATCTATATCTGACCACCGTAAGGACTAGGTATTCCTGCTTGCAGCGCATATTATTAGTCGACCTAAAAAGGGTCCTCTTTTGTTTTACTTACGGACGCAGCTGTGGTCATCATGTGCACGGGATTTTGTTTTCAAAATGGTCAGATATAGGTTTTGGCGATAGTACAGTCAACAAAAGAGATAAGTATGCAGGGGGTCTACTCCGAAGTGCAAAGTGCGAATTCTCTGACTTATATATAGTTATCTGTGGTGCGAATGTTCGGATCGGACCGACACATGGCCGAACCGAATATTTCTGAAAAATGCGAAAAAAGTTCGGATTGTCTCATTTGGGTCGGGACCATAGTCAATATTCGAAAGAGTGTAGGAGTGTAGGATCGGGACCGACCGAACCAAATAGTAACTTCGTAGCAGGAAACGGCCGAACATTCGGAAGATACTACTTCGGAGTAGACCCCCAGGGTCGTCGGATATAGGTAGTCAACTATATCCGACGACCCCGCATACTTATCTCTTTAGTTTTAGTTTAGTAAGAAACGGATTGATGTTTTCAATCATCCTGTCTCTGTCATCTCTGACCTCCACAGCCCAGCGACTGGGTAATGCGATACTACTTTTTTTTTTATAATTCTAGTGATATAAATATGATTCTCTATAATTAATTCATCTACTACTTATACAATTTTTATTTAAATTACCTCATAATATATTAGCAAATGCCAACTACCGATATTCATAAAACAACGGCTTGTATACATACATCTCACTTTTATTATTGAACACTTGAAAGCTAATATTTAGTAATGTATTAACAGTACTAAAAACTGCGTGTTAGATCAAAAAACCTATACGTCACTAAAACTATTACATTAATACCTATATATTTAGAGAAAAAACAACAAGGTGTTGTCCGAGCATTGTAGAATGCATAAATGTATTAAAAAAAATACAGTACAAACAACTCCTTCGATCATAAAAATCAATATTTACAAACGTCAGGCAAATTTCATCACGCAATACTCTAGTAGGCTACGCTAAATCTACTCATAAGTAAGGAACTTTAGGAGGAACTACAAAAATATGAACCTTAGTAAAATAAAAATAAAGAATAGATTATCACAGAATAAAATAAAATAGAAGTTTGGCGTAGTAAAATTATTAAAATCACAGTTCATTTTCACGAGAAAGCTACGAGCTTGAAGACAACTTTCACCATGCATCACTAAATATAAAAAATACATTTAGCGTTGAACATAGTTATAATCATCCTGTCTCTGTCATCAGATATAGATACGTTTAGAGCTAAATGTGATCAGTGATTTGTGGTGCAAGTGAGCCTTTTTCGGTTTGGCGCAAATTTTCAATTTCATCCTGTATATTGGATGGCTCACCTGGCGTCCGCTAGGTTACGGAGCTAACCATACATTTTGTTGGCGACGCATCGTGGCTACGCCGCCATGGCGTGAATGCCTCTTAATGTAAAATTAATTAAAAGCCTAAAAAACATATAATCCTTACCAAAATAAATGGCAAAATATTTTTGGTATAATTCAACAGCTGCAGTTTTCCTAACGTACCACGACACCCCGTAAAAGTAGGTATGTTAAATTTGAAATATATATAATAAATATCTTAAGACACAGTTAGTTCCAATATTGACATTTAGAATGTTCTTATTGAGCTTCATTTAATGTTCAAATAAGAATAAATTCATTTAAAATACTGTCGTGCCAGCGACACGAAAAAGAAGAATGTTCAAATAGTGGAGAAACATCTGAATTTTTTAACTATAAATAATGAGATATAATTGTCAATTCCTGTCTTTAAAATATCCACAGAGAAATATGTAATTATCAGCTATGTGCATGAGCTATGTTCAATGTGGTTTTCTATTATTTCCCTAATCTATCATTAGAGCATCCTAAGCCTACTTCTGTCACTTATCAGTTATCAATCACACACCCTGAATCAATATTATCATTAGTGTACAGTCACGAGCACCAACATGTCAACACTTGGCAACTTTCTATTGCGATTTTTTCGTGAAATAACGAATGCAACGTTGAAATACACAAACCCATGGGTTCGAATATTTCAATAAAAAATAAAGGAGTAAATCGCTTTTGAATAAAGCCGAGTGTATACATACTTTTGCTCGTGACTGTACACTGTACTATCGCCAAAATCTATACCTGACCACCATGAGGACTATTCCTGCTTGCAGCGCAAATTATTAGTCGACCTAAAAAGGATCCTCTTTTGTTTTATTTACGGACGCAGCTGTGGTCATCATGTGCACGGGATTTTGTTTTCAAAATAGTCAGATATAGGTTTTGGCGATAGTACATGTTCTGTCATTTTTAGGGTTCCGTACCCAAAGAGTGCCAACGGGACCCTATAATTAAGGCTCCGCTGTCTGTCCGTCTGTGTCAGGGCCATATATTTTAACCTTATTTGGCAGACATTTGTCACACTGTGTATAGCCGCTATAACAGCAAATAATAAAAATGGAATAAAGTTAATTAAAGCGGTTTTTAAACAGTAATTTTAAAGTGTGTGTGTATTGTATGGTGGTACGGAACCGTTCATGTGCGAGTCCATCTCGCATTTAGCCGCGTTTTTCTTAAACATTCAACATGAATCTCCCATCTTTCTTACATAAAGCTATTGAATCATTGACGTTAGTAAGGGTAGATCGAAAATAATTGATCTAATGAAGACAATATTCTTATCACTGTGACAGGAAGGTATTGGTTTTGAAAAATACAAGCAAGCGCTTAGATTAGATATGAATGAAATTATTATAAGAAATTTAATACCTTTATCATTTACAATTTTATTATTGTACATTATGAAAACAAAAATGTATTTTTCCATACAAAGAACTAGTTTGTAAGGGAAGATGAGTGCTGATTAATTATAAGAGCTTGCTCGTATTTTTTTAATAAACAAGTATGGTTATTCAAAACTGAGTGTTAGCATGACAGCATAAATGTCAGTTGTATGCTACATTGTTTATAGCCCAGAAGTTATAAATGATCTCATGATGCTGGCAGAATAGTCGACATCGGCTCAGTTGCCAAAAAGGAAGAAAAATTATCCCAACAAAGAAAATACCAAACTAGAGAACAATAGCCACATCTGGTATCATTATAGTACAGTTTTCATTTAGTTGTGGTGACTGGCACTGTTTGTATTTCGGCTCCAGTTTATCTAAATCCACTTTGATACCTCTCCTTTTAGCCATTTCTACTACGTAACTCTTCAGCTTCAGGTCGCTGGAATTGATAAATAACTATGATTAGTAATAAATAAGAGTTTCAGATGAGAGTTACCGAAAATTGAGTTGAATGGCGTGCAATAGGAGAGACCTATGTCCAGCAGTAGACAGTTATAGGCTATATTATATAGAAGATGATGATGAAGGGTTTCAGTATTTTAGGAATAAATTCTGTGTTAAAAGATTACCTTTAACCCAGGTGTTACTGAAACTATTTTTCTAGGAAGGTCAGGACATGGTGGCCTTTTAAAAGGCCCGTCATAATAGAGGGGGTTTTTAGGTCTTTTAATATGCCCGTCACAGTATCTGGGTTAAATCTTCTTACAATTGTAACTGTGGACAGGTCCACTCAAATCTGAGCGGTTCTTTCCTTAAAAGATCTTCACAGACATTAACCCCCAAAATCATTCAAGCTGTCGAGAGTCTGCATGATTTACTTGCCTTACTAACTTACTACTTGGTGACCCCCCCAAAAATCTTGGGCTGCAACCGCACCTGCCTGCATGGTCCTCATATGGCCTGGCCAAGAATATGTCTCGACTTTAAAAGAGACTGTGACCTCTGAGTTTATTTTGGTTAAACAGCAGTTGGTTGGCAAAACACCAAACTCATCTAGTTTTAAAACATAATTTAATTTTGACATGTGAAAGTGTTTTTTTGAACCAATGTACAGAAATAAATATCATATAACTACAGCAAGGAGTGCTCTGCTTCTTTTGAAATGGAACACAATTGTGATTGATCGCAGGACATGCTTGACAAGTCTTTCAATGACTGGCTCAAGGAAGTCCTCAATTGAGTAACTGAAGCCAAGATCATACAACTAAGTGTATCAATGTATACCAACATATTTAGCAATGTTATGTATTATTAGTATATAAACTATACTAACCTGAATTTCATACATATGCAGCATATACAGCTCAGCGTTGCCAGACTCAGTAGTACGCCCAATGAAGTAAAAACCATATCCATCAAGCTACCATCAAGCATGTTTACCAAATAGTTTTTATTACATATCTGAAAAAAGGTTTACATTATTATTCGTCAAAACCTTAAATATTTTCAGAAATAAGCCCAAAATCAATAAAAACAAATGACAACGAGCTAATTTGACGCAAGCTTTTTAAAATACCGTGTATGCTCTCGTAATACTTACAATGTACAGATATCTAGTTCTTTGAATAAAATATTTATTTATTTGTGTTCTCTCATTCGATTTTGTAAAGTTGGTCACGACAACAAACAAATGACTCAATAAAACTGGAGTTTGTCCAAGATGGGAATACGAAAATACTAAATAATAAATAACTAACAGTAACAAGCACTATGTCAATGTAACAAGCAAGCAGCAACAGCAAGCTCATATGTCTGTCTGTCACTGTCACTGTCAAATCTAAAATTGAAAATGAATACGCTAAGCAGAAATCCACCAATGGCTATGAAGGGAATACTGATTGACTTAAAGAATGCGCACTACGTTTTCTTTTGTTTCGTTCAAAAACTAGCGCGGGAGCGGGAACTATGCGAGAATTTCAAACTTGATTTCTATCATCAAAAATTTTAAGTTCTCCCCAGCTGTCTTGTGTTTTATAATCACTAATGAGCTGAGTATGTTATTGACATTACTTGATTACAAATGGTTGATATAGCATCTGGTGCTTGGACTTGCTGGTGTTTGGCCTTTACGGAAGAAATAAAGGTACATTTTTTTTTTAATATTATTTATTCTGCCAATAAAACCGTAAGATTTCCCCAAAGTTTCATCTCCCTTAAACAACCATAACACCCGCTGGTTCCACAAGAACACTACAACTTTCCGATATCGCCGGCAACGGCGCGCGCTTTGGAGCCACCTTCTTAGGGTTATAATCTGTATTCAGTTTCTTTGCCACAGTCTTTACATTTTTTTTCAATGTCCGATCTCTGGAATAAAAGTATATAGATTAATTCTGCTACATCTTTAACAATCTGAGGTATTTGTATACAAGACTTTGTTTCTGCTTTTTTATTTTGTTAGCCTGTGCTGGCTGTTCCACTGCTGGGCAAATGCCTCCCTCCAATCCTTGTATAGTTCGCGGGCCCGCGAGTCCTCCATCCAGTTTTGGTGGAATCTGTAACTACACTAAAAATAATTTTAAACGCAGAAAACAATCGGCCATCGGATTTGCCCTCAGAGCAAAGAACGGAAACAGCTGCTACACTAGAGAGTACTATAGCTTGTGTAGTAGGTAGGAACTCCTGCAGTCAAACAAGGAGTTGTACGTTCGTACAGTAAATCGCATATAACAATTTGATAATGACGTGAATGTGAATGCGGATTTCGTAGGGCAATTATGACAGATGTGCGGTTGACTGTACTACCTACCTATACTGCATGGTCCGCGTGTTCTAGTTTTAATAAGATGTAATTAGTCCATCAATAGCACTTACGTGTAATTAATACGGCAACAGTATATGCAGGCGGATACAACACAAACACTTGCGCACGCCATGAAGAGGATAACCGAAATCAGGATGCCTTTAAACAGATTCTCCCCTTCAATGTAAATTGATTCTGAAAGCAGAGACGTAATAATATGTTTTTAAAGTCTTGTAAAGAACATAGGGGCTCAATACGGATACCTAATTAATATCAACACATTATTTCATAGCTAAATCACAACAACATATGTTAATAAGGAAATATCACATAACACCAAAGGGCATTAAAGAAAATATCACAAGCAGGATTAACGTCATGGTATTATGTGCTTTATTTTTGTCCAACCTTTTCTGGCAGTAGGAAACGTAACGCATGTGCAAAACTGCAAATTAGTAGGTGGCATTATGCAGCCACAAAAAGCTGTTCAGTTCGTGATCTAACTTACTTGCCATTTCGTCATCAGCTAAAATGTCAATATCTGTAAAATAAATTTGCTATTTATATTATGGTGTTTCAACGACCACATTATCAGACTGAAAAGGCTGTACTAGATTACCATAGCATATCCAGTAGGTAATAGTATTCGATATTCATATTCATTGAGAAAAGGTTGCTGGTCTTTCAAGATGCTTGCTGCGGAATTTCCCGAAAAGGCTCCAAGTTATGACAGAGTTGTAGACATAGTCGTGATTAGGTGTAGGTGTATTGTAAATTGTAACTTCCTTACAATGTTTTCTGTCACCGTTATTATAGCAGTGGTGAAGAAATAATTTACACACAATAAAACGCGCCTGTCTGGGACAGAAAACATCGTGAAGAAACCGACATATCCTATAACCAAAAATTCGAAGACATGTGACATTACCAACCCTCACAGTCCTCTCGAAGACAGGGGGCCCGTTTCCCAGCAGTGGGAACATTATAGCCTGTTTATGTATTGTAACTTAAGTATGTAGGTAACACTTACCACTTCTTTCGTAAACTACAACCACTCTCTTCATAACTTTCTTGAAATTAATATGACATATATCGTTCACGGCGTCGTAGATATACACTCTGAAAACCCAATCATTTCATTTTAGGCGGCAAAAATATTTCAGTTTAAATATTTTAAGGATAACGTTACATACTCATCGCAACCACATTCCGTTTCGCAGGGTTGCAAAACCTGTGGGAAAAGAAAAACACTAGATGAGGAAACTAAAATAGAAGAAGGAGCTTGATTTAATGTAAGAACAAAAGCAGGACAATCATCTACAATTGACACTCTGACGATGATGAAAAGATGGAGGAAACGAGCCATAAAACATAGGACATAGACAGGAGACCATTTTAGATCCAGCTTTCGGGGACATAGTACAGACTTGGTATAATTTTATAGGGGGATTGTTTAAACTTTTGGAAGGACTTCAGTTAGACGTCTGCTACGACTTCTTGTAACTCTTTATTTAAGATATATGTAGGTAAGCACATTTTAGGAATTTTGGTAGGCGTATCCTTTGGGTTATAGACCCCAATTAAATCAAAAAGATATTAATAAAAATCACATTTTACCTAATTGATGAGTATTAATTTACTTACTGCATCATCTGTAGGAGCATCAACAACAGCTTCTGCAACTGATAAAACAGAAAATATATAAGTAGTCTATTTATTCTTTAGATTTCATATCAGAAAAAGAAGTGTTTATTACAGGCGGGGAAGCAAAGCATCGTAAGGAAACCGGTATGTCCTCGAACCAAAAATTCGAAGACATGTGACATCTACCAACCCGCACTGGGCCCGCGTGGTGGATTATGGCCCTCTCATCGAGAGCAGGCCTGCGTCCCAGCAGTGGAAACATTATAGGCTGATTAGGCTAAGTGTTTTTATTATTATTTATGTCCTGCAAACGTTCGAGGTCAACTAGCAGGTATAATCATGGCAATTTTATTTTTGTCTACTTCATCAGTAATCATATAAGAAGAAAGGTAACTTACAGATAATCGGACACAAAATAAAAACGACAAACAGTAGCATCATATTATTATACATCTTGTCTGCCACATCTGTCCGTACTTTCATCATAATATTTTACACTTTTAACGAAATATTTTACGAGACCCGATTATTTACGGCACACACTGAAATCGTCTGGCACAGATTTACGAATTGTTTCTATAAATAAATCACTAGAAGTTACACTGTTTAAGATTATTCTATTGAAGTATTGATAAACAAAGAAATATCACAAACAGAAATTACGAACTGCTTGCAATTTGCAGTCGACCAACGTCAGTTCGTCTTAGCAGCGTGGGTACCGAAATAGATGCATGATGACCTCGCAGCCATTCAGGTAATGGAGTTAGCCATTCAATCAAATCTGAGTAAAGCATTATTTTGTTATGGTTTCGAATTATTTTAGGGACTTCTGATGTAAAATATTCGTCGAGTAGGTAATCGATGCATGCTATTGATAATTCTTGATCGATGTTTTAGCGCAAAAAAAAAGCATTGGCGACAAACGCAAAGTATGCCAACAAGCTTGAACCGCGTGACGCTCCATCTTTCTTATGTCTACAGTCTCATGCCGAGGATCTCTTTAATTGTGAACTCGTCACTTGAATACCTACTGTCGAGATAACTGTCTCGATAGTTTTGTAATGAGTCCTTTTTTCCAGGTTCTTTAATAAAAACAACACCACCATAACTTTTTACCCGTTTTATTTCTCAGAGACTACTTAGGAACTGTCAGTGTTGACATAACAATAAAATCGCCAAAACTATTTAAGGTCTTAATGTCGGATACACAATACTTATTTTCTAACATCCTCCAGCGCCAAAAAGAACTAATACAACAGAACAGGATGATAACAAAATAAATGTTAGTATTGCTACTTGCCTCTTAAGGGCGTTTTACATAATAATAGTATATGCGCTATCTAGCGAACACACCTGAAACGAGTACAATCATCTACTCAACACTAATGTCATATCTAGAAAATAAAATAAAATATCACTAATTATAATTTACCGTTTTAAGGATAGCCTAACCCTAGACGACAGTATTTATAGTTTTATCTTACACATAATTATTTATTACTACGTTTATATCACATAAGTGTACTAAATATCTCGACTTTCAAAGATAAATTGAATAAAATGTATCTTAATAAGTAATTAGTTATTTTATGAACCAATCCAAAACAAAATTACGTATAAATATCGTATTTGCTAGGCATTTTTACCATTCTACCTGAACGAGTAGATTTCTGAGGTCTTTCGAGCATTTCAGACGACGAATGTTCGTCGTATTTTTGTTGCTCTAAATTATTTTCAAAATTTGAACAAATTGGACTTTGACTCGCCTTATTTAGCAATGGAACATTGTCACCTGTCTGATTGGAAACTTCCAGCTTGTACAACCTCTGGATTGGACGAACCTTAGTGCCGGTGGCAGTCTTTACTTGAGCTGTTCTTTCGATTCCGTCTTTGCCTGTAAATAAATCTGAAACAATGCCTAACGGCCATCTTATTCTCTTCTCATCTGTTTCTATCAAGACAATGTCGCCTATGTTTATAACATCTCTTGTTTCTTTTCCTTTTTGGACTAATAAAGTGAGATATTCATTTTTGAAACGAAATTTGAACTGTTCTCGAAGTTCTTGTAAATATTTGTACCGTTTATTTAAACTATTAGCATCTATGCAGTCAAAATCAGTCATGTCAGTGTTATATGTGGGCTGGATGAAATGTGCTGGGGTAAGTGGCTCGAGACAGTCACCCTTATCTTCATTTATATATGTGAGGGGCCGGCCATTCATTATTGCTTCACATTCACATAATATGGTTTCCAGTTCGTCATATGACACTGACGCTTTACCTAAGATACGCCGCAAAAGATCTTTCATAATCCGTATCAGTCGCTCCCAATAGCCGCCCCACCAAGCTGCAGTTGGTGCGTTCATTTTCCATGACATGCGTCGAATGGTGGAGTTCCGCTGAACCTCCTCCCAATCTAGAGAAAAAATCAAATTTTTAGTACCGCAAAAATTCGTGCCTTGATCAGACATAATTAAATCTGCGCGGCCTCTACGCGCTACGAATCGTCTCAATGTCATAATAAAGGCCTCCGTAGAAAGTGATCTCGTTAATTCTAAGTGCACTGCACGATACACTGCACAGGTGTATAGTACAATCCAACACTTCTCGCCGTTACGCAGAATTAATGGGCCCGCTAAATCAACGCCAGTCGTTTGAAAAGGCGCGGAGCAGTTAGTGCGTTCTGGTGGTAGTGGCGCTGTCGGTGCCTGTGTAGCTTTTGCTCTATAACGTCTGCAAATAACACATGTAGAGATTACTGACTTTACTAATCGACGTATACCGACTATCCAGAACCTCGCCCGTATATCTATGATGAGTTGATTAGCCCCTACATGTTGTAGATGTTCATGTCGCTGTCTCACCATAGCCGTAACAACTGGATTCTTAGCCCCCAACAGATAAGGTGCTTTGGTGGTCTCTGGAAAGTCTGATATTGTAAGTTTAGTTTTGATTCTTAATAATCCCTCTTTATCTATGTACTGTGTTAAATGCTTACTCTTATTTCCATTAATTTTACTGTTTTCCTTTTGTATCAGTTTGATCACCGTTTTTTCTGCCTTATTGTACTCACTGTAAGTTATTTCTCCTTTTCTTTTATTTTGTGAATGTCGTGTATTATATATAAATCTGAACATCCACGCTACCATCCTAATGATTTTTGAATATTTAGAGAAATACTGTATTTTATTTAGCAGACTTTCATCATAACATACTTGAGCATTACATACGGTTTTCTTAGTTTCCAGTTGTACTTGCAGCTCGTCGACTGTGAAGTCGGACTGCGGCCACTGTTCGGGTTCCAGACGCAGCCACCCTGGTCCCTCCCACCAGCGGGTCTCGAGCAGGGTTCTCGCGTTGCATCCTCTGGACGCTAGGTCGGCCCAGTTGTGTTCACCAGAAATATGTCTCCAATTGTTAATATTAGTATGTTGTCTAATTTCTTTTATTCTATTACCTACAAATGTGTTTAGAGGTAATTCTCTTTTAATCCAGCACAGAGTAACAGCAGAATCCGTCCAGCAGTATTCTGTACAATTTTCTAAGTTAAGATTTTCTCTGGCCTGTGTGAGTAGTCTTGCGCCTATCAATGCAGCTAATAGTTCCAGTCTGGGAATACTTATCTTTTTGGGTGGTGTGACACGTGATTTGGCTGATACTAGTTGTGTGGTTATTTTATCTTTTTTAGCCCGTAGTACCACACCTGCAGCATACCCATCCTTGCTAGCATCACAAAATAAATGTAAACTTAGCTCACACTCTTTCATATTATTTTCAGTTAATCTTCGTGGTATTTTACATTCTTTTAAACAATTAATGTGTTGATACCAATCAAGGAATCTTTTCATCAGATCAGCATCAAGCTGAGTGTCCCATGACAGGTCTCGTTTCCAAGCTTCTTGTAATATAAGTTTTGGTGTCAACATTATTGCTGAAGTATATCCAATCGGGTCAAAAATCTTTTGCGTAAGTGACAACAACTCTCTCTTTGTAAGATGTTGTACATCTTCCGGGGCAGGCAAGTTTCCCATGCTACAGTACAGTTGATCAGATGAAGTATCCCAATTGAGACCTAGTACTGGTATTATATCCTTACCTGACTCATTTATTTTCAGCGGTGATGTCACCCACATGCGTAGATTGAATTTTGCCTCACTCATGATCTGCTTGGAGTCTTCTATAAATTTTGTTGTTTCTTTTTCAGTGTTTAAACTTGTTACACAATTATCTACATACCACGATTTTTTCAGAAGCTGTGCTGTCTGCTGATGTTCTCCTGTTACATTGTTAAGATAATGTATAAGTGTGGCAGACAGTAAAAATGGGCTACATGTCAACCCAAATACTACCCTACAGTGCCTGTATACCACCCTACTGTTACAATCCTCGTTTTCCCACCATAAAAACTTTAAATAGTCTCTATCAGTTGTAGGAATGCTAATTTGAAGGAATGCTTTCTGTATATCTGCTGTAATACCAATTGCCCCTGTTCTAAAGCCGACAAGTAAGTTGGGAATAAGATCAATTAAATTGGTACCTTTTTCCAAGCAAGCATTCAGACACAGTCCATTTTTATCTTTAGCTGATGCATCAAATACTGGTCTGATTGAACTGGTCAGGCTAGACTCTTTAATAACAGCCCTATGAGGTAAGTAATGACCTGTATCATGATCTACTTGTGATGGGGGTACCTTTTCTATAATACCTTCTTGATGCCACCCCTGCAAAACTTCATGATACTCTTTGAATTTACCTCCTGAAATTAGCTTTCGAGTCGTTGAATCAAGCCTTTGTTTCGCTCTTTCATAGTTAGATAACAAATCTTCATGTCCTACTTTAAAAGGAAGTTGAACTTCATACCTGTTTTCTTCATTAATTTTTACAGTTTCTTTGAACGTTGCAAACACTTCCTCTGCGACTGTGGCCTTTGATTTTGTCTCTGCTGGATCTTTGATGCCCAATGTCTCTAAATCCCAGTAACCTGTCAACTCAGAACAAAACATAGAGATTGTCATATTACTTAAAGCACCTACTTGTCTGCCTTGTAGTGTCCAGCCTAGCTTTGTATTTATGGCTACAAGTCCATTTTGTAATTGAATTATTGTGCCAGTCATCATAAGACCTGAGAAATCCGCCCCAATCAATAACCCAACATCAGTACTATCACCTTTGTCAGTCAGAGATATTTTGTGTGACTTTAACAAATTACAAATAGCAGTGTCATTAGAATTGAATCTAGGAACATTAGTACAAACACATGAGCGCCCTAGCGCTTCCAGATTAACTTTAAAATTATTATCTAAGCTTCTTATTTCTAGGTTATATACTTTATGAAGCTGAGAATTTGTCTGCACTCCACCAAACAGGCTGTGGGTAAGTACTTCTTCTTTCATTGCTGGAATTTGGAGTTTATCAATGATGTCCTGCTTAATGTAGGTCTTCTGTGAACCACTGTCATAGAGTGCACGGACACGAAGCTTTTTGTCCTTGTATTGAATCTCAACTATTACAGTCTGAAGGAGTGTGGTTCCTTGTATAGTAGATGATGCTGCCGTAGTTTTCTTTTCTGATACCGATGACTCGTTGCTGTTATTGTTTGGTGTTGGTTTATTTGCCATACACAACACTGTTGAATGCCTTTTATTACAGATCAGACACTTGATTGATGCTCTGCAATTTTTCCAGAAATGCCCTTTTCTCAGACAGATTGTGCAAGCTTTTTTCTTTATTACTATCTCTTTGCGCTGATCTACCGATAACTTTTGTAATTTGTAGCACTCAATACTGCTATGTCCATCTTTGTCACACCATAAACAGCCATTTTTAGTTTCTTCTTTCACCGTTGCAGCAAGGCAATTTGCAGTTGGAGTTTCTCTTTTATTGTTTGTGGCATGGTTTTCCGAAAATGTATTAGCCATTTTTATCCTTTGTTCATTTTCAACCTCTTTCTGTATAAATGTCAATAGATTGTTCAATTCGTCTTCTATGTTAACATTACTCTTTGTTCTTTGCCATGTCTTTAATATTTCTTGGGGAAGAGATGACTCTACTAGCGGTAATAGGAAAGCAGCATGGTTTTTTGTTACTCCAAGTGTCTCCAATGCTCTTAGATGTGCACTTAATTTGTCATATAATATGGCTAATTCAATTCCATCACCACTCACTTTTTGTAGCACCAGTGCCAAAAGCTCCCTTACATATACTTGAATTTGTAAGTCTTCTCGCCCATATCTAGACTTCAGGTGTTCTATACACTTTGGGTAATTTTCAGCAGTAATAGGGTAACTTCCTACCAGTGATTTAGCCTCCGAGTCGATGGTCATTGCTTGTACCAAGTACACAAACTTGTCTCCCGTAGCTATATTCCCTTCATGAATTTTTCTGAATTGGCTCCAAAATGGCATCCAGCTTTTTAATTGCCCATCAAATTTTGGAATGTCTATTTTTGGCAGTTTCATTTGTGTGCTTCCCTTATTTTCTGAGCCCGTTATTGACACTATTTCGCTTTTCATTTTCAGCCATCTTAGCGTGTATTTTTCGCATTCTTCCAAATCCGCCAAAATCATGGCTTCTTCTGAAATTTTGAAAAAAGATGATTTCCATCATCTTTTTTCAAAATTTCTGACTGAACTTGTACATTTACTTCCTCCAATTTTCCGTAAATCTTTCCAAGGTTCTCCATTAAGATTTGTTTATTTTCCCCTTGGTCCATTTGCCCGCTCAATTTGTTCGCGTTTTTTGTGAACTGTGTTCGGAGCGCCGCACGTAATCTTTGGTGTTGTTCCATCTTATTGTTTTGTTTTCTCGATCACGGTCGCCATATGTCGAGATAACTGTCTCGATAGTTTTGTAATGAGTCCTTTTTTCCAGGTTCTTTAATAAAAACAACACCACCATAACTTTTTACCCGTTTTATTTCTCAGAGACTACTTAGGAACTGTCAGTGTTGACATAACAATAAAATCGCCAAAACTATTTAAGGTCTTAATGTCGGATACACAATACTTATTTTCTAACACCTACATTATCACTTCTATCATCAGGGGGCTTACTATGACCTTTTAAGAAAACGTTCAATTTTCATTCAGTTCAGAAGCAGGCCTAATTTAGTTCTGCTAATAATCGTACTATGAGAGTAATAAAAGTGAACGACTATTGAACGAAGTTCACCGAAGTTGAGTGGTAATGCTTGTCTGTGGCCTGCTGTAATGCCATTGTCTTTTTAAAAGGCATCGTTCAAAAACTTAAATCTAATTCTATTTTCACATTACCGGTTTTTTGAAAATAATAGAAACATGAGTTTCTAGGGTATATACATTTTTTACATATTATTATGTATAACAAGTTACCTTGATACATTATCTAAAAGCACTACAAAGCTCAATTTCCCGTTCAAAACAACTTTGTAACTTTGAAGGATTCAACGTGATTTTGAACGTGTGTGCTAAGTCAGGCAACAATTTAAAAAAATATAATTTTGCGCGCCAAATAAAATGTTATAAGTTTGTATACCTCTTCACAATGTCGTAACTTTGTTTACTTACATGAAAATATCATAATGGTGTACTTCACGCATTTATAATAGGAATGTCGCTTCAGAGATTACTGATGAATGTGGTGAATTTATTTTTAGTGAAACACGAACAAGTCGTCGTGTTAGTATGACCCAACTGTTCGCCGGGAGTTCTTAAATAATCATAGAGAAATTGCAGTTAGGTCTACCAAATCCGGGAACATAGCAAGATAATGTGGAAAAGGGCTGCAGAGAGAAAATAGTATTTTTGCTCCCCCTTGTATTGTAAAGTCTAATCGTATTACTTATACCTTAAAAAAAGTAGGTAACCAATTTATCTTTTTTATATGGTCATTTTTTTAATTATACCATAACCGGGGATCACGAAATCGAAATAAAAAGAAAATGTATTGATAATGTACTCATTCCCGACATGGTGGTTATTGTAATATAAATACGTATATTGAAGCGTATTTAACGATTGAAATTAAAAAAAAAACTAATTAAGTACCTATATACCTAATTACAGTTTGAGGTGGTAACCAAATCTATTTTTATTAAGTAAAACAATTTACTATTGACGCTGCAGCAGGTCCTCCTGTGTTTAATCTATTTTTTAAGTTTGCTTACTGTTGCGTAAAAATCATCGTGAAACGGATTGAAGTTTTAGGTCTTTTGTCAGTTTGGCTCTAGTGTTGTTACTCAGTTATTAACGGTCAGGCACTCGATTGTCTCGATTTCATAGTTCGAAAATTCAATTCAAGTTGAATCTAATTTATTCCATTGAACCTAGCAGCTTCTTACGTTTGAAACACACACAAAAAAAAAAACTTAAAGGAAAGAATCATCATAGCAAGATCCTGATTATAACAACCTACACGTTATCAACTGACAGCACTAACCCACAGAACTGTATTTTCATCATAGTATTATGTCGGTTAATATCACCATCACGAATAAGGCGATTGTGTAAGACTGAGACTATTGTGATCTATAGTACTTAAAAATATATGTATTAGACAAAGAAGCTGTTGGTGTAGTGTAGGTAATATTTACCTATTATTAGCAGTAGTTTATTACCTACCTACGTATTTAATAATAGAATTAAGAATCACAGGCAGTGTTGGTCATGTTGGTGATATTTATCTAATCGCGACTACATCAACTGGCACATTGAGAGAAAATTAACTCAAGCTTTTATTTTATTATGATTATCGAGTTACATAAAATCAAACTGCAGCACTATCTGACACAGTCGGAAAGACAAGTGAGTGACAATTACTGTGACAACAACACTTCATTCAATACATTTAGTCCGTTTCTTTCGAATTGCATAAAATTGATATTTCTGTTTTCCTGTGTGTAATTGAAGGATGTTAATGAATATGGAATATTCAAGACGGTACCTACAGCATTTACTTCAGAAAGATGATGTGTAAATTGTTTAGTAAGATTTCAACGTAATGTGCGAAGACATTGTTGGCTGTTGTGCACACGCACACACATATTATTGTTTTTATCTTGGACACGTTATCAAGATGAGAAGTGGAACGACCTGCATAATTTGAGATGAAATACTATGTATTTACTTCTAAGTCGTCTGACGTTGAAATTGATCCTATACTACTTCTAGTAATAAAAATATTCAGCTAATTATGTGATTTTTGATTTCATGAACGTTTACGTCTACTATTTAATAAACAGTTCACTATTTTACTTAATTATAAAACCGAGGCCAAACAACTCACTTATCTATCGTATTTCTCAGTATTCCCGTTAGTTTAATTTATACCATTGTAATCTAGACATCTTAGGGAACAAATAAACATGCGTTTCATTAATAGTTGCCAACATTTTTGGAGGACCTAATACCTAATCGCTGAACAAAAAAAAAACTCCTTTTACATTCTGCTGGCAAAGGAGCAGATTAAGTCTGCATGCAAATGGTCAAAGGTATTTTTACCATATCACTACAATGTTCTCATAGTGTAGTTTTTCTGCTTACATTATAAGTACCTAGATCAGAGCAATGCATGATAGAAAAGGCTAATAAGAAGCAAGGGTTATGAGTTTGATTTCATAAAATATATTGGCCATTGAATCCTTGTTTGAGCATAAGATTGCACTAGGCCGCGTGGAACTAGTTGGCGGCGCCTAAAGCGCTTATTACACTATCGAATTTAAGCAATGCTAACTAGGAACACTGTAACAGAACAGTTCAGCTAGAACTGTTCTTACTGCGATTACATCTGCCGATTTCCTAGTTAGCATTGCTTAAAATTGGATAGTGTAATAGCCCTTTAGGTATGTGAGCGGTGGGACGGGAGGGACAGCGGGGGTGAGGCGGCGGGTTGCATGCAACGTACGTAGTGCGCGGGGCCCCGCCGTCCCACCGCAAGGCGCGGCCAACTAGTTCCGCGCGGACTTATAGGCATTAGGTACTTATTTACTATGTGGGATAACTATTATTTTATTTTTAGAAGGTACTAGGACCAAATAAAAAAAAGGTTGATTTACAAATTTCCTTTATTCATTTAAAAAGGGTTAAGTATTTATTTTCCTATATAATAGATTATAAGATGTTTCATTTCCCTGGTTCTTATGTAACATTATGTCGGCGCAGCGTGTCCTCATATAAGTCTTGTGCACGGAGGTGCCATGGATCCCAATCCAGCATATCCCAGAGTAGTGAGGTTCAATTCATTAGTCTCTTCTGTTGTTTTTATGTAGTGGCGCATGAGTATCCAAGGTTTCTGTGATGGCCTTTTCTAGTTGTAGTATATATTCCTCGCATTCTGCGTCTGTTGTGATTTCCTTTGGTAAGTGCGTGGTCTTATCCCACAGTATTCCCACCCCTTCGTCTCGTCTGGTTGAGTGCGGTCATTTTAAGGTTGAGGTCCCCAATGGTGATGGTTGGAGCTTCTAGCTCATCGTTAAGCGCTGTGGCGTCGAAGTGCTCTGATCAGTGCGGTATGTAGATGATCATAAGTGAGGTTAATAGCGACGCCTTCGATGAAGCGGTCTCTTTTTTTCGGTACTTGGGGTTACGTCGTCGGTCCAACTCCAGCGTATTCCTCATGTGACGTGATCGAATGTGTGATCTTGTCGTGTTTCAGGAGAATCATACGATTGTGGAAAAGTTTTCCCGGCACTCGTTGATTACGATTATTTAGGGTTTAAAACGATCGGTTATGGGGTTTAGCTAGAGAAATTTACCTTTCAATCCTAGAGCATTGATGTGCAGTATGCGCAACATAGGATATTGATTTTGAGTAGGTACTAGATCAAAATAAGAAAAATATTAATAATTCCCTGTATTCATTTCAAAAGGCTTATTTATTTCCATAGTGCGACGCCGTTGGTTTCTTTTCTCTATTCGATATTCACTCCAAACAAATATTACGTACTCGTCACACAGAGAATCAATAAAAATAAAGTGTTGTATGGGCACTACATTACAAAACAATGTTGAAAAAGCTCGTCTAATATTAACTTATTCAAGATGGTTTATTTTGACGTTACAGACGTTCAATATTCGTTTTGTTGCTGTCAATTTGCTGGTCATGGTATGAAATTCTATACAAAAAAGAAGGTGAACAGTTTTTGTAAACGTCAACGTAGCAGGCCTGCAACAGGCCTGCTAATAAGACGTCGTAGTACAAAAAAACAGTTTAGTTTAACTTCTGCCCTGCTATAAGAGCTCATGGTAAGCCCCCAGGTTATTGGCCTCGCTCAACCTCGCAAAAGTACTGCAGCTAGAACATCATCACCTCGATAGGTATTTATGTATGTTGGTAATGAAATTGTTTTGTTTTTAAAGCATAACCAGCTTGCTGGTGAAGGGTCAGGGGACCACATTCACAGAAATCACAGACCAAATATTTTTTTTTTATAATTATTTTACGAAATTGAACTATACTTCGAAATGAAGGTGATGAACAATATTTTACTAAAATAAATTGTTGTTTTTTTTTTTTGTCGATGTCGATTACGTTTTGGTAGCAACCTAAACGTAATCGACATCGACAAAAAAAAACCTAAACGTAATCGACATCGACAAAAAAAAAAAAAAAAAAATTATTATTATTATAATAAAATATTGTATGAAAGTTAAATTCAAAGCATTTCAAATTTTCCCGGAATTGGTTTTGTTACTTGTTTCCCCGCTTCACCTAATATTGCTGCGCGTAAAGAAACGTTAACTTTCGTTCAGGAACGCTCGCATGGTTTTTGTTAATAATGTCATTTGGAATTTCGGATTTATCAAAAAACTTTCAGAACTCGCAAGGTAATAAATTAAACGTGACAAAAAGTATTTTTAATGAACAAATTATGTACACACGATAATGAATTCACAATGTCCATGCCATCGAAGTTGATCAAGTCCAACGACAGCGATGGGTGCAAGTTGCATGCACTAAGCAGATTAAAGACTTACTGATTGGAATTATTGCGATCTCTGTTTGACTTGAAAGAGATTAGCGTATTTTTTCACGTAAAAGTGAGATAGCAACATTTCTGTTCTGACATATTGTTCGAGTTCGGTGGGTGCTTGCAACGTAGCCCGCTCAAGCGCTCAACAAATTGAAATCAAAAAACCAGTTTATTTACCGACCACATCCTCAACGCGCGCGTCAAAGGTTTCGTGCCTAAAATTTATAGACCGTGTTTTCTCACAAAGATTAAAATCACAAAATCTGCCTGTGCAGTTATGTGCAATTATTTTTCGTGCGTCTATTTAACATGTAAGATTCTAGAGTGATAAAAACTATTTTCGAAAGCACCTATCTATTGGGAGTGCTAAAAAGGTGTGTCGTGGTTCGAATATTGAATCGTGAATAAACTTTGTGCATTCACATGAAAAATACAGGTGTTATGTTTCGATGAGTTTGTGTGTGCAAAAGAGATGTTGATACGGAAAAGGTTTTCAATCATAAATTGATTGTCAGTTGCATAGTTGAGTGATCTTCGTGTGATTTCTTCAACGAGACGAGTTCGCAAGGTAAACGTGAGTAAAAGTTACGCTAAAATAACTGTTTCTAGGCCTTAGATACTAGCTGTTCACTGTATGGTTCAATTAACACGATGAAAAGTTCCCACTGGGTGATTCCAGTGAGATTTTAATTGGAAATCATTGTTGTGCATTCCAATAGGAATGATAATAATAATATGCAGCGGGCCGAAATGTTTTGTTTTGGCATTCCTTTGTGCCGTAACGTTACTATCGAAGGAAGACCGGTTTGCGTACTTTATTTACACAATAATGTTTATGAATGCAGTCAAATGTCGATTTAGCTAACTGAGTTTATGCAACAAACTTTTAGCAGTTTCAGTCATGAAACACTGACTGTGGGCATTGCATACTATTCAAATTCTTTTCCGTATTTCAAACTCTAAAAAAAACGTAGAAAATTAATTATATAAAATTTTTGTAATTTGGTATTTGTATTGAAAAAACAGGTTGGAGTGTAGCCTTAGGGGCGCTATGGCGCGAGGACTTAGAAAAATTTTCATTTTTTTTTTTTTTCGGAAATTTCCCAATTTTATTCCAGTATCGGGTTGACCTTGACCATAGAAACCATTCAGGATCTGAGAAGCATGGCCATATGACGCACCGTTTCCGAGTTAGGAGCTTTCTAATTTTTTTTATTTTGTTACAAAACGCTCTATATTTCCAAAATGGTTGCTCGGATGAAAATCTTTTCTTGAAAGAAATTGTTGCTCTAGTCGAAGACCATGACATTATGTAAAAAAACATGGCGAATTATCGAGAAAAAAAAAATATTTCAAAAAAATTCTAAGTGTCGGTCGATCTTCACCTTGCGTAGTCTTAGGGGCAGAGGACTTAGTAAAATTTTCGGTGATTTTTTTTTTTACAGATTTCGGTTGTTTTTATTCAGCACCTTATCAACCTTGTCCATAGAAACCATTTAAGCTCTGAGACACATGGTCCTATAACGCACCGTTTCCGAGTTAGGAGCTTTCTAATTTTTTTATTTTTTTACAAAACGCTATATATTTCCAAAATGGTTGCTCGGATGAAAATCTTTTCTGGAAATAAATTGTTGCTCTAGTCGAAGACCATGACATTATGTAAAAAAACCCGCGATCGATTTTACTAAGTCCTCTGCCCCTAAGGGTACGCAAGGTGAAAGATGGACCGACACTTAGAATTTTTTTCAAATATTTTTTTTTTCTCGATAATTCGCCATGTTTTTTTACATAATGTCATGGTTTTCGACTAGAGCAACAATTTATTTCCAGAAAAGATTTTCATCCGAGCAACCATTTTGGAAATATATAGCGTTTTGTAAAAAAATAAAAAAAATTGAAAGCTCCTAACTCGGACACGGTGCGTCGTATGGCCATGCTTCTCAGATCCTAAATGGTTTCTATGGTCAAGGTGAACCCGAAAGTGCAATAAAAAATTCAAATTTTAGAAAAAAAAAACCGAAAAATTTACAAGTCCCAAAAATTTTTTTTTTTGAAATTTTTTTTTTGTATGTTTTCTTTGCTGCTTATAGTGCCCCTAAGCGTATACTCCAACTCCTAAAACTCCGCCCCTAAGATGACCCACTGACCAAAAAACATACCTGTAGAGTGACCACATTTGACCTTTACCCATCTTACAGTGAAATACCTAATGCTTACTAATAACAACACTGACATGATCACCATTTAACTTCTTTTGTTTTAGGGGATTGTTGAAAGAAAAACTGAAATATTTATTGATAACAAACCAAACCAGTATCAAGAAAATCAAATAGTTGAAAAAAGATGTTTTGGTATTTTTTTTTTGTGTTTTCAGACAGGATTAATTCTGAAGTATTCATCATTTATCAATCAATAAACAGCCTTATTTAGTATTGTGGGGAATTATCAATTCTCAAACGAAGAAGTAAAAAGGACTTATTTGGAAGTTTCAAACCTATTTATTATTTATCATCTACGTTTTGCTTACGCCCTGTTATTGTTAGACAGATGTGCGGGTCAAGACTCCGCACCCACCGAACAAGCGCTCATCAGCCCTGATGTTGTCCGGAACATTCCATGAAGTTGGCTGACATGCAGCCATGGCCAGTGGCAAGGCTCTGTATTCAATAGCGGTGGTCGCATTGGGCTTCATTTGCTTCGTAGTTGGCGCTATCGCAGTGGGCCTACCTACTTGGGGCAATTTCGCTAGCTGTAAGTATTATTTACTAATACAGCTTAATGTTTAAGCCTGTGGGAGATGATGGCAGTAACTTGCACAATTACATAGTCTTCAGTGCCCAGCAACCAAACATAGGCGGTCCCTTGTAATTTTACAAACCAAAAAGCTACATTTACTTACATGGATAAATATTACAGTTACGGTACTTGTGCAAGGGGTTTTAAATCATCTACAACAGGCTTAATTAACACTAAGCATTATAGATTACTCTGATTAGTCACAAGTTTAGTATTTCGTAGCAGTAATGATCATCTACCTCATAGTATTTAGAGAGATATCATTAGAAGCAAAAAAATATATAGAACATTTACTAAATTACTGCAAAAACTTTAACAAAGTTATGCACGGCTGATTTAATAATACAGCTCAGCTATTTACCTAATTGGTCAATGAATACTGATCATTTCACATTCTAATTACACGTCATATGCTTGCACACAGCTAAAACAATAAGAAAAGAAAAAAATCTGTCTGGCATATTATATTACTTGCATTAACAAACAATACAGAAAAAACAATAGAATTAAATGAATCAGGAAAGCCTTGTTTGAATGTAGGCTAATGTGTCACTCCCAGGGTTAGTGCTCATACACACGAGCGACCCTCGTCAACGGCAACTGCAGGTGTCGAAAACATGCCGCTCGTGTGTTTGGGCGCCGTACTCAAATATACAATGACACGTTGTCGAAGGCTGCAGTTGCCTCTACTGTTGACTAGTGCTGCTCGTATATATGCACACTTGACGTTGGTAGCAAGTCAGTGGCACTAAATTCCTAACATGTCACACTTTCTGTCATAATTGTATCAAGTATATTATATAGGAAGAATGCACTTGTTGTTATATCTTTTTTTCTTGTTATCCTATTTTGTGTCCCACTGCTGGGCAAATGCCTCCCCTTTTTCCTCCCAAACCTTCTTGTCTTGTGCCGTCTCTGGCCATGTTGGCCCTGTTAATTTTATCAGACTGTAATCCTTCGCCGTGGTCTACCTCGACGGCAATGCCCTCTCTCATGCGTCTAGTGAGTGACGATCTTTGCCCATCTCTCCAAGTGCATTTGCCTTAACATTAATTAACTTGAATGGTGTAATTATGAAGAAATTAATCTGTTTAATAGTATTTTTTTTTACAGTATCCTGTTAGGCATTTTGGTATGGGAGGCAATTGACAAAGCAAAGCCAGTAATAGAGAATTAATGGGTTAACCTGTTGGTTAGTTTACAAATATAATTTACACTTATTTTCCTGTATTTTAATGAGATATACATATTAACTGTAGATATTTTCCTTCTCATTATCTGTACAGGGAAAAAATATCATTCGTCAGAATTGTTTGTCTTATGTTTCCTTGTTACACATACAGAAATATCAAACATTGAAATTCAAATGATAACTATGACTCATCAGAATAGTATACATAGATTAAATTATCTAGTGAAACTGCCGAAATGATGGGTATCAAATATCAATATATAAACACTACAAAATTAATAAAAAACTATGGTGTTCAATGCAATGAAATGCAAGATTGTAAGGATAAAAAAGCACAATTGTTTTGTAAATACATAATTATGTAGATGTACCTATCATAATTATAGGCAAACCAAAAAAGCAGCACCCTAATTGCGTAACACACGATTAATCGGAATCGGTTTCATTTTGACAGTTCAACAACATTCATTGCGTTATTTACATGTTGAACAGGAATTTTTTTCGAATTTATGAAGGAATGGATTAGTAATTTGCTTCAAAATGATTCAGATTCCGATTGATTGTGTGTTACGCAATTGGGGTGCAGGTCCTTCTTGCAAGAAAAGGGTGATCTATCCAGCATACGTCTGTGGCACTCGCTTTTTCGGTCGGCCTATGCACTTTAATGTCACTTTAAATAATTGCTTTGCACCTAGATTTGTATAAATAAACTAATTCTTTCAGATGACTCTGACTTTCAACTCTCAGTGCCTGGGTACTTTAGTAAGTATACTATTAAGTTTTATCAACATACGCGAAAGCTTTCTTAAACAGCGCATTAATGATCAAATTTAAATTTGAATGACGTAAAACCATTGGTAAGTCATTACAATGTAATTCTTATCTCATTGTCATAAAATTTAAATTAGAATGATTGCTGTGAGTTGTCATTCTAATTTATACCTTACCTTACGGAGATAAACTCAAAATCAAATCATTTATAAATTTCAATTAAACCATTTACAGGCACTTTTGAATTGTCAAAATTAAATAGTCGGTCAGTTAGTCAGAAAGTTGAAGCTAGTCGCCCATTCCAAAAACGTAGATCTCTATGGAGAAGAACGATAAAGATAAGAATTACATTGCAATTATTCAGTAATGGTTTTAATTTGATCGTGAATGTTACCCTAACCCTGCTTGCTTTCAATAAAGCTGATTTACACAAATGAATGCCCGTTTCTACTAACACTAGCGACACCTAAATTAATGTCTAAATATGTATATGCGCGCTGCTGGGTTTTCGACGTTCGGCTAAACGCCGAAAATTGAAAATCCAGCAGCGGTTTTACACTGTCAAAGATCATGTTAACTGTATTGATTGTTTGACCAAAATAACAATGGATTTAAAAAATATAGGGTGGTAAATTGTCAAAAAATAAAAGGCCCGTTTTGACAGGACAGTTTTTTCTAGACGTTCTAGCAGTTAATAAAGATCAAATTCGCAAAACATGTATTCATTTGTATGAAACTGACAGGTGTCAAGAACGCATTCTCACACGTCAAAACGGGCCTTTTATTTTTTGACAACTTTAGGGACATCGACGCGCAAACTTACCATAAATTCAGCACATGACTGTGGACATTTTTCGTCGGTTATCAAAACAAAAAAATTCTGCTTTTTCATAGAAAAGTGCAATACCTACGCCGTCAAAATATAAAAACACAAACAACAAAAACAGCATAAAACAGCTTTTTTTTTAATAAACGAGGGAAAATTTCAACGCAGGGGTTTTAGAGTCATGTACTGAATACATGGTAACATGCTGTGCGTCGATATCCCGGCCAGCCTGTATATTTTTGAACTAATCAGACGTCAAACATGTGCTTTTAAAGCTTTAACTACAGAAACTAATGAATAGATGAGTACCTATAGTCAACTACCCACCTCTTTCATGGCATTTTAAGATAGAAAATGGGATTACCATACTTCCCAAGGTGCTCCCTCGCCGGAAGCATTCGCCTGTAAACCTAACCTTTACATGCGATCCAGCCGTGTTACTTCCACCTATTTAATTATATGTATTAACCTCTCCTGCTGGTTTCAATGGTGGTCCAGTCGTAACGGCCCCGACTTACGAGTACGGCCGTGGGTTCGAACTCAGGCAAGCCCTTTACTTTGTGTTAGTAATTTCATCATCACTGCTCTCAAAACAGTGCAGGAAAAGATCGTGAGGATACCGCCATATCCTAGAACCAAAAATTCGAAGGCATATGACATATACCAACCCGCACTGCACCCACAGCACACTCCCTCTAGAAGAGAGGTGACCTGAGTCCCAGCCGTGGGAACATTATAGGCTGATAATGCTGGTTTCAATTAGCTCTCTACACTACCTAGCAGTTGACGGTCAGCGCAATCCACTTGCAAAGCCGTTACAGTGGAATCTTGGATTGTTACATTACAGGCGAATGCTCCCGGTGAGGTAACGCCTTTAGGTACCTACTTATTATTGAAATGATGTAGATAGTTAGGCTTTTATGTTAAAACCACAGGTTGGAAGAAAGCAATAATCAGAAACGTGTCTTATGTCGTAATAGTTTCATCAGTAAATAAATAACTGTGCTTGTATAAAAACCGGATTGAAACATAATAAAAGGCGTTAGTCTGCTGTTTTAGATGCAGAATACGAAACTCACAGACATTTATATACAAGTTGCAGTCACACTTATGTAAAAACTTCTTTAGGAACGTGCATACCATGATTTTAGTTGTGTAATCTTTATAATCTGGCAGTTAGAATTTTAAACTGAGGGGTAATTCTCGTTATTTTAAGAACGTTCACAGTCTGATATGAGAAGGACAATTCTCGTAATTAAAAATGTTCAAAATCTAGTCGCAGTCTCATCTCGGCGACAAAAAAATGTCAAAAACTTGTCAAAATGTAGGGAAATTAGAGGTACTTTTGACAGATTGAGATTGAGATCAGACTGTGAACGTCTTAAAATTACGAGAATTGCCCCTCTGATCTCAGTCTCAATCTATCAAGGATACGTCTAATTTCCCTCCATTTTTGACAACTTTTTGACATGAGATTGTCGCTGAGATGAGAATGCGACTAGATTTTGAACGTTTTTCATTACGAGAGTTGGCCTTCAGATAGTTCCGTCACACGATTTTCGTGATTAGATCTAGCTGGACATTTCATCGTTTGCTTAGCTTTTTTCCTACTATGTTGGGTCGGCTTCCAATCAAACCGGATGCTGAATACCAGTATTTTACATGGAGCTACTTCCTATCTGACTTCCACAACCCCGTTACTGAGTAATACCATATCCCTTGGTAAGATTGGTTGTCAGACTTTCGGGTTTCTGACGACCCGTAACGATTGCCAAAAATCCTACGAATGAAAGCCAGGACCAACGGCTTAACGTACTTTCAGAGGCACGGATCTAGCTTGACTTTGTTAGCACTAAAAACCAGCGAGAATTCATCTTGGATTAAAAAAAAATATTCAGTCTTAAAAAATGTTGGGTTTCCACGTCGCAACTTCTTGCTCCAAAAAACCCAAAAGATACCAAATACTGTCTTTCTTTTTTTTTTGTTTATATACAACCTTCATGCTTTGCTATGTAAACACCATAACGAAGTGTGCGTTATATGGGTGTGTGTCTCTTCTATCTCGGGGCACACAACGGAAGTCGCAGGCCCAAGCTCAAGCGCACTAAAGTGGGCCAAACCGCGCTCCTACCTTCTACTGTTACCTTTGATACCTTTGCCTTTCTAACGTACCTTAGTTATTTATAAGATAACATCAATGATTGCCCGTCAAATCTAAAGTTCCCCTCTTATTCGCTGGAAAGTTATACTGTAAACGTTTGTTATTTTCGTAAGATTGTAATAGTTAGCCATTTCTAAATCCATCTCGAATCTCTGCCGTACCTACAGTCGTGACATTAGCTTCACTTTTAAAAATAAATTGAAATAGGTAAGTACTTAACTATTTTGTGTCAAAATGGCTTTTCACTTTTACTTCCTCGTGCAATCAAATTGGGAACAGATAATTAGGATTAGGAGACAGTTATTTAATACTTGAACGTGGTTTTTTGTCAGTTTCGTTTAATCTCCGCAAGTAACTAACTGTATCAAGCAAGATAAAGCTTAATTTTAAACTTCACAGTACGCAGCACCACTATTATTGTAATTAACTCGTAGGCTGTTCTCGATGTTTACTTGGGCCGGTATACTCAGTGCATTAAAAAATGTGGCACGCCCGCCAAACGGGTTATTGACCCCGAGACCTTTGTGACAAAACTTGTGGGAGATGTGCCAGCGGTCGCTGTTATGGAGTTGATTCTGTTTTTTTTTTTAATTTATACAGCCATCGTGCATTCAACCTCTTTCTAGAATAATATTAAAATTTGTATAGGTATTATATCGTGAATGCTAAATCACTTTGTATTCGACACGTACATACGTTGTAAGTCTTGTAAGGCGGATTTAATTTTGAAGTTCGATCAATATTCACTAGGCTTAAAAAAATTATTTATTCTTTGATTCGGGATTTTAAGAACTGAATTGAAAGAATATTGTAATACTGTACCGGTGTTATAAATAGAGCCGACTCAAACATACATCCATAATGATCACTAAAACTATTCTTTAGATTAATTTAATGGTTTCGGTAGATGCAAAAAAAGTAGTTATCATCTGTTCCAAAAGTATTTAATAAAAATGGAAACAGATGGATCAGAAAACGCCTATGTACCTGTGGATGCCAATTTGTAGTGCCACTTACAAATGCTTTGATTTGGTTATTTGAATACTTAAACCAGAAAATCTTAATTAATCACCCTAAAGATGTTTTTCATTTAACAATTCGTCGATATTTTTTTATTACAATAAAATAATGATAATCAAACAACAATTGTTAGAAAAAGTGGTGAAACATAAATATGTATATATAACCTTCTAAATTTGATGAATGTGTTACTAATTCCGTTTAGTAAGTGATTGCGTAAGTATTTAAACTGGACAGGGTTTGTTTACATTTTCAACAGATACTTTTGAAACAGACCACTGGTAGTCTGGTACCCTACTTTCAATGTATTACCGCAACATCCTCTTTGAGTTCTTCAAACAAAACAGGTCTCTCGTTCCCATCCCCGAGAAATTCGACCTTTCACGGTCACATAAGTTTGGGTCCTCGACGAACCAACCAAAGTTTTAAAATAATTTACTGCAAATATCAGTATTCTTTATTTCGACATAATTAATTGTATGTATAGATAACTATTTACACTAGGTAAGTAATAAATTAAATGACTAACGAACTACGTATACAAATAAATACAAAAACAAAAAGACAGGTTAGGTTAGGTTATGTGATTAGGCGTCGAAGTACTCCGCATCGCTGTCATCCAGAAACTTGCCCAGAAGGCTGGCAGCATTGCCACGTAGAACAGTAATGCTAATTCTTTGGCCAAATAACGCTAAACTCAAAGAGCGCTTTGGCGAGAAATTTCCTTAAAAAAGAGACGCGCAGTCGGGCCCCATGAGGTTACAGTATTTGCGCCACTGGAGGGTCTCAGCAGCTGCAGCAGCGGCGCCAGTACAGCGAATTTATTATAATGAAAAATTTCATTAACTTTACAAATAAATGTACACAATATGACTATCAGTTGTAATGCTAGCGTAAAATTAAAGTTAACAACGGCCTTCTGTGTAATAGCGCTATTAAATTGCTTCCCAGACGACAGGCTATAATTCACGCCCACCGTAATAACGGTATCGTCTAGAATAGAAAAAAAATGATAGCTTATTAATTTAAAATCAATGCATGTCTAACAAACTGTCGAAAGCCGTTGCAGCTGTTTTTACCTAAAATATATATTAATAATATAATAAAGTTGAAAAGTTTGTTGTTTGCATGCGAGCCCCATTCTTGAGGAAGATTATGGTCTATTTAACATCACGTTACGGAGCCGACTATCCTTGGGAGCCGAGCACAAAGAAAAAAAAGAGAACGAACGCTAAGCGAAATTGAAGTAATAGCGCGATGGCGATGCGATGTGACGCGGTGGGTCCGGGGGACCAAGAAATTTTACGCGGACGAAGTCGGGGGCTGAAGCTAGTTGTATTAGTATATCTAGGTACGAGAATAATGGTTTATTTCAATTTTCGAAAAAAAAAAACATGCAGAATAGCAATTACACCTCAAGGTCTGAATTCTATTTGGTAACCGCTGGATTGTATGTCGACATGACATGTGTTAGATTTCCCAGACTATGTAATAAATAATTTACCTGATGAAATTGTAATGTATGAAAGTTGGCAGTTGCTGAAAGGCAAAACACAAAAATTATCTACCAATACGTAACAGACCGTAAAACTCATGCTCACTGCTGTGATTGTGCGCTTTTATCATTTCTGATTTTCTTTCTCTGGGGAGGCTTTTATCCAGCAGTGGACGTCTTTCGAAATGATGATGATAATTTCTGGTCGTCGACATCTCCGTCACGGCATCACACAATAACACAGGGAAGTAAAATATATGAAGACTGTTTTCAATTTCCGTCCATGATAACGTTATAACATGCACATATTTCCATACAGTTTCTGGACGTGGACGGGGACGTCCAGGATAATATCGCGACGTTAGAAATTATAAAAGCGCACATTGGCTGACTGACATAGAGCCAATCAAAACACTTGACACGAGTAAAAACCGGGTGGAGTTTCACCAAACTAAAAAAATATTTCAGAGAACTGCGACCATAGAACGCCTCAAGAGTCTGGCATATTCGGACAGAGATTCTGAGGAGTCTACTCATTAAGCACAAAATTCATAGTTTCGGATAAAGTTAAGGGCGTTTCCTGCTCCGTACCACTTACGGACATAAGTTCAGGGCGCGAACTAATAGTGAATGACAGCACGATTTGACGCTTGTCCCTACACCCTAACCGTCTTAATACAAAACGATTTCTAACTTTAGTCCTAGCCTAAACATTCGAGTCAGTTATTGTATTTTGACTTTATTCCCGCAAAGGTATAAAGTTCTTAATCCAAATTGACAACTTAGATTCTGGTTTAACATCAGTTTTTGTAATAAGAACTTTAACTATGTCGGCTTATAGTTCGAAATTGAAAAATTACTCGATGGTTTAAACCTGGGTCTAAAGATAAACGATGTTTTGTAATACGGCCGTAAGTGTTTATGCCCGACCGAAAAATTGAATTTGACACCTGTTTTATTGGATCAACTTCTTTCGGATGCGCCCGTCTTTGTTGACGGACTTAAAGAGTAGACCGCCTGAACCGGGGATATATGTGGGATGATTCTTAATGTAGAATCACCTAACGATATGTGCAAGACCCACCATTTGAAAATAATAACAGATCGCATATTAAAACACAGAAGAAAAAAAAAACTGCGAACATAAAGCGTTACTAAATCTGAAATAACTTTTCAACTCCAAGCCAGATGCTCCAAAACTCGTAAGATTGATGTCATGTTGTGTAAGTTACAATAGTGTAACTGTTGTAGTTCTGCCAGTACCGAGCCATCAATGGTCAGCATGACAGTGCCATTTTTTTAACTGACAGGCAACGACCTCGCCTTAAACGCAAGCACGATACGCGAAGGTTTTAAGAAAGAATATTTTTTTTTCCTCGAAATGTTTTTGTTTAACGATTAGTCTTTTCTCTGACTTCATTGTCCCTGGCATTGATGCCAAATGAAGTGTCTAGTCTGGTAATTATAACAGTTAATTATGTAACAGAGTATTATGCATTTCATTTTACCAGCTTGCTGATTAATTAAGATGTTGACGCCATATAACGACAGCTGTATTAAAAATAAATGTTTCGTCATTTAGATTTGCTGTCTTTCAGACTAGCACAAAAGAGCCTCTTTCAAGTTGTAATGTTTAAGAAATTGATATTTTGTTCCACTTTCCGTGGTTGGTTTAAGCAATATTGGATGGAGCATTATCTTTTAACGATTTTGTTTTATTGCTTTTAATACTTTTGATTTCATTGGTCTTTTTGATAATGTTTCTAGGTGCATAGAAACAAACTATTGCTCCTTAATCTAGGCTAGGCTATCGGTTTACCGGGACTGGCCTGGATCGTAAAATTTATCGTTGCATTTTATGACTTATTGTTCCGCAGAGTTCTTTAGCGTTCACAGTTATATTCTGCTTCACCGCTGTAAATTACAATCGCAGTCACGAATACTTTAAACACTACTATGTTGATCCATGTCTTCGGATGGACAGGCTAACAGACAGATAATTACATAAAATTATAGAAATATTTTTGTAACAGGAAATTCCAAATCATCACTTCATCTGTATACAACCTGACTTTTGGTTATGATTCGTTTTAGGCTTCAAAAACTTTCACAATGACAATACTGTATTTTTTGTAGAATCTTCACAGACTTACCTATTTATATTTTTTATTGCAATTCGTTCCAGTCCTTACTTCTTTACTAAGAACCGTTCGTTATCGATTGGCTTCTGCCAGTGTATGAATATTAAATTGAAGCTTCCATAGACTATCATTGATTTAGATACGCGGTTTGAATTTCTTCGACCCTCGTAAACGACCCGTGACAAATCTTAAATGACAGAAATCTTGCGTATGGGATTTAGCCAATATTAGCAATACATGCAAAGTTTTGCGAAATGTCTTGTTGCTATGCTGAACTTTCTGCTCCATTGGAGCTTTGCGTGCATCTTTTTTTAGGTTCCTTTTTGTTAATTTCCCACTATTCTTCTACGTTACGTCTTACGTCCAATCACGTAACGTTTCAATATACATTGTTCAGTCAGTCAGGTGCATTGTTGACCCGAACACTAGGTGAATGTCGGTCATCGTGTAATCAATTGACATATGACTTGTGACTCATGTCATCATTAATGAAGTGCATACGGCCATCCTAATGATATGATTTCGTCATAGTCATTTTATTTTTAAGCTTGGCTTTTACATTGCCTTTTAGATTATGTCCCCAGCTCTTTGAACGAGAAACGTGCCACTACAATAACGGTGAATTTCAATAGTCACATATTTTTGCGCTATCCACTTTTTGCCCTAAAAATTGTATATAGAAAACGTCAGGCTAGCTAGTGTATTCAACAAATTAATCGTCTATAATTGTTACTTTTGAACTAAAAGTCCTAAATGACTTGTACAACTACTATTATGTGGCAATAATATGAATATTGATTAACGACAACTTGCAATAATTGAGTTTTCTAGAAGCTATTAAGTACCTAGTGATCTTTAATGCAGGTCGGGCGATACCTGGTATTAGAAACTCAACAATTAATTACATTTTAATGCGTCCTTCGTAAAGTGGTTGTTCTATTGTGAAACGACGTTCGTATTAAAGATTCAAAGACATAATAGTGAAATCGATGAAACCTTTCCATCCCAACCTCCACTAATTGAGGCTCAGTGTTTCCTACTTGAAAAGGATGAAAGAACGAGGAGAGCTAGCCAAGTCTCGTTAGACAATTAGCAAGGTCTCATTCGCAACACACTATGAATTAAATTAGTATGCAGCCAGGAAATCGTGACGAGGCCCTCTGTATTCCTCTTAGCGTGTCGCCGACCTTCAGATTTGCAGGCCTTCAATGGGTTCTGCTCAACTAATAAGCGGATTGTCATATTCCTCTTAAACATGGCTATTTCCCTCCGCGAAATACGACCTTGTTTTAAACTCTTTGATGCGTTCACCTATTGTATTATGTCCATTCTTATTGAAACTCCATGTAATATTACAAGGTCCCTTTGGATTAGTTTCACTTACTACTTTCATACTTCGGAGTTTTACTTTTAATACAGTTACTAATAAGTTATGTCAAGATTTTTCAATAGCCATAACTTGTCCAGTAGGCTCATTGCCTACATTGAGGTCTTATAGCAAACGAAAATGTTTGCTTTATTAAGGTATTGTTACGTCAAGATTTGTTAAGTTATGTATGTGTAGGTGGTTTTGAGGTCGTCAATGATTTGCGTTTGGATGCCAAGTCAATATTTTTTACGTTACGTCACATGTGTCTGTAAGTAGTTTTCAATATCCCCTTGACCTCCTTCATGAGTATTCAATTACTTAGACCTAAGTAGGTTGTTTTGTATTCCAAGAATCAGTCATTGGTAATGCGCCAAGAAATGCATGAATTTTATCACCTCTCATTAACGCGGTGTTTAAGATTTATATTGAAAGGAAATTGGAAAAGTCAGTAAATGATAGCAAAATGTTGTTTATCAGAGTAATTTCGCGGCTTTCCAGCAATGTTGCCCGAGTGCCGGTGGCTACTTTCCTATATTTATCAAGTCTTGCCACTTTTAGTTAAACGCGTGATTAAATCTAGGAGTCCACATATTTTACTCTGACGTAATTGCGTAGCCTTGGGGGACAGTTTGTAATTTATTTTAATACTTATCATCATTAATGGATTGTGGAGCATGTCAATTAACAATGCACGGCGGTGGCTTGTATATGATAATGCTTTATGTAACTAAGACGATGAATCTAACATAATATTATGTATCAGCAATGCTACTAATGTGTGTCCTGTTGATAGCAAGGCCCGCCCCCTAATACCTAGTACTTATACATGAATGACAAAATGTGTGTGTACACACACCTCTGTTCAACCCTTCGTGGATTACAGGCGTGATGCTATGTTACGTTATAATCGAGTCTGGATTCAAGAGTGAGTTGGCGGAGAACATTTAACATAACACACGTTGTAACTAACAACGACTAAGCGATATAGCATATTTTTAACATCAAAGACGATAAATTAATGTTATTTTTCGTTTGTTTACAGTAGACAATCCGAACTTCGACCAGGGCTATTTCGGACCATGGCGGGTTTGCAAGAAACGTCTATACAACAGGGAGAAATGCGGCACGGACGTTTCCAAGTTTCATCCGTCGAGTAAGTTACTTATTTGTATATATTTAAGGACAGATCCATACATGTTGTTTGAAAGCCGAAGGTGGCATGCTCATTGATTAATGTTTCTATTAATAGATCCATTCAAGCTCATCTTATTTGCTAGGGATTTATCTTATTCTCTGCAGATGACAAGCCAGGGCTCCGTACAGGAAGCCTTGGATCAGTTAATGTACCACTTGTGTATCAAATTACACACAAAATCCTTGTCCAATACTTGCCTGCGGCTTCGCCCGCGTGGGTGTCGGTTAATATCCCACGGGAACGCAGTACCGGGACTAAAAGTACTCTATGTGGTAATCCAGGTTATAAACTATCGGTGTGCCAAAATTTTCCAAAGCCTATCTTCATGGTGTTACTGAACTAAACAAATGAAATCATTTTTATAGCTTCATCGTGATTGAGCAACCAACATCAATCTAAACTTTAGCGTGTTTGATATAAGTGGATTTATCCAGCTCACCCTTGAGCCGTGCATTAGACTTCTGTTTCTTATCCAATATTACGAGTCGGTACCTACGCAGATGCGATTGCGTTATGTACGGATAACCAAATTTACAATCTGATTTAGAATTTATTGGTAAAACTGACGAATCAGTGAAACTGACTAATCAGCGAAACTGACGACTGAGGGAAACTAACCTGTGATACGCATTTTGTAAGTTCTTTCACCCCCTGAATTCACAGACAGCTTTCGTGTCTCATGTTCCAGCGACATTAATTTCCAGCTGTGCAGTTAATGTATACAATAGATTGACCTATTTTTGTAGGCAACGCCCTTAGCTTTCTTCGTCGTTTTAATGCTTATTTACTAATTGTATTCATTTGTGTTAATATGACTTGTTTCTATACAGCAAAACATGGAGAAATTATAATCAAAATTACTATTTATGCCATCACTAATTGAGTCACTTAGATTTGTCTACTTTAAAAAAAAGTCGTTTATTACTTATATATTATTAAACGTGCTACGCGAATGTGACCATTATTTAACCTTTTTAAAATGTTCTAATATTCTATGAACTAAATATTGTTAGGCCAGAAGCTCTGAACTCGACAGGTAACATAATATTTTGCTCAGAGGGGGAATGTTAAAAAGGAAGCAGGCGTCGTTGAAACGGAAAGTCAGGGAAACGGCTGCGTTGCCATAATGCCTTTACCTTTATTGATTATTTTCGAAAACAGGACACGCTTTGATGGCTTTGTTCCATAGTTTTTTATGTATTTAGGTTACCTTCCAATGTAAGGGGCTGTGGTTAAGTAATAACAGTCGCACTGGTCGATCGGTTAGGTTAAGCTACCGCTTGCCGCGGTTGGTCCGTGGATGGGTAACCATTTTTACATACCAAAACCCATCTGTACCTCGAGAAGCACGTTAAGCCGTTGGTTCCGGCTGTCATTCGCAGTTCCTTGACAGTAGTTATGAGTAGTCTGACAACCAGTCTTACCTAGGGCTACCGTGTAACCTAGTAACTGGGTCAGCTAGGCAGTCACTACTTGTATATATTTATATAAAACTGGTAATCAGCTAAATCCGGTTAGACTGAAGAACGACCCCAACATAGTTAGAAAAAGCTAGGAAGTTTTTTTTTCCAGTGACTTCAAAACGTCTGCATGAATCATTATTTTGTCTCTACATACAGGAAAACGAGTTCTTTATCAAACACGATGCATGCTAAGCAGTAGAAAATTGTCAGGCTCTGATTACGACTCAACCCACCAGAATATAGGTTGTTGTTTATAACATATTAGGTAGCTTACAATCAATTTAAAATAACGTTCTCTGGCAAAGCCATAAAATAAAGCATGGCGATAAAAAAGAAAAGTTGTAAACTTGTAAAAGAGGTTTAATATAAAGCTGGGAAAGTACCTACATCTCAAGTTGACATATCCAATATAGACTAGACGTAGATTACACGTGAAAGTCTCGATAAAATACTTAGTCCCAACGACAATTAATTTACAAGAGACAGTCCGTGAGCTAAGGCCTCCTACACGGACTCGAGCGATGCGACTTGCAACGCGATTCAAGCAGCACGCGCGCGAGTCTCCTGCACCTTAAGTTGCGTAACACAATTTCAATCCCAATCTGAATCATTTTGAAGGATATTGTTAATCCATTGCTTCATATATTATGCTCGAACAATTTGTCTGCTCAACAACGTAAATAACGCAATGAATGTTGTTGAACTGTCAAATTGAAAGCTAGTGCTACTGTTAGTGTGATACGCAATTACTCCGCTGGAGGTCTACTCCCAAACCACGAACGCCGTAGTTACGGGCATTTCCGAATCCGTCCGTATCACGTACGGAGTTACGGACTTATGATTAATTTAGGACCCGACCTAAGAATGAATGATACCTCGATTTGACAGTTGTCCCTACTCCCAATGTGGTTTTACCCGGTCCGAAAAAAAAATTAATCACATGTAGGGTTCACTCCGAAGTTTCGATCGAATTTCTGACGGGCCTGCATTTTCGTTGATGGACTTAGAGAGTAAGTGTTTCCGTTCATCGCTCCGCAAGACACGTTGCGGCGACTTGTGGCCTGGGGGGTGACCACGACCTCTTACAGCGTCTAGCTCCATCTCTTTCACGCTCTGAAGTAATATTAAAATAATACTGCTGAAAGAGGACCTCTTACAGCAAAGGTGACCACGAGGTCACCCCCTTTCATTTGTTTTCTCTACAATCGCTGTCGCAAGACGGCTGTCGCTTAAGCGTGAGCGTGTAGCTCGTGGCCACGGCGTAAGATCGAAAATAGATAGGAGTATCGGTTTCTTTATGTTTTCAGACCACTTAGGAAATTGGTTAGTTCTCTAATTGTATTGATCTTTGTGACTTAACCGCTCCTCTGTTTAGTTTATTTTGCTAAAATTTTAATTGCTTAGTAACGTACTAGCAAGAGCGCGTCAAGTGTGGTGACTTCTGAATTTGTGAGATACAATAGAATAACATGATACCGTTACGGAACGCGTTAAAAGAATTTTGATACGTGCATGGTATGTTTGAAACTTCCTATAGTTGAACCTACCAGTGTACCTGCCATGATTAATTTAAAACTGCGAATTGGGAATCTTGTCATATTCAATGCCTGTAGTCAGGGAAAAAGATTGTTTAGCAACTACTATCCAAATTATGCGATAAAAATTATGACTTAGACAATCGTAAGCACTATTCCTGTGCTGGTTCAACTTGCTTAACTAATTACCATCCTGATTGTACAAAATAAAGAATGCTTTAACAACACAGTTATAAATGTTATAATGATGTATTCTGTATAGCTCGCATTCTGTCGCATCGTCATCACTTGTCTAGCCTTTTCCCATCAATTTTCTACTGCTTAGCATGCATTGTGTTAGAAAAACAACTCGTTTTCCTGTACGTAGAGACTACTAGAGACAATATAATGATTCATGGGACTTTTTGAACAAGTCACTGATTAAAAAACAAAATACCTAGCTTTTTCCGAATTATGTTGGGTCGGCTTCCAGTCTAACCTGATTTAGCTGAACACCAGTATTTTACGTGGACCGACAGCCTATCTAACCTCCACAACCCAGTAACTGGGTAAGACTGGTTGTCGAATAAAAGAAAAGTACGATAAACTACAAATTCTCGTGCTCTCACTCAATTAATTTTCGTCTAAATTGATCTCAATGTTTCCTTATCTTCCACGACGTTATTTCTGTAAAAAAATGCTCCAATTACGTTCGTCCAATTTAATTTAACTTTAGGCTGAACACACAATAAACAGTTTCACAAACTCTGAATATTTCGTATAATGTTAATGTGTGTAATTAACAATCCGCCATTTTTGCGTGACTTTACTAATTGAATGATTACGTCCGTTCTCAATGATACACTGAATATGTAAAATCTTACTTATATTATAAATGTAAAAGCTTTTATGTATGTTACTCAATCACGCAAAAACGGCTGAACGGATTTGGATGAAATTTGGCACACAGATAGTTTATAACCTGGATTAACACATAGGATACTTTTAATCCTATTGGGATTAAAAGTATCCTATGTGTTACGCTCCCATGGAGCAGTGGTGGTCCAGTGGTAACGGCCCCTGCATACGATTTGTAGATCTCGGGTTCGAACCCGAAAAGGTACTTTACTTTGTGTAAATAATTTCATCACCACTGTTCTCAAACTTTGAAGGAACACATCGTGAGGAACCCTGCATGTTCTAAAACCAAAAAACTCGAAGGCATGTGACTTCTTCCAACCCGCACTGGCTCGTGTGGTAGATTACGGCCCACTAGCTCACAAAGCGAGGAAGCCTTTGTCCCAGCAGTGGAAACATTATAGGCTTATTATAACGAGTACGTTCCCATGGGATGTTTTCCGACATCCACGCGGGCGAAGCCGCAGGCAAAAGCTATTATTTAGTAACAATAAGTCAGAAATAATTATAGTAAAGTGACCTACTTTTTACTACCACTTAAAACTAGTGACATTGGGGTGTTATTCGCATGTCACAAAATAATGAAATTTCGTGTTAAGGGAAAGTGCTATTAGCACCTACCGGTTCAACAAATAACGCCGTCCTAAACTAACAAGCGATTGTGTAAAAATAGACGTGGGGTTTGGGAATATCACAGGAATGCCAGATAGTTTAGTGTGGCGACAGGGAGAAATGTGTTTAATGTAATATACTTCTGGCTGTAGGGATTATTAGATTACTTACTTTAAAAACCGCTACCGTGCCTAAATGTGCATTCCAGTTGAGTTATTTTTATTTGTGTAGATAAATAGATAAATCATTGATTTAGTGCGCAAAAAATAAACGGCACAATATACAAAAGCTTAGTACCAGATAGAGAGAGATAATAACCAGAATTACAAGGTTACCGATCGACTATAGCAACACAAACCTATAGCCCAATATATTTTGGTCCCATGTTCTGCAATAGTCCTGCACCAACCAGGGGTTGTCCTTGCATGTCCGTGCATACAGGGATAATCGTCGGTTGGTGCCTCCTTATCATTTAAAATAATAATGGTCTAAGAAGCCTCTGCGAGTTGGCTTCGTTCCCAGGTACGCCTTCCAATGGTCCGGGGTCCCCAGGGTCCCGAGATATGTAAAAGACACCAGAATTATAACGCTAGATGCGATTTGGTGCTCGTCAATGACCATATACGGTTAAAACTAAACCCAATGTAAGGTACACACGACGACATAATTATCAGGCTATACATTTCCAGTTTTAGCTGACCTCGCAATGTATAGGCTTTTCATACAATGAGAAGTCAGCTTATACTGGAAATGTATAGCATGAGATGAGGACGTGCGTACATGCCTTTATTCTTTTGTTCCGAATTTCGTACCATCTTTTGTGACGACAAAATATAAGAGAGATTTAGTGTGTGAGAGATAGAGTGGGCTATATTTTTCTTCTCTCTCATGTAACGAAATGTGCTTACACATGACGCTTCCTTGAAATTTCACTCTCAATTCTCGTCCAATTATCGAATCGCCGCCTAAGAAACGTCAGCATCACTTCAATAAAACGTCGGTTAAGTCCACTGGAAGGAAAACAAAAGAAAAAAGGCAATACCTACCTTTTTTCTTTTGTACCGAACTTCGCACCATCCTTTGTACCGACAGCTAAACGTCTCCTTAAGTAGCAGGTCAGTTCGTTCGATAGACCCATCCGTCAGTTCTCGCAGTTCAACGAACACGAGCGATGGTTAAACTAAACGTGTTAAGTAATTAACTGCTAGTTAACTTTGACTATCTGTTACGTCGGCATGTAATCGTTATACTCATTAACAACTGTGGAAGGTTGCCGGATTTTGACGGAAGGTGATGTCAGTTAATATTTTTCACCCATGCGTCAAAACATAGTCGCATTTCTGATTCGTTTTGACACCTCTGACACACAATGACGTAGTGACTTCACTTGATTGTCATGGAAACGCTGTTTATTATTTTATGATATTTATTAACCAGTAGCTTCTGGTCGTGTCTTCGTCCGCGCGAAATTTCGGCCCCCAACCCATCGCGTCGCATCCCATCGCTCGCCCGTGCTACTACTTCGTTTTCGCTTAGTGTTCTTTCCGACTTTTTTTCATTTTGCCCGGCCCCTAAGAATCGTAGCGTGATGTTAGATAGCCTATAACCTTCTTCAAGAATTGGGCTATCAAACGCGATAAGATTTTTTTTTAAATCTGACTGGGAGTTCCGATGATTACCCCCTACATACATACAAACAACCATAATATTAGTATACATATTTATTTATTTTTTATTTATTTATTAATAACCAACTTACATTATCGGTTTGCACCACACATACAAGTTATTAGTCAATATATTTTCTAGCTCACTGTTTTCAGTATAGACACTTTTTCTTCTAAGTACGGTGAGGACAAATCCAGCGATTTGAATCTTTGGGAAGCGGACACAGACTTAACGTGAAATACTGGTGAAAATGACAGATTTTCATGACGCCCGTTATAATATGACGTAACCGCTTTCTTAGGACACCATAGCTTAAAAGAAGGTCTTCTTCACCGCCTCAGAGAACTGCCTCCTAATTAACCGAGACACTTTCCGTATGAATTGATTTATGAAGTATTGTTACACGTGGGACTTGAAAGTAGTTAACACCAGCACAATGTATGAGACTGCGAGTACCAGGTTGTGCGTATATCACACGCGCCACTTGTACTCTAATAATTGTAACTATTCGTTTATATGTATTAGTCTTAACCGTGAATAGCAGAGAGAAAATATGCTCTATTTCCATCCTTTCACTTTCACTGAGCTTAAACTCACGATTTTCAAGTCTCCGACCCTTTTGTTTGAATGTTGGAATCGAAAGAGCATTGTAATGATAGAATGGTAAAAGTAGAACATTGTTATTCACAATCCTTTCTAAAGCCTTTAAGTAACTTAAAGTCAGGGAAAATGATTGAGGGGCTTGTGGCTAAGTAATAACAGCCGCACGGGTTGATCGGTCAGGTTCAGCTACACTTGCCGCGGTTGGTCCGTGAATGGGTGATCATCTTCATATACCAAGATCCCTCCGTGCGTCGGAAAGCACGTTCAGCCGTTGGTCCCGGCTGCCATTCGTGAATCTTTGACAGTCGTTACGGGTAGCCAGAAGCCCGAAAGTCTTACAAAGGGGTATTACAGTATTACCCAGTAACCGGATTTTGGAAATCAGATAGACACTCGGTTCATGTAAAATACTGGTATTCAGCTGCATCTGGTTAGACTGGAAGCCGACCCCAACATAGTCGGGAGAAGGCTAGGCAGATGATACAAGTCAGGGAAAATGATTGCTTACAAAATTGACTATCATCGGAGTAGTTGCGTATAACACACTAACAGTAGGAATGGATGAAAGGATTTGGATGAAATTTGGCACATGGGTAGACCATGACCTGGATCAGGACTTAGGGTATTTTTTATCCCGATATTCTTACGGAATCGAGTCTTAGGCGGGTGAAACAGCGGGGTGCAGCTATTACCTACATAAAGTAATTACAAGTGGCTAAGTTAGCGCATTCGTAGCAACCTATTTGCCTAGTTGCCACTTACAAGTTGTGATAAGCAGCTTAGTTTTCTTGAAATGGTTTTCTTACATCTCAAGGAAGTTATTAAATCGCTTTTAATCGGTATTACAAGCAATAGAGCAATTCTCAGTAGTTTAAGACGTTACTGGAACATAAAACATTTTCTTCTGCCTGCTCTTGTACAGACGCCAGCACATCAGGCTACTACAATCTGTCGAATTTCTTTAATAGATTTTCAACTTTATCGCCAAAGTATTAAGGTTCAAGGTTGATTGGGAAAATTTGACAATTTCGGGTAGCTTGCCCTGTTGGCGTCTGTACCATTCTACTTGGAATCGACGCATTTTTTTCCTCTTCCATTCTCTCTGCAGCAGTCACGTCTATTCATTTCCTTTTTTTATCTTTTATTTGGTCTGTCTCACTGCGTCCTCCAAACTTTCTGGTGGTCCGTACCCCACAGGGGGTGCCGTTAGGGTGTAGTCACTTAGTTTATAAGTTGCTGGAGCTGGTCGTGTAGTTGGAGGCCTTAATTTACTAAGGCATTCGTAGGAAAGTCCAGTTAAGTACCCGACAGCCTCCTAGGTTGACCTACGAGTATAAGATGTTATTTATAATAAATAAAATAAAAACGTCCTCCGACTAAAATAAAAATTAATTGCTATCCGTAAACTAAAAATCTCTTGACAGTTAGCTAGGTAGAGTGCGCGCAAGCTAAGTCTGCCCGCGTGTTTAAACTTCAAGACTATATCCCTGCCAGCACTTGTAATCATATTCGGCATAATGATGGCGAATATTTACTTTGGAAAACACGGAACACAGCACAGTCTCTTCACAACTTCATATAAACGTCGAGATGGCGGCAAACGATTATTTCCGATTTTGACAGCGCGCAGACTTAGTTTGCGCGGACCCTATACCTATACATATTGGTTTACTCAATAAAACTAGTTTCTTACACGAGTTCAAACATCACTTCTTAAAAAGATAATCGACATTTCACACAGCCAATTGTTACAGCAATGTGCTTGAAAGGGTCCACCACCCTAATTGGGTAACTCACTTTCAATCCAAAACCGGAATCATTTTGAAGGATATTGCTAATCTATTGCTCCATTAATTCGAAAAATGTGTCAACTCAACAACGTATATAACGCAATGAATGTTGTTGAACTGTCAAAATGAAAGCCAATACTTTTAGTGTGTTACGCAATCACCCCGCTGGGTTAAATTCATTGCTTGGACAAAAATCGCCTAGGGATATTGATCTTGGAAATTCTAAACAGTTGCAGGGTTAGAATAGTTGCTGATATATTGCTATTGGATCTAGTGAGAATACCGTAATCGCGTAACTGTGAATATACGATGGTATAAATAAACCTCTAGGATTGGACCCTTGGTAATTGCAAACGATGTAGTTATGTTTATTTATTAACTTTAGTCTCACGTTTCTGTTACTCGTAGATACTTTTTACAAGCTTTTATCTAACTTGCGCTGTGCGTATGTAAGTTATCCGTCAAAATTTGCAAACCATTTTTCGACCATTTGTTGGTATCCGATTGAGCTGAAATTTTGCATACATCTTTAGTTCTGGTGACAATACAATATGCAATACCTACATTGAGTATTGCACATTGTATTGTCATCAGATTGTAATCATTTCAATATGGCCGCCGCTCCAAGATGGCGGATTACATATTTTTTCTCAACCCCCTTAATATGGGTATCAAACAAGCTTTTATTACTGCTTTGAATATTATCATTTATTTATTATTTATTTATCCTCACACTGGACCGCCATACGGCAGTTACACCAATTGCAATGGAGCAAAAAATCACTTCATGTGCTGCGTGTGCTAAGTTGGACCTAAGGGTGTATGTCACAACAACTAAACGAAATATGAGTTAGCAATCTTGTATATTAAATGAAAAAATATACCACCAATTTAATATACTAGATGGCTAACTCATATTTCGTTTAGTTGTTGTGACTTTATCAGTATCATCGAATAGTCCACCGAATTTAATCTATATCGATACTAATAATAAAGCTGAAGAGTTTGTATGTTTGTTTAAACGCGCTTATCGCTGGAACTACCCAAAAAAAAAAAAACTTTACATTTGATAGCCTAATTCTTGAAGAAGGCCGAAGAGGTTCTTGAGGGAAGCCGAGGAAAATGAACGAAAGTCAGAAAGAACGCTTAGCGGAAACGAAGTAATAGCGCGGACGGGCGATGCAATGCGATGGGGCAGGTCGGACAAGAAATTTCAGGCGGATAGAAACTACTACAGAGGGGCCCGTGGCTAATTTATAACAGTCGCACAAGCCGATCGATCAGGTTAAGCTACGTTTGCCGCGGTTGGTCTGTGGATGGGTGACCATCATCGTCTCAGCTGTCATTCGTGGATCTTTGACAGTTGTTACGGGTAGTCAGAAGCCCGAAAGTCTGACAACCAATCTTACCAAGGGGTATCGTATTACCCAGTAACTGGGTTGTGGAGGTCAGATAGGCAGTCGCTCCATTTAAAGTACCGCCGACCCCAACATAGTTGGGAAAAGGCTAGGCAGATGATCATGAGAAGCCAGTACAGAATAAAATCTCTAGTCATTTAAAAGCATGAAGACGGCAATAATATATTCCCCATACTTCAGTCGCTGTTTACTGCGAGTCCACGCAACGCTAAAACAATGTCATTGTGAAGTTGACGAGTGCTTGTGTAATGCTTTCATTGTTTCAAAGCATCCTTCGTTGAATGCTCGAGGCAAATGCCGTGGAACATTATTTCTATGACTATCAATGCAGTTTTTACCTTGACCTGGTGCTGACGTAAATAGATATAAAAATAAAAGTTAAACCAAATGATATTAGAATATCGATGTGCAGTTTTTTTCTGCTGAGATTGAAAACATTTGGAAGCTGACCTCAAACGATGACGAAACTTATCGCAGCCGAAAACGAATGTGTCTAATTTGATTAGTTTTAAAAACAAATTGCCGAAATGTGGGTAATATGGATTTTTTGCTGTAAACCATTGGCCAATATTGCGAAGAACTCTCCTTAGTAATCTCTGAGTCTGCAATGTCATCATTTAGCCAAAAATGGTCATTCCCATTGGAAAACCATTCAATTTTCCGATTGGATCGAATAGTGTGTCCAAAGTGTGTGTGTATCAAAGAAATTCTGGGCCAATAAACTCAAAAAAGATTTCATAATCAGTGCTATTTGTTCAAGAACCGGTTGACACAAACAGGGGACTGAATGAACGGCTAGTGAATACCAATCCTATTGTAAGGACAGTTTACACAGGTGTCCATTGCATCGCTTTAGGATTCACTGCGGGCCGTTAGCCATATTCGTGAATCGAGATCTTGGTCGTGGATGTACTGAACAATAACTGTGTGTCCTAGGTAGTTAGGTACGTATGTTACGCAAAATTACGGTACTAGCATACTCGATTTAAATTAGAATAGGATTCCTGGGTAAAAAAAATAATAATTATATTTAGTCCGTCAGTTAGATTATCGAAAAATAATGGACACGTATTTTTTTCTTTTGTCAATCAAACAAAAATGACAAAGATAAAGCGCGTCAAAATTTGGGAATGGGGGTCGTGACGTCACGCCATGCTAAAAAGTGTAGCAAGGCTTGACGTCACGCGGAACTTTAACGGGCGATATCTTCATCATTTTTTTATATAATTGATAAAAGAAAAGATACGGTTCCAATATTTTTTGATAATCTAACTGACGGACTAATTCGATTTTTTTAGGAATCTAGCCTATTCATTACATTAGGGGAAACGACCAAACATCGCGGTTCAAGTAAACGTTCGACCAACTCCTTGCAGAAAAGAAACCAGTGACTTGTGGCCGATTCCTATAATTTACGGACCGTTATTGGTTAAAATTAAGACTTGTATCTTTACTAATAATGAAACAAAGCCTCATAGGTTTGCATAGTAGACCCTCCCATATGGAAGTAGGTATCACAGGTAAAATTAGCTTACGATATTTATATGCCCAATTTGGCAATAATAAATTGGTATTGGTAAGCAAAACGATTCGTTTTTGTTTATAGGAACCGAGCATTATGTATGCCCAAAAGTGTGACTTATTTTTGGCCACTTATTTTGAGATGAGATGATGATTATGATGAGATTTGCTATCATTGAATGTTTTTTAGGGTTCCGTACCCAAAGATTAAAACGGGACCCTATTATTAAGACTCCACTGTCCGTCTGTCGGTCTGTCACCAGACTGTATCTCATGGACCGTGATAGCTATATAGTTCAGATGATGTACATATTTCTGTTGCCGCTATAACAACAAATACTAAAAACAGAATAAAATAAATATTTTAGGGGGCTCCTATAAAACAGACGTGATTTTTATAGATAATGGTACGGAACCCTTCGTGCGCGAGTCCGACTGGCACTTGGCCGGTTTTTTAGCTTTTACTTTTATCACAAGAACAAATCAATACTTAGTATGAAATTCACTTGCATGTCTGCCTAGTTATATTTTACAGAAATGCAAAAAAGTAACGACATGACAAATAACCTTGAAGGTTTTATTTCGCAAGGAACAGGAATTCTGCTTATCTTGTTTTCAACCTCAAAAAGATCTCGAGTTGTTTAATAAATTTTGAAACTGGCCCACTGTACATATTTGCAAGACATGCTAAGAATTTTGGTTAAATCTATACTAATAATAAAGCTGAAGAGTTTGTTCGTTTGTTGGCAACTACCAGTCGGATTTGAAAAAATATTTTGGCATTTGATAGCCAAATTCTTGAAGGCTATAGCATTCCTCAAGAATTCAAGGAGATTCAAGGAAAGAAGGAAGAATGGATTCAGGGAATTCCGCTAGGACCCTTGGGAGTCAAGAAAATGATCAGAAAGAACGCTAAGCAAAAAAAAGGAATTAATAGCACGGGCAGGCGCTACGATGCGATGGGATGGGTAGAAGGAACAAGAAATTTCACGCGGATGAAGTCCTGTGCAGAAGCTAGTAAAATAATAAAATAATTTAACCAATGCCTCTTTCAAACAAGGTAATCCTACTAATATTATAAACGCGAAAGTTTGTATGGATGGATGGATGATTGTTACTCTTTCACGCCAAAACTACTCAACGTTTTGAATGAAATTTGGTACACAGATATTTTATAACCAGGATTAACACTTAGGATACTTTTTATCCCGATATTCCCACGGGATAGAAACTTATGCTGGTGAAACCGCGAGGCGCAGCTAGTACCCCAATAAAAGATCATTGACTGTGAAGGAAATCCACCACAAACTGTGACATAATTATTTAAATTGATTATAAATAATATTACTGTCATAATGCATTGTTTGTGGTTGACATACTCGTAATTAAATTCGGGAAATCCGACCTCAACCGTACATTTTCCTTACAGACAAGACAAGGACTGACCGAGTCATAGGAGGAAGGTCTGGTCTATAACATAATACGTTTGTTGCAGTATAGGTATAAAACCTACAATGAGTCATTGTAATCAGATGCAGTTCACGATTGCGTGTGTAGGTACTTAATCTGTATTCAACAGCGTCCTTTAATCGTAAAAGAATCTAAAAACAATAACGATACGATTATTTGTAAATGTTTAGTCACCATCCTCCATAGTCAGGTTTTTTTTTTGCTGCGCGATGGAAATCCTCGTGAACTTGCTTCATCGTGGGGGTGACAGAGGGGTGTGCCGGACTCTTACCGGCTAAAACCACCGCGGTGTTCCACCTCTGCTTATGGCCGGGGGTGCGGGATTCGCATAAGCATTCGCATAAGCAACTGGAAAAAATACTTATAAAATTATCATTCTTATAAATAAAGTGCCCCCTTTAGTACCACACCAACGAGTGACATAATCATCTACGCTGCTAATTAAACTTATGTGACATAGACATGATAAAGTCATCCTTAACTTAGAGATATAAACGATCATATTTGCGTGAACCATATCAAAATCATCATTTAATACTAGCTTCAGCCAAAACACACGGCGCGCCGCGCTAGTACCTACTTCTTTTTCGCTTACCATTTTGTATAACCATTTATTGTTTTGCTCCGGCTCCTAAGGGTCGTAATGTGATATTAAATTTAATAGCCTGTAACCTACCTCCAGGCGCGGTCCGAGGGGGGGGGGGGGTTGTGGGGGTCATGACCCCCCCAAAATCATTCAAGCTATGGAGAGGCTGCATGATTTACTTGCCTTTCTAACTTATGTTACTAACTTACTACTTGGTGACCCCCCAAATCTTGGGCAGCGACCGCGCCTGCCTTCCTCAAGAATTGGGCTATCACATGCAAAAAAATGCATTTGAAGCGCGTTCAAACAAACAAAATCTTCAGCTTTATTATTGGTATAGATTTGTTCGGTACTACTTGCTACGTAAAGCCGCGAACACTTTGTTCGCACTTGCGTACCACTAATGAACACAGTGTTTGATGTTCGTTGGAGGTATGCACGTGCGAACAAAGTTGTCGATGTTCATGTTCACCATGTTTTTGTTCGTTCGTGCGTACACGGCCTTATACTTACGTAGTTATTGTTTATACATATATTTGTGTAGGTCTGTATATACATACATGCAACGATTGCATCTCGTGTAACCTATGGCTACACCTACCTTTAAATAATATAGACAACCTTGCCGTGTCGTGAGTCTTGTCATTATGATGATTGATATTACTATACCTACTCATTTCAATTTATTCTATCACAGTTTTTTTTTCTATTGGCAACTAGACAATAACCAGCTTCGGCCAGCTTGTTTCATATTATTTCAGGTTTTGCCGATTAAAAAATTCAAAGGATTTTTGTTTAATGCTTTGTATTATTCATTTAATTATATTCCGAAGCTGTGATTGACCTCTTGTTTCCCAGAAGACGTCATCCGGCTCAAGTTAATTCATACTTTATTTTCTACCACCTTTATGCTAAATTGCGAATCTGAATTAATTTCCTCTCGTACTAAAATCTAAAGACAAATACATGCATTAACGTGGACATATAATCGTGTTTGAACGGGCGTGACTCACAACTTTGTCAAACGTGCAAAAATGTCGCCTGTCTCGGCGACAGCGGAGACATTGCATTGACTGACTTCAAAACGACCGTCATTAAATACGAGAAATTGTCAATTCGACGCGTACGATTTTGCAAAACGTTTGAATGAAACCAATCAGCACGGATGATTCCGTTTCGTAGACAATGTTCCGCATATTCGCCGCACCTAATCCGCACAAAGGTTCGTGAAAATAAACAGTTGCTCCAAAAGCCTGAATTCGTTGGAAGAGTTTCACTTTCGAAATTTGACAATAGATGTGAACTGTGATTGCTGTGCTGTTTACGCCAGTATGAGAAGGAATTCATGGTTTTAAAAGCCCACAAAATATTACGATTTCTTCGTAAGTAATCAAAATTCAGAGCAGAGAGCAGTGGTGTCCCAGTGGTAAGGGCGGGGTGCACACTCGAGCACCACTTACGCGTTGTAGGTCGTGGGCTCGAACCCAAACAGCCGCTTTACTTTTTGTAATTCATTTCATCACAATTGTTATAAAAAACGGTGAAGGGAAACATCTCGAAGAAACCGGCATGTCCTAATTGTCCTAGGACCAAAAATTCGAAGACATGTGATATCTATCAACCCGCACGGCAACGGGAGAGAGAAGGCCTGCGTCCCAGCAGTGGGAACGTTATAGGCTGATTACGCTAATTACTCTTTTCTATTAACAATATTCCTTGTGACAACATTTCTAGAAAGACATAACTATAATCTGAATAATTATGTGAATAAGTGTGCTACGAGGAAACATTATAATGACGTCATCCTTAAACTTGCGACCCCAAAGGCTTATGGACCATGGTGCAGGAGTTTAACGTCAAGTTGATACAACCGGTCCCGACATCAACGCTCTCCAAAAACATGCTTATTACGTCATCGCTAAAGAACAACATTTGAACAGGAATGCGCTTATTGCCGCACCTGTTATCATATTAGTATATGATTCTTTTTTTTAGACTAAAAACGGTTCTCGTTTAAATGGCTGAAGGGAATTTCTTTCGTTGTATTTTAAGAACTATACTTACCATGAGCTATGCTACCAGTGGGTTGTGGAGGTCAGATAAGCAGTCGCTTCTTGTAAAATACTGGTATTCAGCTGCATCCGGTTAGACTGGATGCCGACCCCAACATAGTTGGGAAAAGGCTAGGCAGATGATGATGATGACTTACCATGAGCTAGTGGAAAAACGTTCCTAAATCCATACAGGTAGGCTCTATCGGTGATACAGCACCTTAGAATGAGAACGTGATGAGAAAGTTTAGTGCAATCAAAGTTTTATGCAATTTTCTTTTACATCTTTCTGGTTTATGATTGTTAATTTTTCGGGTTTGCCCAAAATCACGACTACTTCTGGACCTATACTCTTAACTTTTTCGCATTTCATTTCATCATGACAGTTCCATGTGGATGCTTACCTAGTAATAATCTACAGTAAAACGATGTCCCCAATGACATTGCTGACATCATTTTCCGTCATTGCATCTTGCAGTTTCTAGGAGACAATCATTCACGACCGGTTGCATTTTCAATGTCACGCCATTGTCTCGTGGATGATAACTGCTTTTTATGTAACCATAGTTATGCATTTACCTGCTATTACTAGCCATGAGCCCATGACTCAAATGTTGTGTACTGATACAGGACAAAACCATTTTTCAAATAATGATTAGCGGGGCTTGTGGTTAAGTAATTACAGCCGCACGAGTCGATCGATCAGGTTAAGCTACACTTGCCACGGTCGGTCCGTGGATGGGTGACCATCTTTACATACCGAACCCCTCCGTGTCTCGGAAAGCACGTTAAGCCGATGGTCCCGGCTGTCATTCGTGGAACTTTGACAGTCGTTACGGGTCGTCAGAAGCCCGAAAGTCTGACAACCCTTTTTACAAAGGGGTATCGTGTGACCCAGTAAACTGGGTTGTGGAGGTCAGATAGGCAGTCGCTCCATGTAAAATACTGGTATTCAGCTGCATCCGGTAAAACTGGAAGTCGATCCCAACATACTTGGGAAAAAGCTAGGCAGATTAATTGATTGGTTAGCTACAAGAGAGAGTATTCAAGAGTATTATAATAACTCTTGAAACAAACGCAAATAAAGAAAGACACAAATATTCTGAACATCTTTTGATAAAGGCAAATGAGAGTATTACTTTAACTCAAAAACTATAATATACCTACCTGAATCTACTAAATCACTACATATTATAAATCAAAGACCCCGTCAGCCGTCTGTTTGACTCGATAACCTCAGAAACTGCCGAACGAATTTCCATACGGTTTTCACCAATGGATGGAGTGATTTATGAGGAAAGTTTAGATGTATAATACATTAAAATTATTGATTACGCGATTGGTTGAAATATGACGATGATTGTTGAAGATGTCGGAAAAAATCATGAACTGTGAGCATTACTGACGTGCGCCGCGTAAACCAATAAAGTTATATGACAACAATGTACTATGGAGTGAATACATTGTTTACCTGGCTTAACACATAGGGTACTTTTAATCTCGATAGTAAGTTCCCGTAGGATACTTTCTGACATCCACGCGGGCGAAATCGCGGATAAACAAGTACTGGATAAAAATCTATGCTTCTAGCAAAGTTCATGCATATTTCACAAGCTAAAGAATGTTGACCGCAATCTATCTATGTATAAGTAAATTCCATGGATTACGTCATCATCAATAGCGAGCGGCCTATCGAGATAACTGGCGCCCATCACATAAGCTAATCTCACTATACATACATACTTAGGTACTGATCATTTAAAATATATACTTTTATACGCAGTACGCACATTGACGTTTTCTTTACACGAAACGTTTATATCGAGCCTTTGCAAACCAGTAATGCACATTATTTTGATAGGAGCCCTGCTTCAAAAGAGTTTCTAATCTTTATGATAAATTGAGTTTCCTGCTTAGTATAGCTTTTATATTGTACCGTGTGATGCAAGAAGCATAGGACAAGATCGATCGATGTGGCAATGGCGATGCTTCGAGACATATATCAGTGTCATCAGTTAGCCTTTTATATAAAATAGTCTAAATGATGCTGATGATGATGTAAGAAAGAAAGAAAATACATTTACTTGCGGCAAACAAGACACATAAAAAAGAACACAAACACAAAAAAAAAAATAACAAGTTGGGGGTAAACATGCGTCACATCCACGCAAAACAGCCATCGCTCAGCATAATGCTAAGACCCTATACGAGACAGAGCCCCAGCGCTGGTGATGACGTCAACCAATGCAGCATACGATGTATATTTTCCACTAAGGCCTAGGATGGTTCGAGCATATGCAGCGTTGTCTAGCCTGCTAATAACACCGTTGGTACTGAAGCTGCCATTGCCGTTTAATAAACACAAAAAATTACACATTCTTATATATAGGCTTAGGTGACGAAACGCAACTAACATAAAGAATGTCTATTTTTGCTTCTAGGACCCATCAACTAGTCTGTTGTGTAGGTACCGCTGTGCTATTCATAAATTACACCAGCCCCTCTCTCTGCTTAGGTAACCGTTAAATAGTTATTTACTACAATGTCACGAACAAACGATGTGGAACGAATTGTTTTGGATACACTGCGGTTCGATTGCATTTGTTGATACTGATTTGGACGTCCGGATGTCGCGTTGTTTGCGATTCATTTAATGTTTCCTTTGAGGTAGTCGCGTTTTCAACTCGTGTTGTATCCGGAAAATGTTGATGCTATAAGTTCAACAAACTTGACTGCATTTTGTGATAAATCTTTATATTGGGTATCGTGATTATTGTTATTTTAAATGTCATTAGTTTTCTCCGGAGTTGCTTTATAAGAACTACACGACATTGCTCTCCAAATGGACTGCTGTAGCCTGTAATGAATAAAGTGCATCTTGACTAACAGGCAGACAGGCGCTACGACGCGACGTTGCGACGCAATTCTACTAGAGCAATTTCCATGAAGTTTATATATAAATTGTTCTACTAGAGTCGCGTTGGGCTTGTCTGAGGGAGTCTTAAAAGATATGACGTGTTGTCCGACGAAGGTAAAGAATAGACATGCACGATTCGTACCATAATCATTTGCAGGCAGTTGTGCATGTCCAGGGCTGATCAAGGTCTGTTAATAGTTGCACCCACTGTTGCACCACACAAGGTACAAAATTGCTTCACAGTTTTGATAATATTGTACCCTCAGTCTATTTACTTTTCTCGGGCTATGTCCAAAGTATTTCAAAGAAAAATAGTTTTAGCACAAAGAGACACTCCTTGAAACACGTCCCATTATGTATTCAACACGGTATGAAACAAAATAAAGCGTATTACATAACACTCGTAATCTGTGAATTATACAAAACATGGTTACAGAGGAACCTATTAGCTTTTAAAACTGACCTGAAACATGTCACTGTGGTCAGCCTTGGAGCTCGACCCAAATATGCAAAACACATAGGCAACACATTATCGTACTAATTACATGAAAACCGAAACTGTGGACTCCGGACAAATTTTGACAACTACTAACCGTGCTCACTGAAAGTTTCTGATACCTTAAAATAAGAAATCTATCAAGCCTGGTAAGCTACTAGACTATGATATTAAAAGGGTTACTAAGCTATATAGTTAGGCTATTAATCTATAAATATTATAAACGCGAAAGTAAGTTTGTTTGTTTGTTACCTTTTCACGCCTAAACCAAAGAACCGATAATCCTAAAATTTTGCATATACTTTGTCAGGTGTACAGAATCGGACATAGGGTACCTTTCGTCCCGAAAAAAAGTGTTGTTCCCGAGGAAAACAACAATAACGTTATTGTTATATATGAACTTACGAGTTTTGTAATGATGATTTTAATTCAGTAAACATACTTGTTAGAGTCGCGAATCATATTTTGTGCAATTTGCAAAAAACCTAAGAAAATTTTCATTTCGCAGGCTATCCTTCCTATAGAGACAAATTCAGATGCCTGTTCTCCGGTGTATAAAATATTTAACGTTTTAAAGCGCAACTCAGCAACAGCAACGTTGTTTATAGAAATGAGTATGGTACTGCTTCGGACGAGCCCTTTCACATTGAGTTGTAAACAACTACAACTAAAGTACCTACTCTGGGCCTAATCCACAATACAGCATAAATCCGTTGAAATTCAGCTGAAATTGACACCCGACGTTCAAAGTTTAAGTCGTTAGTTTTGTGAAATATAATGAGTAAGAGGAAAGTAGTGGTTGCGTGAGTCAGGTCTGGCGTTTATGTCAGTCACTTGTCTAGTGTGGACCCGTCTCTTAGTGCTAACGTATGTGAAAACTTTTATTTGCAATGTAATAATTGGCTGGTTTCATTAATTAGTTCAACGGAATTGATGTTCCCTTGTGCCAGCCTGTTTCGTGCGCATGTTTTTTTTTTTAGTTTATTGGTCGTGACCGTCTAAACTTATTCTAAAATTTATGAAAGTTTTATTTAAACTTCGGTGCGATGTAAAATATGTTATGAACAGTGGGATAACTCCAGGATCATAAGAAAGATATTCGTGTAAATCTTGCTTTTAGAAAGGGTACGTTCAAAATAGGAAGGTCCAAATCTTGATAAACTAATATTAGACATACTTACTCCTTCTTGAAAAGGGGAGGCCTCCGGCCCGGCTGTGGGACATTATAGGCTGATTATGGATTAATAGACAAAACCAATTTAGCCAGGTCCGGGTTACAAATAAAAATATACCTACGTGCGATTTTTCCTGCTGCTTAATTATAATGAAAGTGGTAAATAAGTATGTACATTGTATTTTTCCTTACCTACATGTCTTTATTGGTAAACAAACAGTTCGAGAATATTAGATTTTTTTTTTTTCAATCCTAGTTAAATGATTTTATTTCTGTAAGTTTGTACAAACACTGTGTCACGTCAATCATATTTTAAAAACAAAGTCGGCGTTTCCTATCTACTACACTGAGAAGAAAAGCCGAAACATACTCGGAGGTCAGTCTCTTTTAAAGTCTAGACATAATCTCGGTCAGATCGGTTGTCATGGTATGGGCATGTGATACGGAGGAATGAGGAAAATGTCGACAGGAGAGTTTTGAGTATGAATATCGATAACACTAGTAGGGGAAGACCAAAGAAGCGATGGATGGACTGTGTGAATGATGATATGGCTAGAAAGGGGGTGACTACCGAGATGATGACTAATAGAGAAGTATAGAAGAAAAGACATGTTACGCCGACCCCAAAAGATTGGGATCCGGGGCTTACCCCAAGGGCAGGAGAATTATGACATAATCTTGGTCCGATTACTAATGAACCCTTATCTTTTTCCAGCGGCGGTGTACATAGCGGGCGTGGTTGCGTCCGTTGGTGTCTCCGTTCTCGGCGTGTTTTGCGTGCTGTCAGTGCTGCAGTTGGCCATGATATCGTCCAAGGAGCGCGTCGCCTTCAAGTACACACACCTCGTCATGATGAAGTTGGCGCTGGCGCTTCTAGCCAGTAAGTATCAGTTAACATATTGTTTAATGTTATTTGGCTGACTTTTTAATATTGAGAAAGGGCTTGTGGCTAAGTAATAACAGCCGCACGGGTCTATCGATCAGGTGGAGCTGCGCTTGCCGCGGTTGGTCCGTGGATAAGTGACCATCTTTAAATACCAAGACCCCTCCGTGGCTCGGAAAGCACGATAAGCTGGTGGTCTCTGATGTCATTCGTGGATTTTTGACAGTCGTTGCAATGTAACTCTTATCGATATATAGTAAGGTATAAATCAGCATGATTGCCGAGGGTTTTAATTAACTCTTACTTCGAATGCATACCACATACCAAGGCCCCTCCGTGCCAGACGATAAGCCGTTGGTCCCGGCTGTTGTTCTTAAATCTTTGACAGTTGTCACGGGTCGTCAGAAGCCCGAAAGTTTGACAACCGGTCTTACCAAAGGTCTTATTCCTATTTGTAAATGGGTTGTGGAGGTCAGATAGGCGGTTGCTCCATGTAAAATACTGGTATTGAGCTGTTACCGGTTAGTTTGGCTCAGTGTTATGGTGTGGCCTATCTCACATCTTGTCCTACATGCCCTAACACCTGCACCAAGTAGGAAAATTGTAACCTTAACCGAATTGTGTAGCCAATAAATTAAGACAGGAGGAATTGATGAATGTATTAAATGATTGTTGTTGTTGTTGTTTCTAGCATTGCTGTCCATAGTCGCAGCAAGTTTGTTCGCAGTACAAGGCGATGACAGGGGTTTCTTCGTGACGAGGGGCGAAGCATTCTATGTTCAGGTAAAATACAACTTACTTTGTATCATATTACCGATAGGTTATTGCGAAAAAATACTGCCCTTTATTGTGACGTAGCGTACACGATACGTCCGTGCTCAATCGTAGAGAACAATAAAGTTGTTTTGTCAATCGCGGCGCCGCTAGGCAAGCGTCACCTTCCCGCTCGCATGCGTCTCCCGCGCCTGTTACCAGCCCTGGATTAATTAAACATATCAAAATATAAAATAGAAATACGATCATGCGCTGCCTACAGCGCTACTATACGGGGTGGTTTAGTTTTTCAATACAAGAAATAGATAAAGAACTCCGTTTTGATATGATGTGATCATAGGGCACTGCAAATAAATAAAAAGTTGGTTTTAGTTTTCATATCAATTAATTTTCCACTTAATTGCAATTACTTTTTACCAATAATAGAAATGATTATGTTTCGTTTATGTGAACCGAAAGACGTGGTCCTGTCCAAATTTCAATAATTCATATGAAAATCCCATAGAAAACAGGATGTTCAGTGTTCCCCAATTTTTTCCAAAAAATGTTTCCAATTTTATTTCCCTAAAAGTAATTCATACTAGTACGAACATTTTAAAACAAAACGATGCGCTTACCAACGAACTGCATTTCAATTTTATATGATTATAAATATAGATACTTAAAATAAAATACAAAAAAAATTTGTTCACAGATAGTGAGTATAGTAATAAACTCGATCCTGTTTATAATGTCACTGTACGACGCGCTCTTCGCGCGACGAGAAGGCGGCGACCCAACCAACCCGCTGGAGGAACCTGAAGGTACCACCATCAACAATCCTGGCTTCAAAGACGGAAGAGGTAAATAAGAATATATTTATTTGTGAAAAGGATGATGCCACGAAATGATAAATATCTGTCATCATCATCATTTTAACCGTAAGACGTCCACTGCTGGACATAGGCCCCTCCCCTCGTCTGCGTGGACAGTTTATTAAAAATCTGTTCAGCCTTTTAAGTAATATCTTCATAAACTTTCACAGAAATGTCAAAGTTTATGAAGATATTATTTAAAATGCTGAACAGCACCCTAATTGCGTAACACACAATCAATCTCAATCTGAATAATTTTGAAGGATATAGCTAATCCATTGCTTTTATGTTCAAAAAATGTGTCATGTGTCTGCTCAACAACGTAACTAACGCAATGAATGTTGTTGAACTGTCAAAATGAAACCGATTCCGATTGATCGTGTGTTACGCAATTAGGGTGCAGATTTATATTACAGATTTATAGCAAAGAGTAAATGCACTGTGTAATTAAATTACATCTTGACAGAAATGTCAGATGTAATTAAACAGTACATTTGCTCTTTGCCTTCAACTTTTTCATCATGAGTATTAATACAAACTGTCAGTAACGCATCCAAATCACATAGGTGAAAGCTATAAACTTGTCATAACAAATATTATTAGTATGGTTATATGTACAGTTACCAAAAGAGATAAGTAACCAGGGTCGTCGGGTAGAGTTGAAGTTTAGTAAGAAACCGATGGATGTTTTCGAATGAAATTAAGATAAATGAACGGCTTGTTTTCTATTAATAAAATAAAATTTTATTTGTAAATATCCATCGGTGTCTTACTTAACTTCAACTATATCCGACGACCCTGTTTACTTATCTCCTTTGGTGACCGTACATGTAAAGAGTGAAATATGTTTTCAGGGATTTCAATGACGGACGCGTCAGGCAAGCCGTATAGCACAAATGGTCACGGAAGTGTGGCTTCAATGAACACAACGGCAACCACGCTCACTGGCTTATCGGATGCCAGTACCATCACCCGGTCACCCCTGAGGTCCTCACTCAAGAAGCCCCGACCCAGGGAAGGGGAGCCCGGCGGCTTGGGCATACAGAACCCAGGTTATTCCGGCCATTCACCCCCACTAAACAGGAATGGAAGCCAGAAGAAAGTGCGCATCCAAACACACAGTACTGAGGTGTGAATGTGTCCTTATGTTAGTTAAACTCTAGTTATGCCGAAATGCATCTTCATACGATTTTTGAGCCATTTTTGGTAAGCAAGTACGATGCAAGTTGCACAGTCAAAGGCAAAAGTATGTATGGACTTAGCAAAATGCAAGTTTCCAGAAGAGAACAATTTACAAAAGAATGTGTGCGAAAATGCCATACGCACCTCATAATATCAATCAATACTTGAGGAACAAATTGTTTTACAATGTGTGTACACTCACCAAAGGAGATAAGTAACCAGGGTCGTTGGATGTAGTTGAAGTTTAGTAAGAAACCAACCAATGTTTTCAAATGAAATTTAACTTGATAAATGAACTGTTTTTTTTCTATTAATTTAATTAAATTTTATTTAAAAACATCCATTGGTTTCTTACTAAACTTCAACTATATCCAACGACCCTGGTTACTTGTCTCCTTCCGTGACCATACATATTTTGGCCCTCGTCTGAATATGATTGAAGATTACCTTCCATGCAAGTTGCTACCACATAAATCACGGCCTATTCGCAGGTGTGGTGTCGCATCTACTTGCATATTAAAATGGCTTAGAAAAAAAATGCAGGTTGCAAAAAACTTGCTCCTTCTGTCAAAATTGTAACAATTTAGAAAAAAAAAAAACATGCATTTGAATAACAATTTACTAACGTATTGTAATATACAAGGTGGCATGGACATCGACGCGCTAACTGTAACTATGAATTCAGCACATGATTCTAGACTTCCGGCACAGAAATTTTGCGTCGGTTATCATAAAAAAATCTGTTGTTCATAGAAAAGTGCAATATCTACGCGGTAAATGTATAGAACAGCTCTTAATTTTTCTAATCAGAATCATATACTGAATCTGCCATCCTGTATTAAAATCATTTTTTTTTTGTATTGAACATAAAACTGCTGACTGAACTGATTAAGGTGGTAAAATATAACGATACATAACGAAAAGTTTATTTAAAAAAGTAGACTGAAAAGACAAAGTGCACTTACCACCTAAATAAGCTGATTATTAAAAGCTAATAACAAATTTTTAAATATGTGAAAAAATGAATTAAGGTTTGTAGTACAGTCAACCGCGCATCAATGTTGACATTAACACGATTTTTTATCGTAAGCAGTAAGGGCGGTTTTCGCAATTCAAACACTCGGATGACTGTACCAACAATTTTGGCCGAAGGTGCAGGTGGTTTATTTATTTAAACGGAATTAGTAGATGGGTGTAGATGTAGATTGAGTTTATAATAGTAACAAGACACTGATGGATTATAACACTATAGTGTTAACATGAGTAGAACTTTTATATTTAATATATGTATCTCAAATCAAAATTTAGGTACCTTTTTACTGTTTTATATAGCATGTACGTATCTACAAAGTGTGCATACAAAAATAGTTTACTAAGTTAAACTTCAATTCAGAATCTCAGATTATTATCAAGTTTTCGAACAGCAAACCAACCAAAATTGATATAGGACCTTTTTATTGATCATACAAATATTTATTGGATGAGGGACGTAATTATGGAACCAGGCAGTATGGCAGAAATAAGGGAGGCAAACACCCAGAAGTGGGTGATCCCGGGCTGAAATGATGATAATGATGACATTGCAATAAAGTTAATATTTGAGTAAAAGGCAAGTAAAAGCCCGCGAAATTCAATTTTTCTTATTTATTTTTTTTGCAATTTTCATGTCAATGTCAGGTTGTATGTTGAACAAAATATGATTTACAGAATTATAATCATTAAAATGATCCATCAACTAGCAGCGCCTTGCGTTTTAACCCGCATAAGTGTCGATCCCGTGGGAATATCGGGATAAAAAGTAATAATCCTGTGTATTATTTTGATGTATGAGCTATATTACTGTAAAGTTTCATCCAAATCCGTTCAGTAGTTTTTGCTTGAAAGAGTAACAAACATCCATCCATACAAACTTTCGCGTTTATAATATAAGTAGGATACAACCCTCTAAGTCCATCATATTGAATTACAATTCCTTGAAATATCAATCAATAGGATGAACGTTTTGAATTTCGCGGACTACCTTAGTCTATCCGCCTTAGTGTAAGTAATCTAAGATTCTGAATTAAGTCTAGTATAGAAGTCGATGCACTGTCGCAAATTGAACCCACATATCACACGCTGATATACCTACGTATTTAGTTTTACATTATAAGTATATTTTTATTATTTACAATTTAGAAGACATTGCAATCATCTGTATATTTCGTTTGAACAAAGTTCTTAATTGAATATTTTATTGTGTATAAAGTGCATAATGTACATAAATCAGCACAAAGTGTTGTTAATTAAGATATCTTTTTGAATTTGTTACACTATACAGCTTTGTTGTATAACATGCAGTTTTAATATGTTAACATTTATATTTTAGAATTAAATTCCGATTTATTTATAAGATTTAAGTTTAATGTAGGTAAGTGTAAATATACATACAAACCCACCAGCCTTTATGCGAATCATCACATTTTAGCTACCTATTGATTTGTCTTTTACAAACTGCTTTGTATAAAAATTCGTTTGGGGGAATCGTGCCTTACCTTTAGAATCCAAATTCGTGCCTTATGTCCTAAAAGCCATTACCGACTCTCGAGACATTACCTATTAAAATTTATAAACAGTGGGCTCCAAAAGTTAGTTGACATTTTTCCGTATCAGGTGTGACACAGCACATTATGATTTAAAATTTTAGTTCTAAATGTTTGAACTGTAAACTAACGTTATTATTGACTAATTCAACTACTTATCATAAAAAATAATCAAGGTAATCCAACTTATAAAACTGCTTTGCAGCAGGTACTTGTATTCAAATAAAAAGACTTTCCCGATTATGTTGTAACTTATTCTTGGATCTAAACTAGGATAACCTGGTTATTTTTTAAATCACAATGTGGCTGAAGTGGAAAAATTCAACTAACTTTTGGAGGGCACTGTATTACATAATTATGACCATAAATTTAGTCACACCGTCCAAATGCCGAATTTAATTTTCATTTTGGAAGTTTCATCAAATTGAAAACTTGTATATACTTTGCGCATAAAGTTGAATATTTTAAAGATTTCAGTTAATTATGATAATTTCTTAGTTTAATAAAAATATTAACATAGGGTATTATTTTTTACTCTGTCCGTCCAAATTCTGGTCTTAACTTTAGTTTTGACGTATCTACTTAAAAATGTAGTAACTTTCAAGTGGATACAAAGAGGATTTAATCAACTTTATTATTGTTACTTTTATATTGTTGCGGTAAATGTAATATTTTATCTGTATTCTGCACGCGTAGGGACAGTCGTTAAACTTCTGTATAGTTAATTAAATTACTGTCATTTTCCTAAATTAATATTAGCACTTCAAAACTAAAGTAAACCTATTATTTATATTTTTTACATGGTACAGATTTTTGCTTTATACTTTTAATTATACGGTATTATACAATTCCGTCCAAAATATCCCAATAAGTTAATGATCTGATGTTTAGTTATTATTCTCTAATAATATTTTGCTGAATAAAAAAAGCAATTGTTTTACAACCAGATTTGATTGTTGTGTTATTTAACCCGTATCATCCCAACCATAGTAAAACAAGTCCATTTTTTATGAAAATCGAATCAGAGTATGTTTATAGATGCATAATGAGACCTACATATCAAAAAAATATGTAGGTATCTCATTTAGATTTTTAGTTTTGTGACCGTTCCAATAATGGAACACTAGGATTATACATACATTAAAGTACTGTTAGTGGCTATGGATTTGGTTTGGAAATAGAACGAATTGTATTCACTTTTTTTATTTATTGTAGGTACATAGTAAAAACTTAGATAAACTAACATACTTTTAAATCTTATAATTATTACGTAAACAAATATTATTAGGTATGTTATTCAGTATGAAAAATAATAGAACATTTGCTATGTAAGGCCACATTACATTTGATACACTTCATAGTAGTATTTTCGTGGCATAAACCACATCGAGTTTGTTTATTTTGTTTGTCAATTAGATGTCCTTTACCATCCACCATTTTTCTTGGCATAAGAGCTGCCACTGTTGGAAAACTGCAGTCAACTCTTTGTTCCCATGTATTGTGTTCCCAATACATTCGGTATCTCGATACACTGTTATATCCCGACAGTAATAAAATTACACTACAATGTTAGATATCCGTTGTAGTAACCCGAAATGCATGTTTACCCTTCTGAATCACATTTTTTTTCAGTTTCGAGTGCAGTAATCGAACACCTCTTCATAAAAAAATTGTTCAGAAAACTGAACAGGGTTTTCCAGGAAATCTTGGTCACAGTATGTACTCCTTCTCAGCCTTTTCTGGAATATCTACAAACCTCCACTTCCTTGTGACTTCAATACGTCTTCTTTTTGGCGGTGGCTGTGTCACCGTCGACGAGGAGTTGGGCTGTGGAAGCTGCGTCACTGAAGATGTGGAAGATATTGGGTCCACTTGTTCTTCATAAATCCAACGAGCTCATTCACTATCCTAGACTCAGGTTGAGACGATCTGGTGACCCGGAGTTCAGCTTCTGCAAGTTGTAACTGATGTCTTGACAAATTATTTATAAGTACTTGCGAACTCTTTGTCACCACTGTCTTCGTCGCTATTTTGACAATTATCACTCCTCCAGTGATAAAAATATCAGACGCGAACACGTCGTCATCTTCTTCCAACTGCGAGATTATCTGATTCACATTCAATCTGCAATAAAATAATATCATAATTAGGCAATACTGATAAAGTACAAAACCTAATGTATAAAAATGACATGTGCGTATGTTCCTACTGCTCAAATAATGGAACGGTACATAAAACTTACACTTACTGACTTACCCACAAATTAGCAATTTTTTTTTCTAAAAAAGTATTAAGACATGATATAACAATATTATACACGTGAATAAACCCTAAATTGTCAATAGTATAATATAAAACATCATAATTACTTACGTTTTTCTGTACGCCATAATTTTCACTAAGAACTTCCAAATAAACTAAGTTCTATAAAATCTATACTAAAGTATAGAAAAAAACGCGCGTAGTGAAATTACATTTATTCAACTGACAGCTAGAAATGTTAGTAATACCAACAAAAAAACATTAATTTAAAGATGCGTTAAAAATATCGAATAAAAATGTAACCGTTTCAAAAATGGAACACTGGGATGATACGAGTTAAACAGACATATCGAAAGCAGAAACAAAAGAAGTTTTAAATGGAGGGGTTACTAAAATGTGTTTGATGCCTAAATTAGGATATTCATGATTAACGTAAAACTGTAAGTCGGTTTCATTTGTAATATTATGATGTCGAGATAAATAAATCAATCAATATGTATGATTCTGTCGTATGACAGTGGCACCGCGTCTACGAGACTTCTTCTAGGAAACGGACCTTACACGCACCCATTTTTTAAAATTTGTTCTGCACTCTGAGTTGCTTACATTTTATATAGTTTTCGTTTAATTTGTGACCGACACAACATTAAACACATACACAGCAATGGCGGTTTCCAGACTAACAACAGTGCTGCCACCACACAACCAGGGTTCAGTCAGTACTACTTGGTCTGTGCTCGGTTCACACTAAGTACACCTGTAAAGCACAAGGATCTTTTGGCGCGTGGCCAAACGTATTGTAGCGGTATCTACAACGCCACATGCGAACAACGCGTCATACTGACGTCACGCAAATCCTGCATCTCGCAAGCAGAGTTTACCGTGCCATTAGCCTAAATACAATTTCCCAATTTCAATCGTTGGGCAATTGCCCGCCAGACATAACACTCTTCTGGTCGGAGGAGATTCATCCTTCATAGAAAAGGGAGATCCTCCCTTTTCTATGGAGGATGAGTGAACTTTACACCCTGTTCCTCATTTCTCCAAAGTATGATTTTTTGACTATTTGCATATATTATAATATATTTGAGAAGTTTTTAAATAAATCTATTATAATTATATCGAGCCAATTAATGCTGTATCAGAGTTTTACAGGTCTGTAAGTCTTAATTTGTATTTGTGGAACTAGTTCCACAAATAAATAATCTTGAAGGTATTCACGAAATGCAAGCTATCGATGAGGAATGCTGAACCAGGGCAAAAGATTTTGTCTACTTCTAAATAATTTACTCTGCTGACTCTGCTGTGGTTACGAAGTAACTATTTAATAATCTGTGGCTGTGGTCTACTTGACTACTTGTCACAGACTGTTAAAAAGTTACATGCCCTGACTGAGACAGACAGGCGGACATGTTGAATTTTTGTGCAACATAATCTGTGTGTCACAGGTCACTGTGTGTGTTCTGTAATTATTGTGCATGTTGCGCTGAGCTGCAAAATTAAATCAATACATAACCGCTGTTTATTTTAGTCGTTGATATTTTAAATGAAATTTTTTGCAATGATACGAATTCAGGAAAGTATTTCGATGCCGTTCTCGTACGCGTACGGTACAAACAAAGTTTCTCGTTGCTGTCGTTGCTGTGTTGATATCGTTAGCTTCGACAGTTGATTGTACTTGTTTATAATTGTAATTGTGTACAGGGTTACAAGGATAGTGGCGTAAAAAGTTATCGATTTCGAAGATGCGAATTTGACGCGTCGCCCTCGCGAGTCCCAAGGGACGCTGTAACTTGCAAAGAAGCTTTGGTTGTAGTGTTTTGACTACTTGTTGTCTTTGTGGAGCTTTTTCGTATTGTTGGGTATTGTTGTCTTATCAAAATAATCTTTGGTAAGGTGGTTTTCAATTCGGCTTAGGTCGTGGTCTTTGTTGTCAAAAATAAATACAATATCGTCCCTTATCTTACAACACCGCTTAGGTCATTTTTACCAACTTTACAGGAGACGGAAAAAACTGTCTATTTTAAAAAAAATCACTCAGACAAAAAAAAAATTCAATTCTGCATTGTAAATAAAAGCTTTTATTAATAACTATATCAAGAAAATTAACATTCTATAAAACATATGAAGGGCACAGGGAAAGAAGTGGCTCATCAACAATTGAATTAAACGCTAATTTATACTAAAAATCTACATGGTGTGTAAGGTTACTCACTTTTAATGATGTTATTTACATGTTTTGGACATTACGTAGTCCAACTACCTATTTTTGAGGATTCCGTTTTAATTGACATATTCAATCAAAAGTTAAACAGACTTTTCTGGCCTAAGCCAGAAATGAACAGAGCAAAAAGGGGTTGATTCTAATAATGAGCTCCTTCTTTCCTTTTTTGGAAAAGTAAATGTAGGCAAATGGTTTTGAAAGAATAATAAGCAATATTTCTGTTAAATTCAATGTATATTTCAGTATGTATTAGTTATGTGTAACATTTGTAAAATATTCTTGAGCTTCAGGGGAACAGAACTTCTTCAATTCCTGTAGGTCTTTATATTTTTCATCTGAAATAGGCAGTTCTGCCTCATAGCGTAGACCAGGTAATAGGAACTCTTGGTTCTGGAGATTTCTCAGACTTTTATTTCGCCCTGCTATTGATGCTTCTTCCCATGGACCATTGTATGTTGTACGGAATAATATTTTCTTATTTGATCGGTTCTATTTTTAATTCCTTTATAGGATGTGATGGAAATGTGGATTTTTTAGCATAGATTTGATCAAGATGGGCTGTCCAGGATTTAAAATATGTTCTATCAACCTTCACAATATTAAATGGAGATGGTTTTTGACGGGAATTTTCAAAAACTTCAATCCACTCATCGGGAACTTCTACCCTGGATTTTGAATTAATTAATCCCATGTTTTGGTCACATTCCATATAGGAATGTCCTCGGACTGGAAAAGTAATCATAACTGATTCAAGTTTTCTCTCAATATGCACCATATGATATAAGAAACGGAACACAGTGAAGTTTTTATTTTGTCCACTGCAAGAGTCACAAAAGATCTGCAAATGTTTAGTATTATTCTTTGCAAAATTGTAAACATAGTGGTGAATAAGGGAACAAACATCGTCACTCCCTTTTTTTCCTACTGTCTCAGGATAAAGGTAAAAAACACTTTTACTTGAATTCATAACATGAACATTAAACGCATACATAGACAGCTGTCTTTTGTAATAAACATCATTCGTCTGTATATTTGGGCAAGATAAGTTTTTACCATAATCTATGCACACCGCTTCCATAGCATGAGTAGAATCTTTACAATGGATTCGAACTATCCGTTTTCGGTTATAAAAAGTCTCAGCTTTTAGTAAGTGCAATTTCTTCTCAGTGTTAAGTTTCAGAATATTCTTATTGAGGACTGATACACGCTGTGAATCAGCAATTGCTTTTTCAGTTTCCATAGCTTCTAGATTTACCTTGAACTGATCGCATACACCGATACCTCTGGGCTCAAAGGGCGTATAGCACAAAACATAGGTTTTCAGGAGAAGCAAAAAACAAAAACAAAAAAAGATTTTTCCTTATATCTCTCTCATTTTTAGAGCTACATAAAAGTATCAAAGGGACAAAGTTCTTAGCTTTTTGATGTGTTTAAGAAGGTTTTTTCAAAAAAGGCCCTGGTTTTGTATTGACTGAGATAGCATGTGCTTTACGACCAAAAATATCCAATATAATATATGTCCTATACCGTAAAATGGTCCTACTTTGCTCCAATATTTGCTCCAAAAAAAGGGAATTATGAATATAGTTTACACTATTAATTATGAAATATACTGAGATGTATTAATTTAAAGAATAATATGTTAACTAACATATTTTTAAAGTTAAATCAACGTAATGAAGTATTTCATAATATATATAAAACTATAAATAAGGAGCAAAGTTACCCATGTTCATGGGTAACTTTGCTCCTGGGATATTTCACAAACAATCTCCATTGTAAAAGCTTTTTGAGCAAAGTTATGCTTTCATTATTCAAACTATGCTCCAGTGACATTTCGTTTTACCTTTTTTGATAGTATCAATAGTCGACAAATGGGTAAAAATTAAAATAAACCGTGTTTTTGAAAGAAAAAATGGTATATTCTTAAATTCAGTTACAAAATCACTTTGTTTCATTGGTTTTTTATATTCTTAAATTCTAATAGACACTGCTATCTTAATTAGTAGCTTTGGTTACAAATGCTGGACAAAAATAAGTCGAAAATAAACTAAAGAGATAACAAGATAAACTTCTCAAAAATTAAAACTTACATCTAAATATTTATGAAAATGTAACATTCATAAACTTGACATATTTAACTAAACATCCCAAGCGGTCAGTTCAGGAACGGAATATATTTCACGGCGGGTGCTAAGTTTTTTAGGGACATCAATACATCCCAATATATCCTGCCAATTGTATTGAATTTCGTCGACGGGTTTAGGCCACGTCCAGGATTTGAGCGACTTCTTCATTGAAGAGATATATCGCACACCTAGATAAAGAGTAGCACAACTCAAAATACCTCTTTTTTCAGGAACAGCAAAAAACGTTTTACTCGTTTTCTATTTGACCGATTTAAATGATTGTTGGATGAGGTTGTATATTATTTTACTAAGATATTAATTTGATCAATTACTTACCTTCAAATACACGTATACATTTTTAACACGTTAGCTGCCATGGGGGGTCCAAATGACCGGCACTTGGTAGAAGCGTTTGGGCCATGGGGGGCTTAAATGACCGGCACAACTAAGGTGAACTTGAACACCTTTTGCTCGCTGACGGCCATGCGTGTAACGCAAAATACCATTACAAGTGGCCGGCGCGGCCCCAATGATCACTTTAGATAACTTGGCCTCAAAATATTTTTATAATTTTTTGGTTGTATGAATGTTTTTGTAGCGAGTCAAACAAAATTATGATGTAAATTAAAGACAGTATACTTTTTAAAATATTTTTATTATTACAAATCAAGGACTAGTGTTATTTAGAGACACATTATGTTGTGTTGAGATCAAAGTAATTTAAAATTAAAAAACAAACAGAAAATTAATGATTTTTATCAAAACACGGTCTGCACAAATATGGCTTGTCTGGGCAAACTGAACAAAATGTCGTAACCTTTTTGGTTTTGTTTTTGGCAATTTTTCTTCCATGCGTTTGTGAATTATTTTTGTAACAACCTACACAAAATTTTCTTGTCGTCACAGCCTTTCCGTCTGCTTTTACAAGAGAATGTTTTATTCTCTTTGGCCTACATGGAATGTTAGCTCCATCACGTGGGTTTGAGTCAATCATTTGTTGTGACAGTTTTCGTCTAAATTCAATAATAGGTATCTTCTTTTTTGTGGTAGCTTCATATAAAACCCGAGCATTTACTACAGCTGTGTTTAGAAGCAGTTCTAAGGCCAACTTCTTGTACCACTTGATAGATTTTCGAAGCGGAGAAGAATACGCTGTCATTTGATCAGAGAGGTCTACTGCTGCCTTAGCTTTATTATAATCCATAATTATCTTCGGCTTAATCACCTCTATTCCTCTCTTATTTTTAGTTTTTATAAATCCTATAGAGTGTTTAGTTGACAGTAGACAAACGTCACGTTTGTCCTTCCATTTCATAACTGTAATTCCCTTGCTGTTTTCTTTGGCTGCAAACTCACCAGGGTTTAATTTGGCTTCCATCACCTGTTTCGGCAAGTACTTTCTGTTTTTACGTAAAGTACCAATAAGATGTGTCTCATTGTCAATTAACTTTTCTGCCAAATCCAAACTTGTGTACCAATTGTCTACAAATACAGAATAGCCCTTTCCTAGTAAATCCTCACACAGCCTGAGCACCACATTTGTCGGTGTAGAAAAAGCAGAATCGAGCTGTTTTCCAGAATAAACCTCAATTTTCCAAGTGTATCCGGGAACAGTACATAATTTAAATAGTTTGATACCATATTTATGGCGTTTTTGCTTATTATATTGTCTAAAGATTACTCTACCACGAAATGGAATCATGCTCTCATCCACACAAAGAAATTCACTAGGTGTATAGTGGTAAGCAAAATTAGCATTCAAGGCACAAAGAAGATTGCTTATTTTCGATAAACGATCATTTTCTCGAGCCTCCTCGTTATTAGAAAAATGCAACATCCTCAGTAATATTTCAAACCTGTTGCGGCTCATAATATTTTTAGCGAACGGTTGAGCGTACATTGGGTCATTAGACCAATAAAGTGCCAGTTTTGGTAATTTTACCAAACCCATCCAAATTATAAGACCAAAAAACTTCTTGATTTCAGTTTTATCAGTGTCCTTCCACAAGTGTAGCCTGGATTGGCGCGATAATCGACTTTTAGATAAAACTTGCGCGGCAAAAATATTGGTCTGTCTAGCTATATCTTCTAACAGAGCCTCTGGTACCATCAAATTATAAAAATCTGCAGGTTGACCGCCAGCTAAAGCGTGTCGCAAATGTGTCCGTTTCGACTGCTCGGCCACTATGTCGTAGAAAAAAAAAACTTATGTCAGCATTTCGAAGGAATTTGTAAAAGATGAACAGTGAAAACCGCAAATTCGAAGAGTCAATAATCAGAAAGTTATGTGGGTTTAACCGTGGCCGCGCAGTCCGCATGAATTCAACTGCGCGGCCACCAGTTCTCTTAAACGGAGCGTTGTAAAAGTCTAATTCCTTTTGCTAATCACTGACAGGATTTCGAAGAAAATGTAGATCATAAAAATAATGCCCTACTGTCTGTAGTTCACGACCTACATCACTCCAAAGTTTGGCCGCGCAGTCCGCACAAAGCGAACCGCGCGGCCACCAGTTCTCTTAAACGGAGCGTTGTAAAAGTCTAAGTTTTTTTGCTAATCACTGATAGGATTTCGAAGAAAAAATACATTGTAAAAATATAGCTCTAAAGTTTGGACTTCTCGTTCCACAACACTCACGTAATGGCGAACCGCGCGGCCACGTGTTTCTTAAAGTGGAGCTTAAACGGAGCTTGGTACAGGTGTCTTTCTTTTTGCTAATCACTGATACGATTTCGAAGAATTTGTAAACATCATGAATGAAGTTCTAATGTTTGAAAATCGCGAGTTACAGAACTTATACCCTGTAACTAGAGTTAAAAGAAGGGTGACCATGATTTACGATGCGCTGACGAGATATTCCCATATAAGACGTTTTCATTGTCACGTATATTTCTATACTTTTTATCGTAACATGCAAATAGTTTTAGTCTTTTGGTTTGAAATTGAGTAGAGAAGCTAATTAAAAGGATATAAAGAAAAAAATGTCATCGATTGATTTATATTTCTATTTCTTAAGTAATAGATAAAACATAATATTACTATAAACTATAAATCACATAATTTAAAAATCACAATTCGTTTTCATATTTATAATTACAATTTAAAAAATAATTGCTTATTTTCGTTGTTGTAACGATTAAGATCATAACTATATAAGCTAAAAAAAGTAGCTTATTTAAAAACTACACTAGATATACGAGAGCAACATCATGTACCTATATAACATAAAATTATAAGTTTGTAAGTAGATAAAGTTTTATTAAAGTATACTTTAAATCACCTAATTCAACAATCACAGTTCGTTTTCATATTGCAATCAGAATTTAAAAACAAAATCTGACTTACGATAACAACAACATTTCTAAAACTTAAAATTATACAACTTACACCTACCTACCAATCACAGTTTAATTTGTTATTGTACTTACAATTACAATTTAATCAAGAAATAACGACCTACGTTTTTGTATCGATTAACATCATAATATTTTTATTACAAACAAATCAGTCATACTATAATCGTTATAGCAAAACTTACTACGATAAAATCACAAAATATTCCTATACCATGTAAATCACAGTGAATTTCGATATAAGCCTACTATTATCTAACATTTAACAAGTCTCTATATAATAAAAATCTAATTTTAGCTCCACTTTAGAGCAAAATTCTCACCTATTATCATGTAACTTAACTACCAATAAGACCATAAGTTAAATTGTGCAGTGTTATGGGCTGCACTGAACTTTCATGAGTTTTGTTTCGGTTGTCGTCATAACATAACCATTGGTCGTCGATTAAGCAATGACACTTGTAATGACCGATATTGCCAACACATGGAAGAACATACTCTAACGCACCTATCAACTTGAATGTTTTACGTTCCGTTATTTTTATATAACGTGGTATTTCATTAAGTATAATGTTTTGAGTACCATTTAAATCAAATAAAATAATATTATTTAATTTGTATTCGTATTTAATGCTTTTGTTATTGCATTCTAAACAATGTTTTAATTCTAAATTATCGATAACGATGGCGTCTTCTAAGCTTCTGATACCAAACATGTTAATAATATCGAAATTGAGAGAAAGAAACACAATGAATCTTGTTACATTTTTCTCATTACAAAAAGGCGTAATACATTTTTTACTTCTTTCTGCACTAAACAAGAAATCAAAAAGTATATGCTCAAACACAAAAGCCATATTACAATTACATTCGTAATAATTGTTTTTTTTTTGGTAATAGAGTGAAACAATGTTTTCTCTTAGCTTATATGCTTCCTTTTCATTTTGATTTTGGGCTAATATATTAATAAAATCACGAATTAAACTATTTTCACAAGAGTTGAAGACTTCGCGAATATAATTGTTTGTTTGGTATCCATGTGCCAGCATAAAAAACACAGAATCAAACGCGCAGGTGTTTAAAACATTTTGTTTAGATTCGATTACATTTCCATTTTTAAAAAATAAGATTGAAGTAGATGTTATTTTATGAGTTTCATATCCCTCACCCTTCCAATTTTCGGTATACGAGGGCTCCTCAGCAAATATCGAGTCGGAAGTGAATGTCACGGCAGCATTTTTTATTCTTTTCTTTATGCTAATGCTTTTAACTCGCTTTAACTTTCGTTTTCGGGATTTAGAACTAATATTGTGTGGAATATCATTCAGACTCTTCAAACTAACTTTGGTTTCTCCTTGCAGAAAATTGTAATGAATATTCAAAAACTCATCAATATTATATTTGTGAGTACGAGTCTCAAATAACAAATGCTTTAGTGTTTTGAAGTAACTCTCTACTGAGGAGGATGTAGGCGACTTATTTTGTGTATCATACAAAGGACACATTACGTTACTCCACAATGGAAGCTTGATTAGCAATCTTCTCAAAGTTGATGTTAGGTGGGGCAGATAATATTTGTTGCGTGTTTCAGTCGGCGTCTGAAATAAGCTTTTTTGTTGCTCAACGATCTCATCAAACCAATACATTATATTATCTTCCTCAATTATTAAGGTATCGTGATAGAAAGTTTCTCTTTCACCGCCATATTCGGGGACCGGATCTTCCGTAGCGAATAATCTCTCCTTCATATTTTGCATTGCTAAGTCCCAAGCTTTATTAGTAGTGTTATAGTATTTGTAAGTGCATATTTTGACCATATTTGAAACTATCATTTTGACTTCATCAAAACTTTCAGATCTTTTTATCAATAAAATACATCGAATAAAAAACATTTTAATTGGAGTATCCACGTTTTGAAAACAAGGTAAATTGTAAACATTTTTAATAAAATGGCTGGTGTCTAACCTAAGAAAAACTTCTGGTAAGTTTACACTAAGTTTTCTCAACACTAAGAATGATTGTCTCAGATAGTTTTTCACTGTTATAGATGTTGTAAAAGCATCTACATTTGCAGCAATCAAAGCAGACGAGTCGTCAGTTACAACTTCGTTAGGAGCGGTATGTATTTCCTTATACCATCTTTTTAACCAGGATGATATGGAATCTGCAGTATGAGTGTCCGCTATCATTTGAAATATCGCTTGAGATTTTATCGTTTTTGAAGTTAGCATACAAACGTATAGAAAGAGTCGCTTAGTTAATGTTGATCCATCAGGAAGTTTTATTGGGTGAAAGAAAGATCCCGTGGCGTCTATAGTGATAGTTACTTCCTGTGGATTTTTTTCTAAAAAATCTTTGTAGAATTGATTTTGTTCTTCAGACCAATAATACATGTAAAAATTCGGGACAAGTTTTATTTCGCGAATCAAATTTTTAAAACTTGGCAACATTGACATCATAAGTAGGCTTAAAATGGGATTGGCATGCAAACGATTACTTTGTCTCTTCTCGTGCTTTATTTTCCGAAGAGCGTTCATTGTAGGAAGTATGGGAGGGATTGCATTATCTTTATACTTAATAACTTTTGAAGCTATTTCTTTATGAATTACTGTGGCAGATTTGTACTGTAATTTCTTTGCAAGTTGATTTCTTTTGTATGGTGACATCTTAGATTTCAGTTTTGGATTATGCGGAACTAAGTTATCTGTATTAAAAATTGTACATTTTATAGTTGCTGTTTTGTCTGTTAACTTTTCGCTACATATTTCTACAGTGCAGCTGCATTGTGTGCATTTCCCTTTTATTTTCACATTATCTTCTGAGTCAATTAATTTATTCTTGAAAGTCCACGTGCAAGGTCGTCTCGAGTACTGCCATATTTTTTCTTTGAGTAGATTGCTCCACTTGAACTTAGGCAATGTTTTGTATTTCTTGTGTGTCGATGTAGTTTTTAGATCTCGTCTTATATAACGAACAGAAATTGGTTCTACTTTTTTCCACTCATGCTCATCTAGTAAGAAAGAAAATTGATTTGTATGCTTATCATTAATTTCACTTTTTGTCGTTGAAGATGTCGTGCTCCGACACGATGGAGAAGATAAAGAACTTTCTGTCGTCGTACTTATATCAAAAACTTTATTGTAATTTCTCTTTAGCCACGAGTACAACGCAAGCGGTGACATATCGTGATTTATTTCTTCTGAGATAGTATGAAATATAGGATCATTATATTTAATTTTTGTGTTTATGCAGTCTGTGGAATATTTTATAAATATTTTTTTTAGCTTGTCTTCGTTGACTCTCAGTTTACGTCCTTTTCTACCCATCGTTCTGAAAAAAAATGCGATGTATTAGTGGTAAGAAGTGGTTCTCCGGCCAGCTACGGTAACAACGCGAGCTTTGACGCGAGTTTGCCGCTTTAGTGGAAGTCTGCCGCGGACGAACATTTCCTAGGAAGTTTTATATTTGGTATCTATTTGTTTATTCCTTTAATATAATATCGAATTCATATGAGTTTCAATCCTTTTGGCAATGTATTTCGAGGGCTTAGAATTGACCTACCGAATAGGTAAAACATTTTTTTATGATAATGGTTATAATGTTGCATTAAATTTAACATATTATCCACTGTATTCAACTTTCAATTTAACAATACCCACCTTAAACTGTAGGCATGCAATAAAGAATTGGGAATTACACGCATGTTCCAATACATTACATTTTATTAATGTTTTGAATAAGTACTTACCGCTTGATTGATAAAACTTCCTTGTGTGATAAAAGCAACAGTATTAAAGACAATTAGTATAGTCACAATACAATCCTATGAAATAACTATGAACTATCTAACACTGCACTGATAAACACGGGCGCACTCTGTAACAACCGAGACTGAATAAAAACACTATACAGAGTCAAGCTCCGCGGGGCAGGGCGGGACCCCTCCCCGCTGATATTGTAGCCATTTTGGGAGTCGCTACAGACGCAACTGGGTAGGTGCTTACCTATACTCTCGAATGAAAACATACCAACGCAAGCGCACAGTGACTTTTTTAGGAAGTTATTTAAAACAGCTTACATCTTGGATATGAAACGCATGGACTACTGCAATAGGTAAACGTCATCATTATAAAATAATTAAGTTTTATAAATAAACACTTTAGGAAGATATTATATTTTTGGCATTCCTTTCATTCGCAGACAGGACAGATGTTTCATATAATTTAATAATTTAACTAATATTATAAACGTGAAAGGTTGTAATAATGTGTGTGTGTGTGTGTGTGTGTGTGTGTGTGTGTGTGTTTGTTGCTCTCACGCAACAACTACTGAACGGATTTTTCTGAAACTTTGCAGTAAAATAGCTTACATGTCAGAATAACACATGTGCTATAATTTATATAGATATAGTGTACATTTTTCAAAATATCACGATAAATAAAAAATTAAAATGTAAAGTATGAAAAATCTGTCTTTTGCGAGCTAGCTTTTATTTTACCCTATACTTTTTTTTGAGGCATCCTACTTCCTACTAATATTATAAACGTGAAAGTTTGTAATAATGTGTGTGTGTGTTTGCGCAACTACTACTGAACAGGTTTATAAAAACGTTTAAATACGCGCGGGCGAAGTACTTCGAACGTTGTACATCACGTTAGAAACATCAAAAATAACAGCCCCTATTTAATGGATTTTATTATTATACATATAAACCTTCCTCTTCTATCACTATCTATTAAAAAAACCGCATTAAAATCTATACATAGGGATATAGGGAGGGACAGAAAAAGCGACTTTGTATATTGTGTAGTGATGATATATTTATACTATGATATTGAAATGGAAAAAAGCCTGGATTCACACACTATAAATCTTGGTCACCCTATTTTTTCCTTCGATTATAGGTTTTAAGTTCTGTAGGTCTTGTAGTTCTTAATTATAGGATTTATTTATACTGTCTACATATTCTTCGAAATGGTGTCAGTAATTAGCAAAAAGAATGGGACTTCTACTAAGCTCCGTGTAAGGTCTATTAAAAAAAACTCGTGGCCGCGCGGTTCGCTTTGTGCGGACTGCGCGGCCAAACTTTGGAGTGATGTAGGTCGTGAACTACAGACAGTAGGGCATTATTTTTATGATCTACATTTTCTTCGAAATCCTGTCAGTGATTAGCAAAAGGAATTAGACTTTTACAACGCTCCGTTTAAGAGAACTGGTGGCCGCGCAGTTGAATTCATGCGGACTGCGCGGCCACGGTTAAACCCACATAACTTTCTGATTATTGACTCTTCGAATTTGCGGTTTTCACTGTTCATCTTTTACAAATTCCTTCGAAATGCTGACATAAGTTTTTTTTTTCTACGACATAGTGGCCGAGCAGTCGAAACGGACACGTCGCAAATGCATCGGCTTCAAACCAGAAATTTCAGTGTAAGGTATTATATTAGGTTGTTTACCTTGTGGTTCGTGCCATTCCGTATTTGGAGCGTAACCAGACTCTGACGGTGAGGGTACAAGGATTTCTTCGTCTTCAGTATCAGATGGCACTATGCAGCGCTTCCTTGCACGGCGATTAGAAAACCGAATAACCTCTTCATTATCACTTGAAAGACTCTCCGTCTCACGAAATTGGGATTCAATATATTCTATTTCACGAAAATCATCTAAAGTTAGATCCAATTCGTCAAATAACATGTTCAATAGCTTTGACATATAATAATAACAATAAACTAGAATGTTAGGTGACCATTTAGCGCGCACTCCGATCTGTGACAAATAAAACTTTGCACTGAGTTGTTTACCTACAATTACAAAAACATTCGCACAGGACGCGGAAGAAATGTAATGCGGGGCAGCGGGGAAGGGACGCAGCATGCACTATCCTAATATTTCTTTATTTTTCACTCATCAGTAGCGCGCTCGCTCGGGCGCAGGATGGACGTTCTGGCGGGGATTTTTACGCGACTAACAAGGATGACCGGCGATTTGACCGGCGTGGCTCCAATGAAAAAAATATTACATTTGCGCCGCGCCGGGTGTAAATGACCGGCAGATTAAAAACAGCACATAATATACAAAAAAATATATAAAAACATATATTATATATAGAAATCTTATAAATAAGTCATTTCACGTCATTTAAGCGACTGATGAAAAACGCAAATGTATTCGGATTTCCATATGGCAGGCAACGTGTTAATTATTTTTTTTCGTGTTATATTAGTAATCGTGACTAAATCATTGTTCAATATTTTTATCAACTCAAATTGATTTCATATTAGTGATTTTTTTTAAATTAATCCTGTCTTAATGTGAATATATTTTTTTTAAATCTTTACATAAAGAGTAGTGTATCTAAATTATTATTTGTATAATTATTATAATAATGAAGTAAAACATTATATTTAATTAAGACACATCTTTATTTTGTATTAAGGTAACAAACAAATAAAGATAATCAAAAACACATCACTTGTTCGGAAAATAGAATGAACACCTTACATTATTCTAATTTGAGATCCATTAAACTTTGAACAGGTTAGTAAAACGTTTAACAAAGTAGACATTTTTCTTATAATTTAGGTATTAAGTTCTCTTTAATCAGTACTAGACCATTAAGTCTATAAACTACAGGAAAAGTAGTATATTTTTTTATAAATAGCACAGTCTTTGGAAGATATTTTAAGAATGACTTAGTTACAAAAACACGTACTTATTACTCAACATAACAGGCATGAGAAATGTGGGTACTAGGTACCAACAATTATCTGTTTTCACTTAACTTAAATAACCAAAAAAAACTACAACAAAAAGGTAACATTAATAAAGGCATCTAAAACACTTAACTATTCTATTATTATCAGTCTCATCGAGAGGATTAAACTTATTAGTTAAATCAGACTTTTATTTTCACAACCTTTACCTAATATCTATTATAGGCATCTAAAACTATAATAGTATTGTTACAGGCTCACCGACAGAATTGTAAACTGTTTTACTTAATTAAATCAGACTTTTTAGTATTATCTATAGTTATCAAAAAACATAAAAACATAAGTATTCAGATTTTCTTCCAAACAATACCGACATACACCTATGTATGTAGGTATTGTTTGGAAGAAATTTCTTCGCGTAATTTTTATTCTATAAATCTAGTGCATTTTTGTAATAAGAATTGACGTAACTCTGTGGAATAATATTCTTATCAATTAGTTCCGTAATGTCCCGCTTTTTATTGGCACCCAATGGTATTTTTTGCAAATACGCTTGTGTCAAAGTTGGAGAAAATTGGTGATCTTGTGTGCGTCTTTGATTTCTTACAAACGCTTTTTTAAAAACTGTCTCTTCATAAGAAGTTTTATAAAAAAATGACATTGGTTGTTGCTTTTCAACGCGAAGTTGTTTGATATCGTGCCATTTTATTTGTTCTCTGTCAACATTAACAGTGAAATTGTTTCCCCATTCTTCTTGAAGGGCTTTCAGATCATAGAACTTGTCATGTGTAAGTTCTTCCACATGATAAGGTTTCCCAGTCTTTTTAGCTGTTCTTATTAAAGTCGCGTATTGTTGTGGACAGTATATCGGGCCTGATTTAGTGTATCGTTTAACTTGTTTTTCGATAACGCTATGCACATTATCGCCTTCATTTTGCGAATGACCACGAATCAAAAATTTATGAGTAATTGAGTTTACTCTCATGGTTGCAACAGCAAATGCGTAGGCAGACAGCAGATATTTATTTTTTTGCTGACCACAGCAGTTGTCACTATAAAATATAAGGTCCAGTTCGGTACCCGATGTACTTTTCTCAACAACCATTTGTATATATTGCAGTACACAGGATCCAATTTCCACAGCACCACGTTTGCCTTCGATTTCGTCCCAAAAGAAGCATATTACATCTTTTGCATACAAGTCACTAATCGTGAAATTTAGGCAATTAATTCTAGATTTATAAAAAAACAAGGATACTTGCCCTTTTGGCAATTGCATCACGGCTTGGAGATCGTAAACTGCAACAACTACATCTGTACTTTTCGTGTCAGCTTCCTTTTCTGATCTGGACAACACTTTCTCTTTCAAATGTTGGTCATAAGCCTCACGCAGTTTTTGTTGTTCTTCTCCGATAGCATTTTTGAATGTTTCACAAAGATCACACGCATCTTTTTTGGGGATGTGAAACGAAATATTAAACTGTGTATTAAAAATACGATTAAAAGTTGATGACGAAGCAAATGGTAAACATTCATTTTCGCGTAGATCTTTATAATCTCGGTATAGATCCGCAAGTGATCTTTCGCTTGGAATGAATTCTCTCGTTGTTTGTGCTCGAAGGTAATGAGATTCTATTCTGGGGATAGACTTAATGAAAGTGACGACACTTTCTTTTATTTCATTATCTATGGTGGAATGCTGTCCGTGCTTACCCCTCCGGTCATCTTCTATGAAACCGCCCTCCTGTCGTTTTGAAAGAGCTGTCCTAATGCATTGGTCGCTTATGTTTAGTGTAGCTTTAAAAAAAGTCTTGCAGACTCTAATACGAGTGTCTTCAACTTCAAAAATAAATGCAGAATTTAGTGCCCTAAAATTTTGGGTACTGCTGTATCTATATTTAGGCTTAATCTCTTGTGTGTGCCTTACAATGAACTCTCTTTGCCGTTGAAGTTCGCCTAGTCCCCAAAATTTGTCGAACAAAGATTTGCGTAATACTTCACTTATTTTAGATTTGCATTTCAATTTGCAATTATCGTGGCATGGAGGCTTAACCGCTCTTTCAGGGACTCTCTTATTAGTTGAACTTACATAAGCCTTTCCGGTATTTCGACGAGATTTCTTAAGATTTGTGAGCCAACCAGCTGGTTTTCTTGTTCTTTTCCTACCCCTTTGAAGGCTGTCAGGATCAACAGACTGGTCTATGATCGGTTGAGAAGTAGAAGCTTCAACAGGTGGATTTTCGTTTAAAAGATTGGGAGAATCCGGCATGGCAGACGGCACAGAGTTACTACCTATTTCTGTATTACTGCTGCTTGAAGAGCTGCTGGAACTACTAGAGCAGTGGTTCTCAAACTTTTTTGGTGACGGAACCCTTTTGGGAAGCAAAATACTTGATGGAACCCTACAATAAAACAATAGTTTTTAAAAGTGTATTCTTTATTAATAAGCATAATAAAATTACAATGTAACAGTTACTAATTATTACTTACTTTACCACATGGCAAGTACAATAATAGAAGATATTAAAAAAGAAAAAAATCTAACTAATGGGAGGTATGAAACTGTTTTTTATTTTTCATCAATTGGTTGATATCAGGTTTGATAGAAGACAGTTGAAGTCTCATATCAGGTTCGGCGTCCAGTCTATTGCGATATTTTGTTTTCGTGGGTGCATAGGTTGAGAATCCTGTTTCGCACAAATATGTTGTTGGGAACGGGAGAAGAATATTCAGAGCCATTTTGCCAAGCATTGGATATTCATCACTGATTCTGCACCAAAAATCGTTGAGAGGCGTCGTTTTGAACAGTGACTCCATACTTGTGTCTGATGACATTCCTAAAAGAGATTCATATATCTCGTTTGACATACTTTCGGGCTTTTCCAAGTTAGGTAAAAAAGGATTATGAATCCATGAATTCAGTTTCATTTTTGTATTCTGTTCTTCGGGAAAATACTTTTCAAAAGATGCGCGCATCGATCTGAGATATTGGACCAATTCTCCAAACACATCATTTTGAAACATTTCTGAGTCGTTATCGCTAACAAACTCACTGAGTGACGTAAAGCTTTCTATTTCTTTCTTACCAACGCAAATAATCCAAAAATCTAATTTTCTTTTGAAGGCAGTTATTTTGTTATAGGCCTGAAACACTGTTGTCTGTTTACCTTGCAATGATAAATTCAATTCGTTCAGTTTTTGAAAGATATCCGCCATAAAAGACAATCGGAACAACCAAGTTTTATCATACAAACGGTCCTTCAAATTAAAAGAAGTATCTGCTGAAAGAAACATTTGTAACTCGGCTCTAAGTTCAAATAGCCTTGTTAAAGTTTTACCTCGAGACAGCCATCGCACTTCTGTATGGAGCAGCAGTGTTTTATGTTTGCTGCCATAATCTTCACACAATAATGAGAACAATCGGGATTGTAGTGGTCGTGATTTGATAAAATTAATTATTTTTACCGCTTCATCCATAACTAATTTTAGATTTGACGGCATTTGCTTCATCGCAAGTGCTTGTCTATGCAGAATACAATGGCTGGAACTACAATTAGGCGCTTTATTTTTTATTCGTGACACTGCTCCTGCTGTTTTACCTGTCATCGCCTTGGCCCCATCTGTACAAATGTCAATGCAATTGTTCCAACTGATATTATTTTCTTCAAAAAATATATTTATTTTATTAAAAATTTCTTCCCCGGTAGTGTTTGTGAGCAGCGGTGAACACATAAGCATGTCTTCTTTAAAAGAACTTTCATATGGATATCTCACGATAACCAGCAAGATAGCCAAACCAGCGACATCAGTTGACTCGTCCATTTGCAAGGCGAATCGTGTTTTTTGTAGACGTGTAACTAGTTCTTGTTTGACGTAGCTTGCCAGATCATGGATTCGCCGTGAAACAGTATCGTTTGATAGCGGCACAGTAGAAAGATGCTTTGCAGATTTTTCATCGAGCATACATTTTGTTATGTCTAATACACATGGCTTTATTAAATTCTCAGCGATAGTGTGCGCTTCACCTGCTTGTGCAATGCGATAGCTAACTAAATATGATGCCTCCGTGGCCTTTTCGTTGATAGTTTGTGTTACATGCATCATATTTTTTTGACTTTCCAATAACTGATCTTTTTTACGAACAAAAAATTCTTTATTCTTGTCTTTAGACTCGGGGTGCACAGTTTCTAAATGTCGGCGCAATTTGGCAGGTGCCATGGAACTATTAGGAAGCAGTTTACTACATAGCATGCAGAGAGGTGAGCCGTTGGAATCAACAAATCCGAAACTGATATATGATTCATCATACTTCCTTTTTTTCGTCTTTGAAACCGTCGAGCTTGACGTCGCGGCATCATCATCTGGATCGGTGATTGCTATATTCTCCGTGCGTACTGCTTTTGAACATTCAGCGTCATTAGAAGATGTTGTTGCAACACGTTTAACACCTTTAAGCCAACGTTCCATTCTTCTTTATTTATAATGTTACACGTCAGGATAGTGGGGTCTAAATAATGCACAATCGTTACTGCGTATAAGAGACTAAGTTTAGTACAATGAAGAAATGTATAAAACTGAGACAACGAATACAGCAGGCAGTAGAACAATGAACACTAGTTTCTCGCTAGCAAGCTTATAAGTAGGTAGGCAGGAACTTATCGCTCCGAACGCTAATTGTCAACTGACTGACGAGGCGCGACACGCGATCGCCGCTTTTATACTTAGTCCTAGACTCGATCTCGAATATTCTCGAAAATACTCGAGTCGGCGCCTTTGATAAACAAAAAGCAAAAATAAAAAGAGAAATATAAAAATTACGTTGTAAACAATCTCGACTTTATTTTTTTAAGTTAGAGTCGAAAGTCGCTTGTTGACAACTATAGCGTCTAATACAGAGGCGGCTTTTATCAAAGGGACTGCGCGCTCACAAGTATACCTACAAGTATACATGTTGATACCAAAGTTATGAGATATTGTACCAGTTATTGTAACACATGTTTATACAAATACAAATAAATAAATAAATATACATACGCGCGGCCGCGGTGTCAAAACGTTCGACCAGAGAGAGGTGTTTTGATTTTTTTTCTAAATTCTTGAGGAACCCCTACAGAGGTATCGCGGAACCCTAGGGTTCCGCGGAACACACTTAGAGTATAGCTGTACTAGAGGATGAGCTAGAACTAGAGGAGGAGCTGGAGGAACGAGATCTTTTTCTTGTCTTTTTTTTACCTCTTTGTAGGCTTTCAGGATCAGCAGACTGGTCTATGATCGGTTGAGAGGTGGATGGTTCAGTAACCGGATTGTCGTTTAAAAGATTGGCAGAATCCGGCATGGTAGATGGCACGGAGTTGCAGAGTTGAGTTGGTGGTGTAGTCTTGTTGGGACTATTAGAACTGGAAGACGAGGTAGTACTGGAGGATCGATACCTCTTTCTTGGAACGACGAGTGATGGACGGTAGCTCTCTTTGGGAGGTGGGTTGAAGGGCGGATCCGCATCTGAATCGTCTAAATCGCTACATTCGCTGTTAACCGGAGAAATATAGTACGATGGTTTCACCTGGGTGCTGGCTGATGGTGGTGCTAACGTTGCTGGATTCTTTTGTGACTCCATGGTGCCATTTTCAGAGATTTCTTCCATCACCATGGTGGTATTTGAAGGTGTTGTGGAATTCTCTTGGAGTTGTTTCTCCACATGACTCCGTTCAGGCTCATTTGAACTGGTCTCCATCACCTTCTGTAGAAGTAAAAGGCCACGGCCCCTCATCATCTGTAGCAAAAAAATACGAAGTTAATAAAATTCACGAATACCAAATTAACTCAAAAAAGTTTATAAATTGCAGTATTTTATTAAAGAATTAAAATTTATTAAATCAGTTTCAAAAATACAAAGGCAACTCTAAATATTCCTATAACAAAATAAACAATAGCATTTATTGTTTTAGAATAAGAGCGAATTTAAATTTAACCAGCAATAACAGACCAACTCAAATAGTTCCAAATAATTTCACCAACACTAAACTATTATTAGTTAGTAAAACAAAAATTACTTACATTCGTCAACAATACTGGTATAAGTGGAAATAGTTTGAAGAACACCCAAGAAACAAGACCGATTCAATCACGAATACAAAATCAACTCAAAATAATTCACGCTTTATTACTGCGGTTTGCCACGAATACAAAACTAAGTCGAAATAATTTAGTCTTTGTGCGAGTTGACAGCATATTCCCCTGCGGCTGACATGTCGTAACTGGTGATGCGTTACTGTTGTTGGTGCTACTCAGAAAGACTGACTTACAGCGCCATCTAGTTTTTTAGGAATGAAGTTTGTACACAGGTGTCTTTGGAGTTTATGTAGTTTTCGGCGCTGATTCCGATAATTGCAATAACTCAATTTTGGATTATTTTGAGTTGTGCTACCCTTCATCTAGGTGTGCGATATGGCCCTTCTTTAGTTATTTTTGTAATTTTACCAGGAAACATTTCCCCCTCATATATGAAAACTACATATTGCCCAACCGCCTTCACAATTGGTTTGAAATTACAAGTTTTATTGTAAGTTTCGGCTGCTGTATCAGTGTTAGCTACAAGATTTTCTAAATCTCCAAGAGAACTAAGATCAGAAGAATCATGAACTGACATGTTGACACTTTCTACGTAAGAGTTTTCGCTACTGGCTCTACGGCGACATGGTTGCTTTGAAGTTGACGGCTGAGCCAACTCTTCGTTTTCTTTATCATCCAAAAGTGTGCTTAATTCTTCAGTTACACTTTTTCCAGGAGTGATGTTTAATTTCCTGCGACGTCCTGTTTTAGTTCCATTTGTCGTCCATTCTAGCCTCTTAGCTTCAAGACTCTGTAGAAAAGAGTCTTGCAAAGCAGTCTTGTCAACAGTTGAAGGCAACCTCTCTAATAATGGATTGGCATCAAGCGGATAAATTCCGCATTTTCGAAAACCTGAAACCAGGTTTACCTCCCGCGTCAGTTCCAAAATATCGGTGAGTCGGTTTAACAGAACTGGGAAACTGCTTTTTTGGAGTACTTGCTCTCGACTACCTTGTACACTTGCCTTCCACTCAGTCAGGATTTTTCGCCATGCTACCTTCATTGGGTGGAAAAAAGCCACATCTAATGGCTGCGTTAGGTGAGTGCTGTTAGGCGGCAAACAAACAAATCTTATATTATTTTTATCGCAAGCATTCAGAACATCTACGGAAATGTGAGATGACAAATTATCTCCGATTATAACTTTCGGACCCTCTTGTTTCTTTAAGATTGGCAAAATTTGTGTAAAAAACCAATCGTTAAATATATTCATATCAAACCACCCTGATGGGCTATTATTATATCTAGCATCTTTTGGTCCTTGTTCCGTCCATGTACTCCATAGTTGCTTGGATTTATAGACAACATACGGCGGTAGTAATTCTCCCTTAGCACTGCCACAAAACATGATAGAAGTTGCGCTCTTAGAGGTATTACTTATAAGTTCGGGGTATTTTGCGCCTCGCTTCGCTATTACTTTTTTTTGACCAGGGTCGTCAGATAAATTGGTCTCATCAAAATTCCATATATTTTCGGGCGGTATGTCTCTAACCACCTCTTTCAAGTTTTCTATGTATGCAGTGATGGTTTCCTTGTCAATGGCTGCTCTACTGCGTTTGATGTTGGTCGCAAATCGTTGTGATAAACATGAATTCCTTTTTAGGAAACTTGACACCCACTCAGTACCTGGGCAATTATCTTTAAATTTTGAAACTCTCCTACCAATTTTCTCCAAATATGTTCTAATAACGATGCGAAGATCAAAAACTGTGAGAGGAAAGCCGTACTCGCTCAGGCTTAAAATGCAGTCGACAAACAAGGCTTCTTCTTCACTTGAAAATGTTATTGGAGCGCCTGGAGGTCTAGATGGCATTTTAGATCGTTGGAGTCTTAGCTGATTAATAATGGTTCTGCGTGGGATGCCATACTTTTCACTGGCTTTTCTTTGCGTTAATTCTTTATTTTCTATGGAAGCCAAACATTGTCTTAGAGTTTCGCAGCTGTAATTTTTATAATTTCTCGACCCTACACGTTTTTTATAATTTCTTGGCATCTTTTCTGAAAATAAATAACAATTTTCTTTATAAAAAGTGTAGTAATAACCACTTACAATTAATAAAAATGTTTACTTTTGAACGGCTTATGTTTGGGTTTAGTTTGCTCCAGGCGCAAAGTTACCCCATCGTACCGAAGAAAATATGAGCACGCCAAAAATGTGAGGTTAGATAATGACCAACTCAGCAATCCAATGAAATATTTACGTATTCGCTTACCTGAATAAATAGATAATTACATTAAAACATAATTACCTTAATTCACTATGCAGATTTCAAGATGAAAGTGGCTTTTTCGGATATAAAAAAAAATAACTTTTAAGGTCTTGCACTACAGCTGCACCTGACTTATGAAAAAAATGGCGGATGAAAAATTTGACAGTTCAGTGTTGCCACTTATAAATAAGATATTTCGGGCGCGTTCACAGTTAAATGAAATGTTGCACTAATTTGGACATATTAAGCCATAAAACATTTAAAAGAATTGGAGCATAATTAACCCTATAGGAGCAAAGTAGGAACATTTTACGGTACACCCCATAAAAATACGCCCTGAGCAGGTACACAAAGGCGTAAGCCCAACTTTTCATAAATGATGCAAAGACACAGGGGCGTATAAATTACTTGAATTGGTGTATAACGTGGTAAAGAATAATACTTTTACAATTATTTATTTATTAGGCATCTATTCTTCGATAATTATTAAGGATATACAGGGTGGAAGGGTGAACAGTGGCAACTTTCAAAGGACGGATAGATAACCATAAATAAAAAAATATTACAAAGGTTTTGAATGTTTAAGTCGCAATTTTTTTTTGCGAATTTTACAGTTTTCTAATTCCGAAATTTTACGCGAAGTGACCGCACCCTACGATAACGCACGAAGCGGCCGTGGTGTCCCCCGGCCGCCGCGTGCCCGCCGTCACGATCGCGTACGCGGCACACGCACACATGTTATGTACACGCCATTCGATAAGTTCCATTCACCGCTGCACAAAAAATCGCCCTTATTACGTAGGGGCTGGCGGTACCGACACTTTTTTACGATGTTGTCGAAACAATGAGATGCACAATGGACGCACAGGTGCGGTGCGCCACACTCGAAGTAAATTGTATGGGTACGCCTGTATACCTACGCATCGGCCACATTGAATGAATTTGTAATTTCTGTGATTGCAGTTTCCCTTCATACTTTTCCTGGCTTAGGACAGGCAAAAACACCTAATTCATTGCTAAAAGCGTTTTTAAGAAAAATTAAGAAAAAAAGTGCGAATTAGCGAACATTACTACATCTTAATTTGTACGTTAGGTATTTTTGGCGTATTTAAAAAGAGAATCACGTTATTTACAAGTAATTTAGTTAGGTTGTCCCTTTCAACACTGCACTGATTTTGATTTAAATTTTAAATAATGATTAAATACCTACTTGCTAAGAAAATCAATAATAACTTACATTAGTCTTAAAATCTGTTCAAAATGTGAACCATTTACGGCTAAACATGTCTCCGCACGTCTTCTAATGTTATTTTGCACTCGATTAAGTACAACACTGTCACTCTTTACGTCATTGAAAGCACTTTTAATGCGTCTTTTCAATTCGCGTCTGGTATTAAACTCCGTGGCATACACACGGCGTTTTAAATCACCCCACAAAAAATAGTCAAGGGGAGTGAGGTCAGGCGAGCGAGGAGGCCAGGCGACAGGTCCTCCGCGACCAATCCATCGCCCGGGGAACTCCGCGTCTAGCATGGCTCTGATCTGCAGCTGAAAGTGAGCTGGAGCGCCGTCATGTTGGTAGTGGAGGTTTCTCAGGTATTGAAGGGGCACATTTTCTAGCATTCTGCTAATCACTCGCCGTATAATGGTCATGTACGACTGACCATTTAAGCTGCTTTCGATGAAAAGAGGCCCAAGAATAATCCCTCCTAGCATACCCGCCCACACATTCACAGAAAAGCGATGCTGAAAGTGTCCCTGACGCGTTAGGTGCTCATTGCGCTGGCTCCAGTAGTGTTCGTTGTGAACATTGTAAATTCCAGATCTTGTAAACGTTGCTTCATCTGTGAACAAAATGGATATGTTGTCCAAGTTATGGAGAAGCCACTGACAGAACGCTATCCGTGGTTGATGGTCGTTTTCATACAACTCTTGGACGGGTTGGTAATGGTATGGGTGTTGGCCATCGCGATGCAGAATTTTCCAAACAGTCCAATGGGATACATTAAACCGCCGCCGCCGTTCTGATACGGGTAAAATATTGAGTCATCTTCTTCGGTTTCAATTATTTCTGCCTTGGTGCCTGATGCTTCAGTTAATGTAAACGAACGCGGGATGAAAATAGTGTTTCTGAAGAAAAAAACATGTGCATAGTCCTCTAAGTGGCCCGCAGAAACAACTCACATCTCTGTAGCTCAATACATGTTTCTCTTTTGCAATGATTTGATGTAACTGCATAGTACCTTTCAAAGTGGAAAGCTTATTTGGCAGTACAGATGATATTTCATCTATTTCTGAGTCTTGAATATAAAAAATTTTCACAACTTTCATATTACTTTTTAAAATTTTATACGCATCTATAGCACTCGTGCAATCGTTCCCAAAACACACTCGCCGGTCGAGCGTTCTTTTGATAGACCCTCCAATTCCGTCCGCCACACCCTTGCCGTGCCCGGCTTCAAAATATGACCAAGTAGAATATTGTAACCCAAGTTTATGAGTGAAATAACTGTGAAGGAAGAAATTATTCTTCTGGCGATATTGGGACGAAGGTCCATCAGAATAAAAATGTATAATAGACACTTCTGGAGTTTCTTCGCGGATAAGATGAAGAATTGGTCTTAGATGGGCCCAAATGGCAGGTGGCTGATGTGAATTATTAGGCGATACTGAACAGAACGATTGTGACCTGTTCTGCCAATAAACCATTCCTGTGTGCAATGTTATTTGGCCTTTGGCTGCGCCAAAGTGCATGCTTTGTATTTCTTCAGCCATTTTAGTCTCGTAATTTTCCGAGAAATCACATATGATCAATGCTTCATTTTCTTGTAATTCTCGAACTCCTTTTTGATATTCCTGCTGTTGATGTTTTTCATTAAAATAATGTTTTTTAAATACTTTTATATCGACTCTAAACTTCTGTAGTAGGTCATTTAAAGTCCCGGTTTTTGTGGATTTGGTAGTTTTTTTTGTTGTAACGATTTTGTGCTGCTTTTTATCCATATATGAATGGTCTACTCTTTCCCATTGACACCACTTAACCTCTTGGTGTAGTTTTTCTACATTGGATGTCAATGTTTTCGTCTTGCATTCATCGCATTGATTATACATGCAAGAGTAAGATTTTATATCGCAAGCCAATGCTGACAACACTTCTTTGATCGTATTTTGGTTAAGCACTCCATTCTGCTTTAGCGTCTTAAACTGTAATTCTATATTATCATGTTTTACACACAAACATGTATTTCTAGAACTGAGTTGTGGAGAAATTACATAAAACGGCTTATGTTTGTAAAAAGTTGTAAACTTATATTTACCACCTCCGTCTTTAAACGTTTGGTACTGATTTTGAATTGTGTCCATTAAATATCTTATCTGATGCTTTTCTTTATTTTTGGTTTTGCACTCTTTTTTACCGGCAGTGCTACGGCTTATGTCATCTCGTAAATAAAAGTTTTCAATTTCTTCGGAGATAAAATTACGTTCTTTAGGCATTTTCTTCGTTCTGACTTTGCCTTTCAAACCTATTAGTTTTGAAATGTATGTTTTATTAGTGGAATTAACGGCAAGAGATTTTAAAAGTTGTTTTTCTGCTTGTTTTTTGCAAGTTTGATAAGTCTTCTTCAGAGTATTTTCCAATACTTCTTCACGTATTTTCATTTTATTTATTTTGCATTCTAATTCCATAGTTTTTTTATTAAATTGTATATTTGTCCTGTATAGTCTTTTTCTTAATGAATTATTTAATGCCTGTAATTTATTATTTTGGTCTATATATTTCTTGCAAGTGTTCGTAAGTCTTTTACATTTCGTTATCAGGTAATTATTATGTTTTTGTTTTTTTTCTCCTTCCACCTTTCGTCTTTTAACTGGAGAATCTTCTTTTTCAGAAACGTTTTTTTTCTCAGCATCCCTTTTTCTTTGTGTTTTTTTATGTTTGAGCCACATTTTCCTCTGCTTTAATTTTTCCTCTTCACTCATTTCATTAATTTTTTTCTTTCGAGACTTAACTCTCTCCAAGTTCTTTTTCCGGTGTTCTTCGTACTTTTCTGGATTGTTTTTCAAGCGTTCCCTGTACTTTTTCATCCGTTCCGCAGCTGTTTGCGGCATTCTAGTAGAAAAAATAAATGAATTACTTTTAAACTATCTACTATAACAAAAAGTAGGTAGGTATATTTTTCCAACACTATAAAAACCTTAGTGTGTCACTAACTTTTAGCCGTCAGTTACGTTACATTCTTTGTCAGCCGTATATGTTACACTGCATATCGTAACGTAACTGACGTAACAACATGGCACTACACAACTCAAAAAATAATTTTAGACCTTTAATTTAACATTTAGCACTCAAATTTATACATACCTGTATTCTACTAAGACTCGACTAAATGTCTGAAGAAAGGCAACACCGAAGCACTTATAAATTTTATAATACAGCGTAAAAAACCCTGACATTCAATTTGGCTAAAAACCGTTACAACGTCCGCCTCGAAAATTTTATTCGTTACACTGTTAGGTCTGACAGCAGAATGACTTCGTATTTGCTTGTTTATGGTCAAAATGTTGCCAATTTTATGAATTGTAAAAAAATATGGGGTAAAATGTTTAACTTTCTCGTAAATATCGTAACATACCCTGACCTGTCAGGCGCCATTCATATTTATTGAAAATTTCAATTTAATTTAAAAATTAGTAGTTAAAACTATTCTTGATATATTTTGTATTATTTAGAAAGATATTACGTCATTTTATCCTACAAAAATGGAAACAACTATAGGTCTCATGCGAAAAAATCAAACAATAGCCTCATAAAGGAGTTGTAAGTTTTTGGGACAGTATGAAAACGAAAATGTTTCTATTTTGAAATTTGATTTCAAGCTATAATTATTTATTATTTCTCTATAATTTTGGTTACAAATACGTGACACATAATTAAAGTTTACGTTCGTATCCTTAGTTGTAACCTTATGGGTACAGATTCGGTTATAAAAAATAAAAATGCTCTGGGACATTTAAATTTTTCCTAGGTACACTTTTTCGCAAAAATGCCCAAATCACTAGTAATGTTGATTTGTTCATTATTTGAAGGTTGAATGGTAAAGGGTTCTTTGTCAGAGTGAGGAAAGTTTTCATATTCACAGGTCTGGTCGTCATTTCTCGCGCTATTTTGTTCATCCTGGATTCTTTCAAGGCTTTGGTGTGTTGCTATGATTATATTTTGACTTTCGTTTTCAGAAATATTGTTAGTTATAATTGTTGTGTTAAAGTTTTCTTCTCGTGCAATTGTCGGTTCTGGTTCCATGTCATTGTATTCTCCTTCCTCACTTTCATTAGTATTCTCTGTTATATTTTCATTAGTATTCTCTATCTTATTTTCCGCATTCGAATGATAAAAATTCCATATTTGATAAAGAGTGAAAAATGATTCGTTGTTTTGGACATCTTGCATTATATTTTTAATATCTTTAAATTTGTTAATCATCTCTACACCTACGATTTCCGAAAATTTTGTCAATGATAGTAATTTTTCGGGTTCATCATTTAAAATGTCTACAGTGTCTTCAGATCTGGATGCTGACTTTGCTAAGCATTTAGAATAACCGACAGCATTTGGATCAAAAGGGTAGAGACCGCAACCTCGAAAGCCATTTACAATGCAGGCAGAACTAATTTTGTCTGTAACTTTTCTTAGAACGAAAGCAAAATTTTGCTTAGAAACAACTTCACCAATGTTCTCTAGCAACCATTCTCTAACTGCCGATTTCCAGAACTGTTTTACGGGTCTAAATAAGTGACACATCAGCTGGCTGAAGAATCCTAGTGGCGTTTGGATACAGAGCAAATATTTCTATTTGAAGAGAGCGAGCTGGTACACTTAGGTCGTAGGTTAAATGAGATTTGTGTCCGTCAACAAACAACAAAACTGGTAGCTGAATGTTATTTCTCACTAAAAAAGGGTGAAAAACATGCTCGATAATATATTTAAATGCATCCGCAGTCATCCATCCTGAACTGCTAGTTGCTACACCCCAGTCATCAGGTACAGTTTGTTTGATTCTCTCAGGTAAACGTTGATAGGGGTACACAATCGTAGGCAACACCATCTGTCCATCAGCAGATATTGTAAAAAGTACTGTCATATTTTCTTTGGCTTTTCCTTTATCGATAATGTAAACATTCTTCTCTCCTTTTTCAGTAAAGACTTTTCCGGTAGATGGACAGGTCTGAAAACCGCTTTCATCAGCATTAAAAATTCTGGAAGGGTCATCTAAAATGTGGGTTAAATTAGACTTGTTTATCTGATCCATGATTTGACCAAACCAGTTTCTGATGTCAGATTCGGATACACATGCGCTCGCCTGCGTAACAGCTTCACACGTTCTTTTAGTTATTCTAGGATGGCGTTTCAGAAAACTTAACTATCCTTTTCCAGGTCTATTTTCGCTGAATGGAGTCTCTCTGGGGTTTTTATTCAGAAAGTTTTGAACAGAATCTAGAATATCTTCGGCATTTCTAGGAAACCCTCTTTTCCCCATATCGCACAGCCATTCTTCTAACTGTTTTTCTTCTTCTCTAGTTAAGTAGGGTTCTGGTCCAAATTCACTCTTGCTATCCGGGTGTTTCAATTTAAATTGTAGTGTTGCTCTAGGTATACCATATTTTTTGGCTGCTGTACGAACTGATATATCTTGACTAACGTCTTCTAAAGCTTTGTCTAATTGTTCTTTGGTATATTGCGGTATCTTTGGCATGTTAAAGCAGTCTGAAAGAAATTAAAAAAAAAGTATTTAGTAATTGGCCATGTTACTTGCCAGCTATTGGCCACCCCCGGTGAATAACTGATTCATTAAATTTAGAACTTTAGAATTTTTGTATACCGTATATTATACCCTTATAAGGTCGAAACTGCATTGAAAAAACGTATAATGGAAAATTAGTAATTGGCCGGGGATGGCCAATAACTGAAATTCAACCAAATTTGAATTTAGTTATTAGCCGGTAAACAAAATTTAAGGTTATAACGAACTTGCGAACTTTGAAATTACACAGAATTAAACTTCATTTAATATACTAAAAGAAACACATAATATTTAGGCACTGGAAAAGTAAGTTGCACACTAAATCAAATTGTTCCAAAGCTCTTACCTTATTTTTTTCTTAACAAACCGCCCACATCTGTCAAAACTTTTTCAAACTGACCGTTTGAATGATGTAAAACGCCATCTAGGTCACATTTTAGGAACTAAAACGAAAATACAATAGATAAAGAAATATTTTTTGTCCTTTGCATTCATGGGCTTGCTTGCAATACCTTGTTTCTACATCTTTTGTTATGAGTGGCCAGTTACTATAGCGTGGCCAATTACTATAGCAGTTACCCTACTGTTTACTGCTTGTTGCTGCCGAACCACTCGCAACGTTCTTGTTTTTTGCATTTTCTCTATTAAAACTGTCACGACTCTTTCACTTCCTCTGTAATTTAGTTACTGTAACAACAAAAAAATATAATATACTTCATTGTGTCAGGTATCTAGGAACTGGATGCTCGTTTGAGGATTTTCATACAATTTTTAATACTATTAATGTTTCTTAATAATAAATATTATAATTCTAATATTAACTTTTGCAGATGCCTATTGGTGGACCGAAAGCTGCATTATTCCCCGGGCGTAGCAGCAAAAATAACAAATGCCTGCTGTGTGCTACATAATATAGCACACAGGGCTAGACTCCCCTACATTCGCCTAACACCGGCCGAGGCGGCACGAGAGCGCGAGTTGACAGAGGGTGTGAGGTCCCTGGCGCCGCCGCAACAGGGACAACGTAGGCGCGGCGGAGCCAGCCTCCAATCGGAGTTGGAGCTAGGCCGCGCGCGCCGCCATGCCCTTGTACAACGTTTGTGGGCAGATCATAGACATATATAGCTTTACATTTTATTTACATTTGAAATAGTATTTCTATAAAGGTCATTAATTCAGAATTTTTTGTACTGTTTCATTAAAAAGCAAATTAATGTTCTAGACAAATAAGATTTATTGAAATTATAAAATTGATTTCCAATTATCAAATGTATAAATTAATAATAATCAAGTGCACCCAATTAAAATTAAAAATGAGAGTAACAAAGTAGTGTTTATTTTTTCCATTATATTATGTATATTTATCTTGTTTGTTTGCTAATCAAGTATCCCAATCAAGATGCCCAATGTTATTATACTGTGGAAAATATAAAAATTATTTAATTGATGATTTTTCTTCCTGTATTTGGTAATGATGAATAGTTACAAATAAAACATCAACAAATAAAATGATTTATTTATTGGTATAACAAACCATTAAGATTATACTAAACTTACACCTACACAAATAAAGTAAGTATGTGCTTAAACAAAAAATTATTAAAGCTACTGTATGTATAAATAACAATTAGAAATAAGAAACAAAAGAACAAAAGTACAATTAAAATGATCTATTTAATGGTATAGCAAACCATTAACAAATTATACTAAACTTACACCTACACAAAGAAAGCACTTATCCAAAAAAAATGAAAGCTACTGTAAGTATAATAAGAATTTGAAATAAAAAACAAAAGAACGTAAGTATTTAAATCCTATTCTGACTGCTGCTGAATTTGTTGTGAAGCACAGTACTGAAAAAAAAGAAATAATTCTGTTGTAATTATTACTTACTTCAAGGGACAAGAGCTTTCAAGTTAAAAGGGTACACTACTGCTTAATCTCCCCAAATAGATAAACTAAAATTACCTGCCGACTCATTCTGTCTATACTCTCGGCAAGTAATTTGAAACTTTGTGACAGAGTATTGATTGCCACTGCAGTTTCGTGTGCAGCTTGAGCATTTTTGTTGGCAGCCTGTGCATTTTCTAAAGCAGTTTGCGCTTTTAATTGCTCTTATCTTTATCACCATCTTCCTGGATTCATCAAGAGCACTTCTGGCAGCTAAAATTAAAACATGGTTAATTATTTAATAATCTTCAAATAATAATAATATTCTTATCCTTAGATCTTATTAGATGGGTAGTTGCCTGGGTGTTAAGTGAATATTTAGATTTAATATTAGTATTTTGATTACTGAAGTAAACAATATGAAAGTCCTTATACTCATATTTTGTACAGTAATAAAATTAATGATTTAGCTTACATTGTACTTGTGGTGCTGGTGGGGTCTGATGCGAGACCGACGGCTGTGCTGTAGGAGCCCGAGAAGCACGCAGAGATCGTCTATGCTCTCTTGTTCTTCTGGCTCTGTCTGTGAAAACATCAACAACGACAAAAACAATTAATTAACTAACTAACCTACATTCTTAACTAATTATCTGGTAGTTATATAATTATTTTGTACCTGCTGTTGGTGTGGTCAAGGGTTCCAATTGAGATTGGAGGGGCTCTATTTCCTCTTGCACTTCTACTTCATCCTCATGCTCTGCAGCTTCCATATTCAGTCTGTAACAATAAAAATAAATATAATAAGTATAATAACATTAAAATAAATATTCAAAACCAAAATAACTGTCTTTTTAAGAAATTGAGAAAAGACACTTACACTAATGGTGAAATATTTCCACCTTCTACCAGCATTTCCTCAATATTCTGTACAGTGATTTGTTGTACAACAACATCCTCTGATTCATTCAGAGTATCACCCTGGAGTAGAAAGAAAAAATATTAAAACACAAATGGTGAAAACCTGATCATATTACAAAATATAGGTTTACTAACTTCATTCACAGCAAAATGCTCCTGCGCTACATTCGGTAACCAAAGGGACCAACATCTCTGCCTATAATATTGGCCACTTTGTCCTCCAGCAGGGTCAGTTTGGGAGCATTGCTGGGTCCACCTCCTGTAGCACGTTGGCTGGCATTAATTTTTAATAATTTCGCCCTGACTTTAGTTTTTTGGTCATCCCACACCTGAAAGATTAGAAAATTATACTATATAATAACATAACTCATTTGTTTAGATTAGGTATCTATTTCCCACCACATCATGAATACTGAATGATCAAAATTATACACACTTTTGATTAATTATGAAAGAGCGAGGTTCGAGCATTATAATCCAAAAAATTAAAACAAAAATTTAAATAAAGTACACACCTTTGACCATTCTTTTGCTGTCCTTGCAGGCCCTAAGGCATTAAGCAATTCAGCGCACTCTTGCCAGAGCCGCTGGGCAACTGCTCTTGCCTCCTTGGATCTCACCCGACCGAGGGTGAGGTCTCGATGTCCTTCCAAGAACTCGAGCATTATCTCTAGCTGCCGGACTGTTGTGCACCTGCGTCGCTCTTCCATTTCCTAAAGAAAAATCATAGTTACATGATCTAACCTACAGATGTTTCCGTTTATCTTTTTAACAAAGAATTCGCGTTAAAGAAAACACAAAACAAACAAAACACACGAAACACTCGCATACTTTTGAGTTGCAAACAAAAACAAACAAAAAAAAATTAAAATGTTCTGAAGCATCTGTCAAAACGCAGTAGAGCTAACCCATAAATCGTCAAATCGACGGTCGAAAAGCACAGTATTCATCCATACTAAAGTCGCATCTCTAAAAATTTATATTTGCTTACAGCCCAATTGCGTTCCAGCTTTGTTTCATCTTTGTTAGCACGTGAACTTTACCGCGATACCAAACTCCGCACCGACTGGACTGCTACTGGAACTCAAGCAGAGATGAAACGCGCACGTATTTACCATATTTTAAATTACGGCAATCGGGACCCTGGAAACCATGAAGTAGGCTCACTAGATCCCGAGTTGTAGTTGAAAATACGTTTGGAATTTTAACCTCAGTTTTCAGAATATTCAGACGAACCCGCCACCCACCCCAAAAGATGTATGCGCTGCTGAATGGGTCGCACACACCTTGTATGTTAGCTTGAATGATAGGAACACCGAGCAATGAATTGAGATGTGACGTGAAGATCAGTTTTCTGTTGTTGTATCTGCGGTTAAGGATTTCCCATGTAGTCTCATAATTCTCCGTTCAAGTAAGCAGTGCGCTCGCTGTGACGTCGTGTGATACGTAGCACCCATGCAAGCACACGCACGGCTCTAACGAGAATGTATCTTCATTGGGGTTCCATTTCAGCCCGAGCGTCTTTGTTGATTAAATTGCGCATAATCAAAACATCGGTGTCAAATGTATAATCACCGTGAATGGCACTGCACGTGATTCGTATGACACCTTTGCAATTATTTTCTTTCGCCCCAACACCAAATATGACACCTTTGCAGCGGCCACGCGGTAATCGTAGTTCTGCCAGCTCTTGCTGCAGTACTTTATTGGCATCAACAAAATTGGTACCATTGTAGTACATCAGTTCGTCATGAGAGCGTCAACCCTATCAATTTAGAACCACAAACTGTAACGGAATTTACGATGACTTGTGTATTACTACATAACTTTTTGAGAACAAGTAAAAGTTCTTCAAATCGATATACTCCTCAGAGTTCGTTTGACGTATATGACAGTAGTGGAAATATGGTTACCCTTGGTTCGTGGCGTAGAGATAACGACGAATATAATGCATTGCAAAATTTACCACAAATACCACGAAGATCTCCGGTGAACGCCAGAGAAGTCAGGGAAGAATTTACTTCATATTTTAATAGGATTGGATAAGTTGATAAAAATGTATAAATAAATGTAGGTATAATAACCAACGGTGTTTTTTTTTATTTAGAATAAATAAATTTATTTACTTACTGTTTCGGTGTTTATGCCTTCATTGCAAGTATATACTGGTAGTAAAAATGACTCCATGGTTTCGTAAGCATACCAAGTTGGATTGTATATTTCTTCGGCACCTAAAATAAAATAAAAACATCGAAAATTAGAGCGAGATAGTTGCGGAATAATCGAGAAACTAACCAACGCTTTTAAACATAAGTTACACCTTGCTAAGCAGACTATCAAAACAATTATAAACTACTCAAAACTAAATAGGGCCCACCATGTTTTTTTGCCTTAACTTAAAATTGAACATAATTGTTCAGTTTTTATGAATGTATAAGTTTCAAGTGGGCATTCAATTCAAAACAATGGAATCATTTGTTTATTTCCTTTAATAAAAACACAAATAACAGTTTTTAGGAAAAATTACACAAAATAAAAGATAAACGTAATCTGGTAAAGCACACGTCTTCTGAAAAAAAAATATGGTGCTTGTTATTTTTTAATAACGAGTGGGTCCTCCTCTGCTCCGTATGCACTCTCTGAGCCTACCGGTACACTTTCAATCAAGTGAGTCACGTTTGTGTGCGGTATTTGTTCCCAACAGACTTTCAGGGCGTTAATGAGCTCCTGCTGATGCTGGCTGTTCACATCACTGTAGTTTTCTTTCAGGTTTCTTTTGAGTTGATCCCATAAATGTTCTATTGGGTTGAGGTCGGGACTCATGGCTGGCCATGGCAAAACGGTGATATTGGCTTCAGAGAGGGGTGCGGGCTGTGTGTGCGCGAGCATTGTCATGCATAAAGACATAATTATTGCCCACTCTTTGTGAAAACGGGATGACATGTGGCCGGATTACTCGCTCGATGTAACTGGCGGCGGTTACGGTACCTTCATTGAGAATTACCAGCTCTGTTTTGCCGTGTAAGCTAATTCCACCCCATACCATAACACTGGGACCCCCCATCGGTCTGTTCCATGCACGCATGGTTCAGAAAAACGTTCCCCTTCTTTTCTCCACACGCGTATCCGTCTGTCATCACTGAAAAACTTCACTTTAGACTCGTCCGTAAAAAGCATATTCCTCCAGTTATCCATGGTCCATTCCAAATGTCCCCGGGCGTACCTTAAGCGTGCTGCACGATGAGCCCTCGTCAGTTTCAGTCGAATAGCGCGTACTCTGGAGCGTTGTCCATCTTCGTGAAGCCGATTCCGAATGGTTTGGTCGCTGACTCTCGTCTCTGTGGATTGCCGTAGTCGAGTTTGTAAGGTTCGAGCGGTAACAGTACGCTCGCGTCGTGCGGATAACCTTAGATATCGGTCTTCCTGGGCAGTTGTAGCTCTAACTATTCCTGTGCCAGGTCTCCTAGCTACACTTCCGGTCTCCTGATATCGTTCCCAAACATTTCGGATTGCTCGTCGCGAAACACCGAGGTGTATAGCCACAGATCTCTGAGACAGTCCCTCTTGAAGCAAAGATACTGCTCTTGCGGTTTCCATGTCCATATGTCGGCGAGAACCAGGCATAGTGATCACAACTAACACAGGAACCAAACAAAATTGTTAAAAACGTGAGTATTCCACAGCAGTGTTTAGTGTAGACTGAAAACTAAGTGACCGAGAATTTGTGCATTCGATGTTTTTTTCGAGTACTTCACTTTTTTAGGTACCCTCTTGAAACCAATATGAATTTTGTCGAAATAAACATTGATAAGGGCTCCTAAACATGTCAGCTTGACGGTTCAATGCGTAACTTTGACAACAACTACTTAGATAACTTTATTTTGACCAAAATAGTGACTGATTCGAGGTGGGCCCTATTTTGTTTTGAGTAGTTTAAATGTATCGTAGGAACATACCTGCGCCAGAACGCATAGATTCACGTTTTTTTTTTCAAATGCTTGCGAAAAGTAGTCATCAATATCTCTTTTTTATTTTTTATTTCCTTTACTGGCCTTCCAGTAAGTTCAGCAAGACGGATCCATGCATAGAAAGAAAGAAAGAAAAAGTATTTATTGCGACTCGTACAGAAAGATCATAAAACTAAACTAAACACAATCAAAAATAAAAAATAAAACAAATTATATACACTCCCGGACTCCTAAATCGAGCCACCTAGCATAATGAGTTTATATCATCCATAACTTTAAAAAATATACGAATAATCAATATGCAGTTTTGTAGCTGGCATATTCAATATTAGGCTCATGTACTGCTGTTCTGAGTTTGAATACATTCTTTTTTAAAATGCACTTAAATGACCTGTGTTGATTTTGCCTTTGTACAGTCTAAGACATGTTGGATTTTTAAAGAAAATATGGTTTAGTCAAACAAATCTGTATATTCAATAACTTGTATTGCCTCCTAAAGCATTAATGACAGCATTCATGCGATTTGGCATCGAATTAATTAGTGTTAAAATCGCATATTGAGGGATGTTCTCCCATTCCTCTTCGATAGCAATTTTCAGTTCCTGTAGTGTTTGTGGAGCTGAATGACGAGCTCGAACGCGTCGCTTTAACTCGTCCCACATGTGCTCAATGGGGTTCATGTCGGGACTTCTTGATGGCCATTCCATTACGGTAATACCAACGTCTTGGAGATAATTTTTAACGATTCCTGCCGTGTGGGGTCGGGCATTATCATGCATAGAAATAGTTTTATTTTCAAAAAATTTAATATTTACTTCACAAAATGAAAAAAAAGGGAGTGTGCCATTACGGGTACATTGCTGCAATGTGTTCCACTAGGAAGTATGGAATGATTTAAAACAATTGTTATGTTTGTTGTTGCATAATGCAACTCCGCACTTTTCACAAATGGTCTGTGATTTGCCGGAGCATTTATAGACCAGGGTAGAAGCCTTTAAAAATAATAAAAAGTGAAAAAAAATAATAGTAGGATGAAACCCATTAGAAAAGGAGGGGAATATTATAAAAATCAAAGGAAAAATAATTTACGGGCGATCTGAGGTCGGGAAGGGGATGGGGGTGAGCTTTTAAGGGTAAAAATCGGTTTTTCTCGATTTCCGGCAAAACTAAAAGTCCTATCGAAAAAAGTCAAATGGCAAAGTTGTAGGTAATAAAAAGATCTAAAACTTTTGTATTAACACTTTTTTCACATAACCTCAAAATTTATATGAAAAATTAAAAAAACCAAGTTTTTGGTTTTTTATTTTTATCTTTTACAACAATCTTTTTTTTTTTTACGAAATTTGGTGAAAACTTACCTTTTTATGTCCCAAATACGCTGTAATTTATTTGATTAAAAATATTTATTATTTCACCTTATTTTGAATTAATATCGAAAAAGCACCCTAATTTTCAATCGAAAATTCACCCGTCAAAATATCAGCTTTTTTCAAAAAGTTGGTATGTTTTCTGTTCGTTGAAATCTCTATTTTCCGATGGTGAAAAAAAAAATATATGTTACTATAGTAAATCTTCTCAGAAAATGCAAAAAATCTAAAAAAACTCGAATTCAAAAACTGATAATCTGAAAAGACAAAATCGAATTATTAATGCCTTCACTATTTTATCGTGAGTATACACCCCCATAAAAAAACCTACAACTTTGCCATTTGAATTTTTTCGATAGGACTTTTAGTTTTGCCGGAAATCGAGAAAAACCGATTTTTACCCTTAAAAGCTCACCCCCATCCCCTTCCCGACCTCAGATCGCCCGTAAATTATTTTTTTCTTTGATTTTTATAATATTCCCCTCCTTTTCTAATGGGTTTCATCCTACTATTATTTTTTTTAGTTTTAAAAATTATCGACTCTGGTCTATTAGGGAACTTGCAGCGGATACGTTTTTCGACCCATAATGGCCAGTGACCTACTTGGTCTTGGCGCACAGCTGCTGGAGGCACAAATTGAGCTGGACCCTTGCGTTTTTTCGCCTGGATGTCTGGTTCAATGCTTCGGCGTTGTACGTGTGCTTTTATCCCCATCTTACAGAGCACCGTACCAATCTCTTCACGAAAATCAGCAGATGACAGCAGTGGTTCATTCGTACTCTTAGTCTTATAAACCCTTTTGTACAGTAACCAGGCATTGGACATGGCAAGGTCCAGAAAATGATAAAACATTCGAACCTGCCATCTCTTGCTTCGTAGTTTTATTTTATATCTACCCATTATACTGTCAATGAGATCGACACCGCCCATGTGGCGGTTGTATTCTCCTACCACGTTTGGTCTATCAGTGGTCACATACCTCTTGTGGGGCTTGTCGTATCTAGATACTTGTGACTTGGGTAGTTCACCCACAAAACTGGAGGCAAGTGTGACTATTTTATTGTCTTTCCAGGCCACTGTAGAAATGTCTGTTCCTTCAACTCAGGCAACGTACTCAACTGAATAGCCACGTTCTTTTTTTGAGATTTCTTTTTCTGAGTGTAGTTTGCAATCAGGTATTCGGTTGCGTCGAATGGTTCCTAAGCTCAATATTCCTTGTTTTGCAAAATATTCAAGTACCAGCAGGGATGTGAAGTACTTGTCAAAATATAGGCGGTAATTTTGATTGCGTGGTATTTCACGAGCTAGCCTGACGACGACATTTGCAGCAGCACCCAGGTTCGGCTCATTGGGGCCAACTACATTTTCAGCTCCAGTTTCTGGCTCAAACTTGTACGCAAACCCGCTCACACCGCTCAAGACATAGATTTTGTAGCCCCATTTATGGGGTTTCTTAGGATTATATCTCTTGAGGTTGTGTCTAGCTTTCGTGGAACAAATCTGTTCATCCACGCAGAGATACTTCTCAAATGGGACATTGAGACAAGTTTCATTTAATTTCGACACAATTGGCCTGATTTTGTAGAGTCGGTCATGGTCTGCGTGATCGCGAGGAACCATGTTCGAGTTGTCGTTGAAGTGAATAAATCTTCTGATTTTTTCAAATGTGTTAACCGGCATTGTGTCTTTTACAAGAGGTGTTCCTAAACTACCACTCCAATGTTTCGTTACTCTTGGTAGATGCACTAACGACACAATGAAAACCAGACCAATAAATTGCTGGATATCTGTCTCTGTGACCCGGAATGGCATGTTAGTGTCTTTCTGTACGATATAAAGGTTAGTTTGGTTGGCAATTTCTATAAAAAGTTCCTTGGGAAATATTTTGTAAAAGAACTGTATCGGACTATCAAGTTCTAGAAACTCTGCTGGCATGTCTTCGTCACCTGTAAAGCAAAGTTGCTGCTCATTTAGCTGAAGGTTCTTTTTTTTCCAACGTAAATTCAATTTCCGCTTGGTTTGACTGCCTCCTGATAATCCAGGTCTGGATGATGGTCCTGGTTGAGGAACGGTTTCAGACAAAGTTGGCGGTTGGGAAACACTACTTGAATTCTCAATATTTTCAATGATTGTCAATATTTACTCCATCAACCTCTTCAAAATCATCCACTTCTAATGGCACCTCCGAATCCGGAACAAAATCAGGATCTGCGATGCTGTCGTCATCACCGTCGAATCCATCTTCACTCTCTGCATAATCAAAGAGAATCTCCTCTATTTTTGAGAGAATCTCCTCTAGTTCGTCTCCTAAACCTCTGGATGCCATCCTGTCGCAAAAATAAAATGTACGACACTAAATGTACATTTTAACACAATGTACCAGAACTGGCACAAACATAAAACGACAATTATTTTCAACAAAATACGGAAAATTATTCAATGTCTACAATAAATAGCAAAGAACACACACTTACCTAGTAAATTCACAACACAGTTTTCACAGTTAGAATATTTTTCGTCTAATATCAAAACTTTGTAAACAAACGTATTCTACGAAACACCAAACTGTTCGATTCAAATTCGTTTTTCTTGAAAAAGCGCCATCTGTTGGCTATAAATTATACTAAATATTGAAGCGCGCTGTTCCCGAACGAGAACTCTGTTCTATTACGTAAAAAATATTTTGCTTTAGATTTTATATGGAAAAATTTGGTATGTTCCAGTACTGTCCCACGGTTGTATAAAGGGTTAATTAAAAAATAACCTTAATCTAAGACTTTTTTTCCATAAACCTTACAAAAACTTCCATAGCCTCTCTCATAAAGTCCAACCATTTAGCCTGTAGTCGCAATTCATCATCTCTCTGTCTCACCCTTTCTTGCATCTCTAATTCTCTAACTCTCAATTCCTCTGTCCTAATCCGCAACCTCTCTTTCTCTAATTCTTCATAGGCCCTATCACGCTCTCTAGCATACTCCCTTGCCTTTCTATCTGCTTCTAAAAACATTTTTCCTAATTATAAATCCTTTGCCTTTTTTTGTGGTGGTGGTTTCCACGTCTCTTCTACTGGTATTTGAGGAGATGGAGGATGAGAGATGATGAGATGGAGGATGAGAGAGCAGGGGTTTCATCTGGTGGACTCGGTGGTGTAGGAGGAGCCACTGTTGGCTGACTACTTGTGCCCGGAATATTCCAATCTGTAAAACATTTATTAATGTTGATTAGACTAGTCCTTTTTCTTATTAGCAGAAACTTGAGTTCTCATAGAAACATTTACTATGTAATGTGATATTTATGTGTGTATATTGGGATTTATGTATAAATAATCTTTTTTTCAAGATTTGACATTGAACAAAAATTATGATGCTTTTATGTAATTTAGGGATGCATAAACATACACAGCAAATATTTGTAACCACAAGACACTAAACATATTTATATTAACTGATTAATTATTATAAAAGTAAGATTCATATTTACCTATTTCATAATCATCCACATGTGCATGTGCATCAGGAACTCTCATCTCTGATGGTTGAGAAATTCCAGCAGCTTCCTGAAATAAAAAAATATTTAATTACTAGGTAATAAAAAAAAATCAATTTTAAAAGTAAGTAAGTAGCTAACCCGTTGAAACCCTGCTTCTTCCACCACCATGCCAGTAGCTGCTGGCACTCCAATTATCTGCATGACTCGGTTTTCTAAATCGGTCAAGGTTAATTGGAGTGCTGGCCCTCCACCAGTGCCACTAACGGCCCTATTAATTTTGGCACACTTCTTCTTGCAATTATTTTTGTAATCACTCCACACCTTGATTAAACAGCAATAATTTAAGCAGGAATTCCAAACAAACTTACTTACCTAACACAAAGATATTGGATAAGTACTTAAAGCAGAGACTTAAGAGTGACTTTATACAAGTGCCCCAACAACAAAAAAAATTAGCGTCACTTGAGTTAACATACCATGCGCCATTTCTCCTCAGACCTAGATTCGCCTGTGCCTTCACTATTTAATTTATTTGTTAGTTCCTTCCATTTCATTTGTATGAAATTCCGACCTCGTGGGCCGCCTGAAGGTTTAGACAAATCTCCATTTCTGGAATAGAAATAGCATTGCACTTTAAAATACTTCACACTAAAGTTTATGCCACTCAAACTTATTTAAACTGTTTACTCACGCTTCCATGAATTCAACCATCATTTCATATTACGTCTGACTAGTTCTCATAATTATTTATTCACTTAAAAGCACTTAATTATTTATAGAAAAGAAACAGAAATACTTTTGCTGTGGACGTGTAGTAAAACATAAACAAACTTAGCCTTGGCTTGGCGCCCTCACGCGTCGGATGTCAAGTGGGTGCGTTCGGTACCCGTAATTTTTTTTAAATAAAATCTCCGAAACTATGTTATATTGCTGAAGATAATGCTACTTTATAATGTCTAATAATTAACTTTGGATCTCTTCTTTATAACGGCTGATTTTTTAAGAGGTATAGGATTTGATTTTCAAAAAAAAAACACAAAAAATTTGAAAAATTTGATGAAATCTTTATTGGAATCGATAGAACGATCAATATAATTTAATGTTTGAAGATGATTTCATGCAAATGCTGGCCGCGGCTCCGGTTTAGATGGCCCATTCGCAAGGCCCAATTTCGGCACACTCTCTCCAACATATGCAAGTTCTGGGAAGTTGTTAACATGGCCCCACAAGAAATAGTCCAAAGGCGTTAGATCACACGATCTAGGCGGCCAATTGACGGGCCCAAAACGTGAGATAAACTGTTCACCGAAGGCGGCTCTCAATTGGGCCATTGTTTCGCGTGCCGTGTGGCATGTGGCACCGTCTTGTTGAAACCACATGTCAGGCATGTCCAATTCTTCCATTTTGGGCAAAAAAAAATCAGCCGCAGGGAGGGAGAATGAGGGAATGAAGATGTTTACACGTGTGACATGGACATCATATTCGAATAAATGAAAAATATCAAGTCAATTTACTCCGTCTCGAGTTATTCGCTCTCGACACGGCTAAAAAGGTTGATTTGGGGTCTTCTGAACTTTTCGAAACATTTAAAAATATTCAATAGGACAGTCTCAAATAAATACGTAATCTATATTCAAAGAAGGCACACAATATGAATACCTACTATAATCTACATGCGGCTACTTTTTGTGAAGTTTTATCTTGCCGATCGTATCAATAATACGCAAATAAAACCGCAACACTATAATAACAGCGTTTTAGGGTCAGTTCACACCGAGACGCGACGCGACGCGACACTGCGCACACACTTTAAAAGAGTGACTCAAAATATACTTTATTTTCTACACGAAAAGGTACACATTGCAATGTGACAGTTCAGAATACGTTGCGCCGTGCAGCTCTCTCTTTTAAAGTGTGCGCGCAGCGTTGCGTCGCGTCTCGGTGTGAACTGACCCTTACTCTGCAATAAAACGCTTATTAAATAACTACCTTATTTGAAGCTTAAACATATAATGAGATAGGCATATCTGTTTTCCGCTCGTCTTGCCTCTCTGTTTACCCTAGTAGCTCTCTCTCGCTCGCACACTTCCTTCCACTCCACCACCGGCGCGGCCGCTCGGCTCGCTCTCATCATTGTGTCGAATTATACCAGGCAGAGGATAAAAGTTAAGCTTCAAATAAGGTAGTTATTTAATAAGCGTTTTATTGCAGGGTAAAACGCTGGTATTAAACACCTGACCGTTATTTGAAGCTTAAACATATAATGAGACCTGTTTGTTATCGCCTGGTGGAGGAGGACGCCAATGTGAAGGTATGCACATCTACACGCTGAAGGCGCGAAAGGTAACAATGAAGGTTACAGTAGTTAATTTTCTATTTAGGAAATAGGAATATAAATAAAATTGAAAGTGTGCGAGACTGAAAAAAATTATTCAATCACCATATATATGTTATGAACACAGAAATTGTAGAATAAATAAAATGTAGTAAACTTCTTCACAAATTCGATTAAATTGGCCGAAAACAATTTAACATCCCAAAGCTAACAGGGGCTTGGACGACCACACGCCAATAGAAGCGACGGAATGTGTCACCAGACCTCCAGTTACCTTGTGACAAAATTTCGTCAACTGAGACGTTATCAGCCCAACTTCTGGAAGACAATACCAGCCTCTGATAGGAGAGATTTCACCCAACCCGCAATCACGGTACGCGATGCTGGCTTATGATCACCTCTTAAATTAACAAATAAAGAATAATTATTTAAGGAGTTACGTTTTTGATTATACAATTTGATACACTGCTTCACCCAAAACACCGGATCGAGGTTTTTAATATTTTCATTTCTTAGTAATTTCCAGCCTGATTGCCTGAAATCAGAACGGTCAGTTTTAGAGCCAAATCTGGGCCATAGAATGATATGATCAGTTTTGTCAATATAATGCTCTTGATTGACTGCCAGAAGGGTCAGGTCATGGATACGTCTACCAGAAACTAAAAGCAGCAACATAACAGTGTGTCTGGCGGTAGCAAAACAGTTATCTTCGTTAAATTCATATGAAGACAAAAAGGAAATGAGAACATTGACATCCCAAATAGTTTTCTTATGGCCCGGCACAGGCTTTCTTAATGCAATAGATTTCATAACATGTTTAACCAGTACATGAGCACTTAAAACTCCCGATATTTCAGTATTACAGAGCGTAGACACCACTGATTTAATGTGTATGTAATGTAAATGTAATAGTATAGTATTGTATGAAAAGTTCTCATTCAAATATAAATCGGCTAAAAATTTTACAAGAATGGAACCGGTTGGGCGACATGGATCAGCTTTCTCTTTTTGACACCATCCTAGCCATCTATGCCATGCGGCTTTGTATGTAATACGTGTAGAGGGACGCCAGGACGATGAAAGTAGGTCCAGTTGGGAACGGTTCCAATCATTTAGGTTATGAGACCACCCCCACATTTCCATACTTCTAGCATCATTTCCTGTACTTTGGGAGGTGGAAGGCCCATCGAGACGTCTACTAAATGTCGGTTCAGATGCGTGATTGTGAACGGAGCAGCTACCGCCCGGGATTTGAGATCGGGTCTCCAAAAGACCCGTTCCCACCGAGGCACCACTAACAGAAAGAGGCCCTTGGCCCGGTTGAGATAGGAGAGTACCTTGGGGATCAAATATGGAGGAGGAAATATCCACGCTAGGTGGTAATTCCAAGTCTGGGAGAAAGCGTTGTGGAATAGAGCTTGGTCGTCGTTCTGGTCCAGACACGCATAATTGGCCACCACATGCGCATTTTATGACGCAAACAAATCTATTACCGGAACCCCGAATCTGTTGAAAATCAGGTCTGTACACACCGGCTAAAGGTCTCAGCACACATATGGGATCGGAAAGGGATCGTAACCGTAACGCCTTTCGCCTCGCTGTCAACCAGGCGTCAACCTACCGTATGCACGTAACGAAAGCGTATCAGCAGCGCCTGTACGTCAACTCGGCTACGGCTAGGCGACACCGCGCTTACGCCTCGCCGCCCCCTGGCTGACCTGGTTGGCACCAGATCAGTTTGAATCCAAACGTTAAGTGTAGCGCACGGTTATGTCTTGGTTTACAATACGTGAGTTGGCTATCATAGCCATAGCACTTGATGAAGAGGAAAAAGAAAATAGCAAGAAAAAAAGAAAAAGATATTGGGTACACAGTATGAATAAAGCAAGGAGTACTGAAGGGGAATTTCGGACTATAAAAAAACATTTGATGGATGATGAAGAGAAATTTTATATTTATTTTCATATGCCGAAATATCTCTTTTATAACATATTGCAGTCTATAGATGAATGTATAAGGAAGAAGAATACAACATTCAGAGAAACAATATCGCCCGAAGAAAAACTAGCTGTAACGTTAAGGTGAGAAATTGCATTTGTTTTTGGAATTTTTAATCTGGTCTACATAAATATTTGTACTATAATTTTAATGTTTGTATTATCTCTATTGTTCTTTTTTTTAAGTGTACAAAAAAAATACTCGGTTCCGAAACTACAAGATAGATTAATTTTTATCCTCTGTCGATAAAAAATATTTCTTTTGGAACGCAACCCTCATTTGCGATCAGGTGTGCACAGGGGATGTACGTTTTATGTCTGGTGTATGTGTGTATATATTTTGTGTGATTGCGTAAGGTATTTTAGTAAATGCAACTTTTTTGTAGTTTAGGTAAAAAAAAAATACCCATAAATCACATATTTTTTTATTATACAAAACTATATTATTAAATCCAAAAATTATGGCAATTAAACAAAAATAGCGCCACAACAAAAATACAATCATTGTATAAATTAAAGATTGTTTGAAGTATCAAGATCGTCAGCATTTGACGCGCCATTTTCTTCTAAGTTTGAAATATTAAAATCATGAATGTTTGAAGCGCCAGATGTTGATTGTATCTCGTGGCTAATGTTATTTAGAGTGGTATAACCTCGAGGCATGTCATCTTCTCTTTGGGGAATGTAAGGGTTGCGATAACTATAATAGCTTTGTTTCTCTGCGATTTCTTTTAACTCCATTTCCGAAACTGCGTTATATATTTTACTTTTCATAACAGCTTGGTTATATTCTGAAAATTTTTTAACCGTTGCCGCAATGCTCTTAAAAAATGTATCTATCTCATCTTCTTTTTTGGTTTCGTTGTGATTTAATAAATATTTCATTAAAGTTTGTGACGCTGAATTTTTTTCAATATTAAGATTTTTTTTTTTTGAAATTTTGGATGCAACTGAAGATGCAGAAGACTCAGGACGCGGCGAAAGTGGAGTAGTTTCCGCTTGTAAGTTTTCTGGAGACTGAATTATGTTTATTGAGTTCTGTGAATCATCATTACCCAAGAAACTGCTAACATCTGAACCGTCATCATCATCAACCGAAGAGATCGTATTTCTTTCTTTGTAATGAGGTACTAAAAAACTCATTTCATCTTCAAAGGTCCACTTTTTCGTCGTCGGGGCTGCCTGACCACTTTTAGTTTTACGCTTCTTCATAGCTCGTCGGTGAGACTCTCTAAGATTTAACCAAGTTTTCTTGCACTCAGATTCTGAAATAAAATAAATCATGGTTAACTATATCAAGCGCATGTAGTTACACATGTATGTGTGAAAGGGAGTACGTACACACACATTCACATAAACATATACACGTATTATAAAACGTATATTAAATATACATTTATTGTTGCAGGTACTTCATAACTGGATCTACATTTACTAATTTATCATCGAGCTTCCGTTTAGGAGAATCAACTATTCCTTTGATAGTAATAGATGTGTGCAATGCAATAATAAATAAATTAATGCCAATTCATATACCTCAACCAACTACAGCCACATGGCAAGGAATCGAAGAAGGATTTAAAAATAAATGGAACTTTCCGAATTGCATAGGCGCCATTGACGGCAAACATGTAAATATAATTGCACCTCCCTTAGTGGATCGTTGTTTTTTAACTATAAAAAAACATTTTCTATTGTTTTGTTAGCTATAGTTGATCCTGAATACAGATTCATAGCGGTTGAGGCGCGATGGCGGAATCTATTCATCATCTACATTTGGAAAGGCACTTGAAAGAAACACATTCAATATTCCATGTGACAAACCATTACCAGGAACTAATCATGCAATGCCACATGTATTTGTGGGAGACGAGGCATTTCCATTGAAGACATATTTATTAAGACCATATCCTCGCTCAAATACACGGAGACTATCAGATCCTGAACGGCAATATAATTACCGCTTATCACGAGCTAGAAGGGTTGTTGAAAACGCTTTTGGAATTTTATATCAAAAAGGAGATCGCCAACTTTGGGCTAAACTATGTACAGGAACGATATGTATATAATAAAATACTAGTTTTTTTACTGATTAAAAATAACATATAACATTAAAAACTTTTAACGGGAATAAGCTAAAAATTATAATTTGAAATATGGTTTTTATTTTAATAGAATTCCAAAGCTAGCTTCACAAACAAGCCGTCATGTCATTTTAAGTTCGTTCTGAAACTAGTAGTTTAAAAGAAATGATTAAAAAAACGACATTTTAATCTTGTTTTAGCATTTGTCGCGAGTATTACAATAATTTATAAAAGGAAAAAGGATATTAGATGAAATTATTGCTGGTTTAGTAATACTTATTTATTTATTTAATAATAATATCGTTCAAATGGTGCATCGGGTGACTGTTTCAAAACGAAAAATATCAACATCTTTCAAAAAGTCAATGTCACGTCAGTCTCGTCATTCGTTTTTGTACTCGTGCGATTACGGATGCGCTTACTCGATTTCTGCTATTTTTCTTACGACTTTGGATTGCTTTTACGGACTTGGATACTAGATATTGCGAACGACCCCTGCTTTTTTTGTTGGACACCGATTTTGCTTATAGACTGGATAATGGTTAATTGCGTGAATTGTGGTATCGCTACTGGCCGTAGCAACGCTATTGGAAGTGTGCCTATAGATGATGAAGCAGTTCTTTCTGTAATAAGGACATGGAGTGGTCGTCAAACAGTGAGTATCTATAGTTGTACTATTATTTTTCAATTGGTACTGATTTGTGGCGTTACACGCTCATATAGAAGGGCTCCAATGAGTGTTCGAAACGTTTCGATCAATCAATCGATCAAATAAGTAAATCGGACATGGTTTTTAACTGTGTGTTATTCTTCACCTATTTAATCACAGCCGGGACGAGTCATTGACCTAAAATATGTCTGCTATTCTAACATTATTTCTCTTGCAGATTGAGAATGCAGATCATGTGTGTTCTTCTTGCTGGAATCTTGCAAATGATACACTGAGAGCTGAGCAACAAGATACAAGTTCCAGTTCTACTACTACGGTTGGACATCGAAGTGTGTGTGTACTCTGTGGCCACTCAATTCTTCGGACACGCTTTCACACTTTAAATAGTAGTACTGAACGTGAATCTCGGATCTATAATGATATATTAATTGAGTATGAAGATGAATAAAATATTGAAAAAAAAAACTTTTTTATTTTACCTAACTCCTTTTTTCCCTCTCACAGAGAAGAGGCCTGTGTCCCAGCAGTGGGAACATTTATAGGCTGATGATGATGAAGAACTCCTTTTTTGTGAATGTTTACGGTGGCAGACGAGCTTGCGGCCCACCTGATTGTAAGTGGTTATCGCCGCTCATGGATATTAGCAATAGGGACACAACCAAAACACTGCATACCGAAAAAGAGATATAGCAGGTGCGATGCGACCATGAAAGACAAATGTGTTTCTCGTATTCCTGTAATTACAGCGGCACCTTCAAAACGGAACACACTGTTTCTTGGCAGGGTTAGTAAACTACTTATTTAATAATTTGCTAATAGTAACATAGAAATATGTTTTTAAACAGTAAAATCAATGTATCTATCTGATTATGGTATTTACAATACATTTTTTCGTAACATTCAATACAATTCTTACCATCTGCCGCATAACCTAACCTAGTCACCCAAAAACTTATTTTCTCCCTTATTCCCATAGAATATTGTGAAAAATCTTTCTGATATTAATAAATATGTGTGCTAACTATTAGATAACACATAAATGATTCATGTACAACGTTTGGCCCAACGATGTATGGATTTCTGGCGATGTCCTTTGCGATTTACAACAAAAATATTAAATTGCATCCAAAGTTTGTAGATAAAGTGGTATTAACAACTTGCATTTTACACAATATGATGAGGACATATAACATTCAGATGAATTTACAGGAACCGAACAGAACAGAACAGGAAATTACAGTTGAATTCGGCGAAGACCGATTGTTAAGTCAATTACCAAGTATTAGTGGTGCCCATATGGCTACCGCTTTTAATGTACGTGAAAAGTTCAAAACATATTTTCAAACTTCTACCGGACGAGTTCCATGGCAGTAGCTTTTAGCTTTAAATATTAATGTTAATTCTTAATGGATATTCCAGTTAAATTTTTCATTATAATTATATTAATCACAACTGTTTTATTTCCCATACATACCTACATACGCGAAAAACATTAAATAAATAATTAAATAGGAGTAGGTACTTACCAGATTGCTTTAAAGTAATACTTATTTGTTTCCAAGCCTCGTCCTTTTTTATAGTATTGCTGTATTTAGCATCACTTAAGTCATATAAATATGGATATTTTCTCACTTCTTCAATAAGTTTCTCCCTTTGCATCGTTATTTTGTGTTTGAATCGAACTTAAAATTTTAAATAAAACATACGCGCAACACGAATGAAATACTCCTTGCGAATGGCGGCGTCTTTAGCAGGCAAGTCGCGGGAGGGGAAAGGGGAAAGGGTGGACGAAGAGATGTGAGCTCGGGTACGGAGAGACGTAAGCGCGGGGACGGAGAAACGTAAGCGCGGGGACGATGAGCCGTAAGCGCGGGAATTCAAGTTCGGAGCCTGTTCCGAGGCGAGGCGATTACGTTATTATTCCGATTAGTGTGCGTTGCAGTAGGGAGTTTAATACAAACCATTCTGAACGGCTCGAGGCGATACGGTGACGATCCCTTTCCGATCCCATGTGTGCTGAGACCTTAAAGGTGCCATTCGGGGGGGATCGGTAGCGAGACAGATGATCTGCGTGGGAGTTGAATCTGCCGGGAATGTGATGAGCGGCTAGGTGAATTTGATAATGATCTAGAACCTTGAAAATATCGATGTCAAGTCCAAGAGAGCTATTGATTTCCTTGCGAATGAAAGCAACGGCTGTCCTGTTGTCGCACTGCCATAGAACCGTGGAACGACACAGAGACTGACCCTGGTCCTGTAATATCTTCAGTAACGCTACAAGTTCCTTCTGGTTGCAGTGTATCAGTTGTTCTTGTTCGTTCCGAACGAACGGTCGTCTAGTTGCGCTCCCCAAGCTAGGTCTGAGGCATCTGTCGCTAGGAAATGCGTTGGAGGCGCGAATTGAATCGGAGAAGGATAAGAGTGGTTCTGCAACCACCAGGTTAACTCTTTCAGGGCATGTAGAGGAATCATGAACTGTTTGGCAACTGGCAACTTGGCGACTGTGTTCAGGAAAGAGAGGAGTGCTCGAAAGTGAAGCCTGCCCCTTGGTACAACAAAACTTACAAAGTTTAATAGATCTACTAGGCTCTGTAAAGCCTTCAAATCGAGAGCTCTCTTTTCTAGGGCTGTCGATATCTTGGATGTTAGATTCAGGCACTTTTTCTCTGGAAGAGACTTTTCGTTTACCAGTGTCCCACTAAACGCCCAGGTAAACTAGGCACTGACAAGGTGTGAGTGTGGACTTGTCGAAATTTATCAACCAACCGAGATGCCTCTCTTCTCTCTCTCATTTGGACATGGGTTTGTAATATCTGTGGGTGGGGGTGGGGGTGTACAACCAGAAAGTCGTATAAATAGACGATTATTCGAATCCCTTGATCCCTGAGTGACGGATGCCCATTTTCACCAACGATTCCTAAAATTTAGGGAACTCCTAAGCCATTTTAAGTGATACCTAGCAGAAATTTCGTTTTCACCAACATTTAAGGGACACCTAAGGACATAGGGGACTCCCTAAATTTAGGAGCCCGAATGTCGACCTCCTAACGCTAAGAGACAGTTTTGACAGATTATTGTGTTGTTTAATTGTAGAGTATCTTGTAAAATGGAGGGTCTACTAGGTGAATTATTTGATAATTTGGAAGCTATTGAAACAGTGCAGTTATTATCAAATCGAAGTTTGTTCGCGCGGCCGCGTATTTACCGTGAACGACCAGATTTCTTTACAAAATACGACGATAAAGACTTCTTTATACGTTATAGGTTATCTAAGGAGAGTGTTGTATATTTGTTAGCAAAAGTGGAACAGAAATTAGAATACCCAGACAACAGGTATGGTGCAAGTATAGTGTAAGAAATATAGTAGGTACCTACATAAATAGGTACTTAATTACCTGCATTATTTGGTATTGTGCGAAGTTTACAATGTAACGTACCTACCTAATAGGTTATGTTACATATTTATAATAATGTATAATGTAATCTACCTTACATTAGGTAAGTACATTATTTTTACCACTTTCAGAATCATATCAAGGCCAGAAACGACAAAAAAATCCCAAATGCAATGCTAGCAATATAAAGATTACCTACCTACCTACTTGCAAATTATTAAGATAGGTACAACATCTGATCTGAATAACTTAATCTAATCATTATACATTTCTTTTTTAGAAACCAATCTGTACCACCAATAAACCAATTATTGTGTGCCCTGAGATTTTTTGCTACGGGCAACCACTTGCTAGCAGTGGCAGACATGGGCGGAATCAGCGTTGCCACTTGTAGTAGAATTGTGAAAAGAGTTTCTGAAGCCATTGTCTCCCTCAGAAATGAATTTATTGAGTTCCCAGATACTCGTGAGAAACAGTCCAAGGTGAAAGCTGAGTTCTATAAAATAGCTCCCTTGCCCAATGTTCTGGGTTGTATAGATTGTGCACATATTAAGATACAATCACCCGGTCAGTAGAAATAGATATTTATGTTATGTACCTATTTAAAGAGTATAAGGATGCAATACTAGTACATTTCAATGCTTTAAAATTTTAGGTGGTGATGATGCTGAATTATTCAGAAACCGGAAATCCTACATGTCTATAAATGTACAGACAATAAGTAATGCAAACTTATTGGTAACTGATGTTGTTGCACGTTGGCCGGGCTCGACACACGATTCAACTATCTATCAAAATAGTAGAAGATATGCTAAGTTTGAAAGGGGCGACTATATAGGATCATATTTATTAGGGGATAGTGGATACCCCTTTTTTTTTTTTTTTTTTTGGATGGGAAATCATCAAATGACTCCTCCCGCTCTGGGTGGAGCGGAAGGGAGTGTCAGACTTTTACTGACTAAAACCCATCCGTGTTCCTTCCTTAGCCCTTTCTGTTCCAGGGCAGCGGTTAACCTTTCGGAAAATCCCGCCGCCCCGGCAGGCTTCGGCCCTATGGGGCCCCGTCCTCTGCTGACATCTCTTTGAGGCGCGCGTGGAACACAACGCGCCGTCCGGCACGGGCCTGGTCCTGATCGGACGGTGAGCTACCCATTACTCACCGCCCGCAGGCCCGCGCCTACGGTGACCGGGAGTCGTCACGAGGCCCCCGACGCCCGGAGCGTCTCCTGCGGCGGCTGAGGCGTGAGGTGGTCTCTCTTAGCCTCTCAGCCACCTCCTTCGCTAGCATGACTGCTTCGCAGAAGGAGGTGACTGCCTCCCACTCCCTCTCGCCCCGGACCATGGCTTGCACCAGGGCCGGACGCGAGAGGTCGCCGCCGTTGCCGATCGCCTCTACGAGGACACGGCGGGGCTCCGCCCAAGCAGGGCAGACCGCCACCGTATGCTCCACCGTGTCCTCCGGGCGATCCTGGCAGTGGTGACACCCGGGCATCTCCTCCCGCCTGATTATGTGCAGGATAGTGGATACCCCTTGAAGGTAAAAATAATTAGTACTCCATGAATAACATTTATATTTATTGTACTTATATTCAAAACATTTATTTTGTCAAAACATTGTTTACTCCGATTTCTTCTGTGGTACAGTCAACAGCAAAAGTAGATGATCAAAATCAGAAATTTAATACTAATGAACGGAGTTTGCGTCAGAACTGTGTGGCGTCGAAGTGATTCAAAAGTATGTCAGACTCATGCCCGTTTTCACCAATAGCCCCTAAAATTTAAGTGTCCCCTAAACAAATATAAGAGGCACCTAACGCAAGTTTTAATTTCACCAACGTTTAAGTGACACCTAAAGCATTAAGGGGGCCTTTTAATTTAAGGGATGGATTGACGACCCCGTAACACTTAGGTGACACATATTTTTAGGTTATTTTGTGACCGACCAAGATTACTCATAATTAACGAGATAAAATGGATAGTGACAACGATGTATATGAAGCTTTAGAAGCAATTGAAGACATAGAGTTTTTAAGTAACCGAAGCTTGTTATGCCGACCTCGTATTTACCGCGAAAGATCGAAGGATTTTAGCAAATATGATGACAAAGACTTTTTCATTAGATATAGGTTATCTAAGGAGAGTGTTTTATTTATATTGCTAAAAATTGAACATTTATTAGAATTCCACGACGACAGGTAAGTACCTAGATACCTCTCTAGTGAATTGGGTAAAGTGGCTACTACTTACGTGTAGGTAGCTACTTGCTTAATGTTGTATTTATGGAACTTTGTACATAATTACTTGTATCTTATTTACAGAAATAAATGTGTGGCACCAATGAACCAACTACTGTGTTCTCTTAGATTTTATGCGACAGGCAATCAATTATTATCAATAGCAGATCTAAACGGCATCAGTATTTCTACTTGCAGCCGAATTATAAAGAGAGTGTCTGAAGCTATTGTGAGTCTGCGAAACGAATTTATACAATTTCCAGACACTCAAGAAGATCAACAAATAGTAAAAGAAGAATTTTACAAAATAGCTAGATTTCCGAATGTTTTAGGATGTATAGACTGTACACACATAAAGATTCAATCGCCAGGTGGGTTATGTTTTATTTAGTTGTATGAACTAGAAAACTAATTAGGTACATTTGTTTACCTACCTTTTGCAAATTGTAGGAGGAGATGATGCCGAACTATTTCGAAACAGAAGAGGCTACATGTCTATTAATATGCAAACAATAAGTACTGCAAACTTGTTGATAACTGATGTGGTGGCACGCTGGCCGGGATCAACACACGATGCTACTATTTACCAAAGTAGTCGTAGGTATTCTAAGTTTGAAAGAGGTGACTACAGAGGAAATTATTTGTTAGGAGACAGTGGATACCCGTTAAAGGTAAAAATAAAACTAATGATTTTATTTAATTATGAAAGTCAAATTTATTACTTGATTAATCCTTTTTTTGTTCACTTTGAACCCCAAATAAATTATTTAAAGAAAAGCCTCCACCTGAAACAAATAAAGGATTTATTAATAACATTTCTGCGATATTTCAAAGCAACTGATTAATTTACATCGTCAAAAACGGGCAGGGGGGCTAGCTCTGAGCAAAACGGCCAGTGAAATAATAAAAAAAATGTATGATGTCATGATTTATATTTTCAGAGCCATCTTCTGACTCCATATCTAAATCCTGTAACCCATGGTCAGCAAAAGTATAATGGTGCTCACATCAAAACAAGAAATGTAGTCGAACGGCAATATGGAGTCCTGAAAAGACGATTTCCTGTGCTAGCAGTGGGTATCAGACTGCGATTGGAAACATCAATCCATGTCATGTTGGCATGTTGTGTTTTACATAACATATGTATATTTCGTAAAGAATGTGAACCTATAAATGACGGCTCTATTCCAAATTTAGAAGAACTGATTAACAACGGCCAAATTCCCCGTCCACGGATTATTACCATAAGTGATCCTGTCTTAGATTCCAAAGAAGTCAAATGACTCAATACTTTGATAGTCTGTAATTTTAAGTTTAAGTATGTATAAGAAAGTAAATAAACACTTACCTCTTATTTGATCTAAAATTGCAGTTTTAATATCAACTTCTTTGGCTGCTGCTTGCAATTGTAAATCATACAATTTTCTTTTGAACTCCAGCTCCTCCCTCAATATCTGTTCTTTTAAGTCCTCGACAGTTTCCTTCCTTTTATACACATTTTGTATGCTGCAGGAAACTGACGAAGTTGCCTTAGTCCGCTCATTGATATTTGATATCTGTGGCCGCCTTCGTGACCACAGTGGTGTTTTATTATTAGGCAACTTTTGAAGTTCTTGTATGTTCTAAAAAATAAAATAAAAATAATTATGATTTTAGGTATGTACCTAAACATCAATTTATGGAAAAAAGTCATTTAGAAAACGTAAACAGTATTTTCCACTTACATCAGGCTTAGGTTCTTCAGCTAAGTTGTCATCAATATTGATACACTCATATATTTGCGGCTGGGTCCTATCTGATATTTCTTCTCTTTGTGTCTGAAAAATAAATGTTTCCATAAAATGTAGGCAACAAAATCATCAATTTTAACATGATGAACAAGTTTATGAGAACATCACAAATATACCTCCAAGTTTATCGGTGCATCACTTATTTGCACATTTGCTTCTTCAAAAGTTTGCCTCAAATCATTTTGAGTGCAAATGACTTTTACATGCACCTTTTCTGTCTTCGGTTCAAACTCAGCATCACAATCTGGTACCCCTAATATTCCTGTGCACCCTCGGCCAAGAATAGAACACACCTGTTCCAGTACAGGGTCAATTTTTAAAATTAATGGACCACCTCCAGTCTGTATGGTGTTATTTTTCATTTGAGCATAATATTTTTTGCTCTCACTTTTTAATTTCTCCCACAAACTATAGTAGGAGTTTATGTTGATGATTTTATAATATTTTCAAATGATAAGTCAGAAACTGATTGTCTTATAGAAGGATTGAGTCAGAAAAAGATTAAAAATCTAGGTCAAGTCAAAAAAAATTTGGGCATGAGGATTAATATTGACAGAAATTCAAATGTAATTACTATAGATCAGGAGCATTATATTGAGCAACTATTAAAGAAGTTTGATATGTCTGATTGTAACATTGCTGAAACTCCTATAGAGTGCAAATTGAATGTTGAAAAATCCAATATATGTGATAACAGACTACCTTATCAAAAATTAATAGGCAGTTTGATGTATTTGGCTGTTTTGACCCGACCAGACATTGCCTATTCAGTCAGTTACCTGAGTCAGTTCAACAACTCTTATTCCACTGTTCACTGGAACTATGCTAAGAGGGTCTTAAAATATTTATTGAAAACAAAACATTATTGTTTCAAATATTCCAGAGGAAAAGCAGAGCTGGAAGGATTTGTGGATGCCGATTGGGCAAGCGATGCTATTGACAGACGGTCATACACAGGATTTTGTTTCACAAAATCTGGTTCTGCTATTTCTTGGGAAAGCAAGAAAAAAAAACTGTTGCTTTAAGCAGTTGTGAGGCTGAATATATGGCTTTATCAGAAGCGTGTCGTGAAGCGATTTATCTAAAGAATTTAGAGTTTGAAATAACAGGTTGTAGTAAAAAGATTATATTGTATAATGACAGTCAGAGTGCATTGAAGTTGTCAAATAATCATCAGTCTCATAGACGTTCCAAACATATTGATGTAAGATATAATTTTATCAGAAATGCTATTAGTGATGACATGGTTGGGACTGAGTATTTGGCAACTGCTAACATGCCTGATGACCTATTGACAAAAGGTTTGCCAGGGATGAAATATTACAAATTTATGAAAACACTTGGTATTGTTGAAAGATAAAATACATTGTTGTATACATAATTTATTCAAGTGTTTAGTGTCTGTTTGAAGATAATTGTTTTGTTTGTTATTTTGATATAGTGGGGGTGTTAAAACTAGATACCAAAATTGAGTTATTACTGGCATGTATTAAAAATATGTGTACTGTTGCTCTTGTCTATGTAAGTTTGTGTGAGAATAAAAGAACTTCACTTGTTAGCTGTCAACCACCGCGTTTTAATAAAAACACTAAAACACCAAATAAAACAGCAAACACCAAATAAAATAAACTGCAACGAAAAAATCATAAGCCTCTTTTTTCGTTGCCGTAGTCGGCAAAACCGTTGAAAAAAACCAGCAAAGAAAAATCATTATTTTGTTCATTAAAATAATATCAATCACACTCGTGATTTTTCGTTTGTACGAACCCTTATTATGGTCCATAATATAAGCGTTACAGCTACTATGTAAGCACATACTGACGGCCTGTGGAACGTAATAATTAACACATACAATCTTAACTATATCCGTTGTATTTTACTGTCTAAGTGTGTGTAAATACTAATAATGAACTAGTTTCCATATTACGAGTAATATTTTAATAGATTATTTAGTAAATCATAAAAAAAATATTACGAAAATGCCCACGCCCAACATCGCGACACGACCATGTTTTACATTTCGATATTATCGTTTTCAACAGACTGAACCCATGACATTTTTAGATATTCGTAAAGCTTGAATCTTGAGGATTTTTTTGATATAATACACTAATACATTAGGTTTTAAATAAAATTGTACTTACATAGTAAACACGCCGCTTGTGAAAACTTCACACTGACTTTAAACCACAGAGTACATTTTTATATACTCGTAGGGTATAGAGTCGTCACTCGCATCATTTTGCGGAATGTATAGCGTATGGCGCCATCTGGTGCTTTGTGCAAGGTACTTCCGCACTAGGCAAATAAGTAATTTCAAATTTTACTTTTTTTTAAATATTGCAATTGAAAATTGCAAGAGGCCTTTGCCCAGCAGTGGGACAGTAATGGCTAATAATAATAATAATAATTGGAAATTAAAATAAAACGAAGTAGATAATACAAAAATCTGTTTTTATTTTTTTAATCTTTTCGTACAGTAAATTAGTGCTAATTTTTGAACTTCATCGTTTTCATCATAATCAGTTCTGGACCCTGCTAATAACTTATTTGTATTTTTGCACCTTACTTGTTTTTTGTGCTCATTAGATTTTATAAAATTGTAGTCAATTACTATTGATAATATAGTTTTCAAGTATTGCATTACATTACTTATATCGGGTTTTTTTCTAAATATACCCATGACCACATCTTGAATATTAGAAAAACACTTTATCAATGCAAGTGATGGATATGTGAGGCAAGTTTTATTTTTCAAATATTCCCTAACCTTTATTGCACTTTCACTACTGTCTTTATTATACAAGGACTCTCTACAGAAACTGCACTTTATTTATAACTTGCGCAGCTCATATCCAGTCACATAATCTATTTGTGCTCTTACTTTTGGATCTCTCCTTTTAATGTCTACATCTTGAAAGATGTGGTCACTATCAATGACTTCCAAATCTACTTCCGTTGTACATACAAGCTGACCTCTCACTTGTCTTAAAAAACAAGATCTTTAAAAATTTTATATGATTCAAGAATCCACTTCACAATTGGACCCTGGTGAATGTACACTAATATTATTAATTAGCAGTGACGCAAAAGCTGCTTCAAATGTAGCACAAGAAGGAGAATTATTTTAGTACCCATGGTTTTTATGCTTCCGAAAAAGTTTTCTATAGGGTCTTGGTTATAATGGCGCATCCAAAGAGATGTCATCTACAAGATATTCTGTTTTATTAATAGCGTGTAACCAGTTTTTAATAGAGGGTACAGTAACTGATTTTCCATTTTTTTTAAACTCATTATGGTTTCACATTTTTTATGGTTCGATCTTGGTGGTACTGGGCCCAGCAGTAGTTTTCTTTTCTCTTTTTAAAGTTATCAAGACTACCGTTCATGGAGTCAAACAATTCATAAAAGAACTTGAGCAGCGCAGCTGTTTCCTCACATTCTTGATCCCTCAAGAATGTGAGGAAACAGCTGCGCTGCTCAAGTTCTTTTATGAATTGTTTGACTCCATGAACGGTAGTACTCCTTGACCTGAAATAACATAGCTGTTGTTAAAATGACCTATATTGCCCCACTGCGCTAAACTTATGCATATAAAAATATACATTTAACTATGAAATAACAAGCTTTCGCCCGCAGCCTCATTTGTGTGTATATGTATATATCCCAATATATACATACATAAGTACATAAGTGACCCGTTTTATAAAACGCCAATTTCATATGTAAACTTTTACTATGGGACCAAAACAGAAATCTCAAAAAAAAAATCAGCTGTTCCTTATAGTTTGATGAGTTATGCGAACATAAATGTGGGGAAATGCAGATTTTTTTTTTCGTGTGTTAATTGTTCGTCATCCTCATCGTCGTCTATAATTATTGAATTTAAAAATAAAGCAGGGCGTCTCACAGCGTCTTGGTGCTAGCCCATCCCAATAACCAAACTAGACAAACAACGTGGGCACAACTGCCGATCGTTCTTCGCCCAGTAAAACATGAGCAGTAGAGAGAGATTACAGTATTCATGACGAAAAATCCTATAATCCCGTTTCAGTCGTCCATTTACCACCTCAACAGGCCACCGGCAAATGGTGCACAACCGCGATTTATTGGCGTCGAGTGTGGTAAGTTGTGAGCCTCTTCTGGTCTGCCATCGTGGCATGATGCCGACATATCCGTGGCTTTCTAAAGATGCGATAGAGTCGCGTAAACCTCGGTCTAATATAAAAACATCACCCGGGTGTAACAGCCAATAAATGAAGACCATAGGCCCGCCGGCCCATCTAGAAGGTGGTTTAAAAAGGTTGCATGCTGTACGTATCTTTTTGAAACGAGAAATTGGAACTCTTTTGTATGAACATATAGGTACCATCACTTATAACAACAGCTTCCTGATTTTTTGCAAACAATGCGTTAGGAACTGCTAGATTTCTTTCAACGATCTGCTCTCTAGAAATATGATCGAATCCCAAGTGGTGAGGGACAAAATCACTATCCAGACACTCCCTAGCCATTTTCATTCTTCGTTCTAGATTTGGACGAGACATGTTGAAAAACGTGGCAAGTCGTTCATTGGATTCTCCAGTTCTCAGTTTGGCAAATATTATACCTGATGCGGTGGATTATGACACCTTTCTGCTAAAAGTGGAGTTTGATTAAATAATCTTTCGAATTCATCTCGTGTGCGGCCTGTCCAATAATGCAATTCTTCACCATGCAACGCATTAAGGTTCTCAAAATCGATAATTCGACTTCTGGGTTTTTTTAGTAATTCTAACATTTCAAAAACTGGTTGGGGACTAAAATCAAAACAACGGTTTGGTGCCGTAAAAAAACATCCCAGGTGTTTTCTTCTAAATGCTCCTGACACACACGTGCGTATGGTGGAACATAATAATAATTATTAATAAGTAACTGCACTTTCAAACTTTTTGGTACTCGCCGACGAGTATTATTTGTGCAATTGTGCACCGTGCAATCATTTGACGTATTCGGGGCTCGGCAGTAATTTCCGGGAAAGGGAAATGTTACGTTTTGTCCTAGAATGTCGTTCTCCATGGGCTGATCTTCCACGGCAGGTGGATTACCCGCCGCAGGTGGATTTCCCACAGCAGGCGCATCTTCCGCAGTAAGCATTGCAGGTAGCGACCCACGGCGAGCTCTTGTCCAATAGTTTTGGCAGAGGTATTCCTCATTATTGAACGTTATCTGGAACCAATAAAAAACTGATAAACAAATAACCCAAGGCATAAGTTATTACTATAATATAAGTTATTACTTACCTCACGTGGCAGAGCTTGAATGATGTTTTGAACTGTATGATGATGGTCGTTATGAAGATCTCCAACGTATAGGTATCTTCTGATTCGTTCCACAGAACGATCACGAAACAAACAGACTCTGTTTTGTGGTTGATACATCGAGTAGTCCAAATAAATAGCCGGGTCAACAGGTGATGCAGATGCGATAGTCCAAATGTAATGCCAGATTGTAAAAAAATAAAGAGATAGATAAGCGCACAGTGCAGTATAAATCGACCTACTTATCTTGGAATTGAAAATCAAGACAGCGATTTACGAATCTATCATTTTCGTATAGAGTGTATTATCTATTACCTAAAGATAATGAGAGCTTACAAAAAAAACTTGCTTCGAGCGAGACTAGCGAGGTCGGGTCTGGACTCGGGAGGTAGAATAAGTAAGATAACAATATTATTTTACGTAAATGTTTAAAAAAATATAAAAAATAAACACCAAAAAGCCATAAGATAAGTTTTTAGATAGTACAAAACCCCGTGGATGTTTTTTTTTTTTAATTGTTTTTAATATCTCATCATGTAAAGTATTCCGATGCCTGGGCAGCATTTGGTCCAAAATGATCAATCTCCTTTATTGGGAATGTATAAATTGATTGCCGGCGACTACTGCGTTCAACTTTAGGGTCAGGAAGTATAATTTTTATGTCATTTTTCCAAACTCCTGCCATATGATTCCACAGGTTCAGCAAATTTATAAAAATCTTTACTCTTTAGTTTTAAATAGGATACAAAATAGTCATATCCCGTTTCTTTAGACTCTTCTAAAAATCCTTGCGACGTAATAACATTTTTTCTTTTTATTTGTCTCTATCAAAAGAACCACATAGTCACCCAATTTAGGGTTTTTTGGCAGACGTTTGGAAATGATTTCATCATCCAAAATCATTGTGTCGTCGTTTTCGCTATCGCTTAAAAATATCTCTCCCCAGAAGAGGATCCACTGGCACAAAAAATTTCATCGCCACTGCTGGTGTCACAATCATGTATTACTACTTTCTCCAATTTCTGTTCTTGCTTTGGTTTCTTTGAAAATATCACTTTTCTTCACTTTCTTTACCTTTACCTTCTTTTTCTCTTCAATCTAATCCTTCTCGCTATCATACTTTTGCCCAATGACCTTCGTCTTTTAGTGTTTCGAGGACCTTTCAGAGAGAGTCTAATCTCTTTAGGTGTAATGAAAGCTGCCCCTTGTCGTGAAGTTGATGGGCTTGGCGAAATAGTAATTCTGAGCACTGAATGCTGTCGCTTTGGTTCTAGTGTGGTCATGGTAGGACGATCTGACTGTTCTTGACCATTGGCGTTTATTTCTAGCTGTTCAAAGTTTGGAAGTTGGTCAGAGACATCTAGAGCACCAAATGGAATCTGAGGACTTCCTGTTTGTAGATCCAAAAAAATAGTAGGTGAAGAGGGCGCGTCGTCTTCAATTTCTGTGAAGTAAAAGTAAAAGGCCATACTAAAAATATAAAAAAACCGAACCTACATTAACAATGTGGGGCAGGATCGAAAGACTGGTGGGCGACTAACAGTTGGAGGACGCGCTCTTCTGTTTCGGTCAGATGTCTGATATTTTCGACGCCAGTCCTTTTTCGGGCAGCGGTGCATTCCGCAGCAGATGTCTGATGATCTTAAGGTTGAAGTGAAATTTGTTCATGTAACAGTAACTTTTTGTGTTGGTATTTAAAGGATTGTAATGATTTCAGGCATCGCATTGGTGGTGGAAGATCATTCCAACAGCGTGTGGCCGCAAACATGAAACATCCTCTGAATGCTGAAGTTCTGTGCATGGGCACCGACAGTGGGCTTACCATGGAGCGAAGACCATACTTTAGCTAGTTTTGTTTCCAATTTAAATTTTCATAAAGATAGTGTGGCTTTTGAGTTGCAATGATACCAAACAATAAGTTGGCTAAATGCAGCTTTCTCCTGGCAGCCATCTTTAATAATTTTAGTTCGTTTGTGTATGGAGTAATGTGATTTATACGCGGGACGTTAACACAAAAACGAACTAACTACTAAAGAAGATAACTCTATTTACTCTACATATGTTTTAAGTATGTTTGATATGTTTATAAGTAATTTTAGGTCAATTTATACTATTTTAAATGAAATCGAAACTGCATTATCATTTACAAAAGTTTCTGTTGTACATCGGACCATTGTTGAGCCATCTGAACTCTTAGCACTGTTAATATTTACTATTTCAGTACAAGAAATATCATGGGAATATGTGACTCAGGGTGGCTGGACAAATCTTCAAAATAGCTCGCATTTAACTAGGTCAATAGGCAGCATGTTGAGCCTGTGCCGCTGCAGCTTCAGGTGGAGCCCGAGCCTCTGCAGCTTCAGGTTGAGCCTGAGCCTCTGCAGCTTCACGTCGAGCCTGAGCCGGCACTTTATGTAACGGCTAAAGACCCTTATTTCAGAATTTGTAACGCTACAGAATCTTAGATAATCGATCGAAAACGTGTGTCCAGCCAGCTTGAAAAACCACTTTTCGATGGTCTCTCAATCTCGGTAACGGAAGTGATTTTGATGACTTTTTGCATATCAACGGGGGTTACATAAATTTGTAACAGGCATCGAGCTAAAAGTTTTGTGATACGTACAGCGGTTGAGTAGAAAAAATCAAAATTCTGTGTCCAGCCAGCTTGAATTTACGTATAAAACTTCTGGCTGGCACTTCCGAATCTCAATAACGGGAGCGTTTTCGAATATGGTTACTTTACTAACATTTATTAACGCAATGTGTAACAGTAATAACGTTTGATTTATGGCGTCACATGTAAGGGTTTACGAGAAATCAATAAAAACTTAATGTCCAGCCAGCCTGAGTTCAAGCTGGCTGGACACATGTATCTCTGCTGCCTGATGATCTACAGCCTTCGAAATGTGTTCAAAATTTTGTACCGGGGACGATAATGATAACCTGAATTTGTAATACGCCAAGTTTCTCCAACTTTGCGTAGTTTCAAAGATATTGATCATTTAAATTTTCACATACAGAATTTGTCATTTTTCAATTTCAAATTCTGAAATAAGGGTGTTTAAACACCCTTATTCCAGAATTTGTAACGCCTTTTATAAGGCAGAAGAAATGGCTGAAGGTACAGAAATGAAACTTAGTGGTATACATTGCGAGGCGGCAAGCCTCCTTGCCGGACTGCCGCCATGGGATCTGGAGGCGATAGTCCTCGCGCGCCTGCATGACTGGCGCGCGGAGGCACTACGCCGGGGGGAAACTCTGCCCCCGCGGCAAATCGCTGCGGAGCGGACGGACCTCCGGCGCGATCTCATGGCGGAATGGAAGGCGCGACTATCGCAACCCAGCGCAGGGCACGCCACGATAGTGGCGATAAGACCCCTCTTTGAGGAGTGGCTAGAGAGGCGTCACGGCGTTCTCACGTACCGCCTGACGCAGGTCCTCTCCGGACACGGATGTTTCGGGAGGTTCCTGCACATCATCAGGCGGGAGGAGACGCCCGGGTGTCACCACTGCCAGGATCGCCCAGAGGACACGGTGGAGCACACGGTGGAGGTCTGCCCTGCTTGGGCGGAGCCCCGCCGTGTCCTCGTAGAGGCGATCGGCAACGGCGGCGACCTCTCGCGTCCGGCCCTGGTGCAAGCCATGGTCCGGGGCGAGAGGGAGTGGGAGGCAGTCACCTCCTTCTGCGAAGCAGTCATGCTAGCGAAGGAGGTGGCGGGGAGGCTGAGGGAGAGAACCTCACGCCTCAGCCGCCGCGGGAGACGCTCCGGGCGTCGGGAGCCGCGTGACGACTCCCGGCCACCGTAGGCGCGGGCCTGCTGGCGGTGAGTAATGAGTAGCTCACCGTCCGATCAGGACCAGGCCCGTGCCGGACGGCGCGTTGTGTTCCACGCGCGCCTCAAAGAGATGTCAGCAAAGGACGGGGCCCGACAGGGCCGAAGCCTGCCAGGGCGGCGGGATCTTCTGAAAGGTTAACCGCTGCCCAGGAACAGAAAGGGCTAAGGATGGAACACGGGTGGGTTTTAGTCAGTAAAAGTCTGACACTCCCTTCCGCTCCGAGCGGAGGTCTGAGCGGGAGGGGTCATTTGATGATTTCCCAGCAAAAAAAAGTGGTATACATTATATATGAGCACTTTATTGAAATTTCTGAAAAAAAGTATATATTCTTGCAAATTAGATGGCAAGTTATTTTTTAAAAAAGCAAAAATCACACCATTTCAATAATAATTTAATAAATTTAGCAAAAACAAAACAAATGCACACGAAATTAAGAAAATAAAAATATCGGTCGCTATGACGGCGCAGGCGTGTTGATAGTCCGACGGCTCTCGAGCGAAAAAAACGGGCGCGCTGTGTGACAGCGCTTCCTTATATACGGCTTGGTTCTTGAGTCCTTCTTATTCACAACACGGCCTCTCCTGACAGGAGGCCGTCCCGGGCTCCTTCCCGATGTCTTCAGCTCTGGTGGTTGGTCTCCAGCACGGGCATGGAGAGCCCTACATCTGCTGGAGGCCCCTCAGGCTCGACGTGAAGCTGTAGTAGCTCAGGCTCGACGTGAAGCTGCAGAGGCTCAGGCTCAACCTGAAGCTGCAGAGGCTCGGGCTCCACCTGAAGCTGCAGCGGCACAGGCTCAACATGCTGCAACGCGTCAGCCTGGGTCCCGGAGGTACCAGGCTGGGAGATAGGCTGGTCGGCTGGCGAGATTAGCTCAAGTGTAGACTCCTCATCTTCATGGTCTGCATCTGCACAGGACATTAAAGGTCATGGCACATTATACCGGCATCGCAATGGCACCGCTCCAAACCAACATTTAACTTGTCATTCATTTAGAGCATTAAATTGTGTGTAGTATAATATATTTCATAACGTCAATATGAAAAAGCCAACGGCGGGCAGTCAGCGCATTTGCCGCTACCATACAACTCGACTCGCAGCCCGCGTGCTGCAAGCGAGTGGATCATGTGCTTACAGCGCGTCGACCGCATGCTTATTACGCGCCGACTCCGAGTCGCCAGCAAAACAACGTCACTGCGCCGTCGCGCAATATCAATATTATAAAGCTGAAGAGTTTGTTTGTTTACTACAGAGTAGGTACCTACTTTTTCGAAAATAATATATATTTTATTTTCCTACTGAGACGCGTGCGAAGCTGCGAGCAGCAACAGCTAGTTATTATTATAAAGAGGAAAGATTTGTACGTAGAATAAGAAACAACTAGTAGTATATAAACTTAATATAAATTATTTTATTTACAGATTTCTATCAACGGGAGTATCTTTTCGAGGTTTAGCGTTTTCCTTTCGTCTTGGAAATAAAACTGTTCAAAAAATAGTGTATGCAACTTGCAGTGCGATTTGGAAAAATCTTCAACAAACACACCAAACCACCTACTACAGATAATTTCAATAACGTTGCTGATAAATATTTTGATAAATGGCAATTTCCTAATTGTGTAGGAGCCATTGATGGCAAACATTGTAGAATAAAAAATCCCCCACATGCGGGTTCATCCTACTATAACTACAAGCAGTTTTTTTCAATGCATCTTCAGGCGTTGGTTGATGCTGACAAAAGATTTTTGGTCGTAGAAGTTGGAGGGCGAGGAAGACAGAGTGATGGTGGCACATTTCATTATTCAAATCTTAACAAAGCATCAGAAAATAATAAAATGAATATGCCTCTCCCAAGGACATTGCCAGGAACAGAAATAATTTTACCTATGGTAATAATAGGCGATGAAGCGTATCCTCTAAAACAATATTTGATGCGGCCATATCCACAAAGCGTACTGAACCCTCAGAATGAAATATTTAATAAAAGATTATCAAGAGCGAGAAAATGCGTTGAATGTGCATTCGGTATACTATGTGCCAAGTGGAGAATTTTAAATAAAGCCATAGAAACTGATTGCAAACATGCTCGCCTAATAATTAAAACAACGTGCTTATTGCATAATATTATAATTGTTCAAGATGGCTCCAACGATTATTATTACTCAAACATAACCTCAAATAACATAACCACAAATGTGAATGAAACTCGCCGACATCGCAGAAACAACGTAAATGTAAGGGAAAAAAAAGAGTATTTTGTAAATAACAATTTGTAACATGAAAATTACACGTACCTTCAACATTCCCGAAATGGCGTTTTATTTCTTCCCAACACTTTATTATAACTCTTTTGTTTTTATGGTGTACGTTTTTACTGTCCCATATAGCCGGTTTTGATAAAATAAAAGATATTAACTCTTCATTGTCAACTTCCATAATTTCTATATTATTACTGTGATAAAAATGCAACACTATGCAAGTACCCGCGCGAGCGGCGAAATCCAACTAGTTTGTTCTCGTCGCTCCGCGCCGCCACCGCTCTGCCGCCGCCCGTGCATCGCTCGATCGCGCCGCTCCGCCATCGCCCGTTTCGTACACAGCGCGTAATGTTTTAATACATTTGATTACATCGCTGTCGCGCCGCCCCGCCGTCGCTCCGGCCGTCGCAAGTTTCGTACCCGCAGACTAAAAACCACGACGTGAAGCTTGTCTCGACAAATTAGCGGGTGAGTCATATATCAAGGCGCATCTTGATATTCAGCTAAGAAAATGCCCCACAATGTGGCATTACTTAGCGGAGTCAGAGGCTAGCCGCGAGGCGTACTCGTAACTCGATTTGGTCAGGTAAGAGGCACTACGTGAAGCTTATCCCAACACAATACAATACAACACAAACACATATGAAGCTTCATATACAAAACTGGCATAAAGCACTCACCATTGAAGTAAGCAGCACATACTTCAGGAGTCCACTCTCCACGCCAAGGAATCATGTACTCCGCAGCCGCCTGCGTGTACTTCCCATATGAGCCGGCCAGGAGTTGGACCTCGTAGCGCCCTTGTGACAGCGTCTTCGCGATGCGGTAGGGGCCTCGCATACAGGTATCCAACTTCCCGGTCGATTGAGCCTGCTTTCGCACAAAAACCAAATCATTTAAATCAAACGCTCGGGGAGGCTTCCTCCCTTGATTAACGTAAGCATCTTGCTGGTGCTGATTCTGCCTAAGCCGCTCCGTTGCTCTCTGTCCACTCATTTCACGTAGGGTCTCTCTATTAGGACTGGAACCCTCAAACGCAACATCACGTACCAAACTTCTTATAAGCGGAGTAGCTGCCTCAATACCCGCCAGCAGATTGAGGGCGGAGCATTGTGTAGTTCTATGCTTGGTGATATTGAGTACCAACTGGATTTTCTGAATAACAGTCGGCCAGGCATTTTGTCGATAGTTAGTTTCGACACGTATCATATTTAAAACCGTTCGACAATAACGCTCGACTTGCCCATTAGATTGGTGCATCTCAGGCGATAACTATTAAGACATGACGGTACCAATCGGCTTCAGGGAGAGGTCCCAAGGCATCCATATGAATGGTTTCAAAGGGTAGGTCTGGCTTTTCCCAAGAACTAATAGGTTGGAATGGGGCTCGTGCGACCTTCTAAGCGCAATGAACACTAGGCAATGTGAAATATATTTTAAAACAAAATTACGCAAACCAGGGAACCAGAAGTGCTTTGTAATTAAATCAACCGTTTTATCAACCCCAAAATGATTATGTTCATCGTGGAACACACGAAGTAGACTAAGCCGATGTCCTTTAGGGATGTAACAAAGGAAACGGGAGGATTCGCCGGTAGGGGAATAATTTACGTACAGGACATCGTTCTTGACAATATATCGCGTGGCATCCAGTTGCCCGTCATTGAGTCTTTGTATAAGAGTCCGAGTTTCTTCGTCGGCAGCCCGCGCAATCCGTGCCCAATTCTGAGGTTTTTGAATTGTACACACATTGACAGGGTTCCGACTCACATAATCAGCGTGGGACATAAGTGTGCCTTTGCGATAATCTAAGCCAAAATCAAAATCTTGGAGACCCACCATCGGGCTACCCTGGGTAATAAATCTCTCTTGCGCGTGTGTGAGCTTTTTAAATCTTTTAAATATATTTAGCAAATTAAATCTTTTCTAAGCTCCCTGAAACTATCCCACTAGGGAAAATTGACTAATTCGCGAAAAATATTTTTTCGATATTGACTTTGTAAAAATTTTCAATAAGACTCCCTTTAAAAAACACTATTTTAATTTTCATTCAAAATTTTCAGTTAAATCCAAGTTGTTTATAGTTTAAATAGATACTTACCTGCCTTAGCTGTACTCCCGTGCGCGTTCCTCAAACTCGAGTCCCGTTTTGGTAGTGTTATTCCAGGTTTCCACATACATTTCGGTCATAAAATACGTTTTTTCAGTTAAATTCCCGATTTATCTTCTGGATAAATTCCAGAAACACCATAGTTCGCTAGCCCGCGCGGAGACGCGTCTTTTGACACCTCGCCCGTGCGCCTAGCCCATATAGAACAGCAAAAATAGACATAAATACCCTAACAGGTTCCAAATGCGTATGCAACTGACTGACGTAAACGGACGTTGTGACGAGTGACTTTCGTTTAATTTCGTGAAGGATCGGGAAAACTCGGGAGCAGCGGCGGACGCGCAGGGGCGAATGGGTGTGGCTTATTCCTAGTGAAACATGATAATTGGCTCCCAATTATTAGTTTGTGCAACCATTGGGCAATTTTAAAAACGTTGAAAACTCCACCAATCTAATTGCCAAGGATACTTTCTTTCACTCCACGGCGCGTCGTAGTTATATTTATGTATAGGGTTTACGTTGACGTGCTGCCGTGTGTACACTGACATTAATTTAATTTATCCGACATTAAATATGACAGCACCAGAACTATGCAACTTATTCCAATGCCTCACAATCGGACACTCCACCTTCTCTGTTATGGTGTTTAGAAGGCCATTCACACACATCAGGGAGGCCACTCTCTTGCGCACAATAGTCCTACAGCAGTCGGTGTTGGCCTTCGCAAACATGTGACAACACACAACAACATCGATGCACTACAGTATCGCGGCAACCCCATCCGCATCCTAAACCCATTATTGTAGAGGACACGCAGGGCATTGAAAGCCTTCTGCGTATAGCGGACCCACAGGCTGCAGGTGTACATTGTCTGGCAGTACGCCTTAAACAGAGTACATAATTTTAACATAATACTTTGCTAACAAAATGTTTCAAGCTCTTTTTTGTTGCAACTCGTACTATATAACCCAATCACATTTATTTTAATTCTTGGTCCTCAACAAAATATTCACATTCCATTAAATTAATTGGAATCTCTGTAGGTTCCAAATTTTCTTTTTCTTCTTGATCTTTTAAACATTCAGAGTTGTAATAGCTATGCAATGTTTCGTAGTCTGAATTGTTTGTGTCATCTAATGCAATAGTAGAATCTGCAGAAGTTGAACTCAAATCGCAAATAAATTGTTTCTTTTTACGTTTCACAGAAACGTGCTCTTATGCTCTCTTTTCTCCTTTAAAATTCTTTTTTTAAATGATTTTCGTTCTTTTTGTATCAGTGTTTTCCTCCTTAATTTTCAGACTTTTGGTCGCCTTTCCTTGCAGACATTTTGGCAAATCTCGATTACACTTAGCCATAAATGGCGTATTTTCAGTCCTAGAAACCTCACCCAAAAAACGAACAGCTGAAGTTGGCATTGCAGCCTTAATTATCACATCGGAGAGTATAGTTATTCTGGGCTTAGTTATTTTTTTAGAAATCCTACTTGTCCCAGCAATTGGTTCCGTTTCTCCTATGTAATTGGGTAAGTTACCATTATTTTCAGACATTAACGGATATGTACTGCTACTAGTGGCAAGTTCCGAAATTTGAAAATCATTCGTATCCGTCACTTTATCCACAGCTGGGTACTTTGATCATTTAAACATAAAACACTTTCGGGTATTTTATTTTTGTTTATTCTCTTTTTGAATTACCCTTCAATGTACTCGTATCTTTCTTGCCACAAATTATATTCAAATCAGTAATTGTCCCCGATTTTCCTGGTTCACATTTGACTTTCTTATTTCTTTTAACTTCCATCGGCTTTGGTGCTATCATTTCTTTTAAATGATATATCAGTGCCAGATCAAGTCCATACGATACTATTTCCTCTTGCAGTTCTGGGATGTTCCATACGTTTTGACCGCGTAGGTATTGCACTTTTCTATGAAACAGAAGATTCTTTTTTTGATAACCGACGAATAATTTATACGCTATGGGGTCTAAACTTATTTGCTGAATCCATGGTTACAGTTTGCGCGTCGATGTCCCTGCGACCCTGTATAAGATGTTGGCAAAGATGTATCTTAAAAAAAACTCTTAAGAGTGAGTTGCATCAACAAACTATAGCGACAACCAACGTTTTGACAGCCATCAAATCTCTGGTTAAGCGAAATTCGAGTTGCATAATTTTGACAATTATTATATTGACGTCATAAATAACTATAACAAGCGATTATAACGATAATCAATGCTTTGACAGCTGTCATATCTCCGGTTAATCGAAATTCAGGTTTCATCATTATAACAATAATTATAATTGGTAAAATTACGTCACAAATAACTATAACATTAATCGCCCAACTTCGGGCGGTTCAGGGCTATAGTTACGGTTAGTGTCATCATTTCTTTGGAGTTTGGCATTGAATTCCTTTGCAATGTTGTCCCATGCTTGTTTTTTTTTTTTTTTTTGTTTTGTGCTAGTCTCGTCTGTTCTTTGCACATCAAAAATGTGTTTTTCTACAAAGATTTGTAATCTAGTTACTTCTACGTTGCTAAACTTTAACAATTCAGTGCAATGATCATATTGGTTCCATAAGCACAATCAGCCTTTATAGTTTCCACTGCTGGGACACAGGCTTTCTCTCGATGGGAGGGAGTGGGCCGTAACGTAATCCACCACAGGGAGAGCCGTTCTTAACTGTGATATTTCACATAATTAGGATAACGAAAATTTTATCAGCCTAGGGTAATTTAGGAACAGTCACATGTTCCATCACGCGGGGCCAGTGCGGGTTGGTAGATGTCACCTGTCTTCGGTTTCCTCACAATGTTTTCCTTCGCCGTTTTGAGAGCAGTGGTGATGAAATAATTTACACAAAGTGCCTGTCTGGGGTCGAACTTACGATCTACAAGCTGTAAGTCGCAACTGTTACAATGGAGCCGCCAGTGCTCAGCGATAAATAGTAGGATTAAAGGGTGTTTTGAACGGTCTTGTTCGACTTGTTGATGTGCCAGGGTCTGCTTAGGGCTTCGGATGCAACATCCGAAGTATTTGAATAAAACGCAGCAACCTTGTTTACACGGTATATTTGGCAAGACTGAATTATAGACATACATGGGTAGCTCGCGAATGAGAGATAAATTGAACTAGCTCTTGAATCACATTCTAGCTCTCAGTCGCTCACTCGTTCACGAAAAATCTTAACACTTCGAGTTAAAAAATCATTCAACGCCATCTATCGACGCATGGAGAAATCAATTTTGTAAAACTGTGCCATTCAGTTGACGCAGTGCGTACAAGGTTATACAGTCTAAAATCAAACATCACGATAGTGTACACTGTGTACATAACAAAGCATTTTTATTACTGTAAGTACTTATATTAATTTCAACGTCAGACGAGTTAGAAGTAGGTAATATTTTCATGTAAAAAAGATGCAGGTCGCTCCACCGATAAAAAGTTAAACCGCACACTCCACATTACATGTGCACAACAGCCAACAGTACCAACGTCTGCCCACCAAACAGCTGCAACAGTATCCAGCAAGAGCAGCTTGCTGTTAGAAATTGATGTTCTAGGTACCTAAATAATGTACATAAAGGTCTCTTTATGTACATTATTTAGGTACCTACGGTCCTAGTTAGAATACGTTTATTGTCTTACACAAATCTTCTCTGTCTAGAGAAGATTTGTGTAAGACAATAAACGTATTCTAACTAATATTATTATTGTTCTTTTTGGTGTGCTGGAATCCACTGCAAAACAATGTGCTTTCCCATATCAGGCACAGTATGCGTTTGTTGTGAAAATCGGCACAGAATATAATATTCCTATATCCAAATCTCCATAATGTATAAACGGTTTCAATACTTTCTTGCATCGTCTAAACGCACTTTCGTTAAACTGCACTAAAGATGGTTTGACTTGCGTTCGTGAATCCTTGCGTTCACTAGTTACCACACATCTGCAGCAGTCTCGGGCAATGTCTATGTCGGGGAAACTTAAATACCGCACCCTCCACATTACATGTGCACAACAGCCAACAGTACCAATGTCTGCCCGCCAAACAGTTGCCGCGCATCTGCAGCAGTCTCGGGCAATGTCTTCGCAAATTGCGTTGAATAAATGCTCTAATGCTGTAATGAATCTTCCAATAACTCAATATTTCAATTAGGTACATACAGGAAAACAGAAATATCAATTTCATGCAATTCGAATGAAACGGGAACATAAAATGAATGTTATTCTCACTTGACACGTCTTGTCCTTCTGACAGTGTCAGATAGTGATGCGGCTCGATTTTATTTAACTCGCTAAATATAACTATAAAAGTTCATTTTCTCTCAATGTGCCACGATTATTTAGTCGCGATTAGATAAATATCACCAACACTGCCACACTAGTTAACTGTCATTCTTGGATAATAAACCAGGGAATTTGGCACTGTTTCTGACTAAGCTTCTGGATGTCAGGCGTAGCTTCGGGCACTCTAACGTACTGTACATTACTAGGGAGCGTCTTTGGTTTGAGATAATTTCGGACTGTAGAAGATGAACGTCCCATGTCTCTCATTTTAAACCGACCTCTCAGCTCAAAAAGAACGGTATTAACCCTACTCATTAATTCAGGACATATCTTTAGACGGGCTGCTGTAGTGTCACCGTCAGGAAACTCAAACCCTTCAATTCTTGGCCTAGCCTCAGCAGGTAAAACATCCGCAGGCCCATGTCCTAACAGATTTAATGTTGGTTGTGCTCCGGGTGGAATTAACGCGGCAGGCAGAGGTGGTATCTCTGGCTCATTTTGCTGCCTTCGTGAATTTAATACTCTATTTGATGTAACCAAAGGGGATATGTAACATTCATAGACATTGTGGTTCTCTGGTGTCACAACGCCAAACGATCCTGCAGTTATATTATCCTCTGCGGCTTGAGGTACTGCTACATTGGGCAGATTAAATTTAATTTCCTCCCCTCCTACTGTTGTAGTGTTACAAACACTTGTTATGTAATGAAAAAGGTTATCAGGGATGCACAAATCCTCCGGTAATAAATCTTGGCAACGAAAGCCATCTAATTTTCTTTCACCGTTATCTAATGTCAAATCCATGAGGTAACAATTTAAAATCGTTACCATTGAGTGCTGGAACATAGAAAAAGGCATTCGCCTGTCCAGTCTGGGGTCTACTCCTCTGAGTGACTCGTATGTACGCTCGACCTGATCGATATACCCACTGAACTCGAAGTTCTGGCTGTATGTCTCTTGGACTGGTATCGAACTGGTGTGAGGGCCGAGATCGTATAGCGGCTCATCCACTGGAGCCGTCTCTTCTTTTGACCGAAAGTCATAAGACACAGCGGTATTGGACTTCGCTTCTTTGGTGTCCCGTTTCGGTTTTCTTTTCCTCCAGGCAGCACTACGTTCTGTGCGTCCCCGGGGTTGTATTGGGCGGTCTTCAAACTCACGGACGTCATTCCAGTCAGTATTGAAATTTTGTCTTTGCTGGTATTCGTACGCCCTGGTCTGATTTCTGTTACCGCGAATAGCACCACTAGCGGGCTTACCACGCTGAATTGGTTGCTGTCTTCCAGTTATCTGGGTATCATTATTGTTTGCCATCCTGGCTGCAATGTGCAATTAAGTATGTTAAAATAGATATATTTCGTGTAATAAGCCGTTAAAACGTTACTGTGATGTACAGAGTCACAGAGTTTTAATAAGACAAAATACATGTTCTGTGGGTTATTGCTATTAGTTGGGAAAGTGTAATATTTTATCATTGATTATCAGATCAACCTGATAATCAGTGGAATCTGAGTAGGACACAACGCTCTCTACAAAGTCGAACAAAGACAATCTTAGCCGAATGTCACACCGATGCACCAATATAGAACGGTTATTGTATTTTGGATCTTGCTATAATTCTTTTCTTGGAGTTTTTTTTTGTGCATTTCTAACGTACGAAGCTGCTGCAAACCTCTCTCTAGTACCTACAACCAACTTGAATTAAGTTTTCGAATTACATAATCGAGACAATCGAGTCCATTTATGACTGAGTAACATCACTAGAGCCAACAAAAGAAAGCGTATGGCAACAAGCTTGAAGTGTTGCCCTTGTCAAAAAAATTACCCTACTTTAACGAAAAGAGATCCTGGAAGGATATAGAGCTAACAAAAAAATATATATAATTTTTATGAATATGGATAAATTATATTAGTATTACTGTTATTTATTTTATTACTAAATAAAAACAGTTTTGGTTACCACCTCAGACTGTGACTTATACATAATGTAATAATTATGTTTTTATATTTGAAAACACGTTGCGTTTAATGAGTAATCCCGCCGAAAAAATAAGTTTGATCTTGGTTATTTTTGAAAGTGTGATGACAAAAAGTTTGAAGTGTTGTTCCTGTCAAAAAAAATACCCACGAACATTTCGGGGAAATAAGACGTCTTATCACTTGTCACCCTTTTAATTTTAACTTTTTACATTTTAAATGATGGTGCAACAACAGATAGTTAGAATCTATGGTCAACTTATTGTTAAAATTAAAATTAACTTTGACATAACTATAACGGAGCTTTTGATGCAACTCACCCTTAGAGAAACTGTAGTACTGCCGACCCTTCAAAAGCAGTACCATTCCCCCTTTACGATGAATGTATTTTATATCTAATCCATATTTTATCCAAATAATTACAAAATGCAAAATGCAAACAGGATAATAATTTGAGTGGTCATGTGGCATGTGTCATCAAATTGACATAATGTTTTATTTATAATTATTGTACAATAACACTGCAATGTAAAAAAAAAGTTGATAAAAAGTTCAAATAGCCACTCAGTTTGACTATCCAGAACAGAATCAGGGCTGCAAGGTGCAAAAAAGTTGTGATCGTACGCAACCTACAAAAAAAATCGTACGCCAAGGAAATTTTGAAATTAAAACATCGTACAATCTAGAATCACAAATTTTTTATTAAAAATAACTAAAATTCGTTTAGTTTGGAAAAGAACGGCAATAAAACTATTTATCAGATTTATACAAATTTTCTGTGGTCATATTTTTTAACATTTCTGTTGTTGGCTTAAACTTCGTGCAATTTTCGTTTCTTCTTATTAATTGCTTGGCTAATAATGTTCCCTTCAGTGTTTCATTCGATAAACTGTTTCTAAGTTTTGTTTTGATTAAATTTACTTCGCTGAATGCTCTTTCACAATCTACACTAGAATGGGGCAAACATAACAAATTTAAAGCAAATTGAGCCAGTGTTTTATAATTTTCAAATTGTTTTTTGATGACACCCCAAAACTCGTCGGTATTCATAGATAAATCAATTTTATCTAAAATGTTGGGAAAACTGCGCCATTCGTCATCTATTGCCTGCATCATTTGAATGTCGTCGGGTTTTACAATTCTTGGAACAAGTATCATGAGCGGCTGTAAGGTAGGTAATTTATTCCTGTAATTACTGGAAGCAGCATTGGTAGGTTCAATACAGTCAATTTTTGATAGAATGGGATCATCTAGGTCATATCTTTTTTTAATTTCGTTACCGCTTGTGATTAGAAAATGCCTACAGCGATGAAAAAACTCCGTGGCAGGAATCTGACGACGAAATTCAGGCTGTGTAATTTTGTTCATCACTCGAATTCCCAAATAAATTTGATCATCTTTTAACCATTTTTCTTGACGTTCAATATCAATAGTAGAAAGCTCAGTTTTGTTTACATAATCACGATCCAAAATACATAGCAAAATATCTTTAATCATTTCGCGCACCTTTTCGTTTAAAGTTGTAATCACTACTTTTTCCGATTGAAAAAGTTTATTGAAGTTGGTAAATTTGGGCAATATCCAAGATAGGAACAGGTAATAAAGCTGCATGAATGGATCATTTAAACTATTAAATATCAGTTCTGTTGAAACAAGACGTTCAGTCAACCAACAGTCAGTAAAGAACAATTTTAATGCATCCCATTGTTCTAATAATCGATCTACAACCGCCACCAATGACAACCAACGTGTTTGCGAAGGATGCAAAATCTTGTGAGGCGAAGCACTCACAAATTCTTGAAACTGTTGAAGGCGAAATTGCCTTTTTGAACTGTTTTTGAAAAAACTGTAAATCTCTCTCGCTAAATCTTCGCAACGCCTTGGTAATTGTTTGCACGATTCAGATGCGCAAAGGTGTGCAGAGTGGCAAACACATTTCATTACAAATATACCTGGCAAATTTTTCTTGAGTCTGCTCGCCACAGAGTTATTCCCACCCATCATCACGTTGCAACCGTCTGCACCAAAACCAATCATATTTTCAGTCGATATATCCCGGCCAGAAAAAGACTTCATCAGTATGTTGAACAAATTTTCCCCAGTAGCACCTTCTTCTGCTGTTTTTTCATCATCAGAGCTGAATATTTTGCATAGATCCCAAAACTTACTCACAATTTTATTTTCCTCAACGTCATAATATCTAACAATTATACAACTAGCTTTGTGAGTGCTGACATCTGTTGACTCGTCAGACATAGCACTGAATTTCTCAGTTTTCAGTTTTTCGGCTAGAGACGATTTTTCACTTTGACCAATTACTTCGGTGATTATAGCTTTAGCTTTTGTTCTTTTCATAGCAATTTTATGTTCCACGCCGAAATCTTCCAATATGCCATTTATTTAATCTGACATATGATCTGCAGTTTGGAACGCAATATTATGCTCAGCTAGAAAACCAGCCAGCTTGATTTCAGTCGCCGTGACAACTTTATTTTTCGGCATAACTCCTTTAGTAACAAATGCGGACATGATATTACGCTGTTTTGTTTTGCTTAGTATTGCATGGCTTTTATATGCTTTTGCCTTGAAGAGTGTAATTTTAAAACTCCATATTCTGAAACCATTTCGACGTCACAAACAGTGCACCTGGCTTTAAATTGATTTTTACCAGGTCCTAACCAGTCCTTAAAAATGTCTAGTTTTTCCCAATCAGGACGATACTTCTGTGTCCTGTGTTTATCCCTCTCTGCTACAGTAAGCTCTCCTCTTTTAGGCAATTTCTTTTTTGGAGTTCTCGGCGCAGGTCGCTCGTCTTCACTTTGGTCACTCATTCTTGCTTGACCACAAACAACAAAATACAAAAAAGCACTCAAGTCAGTATACAGATTCAAATAGGATATTTATACTACGTATGTACACGTACAGATCGAGACTGACGAGGAAAACAGGTTTTTGACAAGTCGTAATTATTCCCGAAAGAAAAAAATAATAAGTTTCGTAAAAATGCAAACAAATACAGTCTTTAAATGATTACGCAAAGAGTCTTAATTCAAGTAAAAGATCTAGGCGTTAGGTTGTTGGGGAATTCCCCGAAACACATACGTGCCAGTACGTAATGAAACGAACGTGCTCCATCGTTTCATTATGAAATGTTGCCAGGTATGTAAAAATCGTACATTTTCTGTACGATCCTGGTCTAGCGATCGTACATGAGTAAAAATGCCAAAAAATCGTACGAGTACGATTTAAATCGTACATCTGGCAGCCCTGAACAGAATTCCAGTTTGGCCACATAAAGTAATAAGCACTTGCCGTGGACGCCACAACTACATACAGGGTGTAAGGAGATCGCTTCCGAAGCCAGAACGTAGATTATATACAACCTTTAAGCAAACGGATACCACTAACCTTTCGCTTTAAATTGATTATTTTCAAGACTTCATATTTCGCAAACACGCAATGGATACCGTACAAAACGTGAGGTCACTGACACGCAAGGCAACGTCGCGCAACCGCGCGTCTCGCGTCGCGTGCGCCGAGCACTCCGTACGGCCGTCACGGGATTTATACGGAATTTACAAACACCACTTTCAAAATGCCTACCCCTACAACACTTCACAAAATTTTGAATTTTGGTCGCATTCGTAGCCCACTTTTAAACATTAAAGTTGACAGAGGCATTTTACGTACCTGTCTAAATTCTTTGCGATCTAATGAGGTTTGGCTCGAACTGCGCTCCATACATTTCAATACATAGCTGGGCCCGTCCCTGTGTCGAGCCGTGAACACGAGGCATTAATGTAGGATCCTCAACACATTCTGCACGTAGTTTATTAAACACGCTCACTATTTTGTCCCGCATTTCTTCAGCACTGTCACATTCCCGATCAAACACTCTTTCTTTCACATACCCCCACAAAAAGAAGTCCAAATGTGTTAAGTCGGATGAACGAGCTGGCCAGGCGTGCGGCCCTAGATTTCCGATCCAGCAGTCATCAAAAAGCTCAGTGAGACGCGCGCCACGGGCTTCTCCTAAACACATCAACATGTTGCCGCATTCACGAGCACTGTACACGTATGCCTAAGGCATTGTTAAAAACAACAAAAAAATATTACTAAAAAACAATAAAACAGCACTAAAAACGTAACAATAATAACTAAACACAAAACTAACAAAACAGTAATAATACGATTCAATGGCTATCGATCGATTAACGCACGTTCGCTCACGAACCGAGTCGGAAAGAAACTAACTAAGTAACTAGATTACTGAAGAAGTACTATGAAGATCAAACATGCCGCCTGCATGCGATGCCGGCCGACAAAAGATACCGACGCGCGGTGCCGCCGGCGCGTCGACGCAGAGTCAGATAGCGGTGTCTTTTGATGTGCAAAGATCAACAAATTACAGAGGAGAAAATGTCAAAAGAATAATTATGAAATCAGAAACCAATTAATTTTAATTGTTAGGAAAATGTAGACACTTATTTTTTGAGATTTATTAGGTACAAACTGTTTTTATTTTCTAACTTTAAAATAAGATTTAACGGGTTTCTTAGATTAAATTAATTTGATTATCCATTTTAAATTGATTGGGTTTACTTACTAAATGAAGGATGCAGTTATTGTAATAAATGAGCGCGCGTCGTGTGACTCTAATTGCATTGACATAAAGTTCAAATTCAATTGAATCACGCGCGCTAGTTGCTTCAAACTGTACACGCGATCTTTCACTTTATTTCATTCACTATCGATTATCGACTTACATACAAAACTGTTATTAAATAACAGTTTTGTATGTGACCAATTTGTGAAACCACAATTTTTCATTGGTATATAAAGCATCAACACAGATTTCACACTTAATCATTTTAGTTAATTTTCGTGCAATCCAACCAGAAATGTAACCTGTTATTTGTTTAATTGACTCTGAACAATTTTCACTGTTCAACATTTCAGAAAGAATATTAATATTGTTTTCACATTTTTCATTAGATGAAGGAATATCTAAAATATTTTTAGTTTCGTCTAAATCTAAAGCATGAAGATGATGAATTAATATTTTCGATCCTTGATGATGAGGATTTAAGTGTAGGGATATGTTCCATAGGAATGCAATTTCCACTAAAAGAGCTGCGTAATTCTAGGTGATTGAATTTTTTTTTGTACAATCCATAAAATTGTACTGTGTTTGTATTATTTTTTATATTTTATTATTATATTATTTATTATAACCAGCTTGTCGCCTGATAATACCAAAAAAAAGTACATCGCAACTTACGCTACTTATGTTCGTGAACGGGCGCCGTTGGTTGAGACTGGTCATCTCTTAACTGCCCGGGCTTATTTTTAATGTTATAAATTGTTTCTTTTTTTTACATTGTTCTCACATATAGAAGCAATAAGAATAATGTACCCAGGATTTTGTAATAATATCTTGATTTAAAAGAGTGTCCGTAGAGTTTCTTGCCCGTTCTTCTCCATAGAGATCTACGTTTTTGGAATGGGCGACTAGCTTCAACTTTCTGACTAACTGACCGACTATTTAATTTTGACAATTCAAAAGTGCCTGTAAATGGTTTAATTGAAATAAATGATTTGAGTTTGAGTTTGAGCTTACTATAGTACGCTAATAATTAATAATACAATTAATTATCCATTTATTTCAGGCATCAAGGCCCATATAAACACATACAATACAATATTAATATAACTTAAAAATACTATAAATACACACAACATTATAATTACACTTAAAACTAACTAATGCACACGAAGTGTCTGCGTCGTGTTTCGCTGACTGGTGTCATGTAGCCGGCCACGAAACCGGCGGTACACCTTCGGTCCCTTCGGCCAGAACTCTTCCTTGAGGAACTTCTCGAGATGATGCTGGTGCTGATGCTAATGCTGGTGTTTGTCCTGTTAATGTTGTTGCAATTACATAAGTGGTGAACAGATGTTTTAAACTTTGAATGCAAATAAAAAAACCTAAAAAGCCAGTTTTAGATTTGCATTCAACTATGGCTTTTTTGGATATGTTAAATATAATTCTTTGTCTTATTATGCGCTTTGTTTTATTGTAAATACGTAATGACAAAATATATTCCTTGGACTTCTCCAAAAAATTTAAAATTAGCGAAGAATTATTTGAAGTAATGGGTTTTTTAAAATCATATTTTCCTGATGATCTGGAATTAAAAATATCAAATAAATAATTGAAGATTGAGACAAACTCTACATAGGTTCTGTGTTTTTAATTTTGGATGACGCTATCAATTGATCAAAGAGTTCTAAAGCACGGGCTATACTTCTGCTTAATAGCTGTGTGGGTAATTTAACTTTAATTATTTCATTTCGAAAGTTTAGATGTCTTTGTGAGAGTTTATTAGCAGGACATTGCCCATCTCCCATACATCGTCGGGCCCATAATGTGATGAACCGTTAAAAGTTCCAAATGAGTGTTATTTGTTAGATTAAAACATCAACTTTAAGCTACATTAGTTTCAGTTTCATTGACAATTGCGTTATCAAGTTATATGGGGTCGAATCTAAGGTGAGGTTATGTTAGGGATTTTGCAATTATCAATCTGGTAATGTTCAGATGACTAATAGTAAACTCTTGAGATAGGTTTTCATTACATAAAATAAACGTGTGAATGATATACAGTGGATGATGCATTAGTAGGAGGTACTTACCTACTTATAGAAAAACATAGAACAACTATTTTTTACAAATGTGTTATTGTAAGAATTATACTTAATGATTATTAAGTACTTCTATTTATTTATTCATCTTAATTATCTGACATGTCCATTTCCATATTCCCCTGGAAACAAGAAATATTCGGACCCAACTGGACCACGAATTCCCCCAGCTACAAATAAGGAACCAGAAAAATTCGGAACTGATGTTACTTGGATAGGTTTTATTCCATTAGGCTTGACGTAACTGTCACTGCTACAAATCAAGTGTATCTGGACATCAGCAGTAATTTTACTAATGTCTAAATTATTTGCAGTTTTAGTTATTTTTATACCAGGGCGTTCTGAAAACGTATGACCCAATAGGACAGGATAGTTAATGAGATTATCGTCAACTATTAATACCTCGACATCGTTTTCAACGATATTCTGCACCTCAATAGTCACTTTAGAATTACCCGCAGGCTGATACGGTATGTTGCCAAGTCCCTTCAATAGTGGTAAGTTTCTACCAGTTGTGAAATTGATTCCTAATCTCATGGCATCAGAAAAACGTATTAACGTACATTCACTACCTAAATCTAAATGGCACTGCACCTTTACTCCATTTAAGATAATGGGGAAGGTGTATATACTGGATGTGATCCGACTAGCAATATTAAGCACAGATTTTTCCTTATCGTTTCTTTGGGGTATATTCGCTTTTGGGCAAGCATTTGCCAAATGTCCCAAAAATTGACAGTGAGTATACCTTATCGTAGGCTTATTTATTACATTTATAACTGGGGTGACCAGGCTGATTACAATTAAAGCAAACCATGACACTATCCTCCGATTTGTTTGTTTTGTTAGTTCCCTTTGTATTCGCGTGAATAGTAGAACGTTTATCTTTATCTTTACCCGACCTATCAGGCTCCCTAGGAGTTCCCGGTTTTACATTTTTAAGAAATTTCAATAACTGTTCTGGCTCTGAAAACTGCGCCGCTTGGGCCCCCCTAACCTTATACCTCGGTCCTCAATCCCATATACTATACAGTCTACAGCATCTTTACCATGAATATTGCAGCGATTGAGTAGGTTAATTTTTACGTAATAGTATAACTCAGAGGATTCGCCAAAACGTAATTTCTTATTCAACATCTCTGTAAGTAATTCTCCATAGTTTTGACTAGACGGAAATGTCTCTATTAATTTAGCCTTCCACTCTTCCCAAGAATGCAAGAGGGTTGGCAAACTTTGATACTACGTCTTGGCGATGCCCGTGAGTTTAGGTAGAGCGTAATGTATGACCTGTCTTTCCGACCACTCGTATATATTCGACTATATTCTTCGACTTTAGATATCCATGCATTAATAGTTTGCTCTTTGATCATTGGGTCAAATTCAGGTATAACCTGGTTTAAAGACGAAAACTTCTCACTCGAACCAAACTTCGAAGACTTCATAATATCTAAGAATGACTCAATTAATAAAGTAGTATTTCGATTGCTTACATCAAATCTGATTCGTTTCGCTTCATCAGCCTCGCCGTCACGATCAGAACTATGCTTCGCTCCGCCACGTTTCTGATGCTGGACGCCCCGACGCTTGCTGCTAAGTCCGCTGTCGCGCCGGTCTCGTGTTCGTCTCGGGTTGCGACTGCGTGACTCACTCGTCAGTCGCCGTCGGCTGCGGCGCTCCCTGCTGCGCCTGCTTCGATGCTCGCCGGAGTTCTCTTCACTGCAGCCGCTACGGTCACGTCGCTTGGTGCGACGTTTCGAAGCAGTGCTGCGCCGGTGCTTGCTCCGGCTGTGCCTACTGCGTTGATCATCAGCCTCACAGCTGCCATCCCGGCAACGCAACGGTGTTCGAACCCGCTCAGGTTCCATCAGTATACTGATAAAGACAAAAACAAAAAAAAAACGCATCATTTCGTTTTAATTGGTTGATGTTGAAGCCAAAGCTTAGCATTTCCGTGTGAATTTGTCAAGCACAAGGGATCACTAACATTGTCAGGGAGTGCCCTAACCAAAGGCTACCAATCCAACAAAGTGGGTAGTCACTTAACCTCATCACCGAAAATTAATTTAGGATAATGTTGTTAAAGAAACTACAAAGAGCGCTGTCAATATGCGAACCTGTATTTTCTACGAGTATTAGCGAAAAAAGAAAAAGCAAAAGGTCAATAGGAATAGTTCCTTCACGTAACTGCATTACCAGGAGGTACCCTGGCCAATGTCGCTAAGATCATGAACTACTGCATAAGTCAATATCATGCTAACACTGTCAGGGAGTGCCCTGACCAAATGCTAACAATAACATTGTCAAGTTGGTAAAGGTTTAACTATGCGACTATAATTTGGGAAGTGAATTCTAACCACACAACCTCAATACCGGGGAGTACCCCGGCCAAATGTTGTTGTGATCGTAGAAGACACACGTTCTTTATTAACATTGTCAGGGAGTACCCTGACCAAATGTTAACAAATCTCACCCTTATATATTTACACTACAATCACCCTTACAATTTTTTTTCTAAGTCCGTGGGCAAGTGGACGACACCAAGAAAAGGCAAAAAAATAAAAAATAAGAAACTTATTTTCTTACCTGTTATCGTAATGCCACTTCTGAGTTGTTGGACAACTCAGAGAAACTGCAGTTTCAGGATAATATATTTTTATTAATCACTTTTATCAACTTAAACAAACTCAGAGTTAAAGCAATTTATCACAAATTCGCATACAGTAAATTATAAAATTTCCGTTACTAATATTTAAACTTTTCAACGACCAACGGTCAATCAGGCAGAGGTTTCGCTTTTACTACTTCTCGGGTCGGCTATCGGCGATCGAATCTGTAGAAGTCGCGACGCCCCCGTTAGGGGGCGTGGCGAGCGGCGCCAGGGCTTCGCCCCCAGGCCGCAGATAGCCATACGGTGGCCCGCTACTACGGGCCCCTCACTGTGTTGGCGACAATGGCCCCTGGTAGTATTTGACGCGCGTGAGTTGCGCGCGTCTATGTGAGTGATTGCTATTTGTATTTCTGTAGGCGCGTCACGACGCCGACTCACAGCGTCGCTTTCTTCACG